>CM074722.1:486447513-487047513 GCA_037306005.1 Rhinophrynus dorsalis
TGGGGAGAGAAAGGAGAAAAGAATGGGGGGAGAAAGGAGAAAGAATGGGGGGGAGAGAAAGGAGAAAAAGAATGGGGGGAGAAAGGAGAAAGAATGGGGGGAGAAAGGAGAAAGAATGGGGGGAGAGAAAGGAGAAAAAGAATGGGGGGAGAGAGAAAAAGGAGAAAGAATGGGGGGAGAAAGGAGAAAGAATGAGGGGGGGAGAAAGGAGAAAGAATGGGGGGAGAGAAAGGAGAAAGAATGAGGGGGGGAGAAAGGAGAAAGAATGGGGGGAGAGAAAGGAGAAAAACAATGGGGGGGGAAGGAGAAAAACAATGGGGGGGGGAAGAATGGGGGGGAGAAGGAGAAAGAAAAAAAAGAACAGGGGCGGGGAAGGAGAAACAAAACAGGGAAGTCACAATAATAAATGGGGAGAGCAGAAATGTGGATGAAAGACAATGTGGGGGAGAGGAAAGGGAATGCAGAAGAGATCAGAGGGAGAGGAGGAAAGGACCGGGGGGAGAGCACAGAGAGGCAGCACTGGTCTGTATACAGATATAATGTGACATTGCTGTAGGCCGAATGAAAAGCCTATATACACAGGTTCACCTCACTAACCATGGGCTGTATGCATAAAGTCACAGTGGTGCAACAAATAAACATTGCCATGGATTGCAAATGTGATTATAACCAATTAAGGACCGGCGCGCGGCCGGCACTTGAGGACCACGGGGCTTTTTTTTTTTTCCCTTTCTTTTTTCCTTTCACTTCCGGTTCAGGGCTTCCGGAGTAATGTGCAGCCACGCCGGGAGCCCTGAACTCCATGACGTTCCAGGATCGTCACTGGTCTTTAAGTGCCAGACCGCGGTCATGGTCCTGGCACATCAATGGTCCTTAAGGTGTTAACCTAGTGAGTGTTAGAGAGGCCTCCAACACGAATTATGGATTGACAAGCTTTCGGATAAACTCCCTTTCTCAAGTCTGAAGCATTTCTGAGCACAACCAACACAGCTTTGTATTCAATGTAATAACTGTATTTACTGCTTTAACTGAATGCTGTGTCCTTGTGCTCAGGAATGCTTCAGACTTGAGAAAGGGAGTTTATCCCGAAAGCTTGTCAATCCATAATTCTGTTAGTCCAGTAAAAAAAGGTATTACAATATATGTATTTTGTTTGTTATTTTACATTATATATATATATATATATATATATATATATATATATATATATATATATATCCTATATAATAATTCACTAAAACGTGTGTAACATAGTTACATAGTTACATAGTAATTTAGGTTGAAAAAAGACTTGCGTCCATCCAGTTCAACCCTTTTCCTATTCCTGTTTACCATCGCTGACCCAAAAGAAGGCATCTGACTCAAACGACGAAGTCATGTGCAGTACAGACTGCCCGCGCTGTGGCTGATACAGAGCCGGGCGCTCCAAAGGAGCGCAGTCTCTACTGCAAATGACTACCCCGCGACCAGCTGGCAGTAGCGCTGTGGTCTGTGCAACGGGCTCTTCATTTAATATATATATGTGTGTGTGTGTGCACAAGTATTTATCTGTGTGTATACATGTGTGTATATATATGTGTGTATATATATATGTGTGTGTATATATATGTGTATATATGTGTGTATATATGTGTGTATATATATGTGCGTATATATGTGTGTGTGCACAAGTATTTATATGTGTGTATATGTGTGTGTGTGTGTGTATATATGTGTATGTACACGTGTATTATATTCTATATCTATCTGTGTGTATGCACTTCTGGGAGGTGCTATCTCTCCTTGTATAAACTGGCTAAAGCCTGTGATAAACACAGTCTGCCAAGCACTGAGGCACCGCGCTGCTAACCCAGGAAAGACTGCGCGTCGCTGCCAGTCAGAAGCACAAGTTCAGACTCTGTGCCTGGAGGGGATCTGTGTGTTTACAGCTGGGCTTTAACTCTAAGAAATGGAGCAAGTCATCAGCACCATACAGAACAAGCTGATTTAAATGAGGATTTTAACACTTTGAATGCTACAGTGGTCTCCAACCCCTTAATTCACAAGAGTCTGGAGACCGTTCAGACATTGAAGACATTAAAACCACAATTTAACAATTTAACCCTTTGAGTGCCAGAGAGGTATGCAATGCATTGCATACCCCTCTGGCACTCAAAGGGTCAAGTGGGAGTTATCATCTATTTCTATGGGAAGACACCCAGTGACCTAGTAGTAGCCTGCCTCTTAGTGTGGGCTGGGCCCATCCCCAAAGCCTGGGAACCCGCACCCCTATACTTTCGCGGCGGTCAGTATTTTATATACACCTGTTACCCTTTCAGTGCCCGAGGTTTGGCCAAAACAATGTGTTGGGAAACCCCCTGGCACACAAAAGGTTAAATGCAAACCTTCACTGCCTCATAAAACTCCCAGATGACTCCTAAAAACTTTGATCCAATTCCAAATGTCCTTATAATTTTTGTCCACTAGTGTCTTACTACACAAAGAAAACTGGAGTAATTCCGGGAAATGCAGTCGACACCATAGGAGACCAATAAAAACTGGTTTAGTTCACAATGAAGGCCGCTGCAGCAACACGTTTCACATAACAGATATTGTTTTCTATTGGGCAGTTCTCACATGGGTGGCTCTTTCAGCTACAAGAATTCTCAAAGCCAATTGTGCATTGCTGCAACATCTGGTGTGTGAACTACAGCAAAATACTAATCCGATCTCTAGGCTTAACAAAACATTGCACCGGAGACCTCTTCAACATTTAAAGGGATAACAATATGTATAATAAAACACACACACACACACACACACACATATATACATACACATTTTATATATATATTACACACACACACACATATATACATACACATTTTATATATATATTACACACACACACACACACACACACACACACAGAGTAGGGTTTATCCTCCCAAGTAAAACAAGCCTACTGCCACTGCTGAGAGTTGTTTTATTCAAAATGATTGTAGCTCAAACTTGATTTTTAGGTGCAGTATCTCAGTGGCGCTGTTACTACACCATCCTATAGACAGCTCTGGTCGGCTGACTACAAACCTCCATAGGACATTTCCAGCAACAGCGACAATAACATTTCAGGCCATTGAAATACTACACTAAAATTGTAAATGTAGATGTTCACTCAGTTTTCTGAGCCCCAAAGGGTTAATAAGAGATGTTTGGGGGCGGAGATAACCCTAGTACAGGAGCAGTTAAATACATACCTGGGAAGCCTGTTGTCCCAAGCCTCTGGAAGTCCACTTTGGGTGCGGGAGAGATCCACTAAGGTGCGATAAAGAGAACTTCACCAGTTGATATCTATTCTCCAGTTACGTCTATTCTCCAGTTCCTATGTTATTCTATGGAGCCTACGCACTAAGTTATCTGCAGCTTTGGACATCTTAGTGTATTGGAGCTATAGAATAACACAGGAACTGGAGAAATGATAACCTGTCACCTCCACTTATCACGCCTTAGTGAATAAACCCCCAGATGATGCAACTCGCTTCAGATAGTGGGTGTTGCTTGACTGGATGAGCTTTAGAAAAGGGGAGGTGGGGTTTGACCTTAAAATCGGTGGAGTGTGTGATTGGCCCTTTCAGTGCAGTGGGTGGAGATATGAAGGAACTGAGTCCTGAGAACCAGCCACTATCCACAAAGACCTAGTAATTTAGAGTCCCAGCATGGTCAACTGTCAGAACTCCACCTGCTGAGGAAGACAATAATTAGGCATACGGCGACTAGCTTCTTAATAGTGTTGATCTGAAGCCATCAATCCTTTCTGGTGCCTTTCAGCTCCATGCAATGCCTCCTAGAGGCGACTGGGATGGACAGCGTGGTCGCGCAGACGTCTGAGCAAGATGTCTGCGTTCAAGCCTGGCTGCCGGTCTCTGGAGAAACAGGATTACTTCAAAACTTGTCGAAGATAATAGCAGTATTAAGAAGCTAGTCGCCATATGCCTAATTATTGGGCGGCGACTTTATATAGGCTGGTAGCTCCACTTTAACCCTTTAAAGACTGGAAGAGGGAGAAAGGTATTGCAAAAGCAGTGAGACACACACACACACACACACAGTACTTAAAGGGATAGTATTGTCCCACAAAAATATATTTTGCAAATTGTAGTCCTTAAAATGTTGACCAAAGAGCAAAAAAACATATCTCTCAAACCGCTATGGTTTGAGAGATATTTACATTTAAAGTTTGTGATTTCTGGCTGTCCGTTGTAAAGCTGTCAGTAGGAGATCCTCATTTAATTGTAAATAATGCAATTGCGGCTCTGCTGCAGAGCTCTGTGTCGGCCAACACGGATCTCCTGCTGAGTTTTACAGCGGACAGCAGGAAATCACGAACTTTAAATGCAGATATCTCTCAAACCATAGCGGTTTGAGAGATATGTTTTTTTGCTCTTTGTTCAACTTTTTAAGGACTACAATTTGCTAAATTTTTTTGTGGGACATTACTATCCCTTTAAAGCAAAATGATCACGATAATAACATTGCCCCCCAATACATTAACAAACTTTCACTAGGCTGAATAAGTCTGCGTTATTGCAGAAAAACAACTTCTTCGGCATGAACCAGCCACACAGAGCTTCTCTCCTGCTCCATCAGCAACTTCTATTACCTTAAGGTAACCAAGAAACGTCAATCACCAATGCTGGCAGTGAATGGGACAGACAGCGCAGACTCAGAGGTACATTTCCTCCAAGATGTATGCGCTGTTGTCCGCTGGTTCATGCCGAAGAAGTGGTTTTTCTGCAATAATTGCTTACTTATTCAGTCTAATGAAAGTATGGCTTTGCCTATAGCTAGGTTAGTAATGTATGTGGGGCAATGTTATTATCACAATGCTTCAGCTTTAACTCCTTAACGACCCTTGACGGTCATAGTACGTCATGGGTAAATCTGACTTAACGACCCATGACATACTTTGAACGTCATGGAATTCTGGGCTCCCCCCGCGGCTGCACGCCGTTTGGGGAGTCCAAAATTGTATTCTTAAAATAAAAATTAAAAAAAAAATGCTCCGTGGTCCTTTAATGACTGCCGCGTGCCTGCGCGGCCAGTCGTTAAGGGGTTAAAGAATTAAGATTGTCCTTCATTGAGCAGTTTGAGGTCCTGTGATCCTACTAGCAACTGTCATGGTGTCCTCTATGGATATTACATCCAGGACTGATTGGCATACCTGGGAGCCTTTTCTTCTGGACTCCCTGGAGGGAGAGTCCTGTGGTGCCATTGGGGGAGGTAAATGATGGGATTTATTTCAAAAAAGGGCCGTGGCCTAATCGTGACTGGCAGGGGCTTATGTAGGAAAAAGCATAATGAAAAAGGAGAAGAAGAGGGTGGGGAGTGGGAGGAACAGGCTGGGAAGGTGCAGAAGTGGGCAGAGTTTCAGTAGAAACGCTCCAAATCCAGAGACTCAGCCTCTGTGCTGGAGACCCAGTAATGCAGAGTCAAAACCAGAGAGTCTCCGGGGCAAAACCGGAGAGTTCCCACCCATGCTGATTGGATAAAGGCACAAAACAAAAATTCATAGGGGCCTTTAGGATCTTTTAGCCATAACTGGGAGGTTATTAACCCCTTGGATGCCGAAGATGTCTCAGCACATTGCAAACTAACGCAGCGTAGGGGTCTTTAGGATCCAAGGAATTTAAAGGTGTTCAAGTTCCTTTACGGTTAAGTGCGGGAGTTATTAAGGAGTTAATTAATGTTCCTTTAAAGTGTTAATAATATCGATATTTTATAAACAGTAATATTGCAGCTATTATAAAATGAAATGAAACAGCCCCAGTTCCATCTCTCAAACCATTACGATTTGAGAGATATAGAAGTTCCCCACTCCCTCCACTTTCCCTGATGTCAGGTATAAAGCTGTCAGCAGGAGATATGAGTCGGCCGACTCGAGGCGGCTCTTCAGCAGAGCCGAAACAGCAAAATGTAAAAAGAAACAATTCATTAGAACGGTCCACAAAGTGTGCCTGGTTTTCAGGAACACTTTATAGGGCGTTACAATTATTTCTTTTTACATTTTGCTATTTCGGCCTCTTGCTTGCCCCTGGACTAGGATATCCAGGCGTCAGCTGTCAGGGAAAGAGGAGAGAGCGGGGAACTTTATCCTCCTATATCTCTCAAATCAAAGGTTTGGAGATGGTACGGAGGTTGTTTAATTTAATTATAGATTAGCTGCAATATTAGTGTTTGTAAAATAGACATTACTAACACTTTAACCCTTTGAGTTCCAGAGGGGTATCCAATGCAATGCACTGGATACCCCCTGGCACTTAAAGGGTTAAGATCTTGACTTCTGTGCAGGTATTCCATCCATTTATCCCAGTACATGACGTTTCTCTACGAATGAACAGAATCGATCTTTGTGCTGTCAGCTGTTAAGTACAAACAGTTCTAAATTCACACTACAGAGCGTGATTCCATGTGTACAGTACACAGAGCAGTTCAGACAACCACAAAACTTCACATGTGGGCAACTTTTTTTTTTTCTTTTAAACTACAAAAATATATATTTTATGCCCAGGCACACCTACGCTTTCTAGCAAAATACAGCTGAATATCTCTGCTAGATTTTGAATTCAGGTACTTTTTAACCCTTTGAGTGCCAGAGGGGTACGGAACCCACTGCAAAGCAATGCGTTCCGTACCCTTCTGGCACTCAAAGGGTTAAAAGGGAGAGTAATGTTTCATAATAAAATCAGCTCCAATTAATCATCATAGTATTTGTGCCATGGAGAGTGTTATTTCAATACTGTCAGAGTTGTAGTACAAGAGTAATTGAATGATAAAGTATCCCCCTCCTGCCCCTTTTACTGATGTAACACTGCTCTCCTCAGAGCAGCAAGACTGTCCGGATGGATCGCAGAGAGGGACAATCTTCAGTGAGCATGAGGGAAAAAACTGTCAAGGGGGGCAGGGCTTTCATTGTTCTCACACTAAAAATGTTGACCCTTGATGTGAGCTGTCTGGTCTATGGACTAGATTCCACATCTGAGGAGTGGGGGTTTACACTACGTAAAAGGGGCAGAAGGGGGAAATTTTATTATTCAATTACTCTTGAACTGCAACGCTCACAGTAATGAAATAACACTCCCTATGGCGCAAATACTATGAAGATTAATTGGAGCTGCTGTTTTTGTGAAACATCACTTTAACCTCTTGCATGCTAGACACATCTCTAATGCATTGTCACACGCAGTGTGGGCAGAGATGGTGGCCTGCGGTTCTCATAGCAACTGTAAATGTCCGCCTCCATGGAAATGAAACGTCAGAAGACTTCTCAATCACTCCAAGAGTCATGTTTCACCCTTTGAGCGCCAGAGCGCAATGCCCTGCGTACCCCTCTGGTGCTCAATGGGTTAAAAATAAATGTAAATTTTGTATTTGTCACTTCTATAGTGCAGATAGTTCACACTAGAATGCTTCAGCTTATCTTTTATACCCAATCCCTGTGGTAATGAAGATGGTTATGAGTAATAATCGATTACTGCGAAGAGTGAATTGTAATTAATCTCTCCCACTGGAAGCCGTTCTAAAACCCATCAGACGGAATAAAGTTTTGCCTGGTTTCAGAAGGAACCTGCAAGACTCCAGGAACTGCCTGCACGGAAGACTAATTTTACAGGAGCTAAAAAAAGCTACTCCTTAATTAGGTCTTTAATTGCTTTTTTGACAGCTCCGCCTCCTCTACTGAAATCTGCTCAATTAATTGCAGTACACAGTATATAAATTACATCTGTTTACCTCGGATATATCAAAAATGCCTGAGACTAAAAGGTTGATGGACTAAGATTTATCAGCGTTTATGGAAATCGGTTGAAATTTTGGGAATTTTAACCCTATGGATTCTAGAGTATTCACCAATGCACTGGCAACCTCTCGAATTTAAGGCAGGGGAGGGCAAACACAGATAATCAGTGGAACCAGATGGAATTAGGAGGCAGTTAAAGGGCTGCTAATGTTTGACAATAAAAGTAGCTCCAATTAATCTTCATAGTATTTGGGCCATGGAGAGTGTTATTTCAATACTGTGAGACTTGTAGTTCAAGAGTAATTGAATGATAAAGTATCCCCCTCCCAATCCTTTTACCTAGTGTAATCCACCTCCCCTCAGATGAGGAATCAGGTCCACAGACCAGACATCTCACAGAAAGGCAGGACGAGTATGAGCAACGCTCTGGAAGAAAACAACATCTGGAAGGATGGTAATGCGCCTCTGAAAGAAAACAGAGAGAGCAGAAGTCTGAACCATAAGGGAACTCAAACTGAGGCCCTTATCCACATCGTCCTGCAAAAAGGACAGGACCGTAGGCAGATCAAACTCCTGAGACAGGTCCTTATCAGCACACCAAGACAGGAAGATCGACCAAACACGATGGTAGATCTTGGAAGAAAAAGGCTTGCGGGCAATGAGATAGTAGCCACCACTCCAGAAGAAAACCCCTTTCTTCTACAGTATTGAGGATTCAATTTCCAAGCTGTCAAAGCTAGCCGATGAACATCCTCCTTCCACAGGTAACCCTATAGAAGAAGATCCGGATGGCAAGGGAACCGGAATGGCTCCGTCACTGACAGATCCAGAAGCTGTGTAAACCAAGCTTGGTGAGGCCAGCACGGAGCAATCAGAATGACTGGACAGCGCTCCAGTCGTAATTTCCTTAACACCCTATGCAACTTTGAGAGGGGAGGAACGATGTAGGCCAGAGGAAATAACCAAGGAATGGACATGGCATCCACCGGCACAGCTAGAGGATCCCTCCATCGAGAGCAGAACCGCGGAATCTTCTTGTTGTGTTTTGTCGCCATCAGGTCACTGTAAGGAAGACCCCACTTCTGAACAATGAGGTTAACAACTCTGGGCGCAGTTCCCACTCTTCATTGTCCACTGAGGAAGTCCGCCATGATGTTGTCTACTCTTGGAATGCGCACTGCGGATATGGCAGGAACATGTTCTTCTGCCCAGGACAAAATAGCCTTAACCAAACAGCGAGACTTCCTGTTCCGCCCTGCTTGTTGATGTAAGCCATGGCTGTGGCGTTGTCGGACTGGACCCGGACTGGGCATACTTCCAGCTGGGGTGTCCAGTGGCGAAGGGCATGGAATATCGGCCAAAGCTCCAGTATGTTGATGGGAAGGAGAGGTTCCTCCAGAGACCAATAGACCTTGAGCACTCAGGCGACTCAGGACCGCTCCCCAGCCGGAGAGGCTGCCATCCGTCATCACCGTGGTCCAGAAGGATACCAGGAAGGATTTGCCCTTCAGCAGATTGGAGAGGTCGAGCCGCCACGACAAACTCAGTTCCACATGAAACCGGAGGGATACAGACATCTTCAGAAGGTCCGGCTGACCCCTGCACACCTGGATCACAAACCGCTGGAGTTCCCTGGTGTGAGCCATGGCAAACGGTATCGCTTCTATGGTGGAAATGAATTTCCCCACTAGAGAGGACAGCTTCTTGGCTGGAACTGGATCCTGAACCAGGACCGCAGAAACCCTGTTCTCGATCTGGTGAGCCATCTCGTCTGTGAGAAACACCATGCTCTTCTGGGTTCGAAGAGGAGGCCCAGGAAGACCAGATGCTGGGATGGAACAAGATCTGATTTGTCCATGTTGATTATCCACCCATGATGGGCGAGAGCATGAATGCAGTCCTGAACCTGCTGATAAAGAAGTTCTGCAAAGGGGGCCTTCAGATGCAGGTCATCCATGTATGGAGCAACTCTGATGCTGTCCCAGTGGAGGACGGACACTAAGGCTCCCAGGACATGATTGAAGACTTGAGGAGCTGTCGTCAGACCAAATGAAGAGCTGAAAACTGAAAATGCCCAGGGTCGCAGGCAAATCGGAGATACTGCCGGCTCTCTGGATGAATGGCGATGTGTAAATACGCGTCCTGAAGATCCAGAGAAGCAAGGAATTCCCCCGGGGACATGGCAGCAATCACCGTACGTAGAGACTCCTGGTGATGAGTCCGGATCACAAAGGAATTGAGATCCTTCAAGTCCAAAATGGGATGACAACTGCCGTCCTTCTTGGAGACCGAGGTGTATGAGAAGGAAAGAAGTGAAAGGGAGGACGAGAGACGAAAGGGGTCCTGTACCATTCTGTCACCACCTGTAAAAACCATGGATCCACCACTGAATCCTCCCAAATGCTGCGATAGTGACGCAGACGAACACCCACAGCAGAGTGCGGACCCGGGTTCGGTGAGTGTCATGCCGAAAAAGGCTTGGAGGTCTTGGGCTTGGAGGAAGCCTTGGGCTTCCAACTTTGGGCTTCTGATCAGAAATGAGAGCTCGAAGCAAGAATTAATGGGAAATGTAGTTTTCCCAGAAAAAGTACCCCAACAGTGCCCGAAGACCCCTGAGCCCCCCAACACACTGGAAACATGAACCGGATGATAAAGCAAGGGCAGACAAGTAAAATGAGGCATCTCTGAAGTCGCTAGGTTAAATTGTTGCAGAGATATGTCCCAAACTGTACAGTCCCATAGGAGTGAATGGAGCAATGGCTCCTATGCGGTAAAGCGCGCCTTTCTCAAATTTTACAAAACTGAAGGTGTAATATTAAAAGACATGAACCATCACTAGAACAAGTTAGGATACCCAAAAACCACTGAGCCAGTAGGAAAAGTGTCAGAACCCCCCCCCCATGAATGCCAAACCAGCAGCTAAAGGGTTAAGTACCACATTAACCTACTCCAAAACACCCAACAGACATACAGATAGACCCAATGAGTGCAGGAGTGTGCAATAGGAACTCCAGAATACACCCCTGTGTGGAGGGGCACTGTGGGACATGTGGACCTACAGCACTCAAAGGGTTGCTCACCTTTCCTGCAGATCTTCTGTCTTCAGATTACCATGTATTAAGAAGAAGCCTCAGTGGGCGACTCCTGAGGAAAGAACTTGTAGCATTTGTACAGAGGTCTGTAAACTGTCCCCAAAACTAGTAGCTAGAAGCACAATTTGAGGAACCCTGGTTCACAGGATTTCTGCACCGCCTATTAAAGGCTTAAAGGGTCCCTTCAAATAAATGTGAATTTTGGGGAATTTGTAACTGTCCTCTATGGTGTAGCTGGTTTAACCCTTTAAGAACAAGAGGGGTGTACAATGCACATATCTGGGAACTTTCATTTGTGGAGTCCCCGGAGGGGTCTCCTCTGATGCCACTGGGGAGTATAATTGCTGCAAACCATGGCAAAAAAGGAGGTGGGGTTTAGCCACGAGTGGGGGCATGGCTTTTCGGGGCATAACACAAGTGGGCGGGGAGTGGAAGAAACTGGGTGGGGAAGGAGGAAAAGTGGGCAGAGTTTTAAAGGAAACGCCCCACATCCGAGAATCAGCCTCTTCCCCGGAGATCCACTGATGCACTCTCAAAACTGGTGTCCTTGGGGCAAATCCGGAGAGTTTCCAAGTATGACAAGGAATTGCACACTCCTGATTCTGAACGGGTTAATCCACAACATCTACATTTATCCTTGGTACATCAGCCTCACTGTTCACCAGTTAAGACTGCAAGCTCTTTGGGTCAGCTCTCAAGATCCACTTCCTTCAACTGTTGTTCAGCCATAAGGGCAACCCACCTCAAAAGGGCAGGGCAATTTCCCTCTTCATGGGAATACAAGCAAATTCCTGATGGCCAAATCAGTGTAGAGGTGTCTCTCTAGGCCAGTGATTTCCTCTCCAGCCTTCGGGACATACCAAGTCAGGCTTTGAGTATACCCCTACTTAAAGGGATAGTAATACTTCGTTTTAACTTTATTTTATTTTGTAGGCATTAAAAAAACATGAAGAATGATATAAGTCTTATCTCTCAAACCTTTATGGTTTAAGAGATATTCACAAGCAAAGTTATCTTAATTGAAGATTGTCCCTCTCTGCAGTCTACCTGGGCACCTCCCTTCTGATCTGGCTGAACAGTGTTACATCAGTAAAAGGGGTGGGAGGGGATACTTTGTTTGTGAATATCTCTTAAACCATAAAGGTCTGAGAGATAAGACTTATATCATTCTTCATGTTTTTTTAATGCCTACAAAATAAAATAAAGTTAAAACGAAGTATTACTATCCCTTTAAAGCAATGGGAACTCAATCAAAATGATCGCTCTACTGATTACTCACCCAAGAAGGGATATTTTGAAAACATATATATATTCCAAAGAATAACAGAGAAATACTGCTCTGGGCACTGAGAGCAAGTTATCCTTACCTGGTATACACATAGGTTTAAAAAGACAAAAACAAACAAAACCAACAAAAAATATTAAAAACACACAGTGAATATTCGCGGAGAATGAACAAAAGCAGGGTATTTGCGTAGGGTAATGAACAAAAGCAGGGTATTTGCGTATTTTTCAGCTTGTTACAGCCCTATGGCACTCAAAGGGTTAGAACGCCCACTAAATAAAATGTGACTTTTTTTTTTTTTTTTTTAAATATATATTTAGAACAAAATCATGAATGGGGTAAGCCCACATGAGACATTAGAGCACAGTCATTTCTTTGCTAAACACACCTACATTAGAACAGCTTGCTCCCCCCCAATGGTACTGACAATTTCCACACTAGAACACAGCATACTGCACTCACACATTGGGTAATTCAGGTTACAGCATGTCCAAAAGGCTACAGGCACTGCAAAGATCATTCATACAAACAATTCTAGAGGATGAGATGCCATTCGCATGCTCCAGTGAATGGCTTAAAGGGATAGTAATGTTTCATAATAAAAGCAGCTCTAATTAATCATCATAGTATTTGGACTTTGGAGGGTGTTATTTCAATTCTGTCAGAGTTGTAGTACAAGAGTAATTCAATGACAAAGTATCCCCCTCCCGTCCCTTTTACTGATGTAACACTGCTCAGTCAGATCAGAAGGGAGGTGCCCAGGTAGACTGCAGAGAGGGACAATCTTCAATTAAGATAAGGGAAAAACCTGAAAAGCTTGTCAAGGGGGACAGGGCTTTCATTGTTCTCATAGGAAGAAGATTGTCCCCTGCTGTTATCTGTCTGGTCTATGGACTGGATTCCACATCTGAGAAGAGATGGCTTACACTAGGTAAAAGGGGCGGGAGGGGAACTTTGCTTGTGAATATCTCTTAAACCATAAAGGTTTGAGAGATAAGACATATATCATTCTTCATGTTTTTTTAATGCCTACAAAATAAAATAAAGATAAAATGAAGTATTACTATCCCTTTAACCCAGAGTTTTCCAAACTTTTCATGTTGGTGACACTTTTTAGACATGCATCATTTCACGACACAGTAATTCATTTTTACTAGAAAATTGGAGGTTAAACGAACCCCTTATAAGAGATACGGACACATACATAAATTGTAATAACGAAATGTATGGGGACACAACATATCTTGAAAACCTTTCATTTACATTTTTAAAAATATATGGTTTGTAAGATAATAACATGCGTTTCCAAGATGGTTGTCATTTATGAATACAAATATGTAAATATGTGTAAAAACTTAAATTTGAATAACACCAGTAACTACTTCTTACCATATTAATGAGATGTATGAAGTTGATGGGATGAACACAGCTTTGGAATATTTGGTGGAATATTAACTAAAGAAAACAACAGCACCAGCACTCTACTCCCACAGTGATAAAGTGATAGAACAATCCCTCACACACCTACACATAGTGCAGACTAGGCGGATTTTCTTCGATCAGCCAAGCATAACTTTTCACACTGAACAAATGTTGTCGAGCGGTGATCGAGCAGAGGTCGAGACTGTGTTCTATCAAAAAAACTGGACCCATGGAATTTCTCAAACGCGTCACTTCAGGTGCAGCTGCGTCACTTCCGACGTTTTGACCCAATTACGCATACTGTACATGTGCAGTACCTATATGATCCCTTGACCTTGGTGTGCATACACGGATACAACAGAAAGGGAATATACTAGTGCACCGTAGTAATTGGCACCTTTGCTGCATAAAAATGCATGCAAATTCACATAGACTCAGGGGTTTCTCGTTACGTTCTCGTGACACACCTACACACTGCAGCCAACACACTAACATGTCGCGACACACAGTTTGGAAAGCTCTGGCTTAACCAATAATAAGGCCTAAGCCCACGTGGACCGGCATTGTGACACCTCCTAAGTGGCCCCATGCGAGTGAATGACCGGGGGAACACAAGACATCTCGTTGGCATGGATGGCTTGGCATTGCCTAAAATGGAAAGCAGCCAATTCGTCCATATGAAAACAGCCCAAAATAAAACTTGTGGCAGACACTGTCCAGAGAGATGACATATTGGTTTATTCCACATCTGTAATTGTGGTTACTAGACACTGAAGTCCCAGAGCTGCGCAACTGTATGACCTCTTCATGCTCCCCTATCCCAGGCTGTGTAAGAGGGGAAGGAAAACATGCACATTTTCACTATTTATGGAAGAATTCTCCCTCTGAGATCTCAGCAGCAGATGAACCCGAGACTATGGGATGTACTGAGGAAGGTCAATACTGGAGTAAACCAGCTGCTTCATGGGGGAAGATAACATTTCCACCAATTTAAACGCGACTTTTAACCCCTTGAATACAAGAGTGGTCTTCAGCACATTTAAGGGGGTAAAAGCCCTATTTAAAATCAGCTAGAATGCTGGGGATTGTTTATTTATCCCATACTGGGCAGCTAGTTTGCTCCAAATTGCACTTGTAGCTTCCTGAACACAGCACTAGATTTGATTTGGACCACATATTTATATATATATATATATATATATATATATATATATATATATATATATATATACACACACACATACATACATACATACATACATACACATTAATCCTTTGCACACCAGAGACGTTGGCAATGCATTGCCCACCCCTCTGGTTCTCAGGGGATAGGAACACTTAATATGTAAATCATATATATATACTAGTGTAAAAGCCTGTGTACACGGGCCAAGGTCCGGGTGACGTTAACCCTTTGAGTGCCAGAGAGGTACGCAACGCATTGCAAGCAGTTCCTGAGGAACTCTGCCCACTTCTCCTCCTTCCCACCCATTTCCTCCTACTTCCCCCCCAGTCTCCTCCTTCCCACCCATTTCCTCCCACTTCCCCCCTACTTCTCCTCCTTCCCACCCATTTCCTCCCACTTCCCCCCTACTTCTCCTCCTTCCCACCCATTTCCTCCCACTTCCCCCCTACTTCTCCTCCTTCCCACCCATTTTCTCCCACTTCCCCCCAGTCTCCTCCTTCCCACCCATTTCCTCCCACTTCCCCCCTACTTCTCCTCCTTCCCACCCATTTCCTCCCACTTCCCCCCTACTTCTCCTCCTTCCCACCCATTTCCTCCCACTTCCCCCCTACTTCTCCTCCTTCCCACCCATTTCCTCCCACTTCCCCCCTACTTCTCCTCCTTCCCACCCATTTCCTCCCACCTCCCCCCCACATCTCCTCCTTCCCACCCATTTCCTCCCACTTCCCCCCTACTTCTCCTCCTTCCCTACCCATTTCCTCCCACTTCCCCCCTACTTCTCCTCCTTCCCTACCCATTTCCTCCCACTTCCCCCCTACTTCTCCTCCTTCCCACCCATTTCCTCCCACTCCCCCCCTACTTCTCCTCCTTCCCTACCCATTTCCTCCCACTTCCCCCCTACTTCTCCTCCTTCCCACCTATTTCCCCCCTACTTCTCCTCCTTCCCACCCATTTCCTCCTACTTCCCCCCAGTCTCCTCCTTCCCACCCATTTCCTCCCACTTCCCCCCTACTTCTCCTCCTTCCCTACCCATTTCCTCCCACTTCCCCCCTACTTCTCCTCCTTCCCACCCATTTCCTCCCGCTTCCCCCCTACTTCTCCTCCTTCCCACCCATTTCCTCCCGCTTCCCCCCTACTTCTCCTCCTTCCCACCCATTTCCTCCCACTTCCCCCCTACTTCTCCTCCTTCCCACCCATTTCCTCCCACTTCCCCCCTACTTCTCCTCCTTCCCACCCATTTCCTCCCACTTCCCCCCTACTTCTCCTCCTTCCCACCCATTTCCTCCCACCTCCCCCCCCACATCTCCTCCTTCCCACCCATTTACTCCCACTTCCCCCCTACTTTTCCTCCTTCCCACCCATTTCCTCCCACTTCCCCTTCCCACCCATTTCCTCCCACCTCCCCATCCCTCCCATTTTCTCCCACTTCTCCTCCTTCCCACCCATTTCCTCCCACTTCCCCCCTACTTCTCCTCCTTCCCACCCATTTCCTCCCACTTCCCCCCTACTTCTCCTCCTTCCCACCCATTTACTCCCACCTCCCCCCCACATCTCCTCCTTCCCACCCATTTACTCCCACTTCCCCCCTACTTCTCCTCCTTCCCACCCATTTACTCCCACTTCCCCTTCCCACCCATTTCCTCCCACCTCCCCATCCCTCCCATTTTCTCCCACTTCTCCTCCTTCCCACCCATTTTCTCACACTTCCCCCACCACTTCTCCTCCTTCCCACCCATTTTTCTACCACTTTCCTATCATTTCTCCTCCTTCCCACCCATTTCCTCCCACTTCCCCTTCCCAACCATTTCCTTCCACTTCCCTCCTACTTTTCCTCCTTCCCAGCCATTTCCTCCCACTTCCCTCCTACGTTTCCTCCTTCCCACCCATTTCCTCCCACTTCTCCTCCTTCCCACCCATTTCCTCCCACTTCCCTCCTACTTTTCCTCCTTCCCACCCATTTCCTCCCACTTCCCTCCTACTTTTCCTCCTTCCCAGCCATTTCCTCCCACTTCCCTCCTACTTTTCCTCCTTCCCAGCCATTTCCTCCCACTTCTCCTCCTTCCCACCCATTTCCTCCTTCCCAGCCATTTCCTCCCACTTCTCCTCCTTCCCACCCATTTCCTCCCACTTCCCTCCTACTTTTCCTCCTTCCCACCCATTTCCTCCCACTTCCCTCCTACTTTTCCTCCTTCCCACCCATTTCCTCCAACTTCTCCTCCTTCCCTCCTTCCCACCCATTTCCTCCAACTTCTCCTCCTTCCCACCCATTTCCTCCCATTTCCCTCCCACTTCTCCTTCCAACCCATTTCCTCCCACCTCTGTCCCACTTCCCGCCCTGTTCCGCCCACTTCTCCTTCTTCCCAACCTGTTCCTCCCACTTCCCATCCTGTTCTGCCTACTTGCTATCACAATATTTAAGCTCCGCCCATTCTATTACACCCCTCCCAATTTATGACACAACTTGCATCATTAACATAAGCCTGGTCGCAGCCCAGGAGCCCTCTCAAGGGGCACTCCACAGGTAGAAAGGAATAAAATCCAATGAAAACAGAGCTTCCATTTAACCCCCCTGAATGATCGAGATGTTGTCAATGTACTGCAAAACATAGCATGTATATCTTTCTGGAATCCAGGGGGTTAAACACTTTGTGCCGAGACAGCAAAATTTCCCTTATTTCATCAATATCCTAATGAGATGAACATCTGGCAGTAAAATTAAAGCTGTCAAATGCGTAATTAATGAGCCTTTCATTAAACTCTGCCGAAGAGAGAGCGGATAACAGGCATTTAACCCCATCATTGCTTAGACAAGTGTCTCTGGTTGCAAAGGGAATTATACGCTAGGAATAGGTGGATCAATTTATTTTGCAGATTAACATTTGGGTAGGTCTCCTTTACACAGCAGTCAGATATCTCTATATAGGTTGTGTGCAATGGAATCTCTGTTGCAGTTTGTCTGTAGTACACACCTTCTTTCAGATAATGTGCTTCAGTAAACCTGAATGGTTCTTTACCATCTGATAAAAAAATGGCTCTGTTTAGAGAAATAACAACAATCACAAAAACTATAAATATATATAAAGAGATATTACCTGACCTGCTAAAATAGGAACCACTAGCATTAAAGGGATAGTAATGTTTCACAAAAACAGCAGCTCCAATTAATCTTCATAGTATTTGGGCCATGGACAGTGTTATTTCAATACTGTCAGAGTTGTAGTTCAAGAGTAATTGAATGATAAAGTATCCCCCTCCTGCCCCTTTTGCCTAGCGTAAGCCTACTCCCCTCAGATGTGGAATCTGCACTCTTGAATGGACAGGTCTCAGTGAGGGACAGTCTTCTTACTTTGAACACAAGGAAAACCCTGCCCCCTTGACAGGTTTTTCCTTATGCTTAGTGAAGATTGTCTCTCTCTGTGATCCATCCGGATAGTCTTGCTGCTCTGAGATGAGAAGTGTTACATCAGTAAAAGGAGTGGGAGGGGGATACTTTATCAATTACTCTTGAACTACAACTCTGACAGAATTGAAATAACACTCTCCACGGCCTAAATTAGGATTTTCCGACAAGAGTAAGGCAAAGTGGGGGGAAGGTAACTATATCGAGATGTTGGTTGTCCTTTAAAGGGATAGTAATGTTTCACAATAATGGCAGCTCCAATTGATCTTCATAGTATTTGGGCTATAGAGAGTGTTATTGCAATACTGTTAGGTTGGAGCTCAAGAGTAATTGAATGATAAAGTATCCCCCTCCCGCCACCTCCCCTCAGATGTGGAATCTGCTCTCTTTAACGGACAGCTCACAGCAAGGGACAATCTTCTTACTTTGAGCAAAAGGAAAACCTTGGCCCCCTTGACAGGTTTTTTTTAATGATCACTGAAGATCCATCCAGACAGTCTTGCTGCTCTGTACTGAGTAGTGTTACATCAGTAGAATGGGCAGGAGTGGGATACTTTTTCATTCAATTACTCCTGAACTACAGCTCTGACAGTATTGAAATAACACTCTCCATGGCCCAAATACTATGAAGATTAATTTGAGCTGCTTTTTACTTTGAAACATTACTATCCCTTTAAGAATCTCTTAATTTGCTTAACAAAGACTTGCCACGGTAGAAGCCCTTCAAACAGCAGACCGTTCTATCTGTATTGTTTATTATTTGCCTTTGATTGGTCCAGTAATCTACTGATAGTTTGGCTTATATGGGTCAGTTGTCTGTCTCAGATTGTAAATGGAAGCCCACCGTTGTCTGTGAGCAGGTAAACTTCAACACAGATCACTACATACAGGAACCTACAGGTAAAATAAGACTGGGGGCTTTATCCCTTACTTCTCCCTACCACTCAGCACTCACCAAGCCTCAACAACTTAAAATACTATCTGAAAGAGAACCTTTTAAATGTAGCACTACCGTAATATGTAAACCATATTGAATATGCATCAGAACTGTCAAAAATTGCACTTCTTCCTCTACCTGCTTGAATCTGTAGGTCACTCTTCCTATACTTAGATTGTAAGTTCTATCGGACAGGGACTACATATCCTAATGGATGTTCACCTAGTGTTCCTTTTATGATAATAGTTTTGCTGCACTTATTGCATCCCCCTCTATACTAAATGTAAACTGTAAAGTGCCAATTACACCAGTTGGTGCTTTATAAATAAAAAATACACATGCATAATATAAATATTCTATAATCTGACTGCTGTATGATGGACTCCTACCTAGACAAGTTCTATAGTTAAGCACAGTAATTACATAGATATAACCAACTGTGTCCTTACAGACGCTTATTCCAGAGATATAAATTCCCTTCACTGTCAGCGAGTGAAAATCCTCGTCATCTAAAGAGAGAATTATAGTCACTGTTTGTCGCCCCTCACTAGAGACTTGGGGATTTTGCCAGGAGATGCACGGTGCCATCTGTTTATAGCAAACAAGGGTGAAGGAGATAAGGAAGACAAAGAAAAAAAGAAAGAACGCAGACGCAAGTGGAGACACGAGAGAATACATTTTTTTTTTTTTTTTTTTTTTTTCCTCTCTTTCTAACACTTTGGACGCTAGATAATTCTCCACTCACTCTTGCATCCAAAGAGCGATGGGTACCATGAAGCCCTTCAGCGGCTGCCAGACTACAATTCTCATCATTCCCTGTCATGGGAATTGTAGTCTAGCAGCAGATATCCCCTTCTGGCCAAAGGAACATAAATGGCTTAAATGCCTATATAAAACTGCATGTTATTCATGCCATGACTGGGCTTAAGATTTGATACTGAATGGGTTTCCTTTTTTTTTCCTTTTTTATCATCAGGCAAGGGAATCCATTTTCCAGTTGCACTCGGAACTTCCTGGACAGGAGTCTACACTCAAGACACAGCAGGAAATTGAGTGCAAGGGACAACCTCTTCCCTCAGGTTACTGAAAAATACCATACAGTGCATCTATTTTATATCCTATATAATAATACGCTAAACGTGTGTTTGTCAGAAGCAGACATGCGCAATAGAGACTGCTGTTTGCGCTGCAATCATGCGCACTACTGATTACCCGCGCCGCTGCCGATAATTGAGAGGGGCTCCTAAATCAGACTGTAATCCTCTCTGAGCGCCTTCGCTATGGTCTGAATTCAGAGTGCCCTGCTCCGTATCAGCCGTGGTGCGGGCAGTCTCTACGACGCATGACTTTAGCGGCCGTTGCTGGGTGCCACTGTGGCCCGTGTACACACGCTCATCAACTAGTCCCATATAAAAAACACAGACAGACAAGAATTTGTTTCTAAAAATGCATGTTGCCCAAGCATAGCTAGTATGTGAAAGTTTCACAAAAACAGCAGCTCCAATTAATCTTCATAGTATTTGGGCCATGGAGAGTGTTATTTCATTACTGTGAGTGCAAGAGTAATTGAATGATAAAGTATCCCTCTCCCGTGTAAGCCACCTCCTCTCAGATGTGGAATCTGGTCTCTAGAAGGGACAGACCACAACAAGGGACATTCTTACTGTGAGCATAAGGAAAACCCTGCCCCCCTTGACAGGTTTTTCGTTATGCTCACTAAAGATTGTCCCTCTCTGTGATCCATCCAGACAGTCTTGGTGCTCTGAGGTGAGCAGTACTAAATCAGTAAAAGGGTGTTAGGGCATACTTTATCATTCAATTACTCTTGAACTACAAGTCTGACAGTATTGAAATAACACTCTCCATGGTCCAAATACTATGTAGATGAATTGGAGCTGCTTTTATTTTGAAACATTAATATCCCTTTAACAAGTCGAATGCTAGAGAGGTCTGCAACACGTTCAAGCTGCTCAAAGACCCATTTACACAGTGGTGATCTGGGGAATTATCTTTGTCCCCTACAGTCTGGTTGGTTTTCCCTAGAATTACTCCATTTTGCTTTTCCCACATGTGGTCCAGTGATTTTAACCCTCTGAGCCTTTGTGTGCCAGAGGTGTATACAAGGTATTGTGAAGCAATGCTTTGTATAACACTCTGGTACTCAAAGGTTAACCAAATACTATGAAGATTAATCGGAGGTACTTTTTTTTTTTTTAGTAACCTTTAAAAAGTCAGTACTTACTCCATCTCCAAAGTTGACAACCCCTGCACCATTCTCCTATCTTTACTAGATTTAAAATAAATAAATAAAAATAACCACTTTTTAAAACACCACCTATGAAATTAAGTTTTATATACCAATTTTTTATTCTTTTGTTGATTTTTTTTTTTTTTTTTTTTTACTGTCAGACAATTTAGTGCTGGTTGGCAAACTTACCCATCTCTCACGCTTTTCATCAATGATTTCTGCAGAACTGTGTGAAGGCTCTCTGCTCTTACAAACTAGGTCTAGATGAGAGGTTCTCAACCCATGCCCTCAGTGGCCACTAACAGGCCAGGACTTAGGGATTTCTCTGCTAGAACATTAGTGTGTTGATCAGAGGCTTGTTCACATTGATTAACTTACCTGTGCTTTCACAAGGAAATCCTCAAATCCTGGCCTGTTAGTGGCCACGGGTTGAGAACCACTGGTCTAGATTCCACTGCAGGTGATGATTGTCATCATTGGATTTATCGCAGGAGATTCCTACTGGTCTTATGGGGACATTTGTAGACTATCAACTTCAATGTAATACAGGCCTGAATGGGCAACTTATAATACGGTGTATTAGCAGGGACACACATCCTCTCTGCTCAAAACAGATACTGAAACATATTTTGGTGGCAGAAAAAAATAAGAACCATCTGACCCCTTCAGTCTGTCTATTTCCCTATCTAGTAAAATAATTTCTCTTACTTCTCAAAATAGATGTCTGTCTATCCCAGGCATTTTTGAATTCCCTAACAGTATTAGTCCCAACCAATTCTGCTGGGAGCCTGTTCCATGAGTCTACAGACATCACTCAGACATGAGCAGGGAATATATACATCCTTTCTCAGTTTTAGATCAAGAAGGGGTTCATCCAGCCCTGCGGGAACTAGTACATCAATCAGCAAACCATGGGATGAGTAAAGGGTTTTTTAGTTTCATATATAGTCACATGGCAAATAGAGGGTTTTTGTAATAGTGGCAATGGGGGAAGGGGCTTAATTAAGCTCGCCATCCACACCATACTTGCAAACATTTAAAAAAAAAAAAAAAAAAAAAAAAAAAAAGATTCCAGGGACACCATTCCCTCAGGCAGTCACATCAAAAAGAATAACTAGTGATCCATAGTTCCACGTAGAGCGGCACCAACAGAAAAACCTTCTGTTGATTTAAAGGGATATTAACACAACCCTTTGAGTATCAGAGGGTTACGCAAAGCATTGCGAACCCCTCTCACTCAAAGGGTTAACAAGCTTTCAAGTAAAATAAGGTCAATCCTACTGCGGAGAAGTGTTTTATTAGTTATTGCAATTCAGACTTGAACGTTTTAGATGCAACATCTCAATAGCCTGAGCTCTTACAGTGGCACCGTTACTACGCCATCCTATGTACATCTCTGGTCTGTTTACTATCGCCCTCCTTAGCATGGTGTAGAAACGGCGCCACTGCAAAAATGTCAGGCCGTAGAGATATTGCACCTAAAGAAAGCAAGTTTGAGCTGCAATAACTTTGCAATAAACTCATTTCAAGAAGATAAACCATATTTATTATATAAGTAGGAACAATTCTAGAAATGACTGCAGGGGGTGGAGCCTACCTTCCCTCTTTGGCTGCAGCTAGCAAACCAGCTCCAGAGAGATTTGTTCCTTGGTGAAGTTAACACAGGCAACAGTTCTTCTATAGTTTTAGAAACTTTTTTATTTTTCTGTTAGATATTGAATACCACCGTTAGGCGGATTACCATAACTGACAATGCCCTTAGATGTGGCTAGCTCAGTATCCAGGTGCTTTTTGTGGACCTTAAGTCCTGGGGGGAAAATCTTGGCTTCAAGTTCTTTCCTGAGGAGTTGCCCACCCAGGCTTCTTCTTAATACATGGTAATCTGAAGACAGAAGATCTGAAGGAAAGGTGAGAAACCCTTTGAGTGTTGAAGGTCCACTTGTCCCACAGTGTCCCTCCGCACAGGGATTATTCCTGGGAGTTCTTATTTGCACACTCCTGCACTCACTGGGTCTTTCTGTTATGTCTGTCAGTGTTTGGAGCAATGTTATGTGGTAAATTAACCCTTTAAATGCTGGTTGGCACTTTCCCTACTGGGTTCAGTGTATTCTGGGTCTGATTACATTCTAGTGATGTTTCATGTATTTTTATTTCTCAGTTCTAACTTTGACAAAATTGAGTTCTGTGCCTTTAAGGTGCGGTTTACTGCATAGACGCCATTGCTCCATTCGCTTCTATGGGACTGTACAGTTTGGGACATATCTCTGCAACCGCTCAACATAGTGACTTCAGAGATGGCTCATTTTAATTGTCTGACCTTGCTCTATCATCCGGTTCACATTGCAAGTGTGTTGGGGGACTCAGGGGGCTTCGGGCACTGTTAGGGTACTTTTTCTGGGAAAACTACATTCCCATGAGCTCTTGCTTCGCACACTCGTTTCTGATTGGCTCCCGCCGTGGCAGACATCTTGTGAGCTTTACAGAACGAGTATCCTAAGCAGGGCTTGGAATCTCCTCCTCTCCTCTGCAGAGAGGAGAGCAGATTAGGAATGCTAATATTATCCTACCTCTGTATAAATCCTTGGTTAGGCCTCACCTAGAATATGGAGTACAATTTTGGGCGCCTGTTCTAAAAAAGACATTACTGAACTGGAAAAGGTGCAGAGACACGCAACAAAAATGATAAAGGGATTGGAAGATCTGAGTTACAAAGAGAGACTAGCCAAACTGGGTTTGTTTACATTAGAGAAGAGAGTCTAAGGGGTGATATGATTACCATTTACAAATACATTCAAGGTCAATACAAAGAACTATCCAATGACTTATTTATGCAAAGAACTGAGCTAAGAACAAGAGGTCATCCATTAAGACTAGAGGAAAGGCGCTTTCGACTAAAACAAAGGCAGGGATTCTTTACAGTAAGGCTGGGGATGTTGTGCTTGCAGATAATGCAACTGCATTCAAAAAAGCAATGGATGCCTATCTAGCACAGAACAATATTGACAATTATGACAGATGGCTTCAAAGCAAACAGGATATTGATCCGGGGAACTATTTGACTACCAATTGGAGTCAGGAAGGAATAATTTCCCCCACACATTTGGGACTAGATTGGAAATTGCTCCAGAGGGCTTTTTTGTTGCCTTCCTCTGGATCAACAGGGGTGTTTTTGGCATGGGCTGGACTTTGTGGACGCACGTCTTTTTTCAGGCTTAACTACTATGTTACTATGTATTAACCCTTCCCCTGCCAGATAAGAGTATTTTAGAGATTTCTGG
The DNA here is from genome assembly GCA_037306005.1 of Rhinophrynus dorsalis. Classification (NCBI taxonomy): domain Eukaryota; kingdom Metazoa; phylum Chordata; class Amphibia; order Anura; family Rhinophrynidae; genus Rhinophrynus; species Rhinophrynus dorsalis. The sequence goes on from CM074722.1 coordinate 486,472,136, forward strand.
GGTGAAATTTTAATCTTACACACTGTAAATTGGGTGATTAAGTATTCTGAACGTTGACACTGTGAGAATGTCTACTCTGTTGGAGCTTGGGGCCAGGCCCAAGTCTAAGGGCGCTGGGGTCTCTGTATCCCCCATTGAGCATTGCTCCTCATGTCATACAGGGTTGCCTAGAGAATTCTCAGGTCATTTATACCCAGCATGTTCTGATGTCCCTGAGTCTGTCCCAGGGACCTCCAGCCATGCATTAGAGCCAGTTTGGGTGCAAGAGTTCAAGGCTGCTACCAAGGACCTCAGGTCTATGTTGCAACTCTATCCATCCCAGGTACAGGGGGTCTTCCATTCCTGACAGACCCCTTCCTCAGTCAGATCTTCCCTGCCCAAACCGCAAAGAGTACCTGACGTTTCAGATTCCTCTGAAGAGGAACTGTTGGTGGATTCAGATGTTGAGGAATGTTGTGCTGTGGGCTCCTCTCAATTTTTTTGGGATCATTTTGAGGTTGATCCAGAACCCTTAGCGGAGGGCCTGATCAGGGCTGTCTTGAACATGTTAAACATTCCACCAGTTCAGGAGGTTTCCTCAGATCCCTCTAATGTTTTCCAGGAGCCTATAAAGCCCCATACTCGTTTTCCACCTAACCACACTCTGGACCACCTAGTGGCTGATGAGTGGAAATCTCCAGACAGAAAGCCTTCTGTTTACAAGAAGTTTGCTAAGCTTTACCCATTTTCTGTGGCAGCGCTTGCTCAATGGGTTCATCCTCCTAAGGTGGATGCTCCTGTCTCAAGGTTATCTAAGTCTACCACTTTACCAGTTTATGATGCGACCTCTCTGAAGGACTGGACTGACAAGAAGCTTGAGGTTTCCCTAAAGTCCATTTTTTCCACTGCTGGTACTGCCATGCGTCCAGCATTCGCTGCGGCACGGGTTAACTGGGCCATTGCGGTCTGGACTGAACTCACCCTAGCTGTACGTTGGGGCGATTCATCTTCGGACATGTTGTGGCTTCTTGCCAACATATCTAAGGCCCAGCACTATGTTTCTGCTGCCGTAATTGATGCTAATCATCTGGTGGGCAGGGTTTCCACCATGACTGTGGTTACCAGATGAGCTCTTTGGCTCAAGATCTGGGCTGCTGATGCCGCTTCTAAGAAAGCCTTGCTGTCCTTGCCCTTTCAGGGTACATCCTTATTTGGGCCAGATCTCAAGGATCTGATTAGTGAGGCCACTGGGGGTAAGTGTACTCATCTGCCCTTGGAACCCAGGAAGAAACCTCCTCTCAAGCGTAAGTTTTTTCATCCCTTTCAGACTGAGACTCGCCTGGCGAACCAGGCAGATCCCTTAGTTCCACATGCCTCTTCCAAGCCCAAACAGCAATGGAAGCCCAAGGTCTTCTCCAAGCCCAAGGCTTCCAAGACTTCTCTGGCATGATTCGCCGAACCAGGTCCCCATTCAGCTTTGGGTGGTCATCTTCATCACTATCACAGCATTTGTGAGGATTCAGTGGTGGACCCGTGGGTTTTACAAGTAGTGACGAAAGGGTACAGGATCCCTTTTGCCTCTCTTCCTCCCTTTCGCTTTTTTCCCTCTCATACGCCCCAAGGAGTGGGAAAAAGCCGTCGTTTCAACGGAACTATCCAGTCTCTTCTGGACAAGGAGGTTCTGGAATCTATTCCAGTTCAGGACAGAGGTATGGGTTTTTACTAAAAACCTCTTCATAGTGTCCAAGAATGACAGCGGTTGTCGTCCAATTTTGGACTTGAAGGATCTCAATTCCTTTGTGATCCGGCCTCATCACGAGGAGTCCCTAAGGACGGCGATTGCTGCTATGGTTCCAGGGGAATTTCTTGCTTCTCTGGACCTTAAGGACACATATTTACATATCGCCATTCATCCAGAGAGCCGACAGTATCTCAGACTTGCCTGCGACCAAGGGCATTTTCAGTTCTCAGCCCTTCCCTTTGGCCTGACTACAATGCCTCACGTCTTCAACCGTGTCCTGGAAGCCTTAGTTTCTGTCCTCCAACGGGACGGCATCAGTGTTACTCCATACGTAAACAACCTGCTTCTGAAAGCCCCCTCTGCGGAACTTCTTCATCAGCAGGTTGAGGACTGCATTCATGCTCTCACCCATCATGGGTGGATAATCAACTTGGACAAGTCGGATCTTATTCCATCCCAGCATCTGGTCTTCATGGGCCTTCTCTTCGACACTCAGCAGAGCAGGGTGTTTCTCACGGAGAAAGTGGCTCACCAGATCGCACATAGGGTTTTCGGCTGTTCTAGCTCAAGATCCAGTTCCAGCCAAGAAGCTCTCTGGTGGGGAAATTCATCTCCACCATGGAAGCAGTCCTCTTTGCCATGGCTCACACCAGGGAGCTCCAGCAGTTTGTGATTCAGGTATGCAAGGGACAGCCGGACCTTCTGCAGACGTCAGTATCCATTCCTCTTCATCTGGAACAGAGTTTGTTGTGGTGGCTCGACCTCTCCAACCTGCTGAAGGGCAAGTCCTTCCTGATATCCTTCTGGACCACGGTGAGGACAGACGCTAGCCTCTCCGGCTGGGGAGCAGTCCTGGGTCGCCTGAGTGCTCAGGGATGGTGGGCTCCAGAGGAATCACTGTCGCCCCAGCTGGAAGAATGCCCAGTCTGGGCTCAGTCCGACAATGCCACGGCTGTGGCTTATATCAACAATCAGGGTGGAACAAGAAGTCTCGCGCTTAGTTAGAAGTCAAGGCTATTTTGGCCTGGGCAGAAGAACAGGTTCCTGCCATATCCACAGTGCACAGGCATAAACAACATCATGGCGAACTTCCTCAGTTGACACACAGTGGACAGCTGAGAGTGGGAACTGAATCCAGAGGTGTTCAACCTCATTGTTTAGAAGGAGGGTCTTCCTTGCACTGACCTGATGGTGACAAGACACAGCCGGAAGGTTCTGCTCTCGCTAGAGGGATCCTCCAGCTTTGGCAGTGGATGCCATGTCCATTCCTTGGTTATTTCCTCTGGCTTACATCTTCCCTCCCCATGTTGCACAGGGTATTACGGAAATTGAGACTGGAGCGATGTCCAGTCATTCTAGTAGCTCTGTACTGACCTGGACAAGTTTGGTTTCCGGAGCTTCTGGATCTGTCAGTGGCAGAGCCATTCCAACTCCCCTTCCATCCAGATCGTCTCCTCCAGGGTTACCTCTTGAAAGAGGATGTTCGTCGTCTATCTTTGATGGCTTGGAAATTTAATCCTCAATATTGAAGAAGAAAGGTTTTTCCTTCTGGTGTGGTGGCTACCATGCTTAGTGATCGCAAGCCAGTTTCCTCAAAGGCCTACCATCGTGTCTGGTCGACCTTTCTATCTTGGTGTGCCGATAGGGACTTGTCTCAGGAATTTAATCAGCCCATGGTCCTGGTCTTCTTGCAGGATGGTGTGGATAAGGGCCTCAGTTTGAGTTCCCTTAAGGTTCAGACTTCTGCTCTCTCTGTTTTCTTTCAGAGGCGCATTGCTATCCTTCCTGATGTCAAGGTGTTTTTCCAGGGCATTTCTCATACTCGCCCTTTCTTTAAGGATCCTGCTCCTCAGTGGGATCTTAATCTGGTTCTGAGTGTCCTTCAGCTCCCTCCCTTTGAGTCCTTGGCTACTATTCCTCTACGCCTTCTCACATGGAAAATGGCTTTTCTCCTGGCTATCGTGTCTGTTCGCCGTGTAGCGGAGCTGCATGCTCTGTCCTGTACGCCACCATTTTTGGTGTTTCACAAGGACGAGGCAGTGCTTCGCACCTCTCAGGAGTTCCAAGGTGGTTTCGGAGTTCCACATCAATCGGGAGATTGTGGTGCCCTCTTTCTGCCCTGACCCCACCTCTGAAAAGGAGAGAGATCTCCACTTGTTAGACGTGGTGTGTTGTCTCAAGTTTCATGTACATCGCACTAAGTCTATCAGGCAATCAGACACGCAGGCAATCAGACATGCTGTTCGTCATTCCTGTGGGTCCCAGGGCAGGAAGACCTGCATCCAAAGTGACTATTGCTTCTTGGATCAAGTCCACTATTTGTAAGGCTTATGAGCGGAGGAAGAAGCCTGTCCCTTTCAGGGTCACGGCTCATTCTACTTGATCTATTGGGGCCTCTTGGGCTTACAAGAATCAGGCCTCTTTTGATCAGTTGTGCAAGGCTGCACTTGGTCATCTGTGCACACCTTTTTGAAGCACTACCGTGTTTAAAATCGGCTGATGCCAGCTTTGGGAGGAAAATCCTGGTGCTTCATTCACTTTTGAGCTCCGTTGGCTCTAGTTCAGTGTGCTGTGTAACAGTTTGGGGTGTTGTTACTCCTGTTCAGTGTCCGTTGACACTTTATTGTTGTTGGGCTCTCTCTGATCTGATGGTTCATATACGCGCTGGTGACTTTGGGGGCCTTGCACATGGCACTTGCCTTACTCAATGGTTGGAAATCCCAAAGTTACCAGTAACCTGTATTGGACTACAGAGAAGAGAAGATTTTAGTCTTACCTGTTATATCCTTTTCTCTTAGTCCATACAGGTTATTGGTCTCCCACCCTGTCAAGGGACCATGCTTGGCTCTCCTGTAGCAGACGTGGGGGTCCTTCGGGGTCACGCTCACAGGAGTCTTCTTTCCTTCCACTATCTAGTCATAGTTAGTGTCTCAAATCTTTCTGGAGCTGGTTGTCTAGCTGCAGCCAAGGAGGGAAGGTAGACTCCACCCCCTGCAGTCATTTCTAGAATTGTTCCTGCCTACTTAAAGGGGCGGATCGACTACCCAAAGTTACCAGTAACCTGTATGGACTAAGAAAAAAGGATTTAACAGGCAAGACTACACGCACACATAAACACACTTGTATTGAAGGCCCGTGTACACTGGCCAAAGTGCCAGCCAGCTGCCTTGGCTGCTGCCCCGGAGCTCCCTGCTATGGATCAGCAGTGCCTCTGACTTGAAGCCGGCGCGTTCCACTAGTCTCTACTGTGCATGTGAGGTTACTCATACAGGGACAGACACATTCTAGCACTCTATGTTATTTAGATTATTACAGAAGAAGGATTTCTTCATAATGCGATAATAGCACTGTTTCTAAGCATATCGCTAAATGCCTAAATATTGGGGTACTTTATTTAGGACGATAGTTCCGCTTCAACATCTTTAATGCAAGAAAGGCCTCTATTACACAATTTTACTTTTGCATGGAAACTCCGAATTTAAAAAAAACGCACAGTCTGATAAAGATAACAGGCTCTGCAGAATTATGGGAGAAGCTTTTCTCTTTGGAATTTCTCAGTGATGTAAACTAAAAAAAAAAAAAAAAAAAGACGTCAACTGAAGGTAAAATGTTCGAAATATGGTTGTATAAAGATATCGCATATAAGAGGTTAACCCTCTGAGTGCCAGACTGGGGGGCTCCCCCTCCGGCAATTAAATGGTTAAAAACATTATTATAATAAACAGGAATTTTTAGCTCTGCTGTATAGTCTTTGGTGTACCCCAGAATGACCTCTTTTCATTTGAAAACGTGGCCCATTGTGCTGTGTTAAAGGGATAATAATGTTTCACAGTAAAAAGCAGTCCCAATTAATCTTCATACTATTTGGGTCATAGAGAGTGTTATTTCACTACTGTCAGAGTTGTAGTTCAAGAGTAATTGAATGATGAAGTACCCCCCTCCCTCCCCTTTTACTGATGTAACACTGCTCACCTCAGAGCAGCAAGACTGTCCGGATGGATCACAGAGAGGGACAATCTTCAGTGATCATAAGAAAAAAAACCTGTCAAGGGTGAAAGGGTTTTCATTGTTCACACAGTAAGAAGATTGTCCCTTGCTGTGAGCTGTCCAGTCTCAGGACCAATTCTACATCTGAGGAGAGGTGGCTTACACTGGGTAAAAGGGGCGGGAGGGGAAACTTTTTCATTCAATTACTCTTAAACTACAACATTGACAGTACTGAAATAACACTATCTATGGCTCAAATACTCTGAAGATTAATCAGTGCGACCTTTATTGTGAAACATTACTATCCCTTTAAAGGGCAACCAACATCTCCATATAGTCGTCTTCCCCCACCTTGCCTTACTCTGGTTGGAAAATCCTGATAGCTTTTATTAGTTTTGACTTTGTGCCTTTATTTGGGAAATAATGTCTTATCAGTTCTGAATGTCAAATACATGGAGGCGGATATTACAATTTTCTGAGCCTACTTAACCCTGCAAAGCAGTGTGCTGCTCACCTTTCTGGTCCTTAAAGTAGAACTTTCAGGCATATTAAAGTGCCCCCCAAATCATATTACACATAACAATAAGCACATCAGTACTTGTATTATCCTTATTAAGTCTGGCATTATTTAAAAATCCAACTTCTTTGGAGCCTCACTAGCAGGCATCTTGACATAGAGGCATCTGTGCACCTGCACGGTCTGTCCCTTTCTGTACCTTAAGGTACAATGCAACTCCCACTAGCCAATCATTGAGGAGACAGGGAAGGACAGTGCAGGCACACAGCTGCCTCTTTGGCAAACTGTCTGCGCTGTCATCTGCTATGAGCCTCCGAAGAAGATTAATTTCTAAATAATGCCGGACTTACTAAGGATAATGCAAGTACTGATATGCTTATCGCTATGTGAAAAATTATTTGAGGGCACTTTCATATGCCATGTGTAGGGAGTGCTGAAGTTCTATGCTCTTGCAAATAACGGTCATGTCTGCCTCCATGGATACATCATCAGTCACAGCCAGGACGGACTGAAGATGTTGGGGGAGATTCACTAAGCGGTGATAAAGAGGTGATAATGTGGAGATAACGTCTCCAGTGATATCACTTCTCCAGTTCCTATGTTATTCTATGGAGCCTATACACACTAATCTCAGTGCATATGCTCCATATAATAACATAGGAATTGGAGAAGTGATAAACTGGAGAAGTCACCACCACTTTATGAATCTCCCCAGTTTTCTCTTAAAGGGATAGTAATACTTCATTTTATCTTTATTTTATGTTGTAGGCATTAAAAAAACATGAAGAACGATATAAGTCTTATCTCTCAAACCTTTATAGTTTGAAAGATAGTCACAAGCAAAGTTTCCCCTCCCGCCCCTTTTACCTAGTGTAAGCCATCTCTTCTCATATGTGGAATGCAGTCCATAGACCAGACAAATAACAGCAGGGGACAATCTTCTTCCTATGAGAACAATGAAAGGCCTGCCCCCCTTGACAAGTTTTTCAGGTTTTTCCCTTATCTTAATTGAAGATTGTCCCTCTCTGCAGTCTACCTGGGCACCTCCCTTCTGAGCTGGCTGAACAGTGTTACATCAGTAAAAGGGGCGGGAGGGGGACACTTTGTCATTGAATTACTTGAATTACATACTTTGTCACTTAATTACAACTCTGACAGAATTGAAATAACACTCTCCAAATACTATGATGATTAATTAGAGCTGCTTTTATTCATTACCATCCCTTTAAGGTACCTTTGTGACCTATTGATACCTTTTTGTGTAGCTGAATAAAGGATTTAAAGCAAGACCAATTTATTTTATTTAGACATTCATTTACATACACATATACTGAAGATTAACTAACCTGGTATGTGAGTTTTACTGCTGTGGAGCTATGTGATAAAATTATATTACACACCACACAGTCTGATGTCCTAAAAAGAGGGACAACTGGGTAGAAAAGAGGGACACAGGGGGATTTGGGTATCAAAGAGGGACTGTCCCTCTTAAAGAGGGACACTTGGGTGGTATGCAAAATGCTTTCACATGGGCTCTCCAATTGCTAGTTACGCCACTGTAAGGGTCATTACGATTTTCTGACCATTTTAAATTAAGTGGGGGTTATTATTAGGACATGTACATTTTCCTTAACTTTGCAGTCGCTGATACACACAGCTTGTTCAGAGACAACCTCCTCTCACACTGTGTAATTAGCACTCAACTGATTCTTCATAAAACAAATTCACAGCTTCCACAATAAACCATATTAACATAATCCCAGAGCGGCTGCACCAGCAAGTCATTAGTACTATTCACTGTGCAGCTGGGAGCGAGGAAAGACTGGTAATCCCCCCTCTCTCTCCGAAATATCAATATGCACAGAAGTATGATCTGAGCAGTGGACTGAAAAACACAATAGAGGCGACAGCAAAAATTACAGCAGATGCATAATTAATTTGCAAGAGTTTTTATCATTTAAACATGGGATTAAAACGGGCAGGGCACAATTTATAGTTAATAAAAAAAATTTTTAATTGTATTTATATATTTTTTTTTTTTTTTTTTTAAAGCATGTCTCTGTACCTTTAAATGTGTATTCTGACACAAGTGCACCTATAGGTCTCAGATCTCTCCAGTTAGAACTGAATCAATCCGTTCCCACTACCTACTTTCAGCATGGTCCCCTTCCAAGCAGTCCGTCATAGCTGGCCGCTCCCGAGTGTTGTAATCCACTGAATTGCAACGGGTAAACATTATCCCTTTGGGTGCCAAAGAGGTGTGCAACGCATTGCACACCTCACTGGCGCTCCAAGGGTAAAAAAAAATAAAAAAAAAAATAGGCAGAGACCCAGGTTTTCATGAGACAGCCTACTCCAGACAGGCCAGACACTTCTAAAACAAATGCTGTGTATAAACGGCACAATGACAAAAAGCCCAGCCATTTTCGTTGTTTATACATGACATGAGTGTCTTTAAGGGGTTAATATTTAAAGGGATAGTAATACTTTTATTATTACTATCCCCCATATTGTATATATTTGCCAAATAATTTAATAGCCCCCAGGGTCATCTCTCAAACCTTTATGGTTTGAGAGATAACTGAAGGCAAAGTTCCCCCCTCCCTCCCCCTTCCCTGAAGTCAGCATTGTGCTGACTGCAGGGATATCCGGTCTAATTTTCATCAAGCGGCTCTACAGCAGAGCAGTGATCGCGTTAGTGAAAAATAATTATTTCACTGAAACGGTCTTTTCCATGTGCTTGCAAACCAAGCACATGTAGAAGAGCGCTTCAGTGAAATAATTCTTTTTCACTAACAGGATCTCGGCTCAGCTGCAGAGCCGCAAGCCTGTCATAAAACAGACTTCCCCTGCGGTCAGTACAATGCTGACTTCGGGGAAGGGGGAGGGAGGGGGGAACTTTGCCTTTGGTAAGGCCATAAAGGTTTGAGAGATGAACCTGGGTCTATTAAATAATTTGGCAAATATCTACAATAAGTATTACTATCCCTTTAAGACTAAACATGTCAAACTCAAATGCAGTTGAAGGCTGCAACATTGTTCCTGTGACCTTCAGTGGAACAGTCAAACATACACACACTGCTTTCCCTGCGTTTGTTCTGCAAGTGGCTGCGTTTGTTCTGCAAGTATTTACCTAGGTAGGCAGACTGGACTTCTATATAATTCTATTGTTTTTAATAGTTTGTAGTCCACTGTAAAATTGTTTATTTAAATACTGACACCATCTTATGCCCATTATCATAGAAACATAAAATTTGACGGCCGATACGAACCTTTCAGCCCATCTAGTCGCCCATTTTCCTACTGTGAAAACCTCAAACCTTTTTTGGTCCTTGTCTTATGATTATTCCATGCATGCTTAAATTCTGTCACTATATTAACTTCTACCGCTTCTGCTGGTGGGCTATTCCACTTATCTACTACCCTCTCAGTGAAGTAAAACATTCTTACATTACGTCTAAACCCGTGTCCCTCTAGTTTTAGACTATGGCCTCTTGTCCTAACATTTTTACTCCTTTGAAATGTACTTCCCTCCGGCACTTTGTTGAATCCATTCATGTATTTGAAAGTTTCTATCATATCCCCTCTCTCTCTTCTCTCCTCCTTGCTATACATGTTCAGATCCTTTAGTCTGTTCTGATATTTATTTTCCTGTAAACCAGTCACCATTTTAGTAGTTCTTCTTTGAATTATCTCTAGAGTATCTATATCCTTCTGGAGATGGGGTCTCCAGTACTGTACACAATACTCTATAGTATCTATATCCTTCTGGAGATGGGGTCTCCAGTACTGTACACAATACTCTAGGTGAGGTCTAACTAGAGATCTGTAGTGTGGCATGACCACTTCCCATTTTCTGCTACTAATGCCCCTGGCTATACATCCCAGTACCCTGCTTGCATTCCCCGCTGCTTTATTACATTGCCTGCCTACCTTTAAGTTATTAGAAATAAATATTCCCAAATCTCTTTACTCTGTCACTGATAGCAATGTACCCTTAATAGTATATTTTCCTTTGGATTTTTTGTCACAAGTGCATTATTTTAAATTTATCAACATTAAACTGCAGCTGCCACACTCTTGTTCATTCTTCTAATTTACCTACATCATTTGCCATCCATTTAAAGAGATAGTAATGTCGCGAGAAAGTGATTTTCATACCTGGTATTTGCCCTGGAGATTCCATTTTTTGCAGTGAAGTACAGAGTCTCCGGGAACAGTGGCTGATTCTCCGGTGGTAGGGAGTTTTATGAAACTCCGCCCACTTCTCCATCCCAGCATGTTCCTCCCATTTCCTGCGCTACTTCTCCTCCTTCCCACCCTCTTCCTCCCATTTCCCGCTCCACTTCTCCTCCTTCCCACTCTGTTCTGCCCAATTCCCACCCACTTTCAAAACACATTCTATTAAGCCCCACCCCTTTGTGACATGAATGGCACCATTTATATCCCCCAGCAGCACTGCATTTTCTAGAAGAAAAGGTTCCCAGGTATGGATATTTTTGATTATTCATTATAGGTTTACGTAATGCATGGTACCGTTTTGCAAAGTCCATATCGTTGTAGTCTTCTTGTAATTTTAGTTGACAGTGTCTCCCTCCTGCCCCTTTTCCATACGTCGGTCATAGTTTGCTCAGATCTGAAATCCGCTCACTCAATTGGACGGATCGCAATGAGGGACAATATTGGTTTTATCTGAATAATGAGAACCCTGCCCCTCTATACCAAGGGGAGAAGGGTTTTCCTAATGCTTACAATATTGTGCCTCGTGGAGATCTGTCCAGACCAGATTTCATATCTGAGAAGACTGAGTGAAGGGAGTAGGGAAAAGGTGCGGGAGGAGGAAACCATCAGCTAAAGTTACAAGACAACTACAACTATACGGACATTTAAAACAGTACCGTGTATTACATAAAAGTATATATTTGGAAAGAGTATCTCCATACACAGCAGCCCTCTGAACGTTGGTGGAATCACCACTTCTCCATGCAGATAACCATCCACTTTTAGGGCTGGATTCAAATGCAGGTGCTAATGTTATCTCTCTTTATCTCCAGGTATCCCCATAGACTTCAATAGGAACATTTTTGATAAAATGGGAAGTAACATTTATCTCCTGCATTTGAATCCAGCCCTTAGTGAAGAGTTGTAGTTGCCTTTGAGGTATGGAAAGTTGATGCATGTGGGTTTTTAATTCCCCTTCGTAAATTGTGAAATGTGCAACAAATGCATGTACCATTTATTTACACTCTAATGCTAAAGACCAGTGCAGGAAAACAGACGGCTCTCATAGGCTTTTCCTGCGTTCCTGTTTGTTTCATGTTAAAGGGATAGTAATACCTGAAAATAAGTTTTTTATATTGTAGCCCTTAAAAAAACACGAAAAATGATATGTCTTATCTCCCAAACCTTTATGGTTTGGGAGATATTCAGAAGTAAAGTTTCCCCTGGAGTGATGTCATTGCTCCACCCTTCAGATTTGGAATCCGGTCGCCCGACCAGCAGTGCCTCTCCAGAAGTGCTGAGATCATGATCTTTAAAAAGAATTTCTTAATTGGAATGGTCTACAAAGTGTGCTTTCTAGCCAGGCACACTTTGTACACAGTTCCAATGAAGTAGTTCTTTTCAAAGATCGTGATCTCGGCACTGCTAAAGAGCTGCCGGTTGCTCTGTGGACCGAATTCCAAATCTGTCCACTAGATGGCAGACTTGGCTGAAACAGCAAGGAAAAGTGAACTATACTATATTTTACATATGAATATCTCCCAAACCATAAAGGTTTGGGAGATAAGACTTATATAATTTTTAATGTTTTTTTAAGGGCTACAATATAAAATAAACTTATTTTCAGGCATTACTATCCCTTTAATGTTGGAAGAGACAATAATAGCCCTATACCAAGGGGGGTTAAAGTCCCTGAATATTGTGATGTGTTGTGGTCACAAACACCGAGCAAAATCGCTGAAACACCTAATCAAAAGTAGGGAATCTCCGGCCTTTAAAGGGATAGTAATAATTATTACTAATCCCCATATTAAAGTAATATTGAAAATAAATGTTTTGCCCCCAGTGTCATCTCTCAAACCTTTAGGAGCGATTATCTCTCAAACCATAAAGTTCCCCCTTCTTCCCCTTTCCCCGAAGTCAGCGTTGTAACTGACTGAAGGGAAATCCGGTCTTACGATCATCAGGCAGAGCCGCGATCGTGTTGATAATAATTAAAAAAAAAACAAGCAGATGTAGAAGACAGTTTTAGTGAAAGATTTGTTTTTTATTAACGCGATCTTGGCTCTGCTGCAGAGCCGCCTGAAAGTCATACGACAGGCTTCCCTGAATTCAGCTAGAACGCTGACTTCGGGGAAAGGGGAGGGAGGGGGAACTTTAGGAGAGATTATCTCTCAAACCATAAAGGTTTGAGAGATGACACTGGGGGCAATACATTTATTTTTAATATTATTTTAATATACGGATTAGTAATAATTTAGTATTACTATCCCTTTAAAGGGATAGTAATACTTAAAATGTAAAAAAAAATGTGGTAAACAAGAGTACTCCCACTGCTGAAAGGTGTTTCATTCAAAAGTTATTAATTTTCAAAGTTGAATTTTTTAGGTGCAATATCACAGTGGCCTGAAATTGTACAGTGGAGCTGTTGTTACACGATCCTATGGACAGCTCTGGTCCCGGGACCATAAATCTCCATAGGATGGTGTAGCAACAGCGCCACTGTACAATTTCAGGCCACTGTGATATTGCACCTAAAAAATTCAACTTTGAAAATTAATAACTTTTGAATGAAACACCTCTCAGCAGTGGGAGTACCCTTGTTTTACTCAGGGGGATAACCCCTACAACATATGTTTTTTTACATTTTAAGTATTACTATCCCTTTAAAGAATATTAGCACCAAAAATAATAAGCTGATAAAAAAAAAGAAAAAAAAAAGTTAAAATATTGCATGCTTACATAAATGTGAAAAATTATTCATGTTACATCCATAAAAACGGTTCTTATATTTTTAATGAATATATAAAATTATCCTGTTCATACAGCATTTGTATAATGTTTGTGCCATTTGTATTGAAAGTTAAAAACTAAAGTCAGCTAACTGATTGTGATTACTGCCCTCATATTCAGAATGGTTGTTATCTTATATCAGCCCATTTACAGATCATTCTGGAGATTCAATGGGAACACTAGAAAAGACAGGAAGATCTGCTCCCTTTACTTAAATTGTTTTACCATAATGTGAGGCCTTTTAGATTGAGGGTCACATATATGAAGACCAAACAAAGGTGAATTTGGATGCCTGTCACAGTCATAGACTGCACTTTGAAAATGGTATTAACCCTTTGGGCACCAGAGGAGTGGGCGACATCTTGCTCCGCAGGACGATGCACGCCACACTGACAATCAAAAGGGTTAACAGAACGGCAATCACTCCTTATCTGGCACCATCTCCACCCACAAATTGGCAAATCAATCACAGAAATCTAATCAGAATTTCTAACCCACCAAGTAATCACAGTGAAACACAAGTCTCCATTCTAAGGACGACACCTGGTTATTATGGAAGAACTCTATTTATACTCCTCCTGCCAGCGGATCCATGGATACAGATTTTTGTGCGCAAGGATGGGGGGGGGGGGGGATATACTGAATTTCTGCCTCTCATCTCCGCACAATAAAACAGTAATTGCCACATTCACTTTGATTAATAATCATCTTGTTTAGACCTCTTAAATATTAACCATAGTGACACGTTTATTTGCCATGTGCAAAACAATCACACGTTCAATTACAGGGCAACTTGGATCACTTAAAAAAGGTATCAACAAGGAAAAATAGAATAGCTTATATTGCTTAACAGAACGATTTACTTACTCAAGTGTTCTTCTCCCAGCACTCAGGTATGTCTATACCAGAGCTTCTCAACCAGGTGCCATGGCACTTTGGTGTGCCAAGGGCATCAACTTAGGGTACCCTATGTTTTAACCCTTTGAGTGCCAAGTGGGTACATTGTACGAGTTTGGACAGCTGTACCCGCTGTGCCAAGCTCGTACAATGTACCCACTAAAATGCGGTCACTGCATGAGCCGGTATAACCGGCATGCAGTGGCCGCATTTTAAAAAAAAAAAAATGTGGGCAATCGTGGGGGGACATGAGGATCACTCCTCATGTCCCCCCTGTTATTGATCTCCCAGCCGATCGCGCTGGGAGATCAATAAAAGAAGAGGAGAAGCGCAGCTGAGGCGCAGCTTCTCCTCTTCTTTGTCTCCTACCCGAACTTCCGGGTAGGAGTGGGCGGGACCGGGGGAAGCCTCCCAGCGTCATCAGTGACATGTCACTGATGACGTTGGGGAAGTTTCCCCGGTCCCATTCACTCCTACCGGTGGTAGGAGTGAAAGGCAGGAGAGCTTTTGCTCTCCTGCAAGTCGCCATATTGATCTCCCAGCCGATGGCTGGGAGATCAATAACTGGGGGGACACCAGAAGGGGTCCTGATGTCCCCCACGAGGTCTGAGAAATTAAAAAAAAAAAAAACAAAAAAAAACAAACGCTAAGTAGCCCTGTGAGTGCCGCAGGGGTCCCCAGCACATTGCTTTGCAATGTGCTGGAGACCCTTGTAGCACTCACAGGGTCTTTTCTTTGGGGTTTTTTTTTAATTTTTTTAAAGACCTCATTGGGGGGATCAGGGGGGATCCTGATGCCCCTCAATGAGGTCTATTATTAAAAAAAAAATAAATACAATTTTTTAACCCTGTGTGTGCCACAGGGGGGGGTCAAATGCACCCCCCCTCCTGTGGCACACACAGGGCTTCTATCATTACTTTGTTACTAGAGATTGTTGGGGGGCCATCAGGATTTGTCCTGATGGCCCCCCAACAAGCTCTGATTACAAAGTATTAATAAAAAAAAAAATTAACCCTCTGAGTGCCAGAAGGGTCCAATGCATTGCTTTGCAATGCGCTGGAAACCCCTTTGGCACTCACAGGGACATTTATTTTGATTCCTTTTTTTTTTTTTTTTTTTAAGACCTCGTTGGGGGGAATCAGAGGGGTCCTGATACCCACCAATGAGGTCCATAATAAAAAAAGTAAAGAAAAAAAATTAACCCTGTGTGTGCCTCAAGGGGGGCCAATGCAGCCCCCCTTCTGCGGCGCACACACAGGGCATTTATCATTACTTCGTTATCAGAGATTGTTGGGGGGCCTTCATGATTGGTCCTGATGGCCCCCCAACAAGCTCTGATTACCAAGTAATGATTAAAAAAAAAATTAACCCTCTGAGTGCCAGAAGGGTCCAATGCATTGCTTTGCAATGCGCTGGAGAGCCCTTTGGCACTCACAGGGACATTTATTTTGATTCCTTTTTTTTTTTTTTTTTAAGACCTCATTGGGGGGAATCAAAGGGGTCCTGATACCCACCAATGAGGTCCATAATAAAAAAAGTAAAGAAAAAAAATTAACCCTGTGTGTGCCTCAAGGGGGGCCAATGCAGCCCCCCTTCTGCGGCGCACACACAGGGCATTTCTCATTACTTCGTTATCAGAGATTGTTGGGGGGCCATCATGATTGGTCCTGATGGCCCCCCAACAAGCTCTGATTACCAAGTAATGATTAAAAAAAAATTAACCCTCTGAGTGCCACAAGGATCCAATGCATTGCTTTGCAATGCGCTGGAGACCCCTGTGGCACTCTCCGGGTCCCCTGTTTGTGGACATATATATATATTTTTTTACTAAGACCTCATTGGGGAGGGATCAGGGGGTCCTTATGCCCCTCAATGAGGTATATAATAAAAAAAATAAAAAATAAAACACAAATTAACCCTGTGTGTGCCACTAGGAGGGGAGTTCAATGCCGACCCCCTTCCTGTGGCACACACAGGACTTTTTATCAACACTGGTAGTCACAGATCTCCCATACACACTATCAAACACTGCCCCACCATCCTTGCTCCTCTGCTCATACCCACACACACTGCCTAATCCCTCACCCTCCCACATACTTTGTTACACTTGTAGTCACAGGTCCGCACGTACACCGGCTGACGCCCTAGCTTCTTTCATCTGTTAGCCATAAAATCACACATACACTGTTTGCTTTACCATTTCTGTTTCACTGGTAGCTACGCTCCTGTAGCGTAAATTGGTATGTCAACCCACAGCAGTGGGGTACCATTTTTCTTAGGCTGGCAAGAAGTCCTCCTAGGAAATCCCACGCCATTGAACCATTTTAGTATCTTTGAAGTGACTGATGTGTAAAACAAAATTTTATTTTTTCCTGTAGCACCACATTCTGGAAATAGTTGTGCCAACTAACTTAGGGGTAAAAAGGCAAGTGACCCCTCATTAGATGCGGCAGGTTGTCTTCTTTCCAAAATGGTATGGTTTATCTACCTTTTCTTCAATTCTGAAGGTGTTATAGTCATTTTCGTACAGGCAAGTCAGGTTTGAGAAAATGTTAGAAACATCAGAGGTTGTAGTAGGTGTAGTTTTCTACTTCTAGCACCCCCTAAGGTAGTTCAACTCATACCAATGGGGTGTCATTTGACTCCTAAGAGCACTAGCAAACAAATGCAGTTGAAAATTCCATGGTTTTCACAGCGCTCCATACATTTGAAGGGGCAGAAATGTAAAAAAATGCAATTTTTTTCCTATATCGCCTCCTTCTGGAAACATTTATGCACACCAGTATTGGGGTAAGAAGGCAAGTGACCCCTCATTAGATGCGGCAGGTTGTTTTCTTTCCAAAATGGTATGGTTTATCTACCTTTTCTTCAATTCTGAATGTGTTATAGCCATTTTTGTACAGGCAAGTCACATTTGAGAAAATGTTAGAAACATCAGAGGTTGTAGTAGGTGTAGTTTTCTACTTCTAGCACCCCCTAAGGTAGGTCAACTCATATCAATGGGGTGTCGTTTGACTCCTAAGAGCACTAGCTAATGAATGCAGTTGAAAATTCCATGGTTTTTACAAAGTTCCATACATTTGAAGGGGCAGAAATGTAAGAAAATGCCTTTTTTTTTCACTAGCGCCACCTCCTGGAAGCATTTGTGCATACCAGCCTTTGGGTAAGAAGGCACGTGACCCCTCATTAGATGCGGAAGGATGTTTTCTTTCCAAAATGGCATTGTTTCTCTACCTTTTCTGCATATCTATTATGGTTATAACCATTTTAGTGCAAGCAGATAATTTCAAAAACAAAAGTGTCAGGTTTACGTACGTGTTCCTAGCACCCACATATTCTATGTTAACCCACACAAATAGGCTACCATTTTTCTCATGTTGGTAGCAGGTACTGAATACAGCAGGAAATGTTATGGTTTTCAAAGATTTTAGTATCTTTGAAGTGGTGGAAATGTAAAAAAACATGTATTTATTCCCATAGCGCCACCTTTTGGAAATATTTGTGCACTTCAGCCCAGGGGGTAGAAAGGCAAGTGACCCCTCATTTGATGCGGGAGAATGTCTACTTTCCAAAATGGTATACCTTTTATACCTTTCCTTCATGTCTCTAACAGTTATGGACATTTTAGTACAAGCCGCCATTTTCGAAGAAGCAAACAGGTAGGTGTAGTGATGTGCTTCTGGCACCCCTAAGGTAGGTCGACTCATTCCAGTGGGGTGTCATTTTTCTCCTAAGAGCACTAGCTAATGAATACAGTTGGAAATGCCATGGTTTGCACAAATTTCAGTACATTTGAAGGGGCAGAAATGTAAGAAAATGCCTTTTTTTTTCATTAGCGCCACCTTCTGGAGGCATTTGTGCTCTCCAGGCTTGGGGTAACAAAGCAAGTCACCCATCAATAGATGCGGCAGGGTGTCTTCTTTTCAAAATGGTATGGTTTGTGTACCCTTTCTTCACTTCTGTAGTTGTTATAACCATTTGGGTACAGACAAGTAATGTTTGAGAAAATGTTAGAAAAATTTGAGGTTGTAGTAGGTGTCATTTTGCACTTCTAACGCCCCCTGAGGTAGTTAAACTCATACCAATGGGGTGTCATTTTTCTCCTAAGAGCACTAGCTAATGAATACAGTTGGAAATACCATGGTTTGCACATATTTCAGTACATTTGAAGGGGCAGAAATGTAAGAAAATGCCTTTTTTTTTCATTAGTGCCACCTTCTGGAGGCATTTGTGCACTCCAGGCTTGGGGTAACAAGGCAAGTCACCCATCATTAGATGCGGCAGGGTGTCTTCTTTTCAAAATGGTATGGTTTGTGTACCCTTTCTTCACTTCTGTAGTTGTTATAACCATTTGTGTACAGACAAGTAATGTTTGAGAAAATGTTAGAAAAATTTGAGGTTGTAGTAGGTGTCATTTTGCACTTCTAACGCCCCCTGAGGTAGTTAAACTCATACCAATGGGGTGTCATTTTTCTCCTAAGAGCACTAGCTAATGAATACAGTTGGAAATACCATGGTTTGCACATATTTCAGTACATTTGAAGGGGCAGAAATGTAAGAAAATGCCTTTTTTTTTCATTAGTGCCACCTTCTGGAGGCATTTGTGCACTCCAGGCTTGGGGTAACAAGGCAAGTCACCCATCATTAGATGCGGCAGGGTGTCTTCTTTTCAAAATGGTATGGTTTGTGTACCCTTTCTTCACTTCTGTAGTTGTTATAACCATTTGTGTACTGACAAGTAATGTTTGAGAAAATGTTAGAAAAATTTGAGGTTGTAGTAGGTGTCATTTTGCACTTCTAACGCCCCCTGAGGTAGTTAAACTCATACCAATGGGGTGTCATTTTTCTCCTAAGAGCACTAGCTAATGAATACAGTTGGAAATACCATGGTTTGCACATATTTCAGTACATTTGAAGGGGCAGAAATGTAAGAAAATGCCTTTTTTTTTCATTAGTGCCACCTTCTGGAGGCATTTGTGCACTCCAGGCTTGGGGTAACAAGGCAAGTCACCCATCATTAGATGCGGCAGGGTGTCTTCTTTTCAAAATGGTATGGTTTGTGTACCCTTTCTTCACTTCTGTAGTTGTTATAACCATTTGTGTACAGACAAGTAATGTTTGAGAAAATGTTAGAAAAATTTGAGGTTGTAGTAGGTGTCATTTTGCACTTCTAACGCCCCCTGAGGTAGTTAAACTCATACCAATGGGGTGTCATTTTTCTCCTAAGAGCACTAGCTAATGAATACAGTTGGAAATACCATGGTTTGCACATATTTCAGTACATTTGAAGGGACAGAAATGTAAGAAAATGCCTTTTTTTTTCATTAGTGCCACCTTCTGGAGGCATTTGTGCACTCCAGGCTTGGGGTAACAAGGCAAGTCACCCATCATTAGATGCGGCAGGGTGTCTTCTTTTCAAAATGGTATGGTTTGTGTACCCTTTCTTCACTTCTGTAGTTGTTATAACCATTTGTGTACTGACAAGTAATGTTTGAGAAAATGTTAGAAAAATTTGAGGTTGTAGTAGGTGTCATTTTGCACTTCTAACGCCCCCTGAGGTAGTTAAACTCATACCAATGGGGTGTCATTTTTCTCCTAAGAGCACTAGCTAATGAATACAGTTGGAAATGCCATGGTTTTCACAAATTTCAGTACATTTGAAGGGGCAGAAATGTAAGAAAATGCCTTTTTTTTCATTAGCGCCATCTTCTGGAGGCATTTGTGCACACCAGGCTTGGGGTAAGAAGGCAAGTTACCCCTCATTAGATGCGGCAGGTTGTCTACTTTTCCGAAATATATAGTTTTATATAGTTATTCCACTGTTTTAGGGTAGTTTTACCACAAAAACCCTAGAATGCGCATATTAGTTTATAAAGTTGAAAATGTCATTTTGCGCTGCTGGTGATTAGGGCTCTACGCTAGCCATGGACGTAGGTAAAACTATACAAATTTGGTATTTTTTTACTCAGGGGACTCGAGGCTTTTTCAAATAATTGAAACTTTTTCAATCAAGGTAAATATTTTTGATACATAGTATGTGATTTTAGCAAAATGAGTAAATTTTCACTTTTTTTTGTCATTATGACATCATAGCTTTTTGCACGATGTAAAATTCTCTTCATGTAAGGTATCACAAGAAAGCTCAATTCGTTCTGAAAAAAACAATATATAGTTTTCCATATGTAACTAAAAATCCCCAGAGGAAATCAAGCCTAAACGGAAGGATAGCAAAAATGTTGAAAAAGTGTCTGGCCTGCAGGGTTCAGAAAATGGCCCGAGCCTCTGGCACTGAAGGGGTTAAAGGAGCAGTAAACTTTTTTATGAAAAAATATATATTGTAGGGATTTTCCTACTGAGTAAAATAAGGGTACTCCCACTGTCGAGAGATTTATATTTACAGAGTTATTACAATTTAAACCCATGTTTTTTTACATTAGCAGTGCCCTCTAGTGGTCAAATTCTAATTAGTTTTTCTGTTAGATTCTAATGGAGAGGAAAGTCAGTGACATACAGTTCTCCATAGAATGTGATAGAAACTGCCTGTCACTTCCTGTCAGTTAGAACAATCAGGAAGTAAACACAGTAAATTCACTTCCTGTCAGTTAGAACTATCAGGAAGTAAACACAGCAAATTCACTTCCTGATTATTTGAACTGCTATAAATTTTGAATAAAACATCTGACAGCAGTGGGAGTGACCTTGTTTTATTCAGCAGGAAATGCTGTGTAAAATATGTGTTTTCATTAAAAAAAAAAGTTTACTTTGTTCTGCACAAGATGTTTATTTTTTTTAGTAGGATTGTAATAATAACTGTATATTTATGTATCATACCTTTCATTATGCCCTTGATAAATTACATTAAAGGGTTAGTAATGTCCGCTTATAATTTGATGCTATTTATTTATTTATTTTAAATCTACAAAACACCTTTATGGTTTGAGAGATATAAATGTTTTAAAGTTCCCCCTTGCTCCCCTTTCACAGACATCAGGTGTAAAGCTGACAAAAGGAGATTTGTGTCGCCCGACTTGAGACTGCTCTTCAACAGAGCTGAAATACAACAATCTAAAAAGAAATACTTCATTGGAAAGGTCTACAAAGTGTGCCTGGTTTGCAGGCACGCTTTGTAGACTGTTCCAGTGAAGTGGGGTTTTTTTTTTAGATTGCGGTATTTCGGTTCTGTTGAAGAGCCTCCGGCTGGTCCCGGGACCAGGATCTCCTTCTGTGTGTGCAAGATTAAGGAGGGGGGAACTGTAAAACGTTATTTCTCTCAAATCATAAAGGTTTCAGAGAGAAGATTTACTCCAGATTTTTTTTTTTAAATCTACAATATAGCATTATAAGCGGGCATTTCTAACCCTTTAAATATGCTAGTGGTACCTTGAAAGTTTAAGATTGTGTGTTAAGAGCCCTGAGCAAAAAAGGGTTGATAACCACTGATTTTTTTATTGTCATGAATTTTCTCTCTGTTATAGGGATAATTCCAGGCCTGGACTGGGACAAAAATAGGCCCGGGCATTTAAGGCTGAGCAGCCTGGAGCGGAGGGCGGCAGCCTTCACTGACACTGACTGTCGCAGGGTTGGGCTGTCGGCCGACGGTGAAAGACCATTTTAGTGAAAGCCTTTTTTTTTTTTTTATTAACGCGATCACGGCTCTGCTGCAGAACCACCTGATGATCGTAAAACCGGATTTCCCTGTAGTCAGCTACAACGCTGACTTCGGGAAAAGGGAAGGAAGAGGGCAACTTTAGGAGCGATTATCTCTCAAATCATAAACGTTTGAGAGATGACAATGGGGGCAATACATTTATTTTCAAAATGTCTTTAATATAGGGATTAGTAATAATTATTACTATCCCTTTAAAGGATACCTTTATTTGGGGGCACTTTTGAGAGGTAAAATAACGATTATTAAGCTAGTATCCACCTGCCTATGTATTGCAGGGTGAAGTTTGTTGAGGTGGTAGTTCTGCTTTTAGTATTCCAAAGCAACAGAATGGAGTCCATACGGTTCAAAATCAACTGTGGTCCTAAGTGTGGGAAGGACTGGTTCAAAGAACGATTGTGAACAACAGTGTCTGCTGTCTGTACTTTTAACCCTTTGAGTGCACAATGCATTGCAATACGATGAGCACCCCTCAGGCACTCAAAAGGTTAAATATACGTTTATTTGGCAAGGAGCCTCTATATATTGGTCTGTATAAATGTCTGGAGCACAGGAAAGGGTGTATATTTATATGGTTTCTTCAAAATATATTACAAAATAAATAAAATGCAAATTAATAATATAAATATGTATGCAGAGATATTTATTTTAATAAAAAGTGTGGGGGTGGGATCAGGTTTTGGTAAAAAGCAAAAATGGGGGAGTTGTGAAATAAAGTTTGGGAACCATAAAGTTAATCCCTTCTCAGGCACACACTAAATGAGGACATACCGAGGAAGACTAGGAATCTTTCATCATACAACAGCCACCTGTAACTAGAGATTTCATCTTTTATTAGAAGTCCGCAGACTGGAGAATTCCATCTCAAAGTTCAATTTTCATCTTTCATGGTTCTGCAGAACAATTCACTTTCATACTCCCAGCTGTCTCCATGTTTCACATCATTCAATTAGACAGTAAACTTCAGGGCTGACGAGCAGAATGTTGGTAAGGGTTTTGCCAGGCAGAATGTCTGACTGTGATACATCTTTATCTGACTTGACTGCTTAGAGGGGCACATACTCCCCAAGCCAAACCCTTCTCCCACCCATCAATTTGACAGACAACCGACTTGGGTAAGAAAAGTCTACAGAGATTTATTAAACATTAATGATATGCCTGCATCCCAGCTCATTCCAGGTGGTACGATACTGCACGCAGTCAGTCTCTCATCCCTGAACCATTAGCCAACAGGGGATGGACTAATTTCCCAAAGCCCATAACTGAAGGGCAAGATTAACAGTCCATTATATAATCACTGCCAACCAAGTGCTGTGATAAAGAGAGAAGGGAAGGGCAGATATTTTAAAGGGATAGTAAAGTCCCCAAAAAAGTATGTTCTAAATGGTAGCTGTGCTAAAAAAAAACAAAAAAACATTTAATGTGCTTAATCCTCTCTCTCAAACCGTTATGGTTTGAGAGATGTAATAAAATAAAGACCACCGCTCCCCCCCCCTTCTCATGCGTCCTCTGTACAGAGGACGTCATGAGGTCCTGCTTCCGGCTCTTCAGGAGCACAGTCATCTAGATATTTAAGTATAATTACTTCATCGGAATGGTCTACAAAGTGTGCTTGCAAGCCAGGCACACATTGTAGACCATACTGATGAAGTAATTATACCTAGATATCTAGATGACAGAGCTCCTGAAGAGCCGCCTACAGTCGGGTGACCGGATTCTGCCTCTGACAGCTCGTCAGGCAGAAGGGGGAGGGAACAGAGGACTTTATTTTCTTATATTTCTCAAACCATAACGGTTTGAGAGAAAGGATTAAGCACATTGAATGTTTTACTGCAGCTACGATTTAGGACATACTTTTTATGGGACTATACTATCCCTTTAACTGTCCCTGCAAGGCTGCCAACAAGACACCACAAAATAGCTGAAGCTCTGCAAGGAGATACCTTTATAAAACATTTCCCCACAGGACCACCCACCACCCAGGGGCCAATTGCTACAGGGCACAACCAAAATATTTACAAAATGGAGATGTGCCCCACAGTCAATCCCTCCCCATCCCTTACGGGCCTGGAAGGTGGCCTTTCTGTGGTATAACCAATGAGGGCCATATGTTTCAAAAGTACAGTGTCGTTGGGCTCATTAATATTTTCAGAGTGTCGATTGTGATCAGAAATATGTTGTTTTGTCATTGAAGTACGATTCCTGACTGAAGTTGTTGTACGTAACAACAAAAATGTTGTAACTAACAAAAATATCGGTATACAGGTATGGTAATTGTGCTTTTGTTGTGTTTCCTTCAATTATTATAGCTTTCTCACATTCAGAATTTCGCATCCCCTCCACTTTTTTCTTAACGTACAAATTTTGTCTTTTGCAAGGCATTTTTTTGCCGTTTTATGACCAATTTTCCTTTTCCTCTGACACTGGAGAATAGTTTAGCCACACCCTTGCCCCGCCCCTTTGCCTGGGAATTCCGGAGTTGCGTCATACACAACAGACATTACTAGTTTTTATCGTACACACTATAGAAAATGTCATTCATGCATACAATTACTTATTTTTGTCATTCATACTTTTTTTGTCGTTAACCCTTTGCATTACGGCTTAGTTTAAAATTATAATCACAATCCAAACAAATCCTTTAACCCTTTGAGTGCCAGAGGGGTACGCAATGCATTGCAAAGCAATGCATTGCGTACCCCTCTGGCACTCAAAGGGTTAACCCAAAGACTGCCAGTAAAGTCCGAAATACATTTCTTCACACCAAAAGGGTTAATATAGTACAGAAAAAAGGTGACAACTATGTGCTGGAGAGGTCAGCACTGGAGACCCTAATTTACTATTTCTGTTGTCGCTGTTCACAAATCACGGAAATACTCCTCTGGCCCAAATACAAATCCCAGAAGTGGCCAGTCCCTTCCTCTGTGCACTCTCCCTATCTGATAGACATCTTCCTCAGGCACAGAGGGCTGAAAGAATTTGCATGTCATTTCAATTAAGAGAGAAAAACACACAAAACATGTGATTCCGTATGGAGGAATGGAAAAGGAGGAAGGAAATGTGGCTCTGGGAAAACAGAAAATAAATAGCATTTCCCCCAAAACAGTCACAGTGGGAGCCTGTGCTCTCCCAGACATTTCACTACAGACACTTATCTGTTAGAACCAGACTCATTACTTCCAGGAAGGGCAACATGTGTCTCTCCAGCTATTTTGGCGTGCAACACCCATTATTATTATTATACACAATATTGATTTAGAGCAGACAGTATTTTTCTAAAAAGATATTGATGTGTGTTTTCACCGCAGGTCTTAGCAAGACGCAAAATCAAAGAGAAAATCAAAGATTGTGGATTATGTGGAATTTAGTCATTCCCACATCTACAGACTGTTCCTCTTAAAAAGACCAGTTCGGTGATATTTATTTTTATGCTGGATTGTAATAATTGAGCTATAAAACTTAACCTTTATTGCTGAAATAATTTGAAAGTGTCAGTTAAGTCCATAATTTTTTTTATAGATTTGTATAGGGTAAAAAAATACTCTTTGTAACAAACCTCAACTCTCAAACTGCAATGGTTTGAGAGATTTTCGCAATCTGAGTTCCCACTTCCCCTGACGTCAGCTTGTAGCTGACAGCAGGATATCCCAATCCGGGGACCAGCCTGCGACTCTGCAGCAGAGCCGAAATCCCATTATTAGTAAATCATTAATTGGAAAGGTCTACAAAGTGTACCTGGTTTGCAAGCACACTTTGTCGACTGTTCCCATAAAGTAGTTCTTTTCTAATAATGGGATTTCGGCTCTGCTGAAGAGCCTCATCGTGTCGGCCGACACGGATCTCCTTCTGTCAGCTTTACAGCTGACATCAAGAGAAGGTGAGGAAAGGGGGAACTTTGATTGCCAATATCTCTCAAACCATAGCATTCTGAGTGATGGGGTTTGTGGCAATGAGATTTTTTTTCCCCTCTACAAATCTATAAAAAAAAAAAAAATATGGGACATCACTAACACTTTAAGTTAAAATACACCAAGTATCTTTCTATTTCCTGATTCCAGTGATGCAGGGATAGCCAAATTAAAATCTACGGAATAAATAATTCTAAGGCAAAACATAAAAGCAAAACCCTTATACTGTAATCAGAATTTGAGAGCTCAAAATTATGGTAGAAATGCCTGTAAATTAATAAGTCATCTAGAGAAAACTGGCTAAAAGTCTTACACACGTTATTTTCAGTGCAAGGCCTTGCCGTTTATAATCTGGTCACTCGCCATGTATTGGTTATAATAAGTCCACACCAACTCCTGTAGTGACAAGTGAGTTGAATACTGCCTGTATAATACGCACACTTGTTTTCCCCTTTTATGAAAAAAAAAAAAAAAAATTAATCCGGCCAGATCCCTTCCCTCCCTCCCCCGGCGCTATCCGATTCTAAAATGCCACTTACTTTCTTCAAAAAACAAGTCCCCGCATTTTCAACATTATCATGAAACATGTAAACAATGCGAATCTTCCTCTGCAGGTGGCACGCTTCCATTCGCCGCCCGCTTTCTTCCAGCTATAGTACTGCCCTGTGAGGACCTTCAGATTCTCACAGGGCATTACTATTGGCTGGAGCCGGTAGGTCCTGAAAGCCAATTGAAGGAATTGGTAGGCGAATGCAAGCGTGCCGCCCGCAGGGGAAGATTCACATCGTTTACATGTTTCCTGATAATGTTGAAAACGCGGAGACTTGTCTTTTTAAGAAAGTGGCATTTTAGAATCTGATAGCGCCAGGGGAGGGAAGGGAAGGATTCTGGCCGGCTTATTTTTTTTTTTTTAAATAAATTCTCGAGTATAATACGCACCCCCCCACTTCACATAAGGTGAAGTGGGGTAAAATTGTGCATATTATGCGTTATGGTGGTGTAAGTGATCACATTGGGGGGATGACACAAAAACAAAAGAACAATGCGCAAGGTCGCAAAACAATTACACAGTAACTTCTGTTATGTGCTCACAAAATAAATGAAACAAAATCACTCAATCTTAACCCTTTCAGTGCCAGAGGCTTGGGCCATTTCCTGTACCCTGCAGACCAGACACTTCTTCAGCATTTTTGCTATCCTTCCATTTAGGCTTGATTTACTCTGGGAAATTCTAGTTCTATATATATGGAAAACTATATATTGTTTTTTCAGAACAAATTGAGCTCTCTCATGGTACCTTACATGAAGAGAATTTTACATCATGCAAAAATCTATGATATCATAATGACAAAAAAAAGCTAAAATGTACTCATTTTGCTAAAATCACATACTATGTATCAAAAACATTTACCTTGAGTAAAAAAAAATACAAAATTTGTTTAGTTTTACCTACGTCTATGGCTAGCGTAGAGCCCTAATCACCAGCAGCGCAAAATGACATTTTCAACTTTATAAACTAATATGCGCATTCTAGGGTTTTTGTGGTAAAGCTACCCTAAAACAGTGGAATAACTATATAAAACTATATATTTCTGAAAAGTAGACAACCTGCTGCATCTAATGAGGGGTACACTGCCTTCTCACCCCAAGCCTGTTGTGCCCAAATGCTTTCAGAAGGTGGCACTATAGGAAAAAAAATGTCATTTTCTTACATTTCTGCCCCTTCAAATGTAAAGAAATCTGTGAAAACCATGGAATTTCTAACTATATTCATTAGCTAGAGCTCTTAGGAGAAAAATGACACCTCATTGCTATGAGTTCATCTACCTTAGGGGGTGCTCAAAACTACACCTACTACAACATCTAATTTTTCTAACATTTTCTCAAACATTACTTGTCTGTACAAAAATGGTTATAACAGCTACAGGAGTGAAGAAAAGCTACACAAACCATACCATCTTGGAAAGTAGACAACCTTTCGCATGTAATGAATTGCCTTCTTACCCCATGTCTGTTGTGCCCAAATGCTTCCAGAAAGTGGCACTATAGTATAGAAAAAAAAATGGCATTTTCTTTCGTTTCTGCCCATTCATCTGTACTGCAATCTGTGAAAACCATGGAATTTCCAACTGTATTCATTAGCTAGTGCCCTTAGGAGAAAAATGACACCGCACTGGAATGAGTTGACCTATCTTATGGGTGCCAGAAGCACATAACAAAACCTACCTGTTTGTTTCCTTGAAAATGACTGCTTGTACTAAAATGTTCATAACGGTTAGAGACATGAAGGAAAGGTATAAAAGGTATGCCTATTTGGAAAGTAGACAGACATTCTCCCACATCAAATGAGGGGTCACTTGCTTTTCTATCCCTGGGCTGAAGTGCACAAATATTTTCAAAATATGGTGCTATGGGAATAAATACATGTTTTTTTTACATTTCCACCACTTCAAAGATACTAAAATCTTTGAAAACCATAACATTTTCTGCTGTATTCAGTACCTGCTACCAACATGAGAAAAATGATAGCCCATTTGTGTGGGTTAACATACAATATGTGGGTGCTAGGAACACGTACGTAAACCTGACACTTTTGTTTTTGAAATTATCTGCTTGCACTAAAATGCTTATAACCATAATAGATATGCAGGAAAGGTAGAGAAACAATGCCATTTTGGAAAGAAAACAACCGCATCTAATGAGGGGTCACTTGCCTTCTTACCCAAAGGCTGGTGTGCACAAATGCTTCCAGGAGGTGGCGCTAATGAAAAAAAAAAAAAAAAAAAAAAAAAGGCATTTTCTTACATTTCTGCCCCTTCAAATGTATGGAACTCTGTGAAAACTATCGAATTTTCAACTGCATTCGTTAGCTAGTGCTCTTAGGAGTCAAATGACACCCCACTGGTATGAGTTGACCTACCTTAGGGGGTGCTAGAAGTAGAAAACTACACCTACTACAACCTCTGATGTTTCTAACATTTTCTCAAACCTGACTTGCCTGTACGAAAATGGCTATAATACATTCAGAAGTGAAGAAAAGGTAGATAAACCATACCATTTTGGAAAGAAAATAACCTACCGCACTGAATGAGGGGTCACTTGCCTTTTTACCCCTAAGTTAGTGTGCACAGCTATTTACAGAATGTGGTGCTATAGGAAAAAAAAAAAAAAAAAGTCTGTAACACATCAGTGACTTCAAAGATACTAAAATGGTTCAATGGCGTGGGATTTCCTAGGAGGACTTCTTGCCAGCCTAAGAAAAATGGTACCCCACTGCTGTGGGTTGACATTCCAATTTGGGTGACAGGAATGTAGCTACCAGTGTCTCGTGGGAGACATCAGGACCCCTCCTGGTGTCCCCCCAGTTATTGATCTCCCAGCCAATCAAACAGATCGTTTAGTATTACAGAGTGTCTCCAAGTTTTTTGAGTTGTTCGATCTAAATGTTCTAGAAGGCTGTTGTGAAGATTCTATGTAATTCTGTCGCTAGCTATGTTTGTAACCTTAGTTTACTTTATCTTGCGCTACAATTTTCAATTCCCTCTGGGTTAGTTACTAGGGTAGGTGACTTGCATTGTGCCTACTTACTCCTCCTGCATCATAGATAGTATCAGCAGCCAGTTCTCCTCCTATCTAGTGTTCATGTGTAGGAGACAGACGCCGTGAGGCGATGAAACGGTCATCCGGTTTCATACGTAACTGTAGTCAGTACAGTCGCCCAGCTTAACCTGAAGGCAGTCTTGTGATGGTCAAACTGCGATGTCAGTAGTCAAATACTTCATTTAGCATTCAAAACAGATTTCGGAGAAAAGCTCATTTGTGCCTTACTGCGCTAGCCTCGCAGATTACAGAGATCGGCTCTCCACATTCTAATATGTATGCACTCTTAATATAACAGATATTTAAGTCAGTTCATTGAGTTAGCAACCTCAGTAGCATTGTAAACGGAGTTTGCTGTCATGATACATCACAGAAATCCAGCTTCTAAGGGGAGTGTGAACGCACTCCCTGGGGCAGCTGGGAAGTCTTGAGACGTCACGGAGTCCCGCAGAACGTGGCCGATTTTGCAGGGCGAATATCTCCACTACCAGGCGACTTGAAGAACACACACAGCACTAATGTCGGGTTAAACATTAAAACGCATGGTAAAACTTTGGTTTTAGGCGATAGTTTCGCTTTAAAGGTCATCTCACACCTTCTTCAACATTAACTTCCTTGTGTAGTTTAACATCGTAGAAGCTGTAATCCTTTGGTTTTGTTGGGGTTTTTTTTAGGCAAGTAGTTGCTGAGATAAAAGCATTTAAAGTTGTCCTCGTGACGTTAGCTGCTCTCAGGCTGCGGGTACAACTCCAGCCCTCAGCCTGTCAATCTTGTTCATTTGCCTTCCCTTTTTAGTGTCTTTTCCTCCTCCTCCTCCGATGACGTGGGAGGACTTCATACGACGTGGCGCACTCTTCTGCATATGCGCATCCAGGTCGATGTGTATGCATAGGAGGAGAGCATCCATTATAATAAGTGTCAGTCCACTCGCCTAAGTTAGAGAGCAGCGGACGTCACAAGGACAACTTTAAATGTTTTATCTGACACTACCTGCTTAAAACAACAAAGCCAAAGGATTACAGCTTCTACATAGTTAACTCTGAGTGCCAGAGGGGCACGGAATTGTTTTTCAATGCATTCTGTACCCCACTGGCAATCAAAGGGTTAAACTAAAAGAAGAAATCAATGTTGAAGAAAGAGAACGATCCCCTTTAAATGGTGCGTGAATGCTACATGGGTCTCTAATGCATTGCTCTGTAATGGAGACCCCAGTTGCATTCAAAGGTTAAAGAAGAAAAAAAAAAAAAAAAATGGAAATTTGTATTTGTTCCCTAAAGTGAAGTTGGTTTGCCCCAGAATTGCACCGCTTAATTAACGGGGCCCAAAGTGTCCTTGCTGATTTTCTGCAAGGATTCAAATAAATGGTGGTTGCTCAAGCACTTGAAACATCATCATCATCATCATCATATATAATAATTCGCTAAAGTTTGTCAGAAGCTGTCATGCTCAGTACAGTTGGCTGCGCGCGCTGCAGTCATGCGCAATAGAGACTGCCCGTGTCGCTGCTGATAACAGAGTGGGACGCTTCAAATTCAGACAGTAGTCCTCTCTGCGCACCCTGCTATGGTCTGAATTCGGAGCGGCCTGCTCCGTTATCAGCCACGCTGCGGGCAGTCTCTACTGCGCATGACTGCACCACGGCCGTTGCTAGGTGGCACTGTAGCCCGTGTACACTGGATCTTCAATTAGTCTATGTATATATGGTCAGTATTGCAACCTATTTTCAAATAAGAGAGGGCGGGGGGACATGTAGGAGAAACAGAATTTATGCATGTAAAATCCCAGGAATTTGCATAATCTAGAATCTCAGGTATAATACGCACCCTGTGTATAATACGCAGGTGTATATTATGCCCAAGATTTTAGGGGAAAACAAGAGTGCCTATGTAGAATAATACGCACCCTTGTTTTCCCCTCTTAAAAAAAAAAAAAAATTAAAAAAAAAAAAAAAATTAAGCCTTCCAGATCCCTTCCCTCCCGGAGCTATCTGCTGCTAAAATACCATTTACTTACATCAAAATTCAAGTCCCTGCATTTTTCCCATTAGCAGGCAACATATAACAGATGTCAATATTCCCTGCGGGCGGCATGCTTCCATTCGCCGCCCACTTCCTTCCAGCTATGGTATTGCCCTGTGAGGACCTTCAGATCCTCACAGGGCATTGCTATTGGCTGGAGCCAGTAGGTCCTGAAGGAAGCGGGTGACGAATGGAAGCATGCCGCCCGCATGGAATAGTGACATCTGTTATATGTTGCCTGCTAATGGGGAAAATGTGGGGACTTGAACTTTGAAGTAAGTAAATGGTATTTTAGCAGCAGATAGCACAGGGAGAGAAGGGATCTGGCAGGCTTAAAAAAAAAAAAAAAGAAAAAAAAACCATTCACACAAGGTGAAGTGGGGTAAAATTGTACATATTATACCCGAGATTTTACAGTAAATAACAAAAAAAAAAAAAAAAACAATTTTTTTCGAAATAAAACATGACAAAATCATTAAAGGGATAGTAATACTTATAAAATGTTAAAAAAAAAATAAAAAAAAAATATGTTGTAGGGTTTATCCCCCTGACTAAAACAAGAGTACTCCCACTGTTTAAAGGTGTTTCATTCAAAAGTTATTAATTTTTAAAGTTGAATTTTTTAGGTGCAAAATCACAGTGGCCTGAAATTGTACAGTGGCGTTGTTGCTACACCATCCTATGGAGATTTGTGGTCCCGGGACCAAAGCTGTCCATAGGATGGTGTAGAAACAGTACCACTGTACAATTTCAGGCCACTATGATATTGCACCTACTCAGGGGGATAAAATCTACAACATATGTTTTTTTACATTTTAAGTATTACTATCCCTTTAAAGAATATTAGCACCAAAAATAATAAGCTGATAAAAAAAAAGTTAAATATTGCATACTTACATTTTTTTTACATTTTAAGTATTACTATCCCTTTAAAAATGTGTTTTTAGGTCAAAAGTGGGCAACTTCAGACCTTCTAGTTGTTGAAGACTACATTTCCCATCATTCCCTGATGGGAACTGTAGTCAACAACTGGAAAACCTCAGGTTTCCCACCCCTGTTTTAGATGATACGGTCCCTTTAAGGTGCCCAACACACAGGCTACTATTATTTTTCTACCCTTGTATAAAAGCAAATTATATTTTAGCATTCGTTAAATGCTACAGATGTCTCCATGCAATGAGAATTGGATATCACTGTACCATCCAAGGGGTTAAGCAAGCAACACTAACTGTGTTATATTTCTCCTTCAGGCAGAACCAACCATGACACAACTCCTCCACAGAGATACAGTGTCTGACACTCTCCGCACAGACATATACAACTGACAGACATCTGTGCACACATTCACAAATAACTTTCTGCTTAGCACAGAACTGCAATCTCGGTCTACTCCAACCCAAACACAAAGGCCACTTACATCATGTATAAGGGATGTAGCTCTCTCTGCAGTATGAGTCACTGATGTGGCAGGATTTCCTGAAATGAGAGGGGACCTTGTTTTGGGATGAAAATGTAAAAAAAAAAAAAAAAAAAAAAAAAAGTTGTACACCTCCCTGTTTGCATGTCTTGGGTATGACGTGCAGGAAAGGGCACAGACCCGAACTGAAAACATTCTTTTACTCCATCCTCTTACCCACCCCCTCTTAAAACGACAATTAACCTATTGAGTACCAAAAGGGTGCATTACGCAAAGCTAGAGGAGGAAAGGGTGGCACCAAGGACTACACTGAGCAGACTTAAAAAGGATCCTTGTCAGGTATTTGGGGAGTAAGAAAACAGACCCCTGACCTGGCAAGGGTGGTTGGATGTAAACCAGAAGTCTGTGACTCTTAGCAACAGACATTACTTAGTTGTGTAGAGCCCAACAGAGTGTTAGGTTTGAGTTAAAATCCCTGGCAATCTATGGGGACTGGTGGTTCCAATGCAACAATGAACTGCAAGACTGGAAATTGTATTTAAAATTAAGCTATTTTCAGACAGATCATTATTATTATTTTTTTAAATAAACTTTATTTTAGAAAATTTTCCAATACAAAGGTAACAGGATAAGAACAGCAAGATATTAGGCACGGCGTGAAATACAAAAGGATTCTTGTTGATATTTGCAGCATGGTAGTGGAGCTGGTTTGAGCCATTACAAGATGTAAGGAGTGCGATCATATGACTAGGAGTAATGTTAGCATAATATCGCAGTATTATTATGGGTTAGTGTCAGATCTCCCTTTCGAGATCCGGAGTATGGTTGGAAGGACTCAGGATGGGAAGATTGTCCAGTCATAATGTTGGCCACAAAGGGGATATAGAAATGTTGAAGGTCACACTGTGTAAATATACCTCACTGGTGTTGGCTCAGATGAAATTATTAGGGGTGCGTCCGAGATGCCCGGGAAGTTGAAATCCATGTCAATTCCAAGTTAAGATGAAAAAACAAAAAGCGTAGAACAATGTAACCAACCAAAACAAACCATTCAGCAGGCAGGTGATTTTAATGCATGCAGCACTTTTCAGATTGCTCATGTTTGTCCTCCTTGGAGGAGGTATGACTGACGTCCTGCCTACTTCACCATATAAGATGGCATGGCGTCCGTGTGGGGTCAGTGGAGGTTTGTTAGGAGTATCACAACCTACAATATCACTTGTGTGAATGAAAGGCCACCAAGAAGATCAGACTTGCTGCAATCTGGATGCAAAAATCACCCATGTTGCCTTCTACTACGTCAAAAAAGGCAAAAATCACTAGTAACAGCACCACTCAGGGTAATGTGTTCCATTCTGGTGAATTTATTGCACAGTTAACACTGTGTGCTATTGCTGCCCATATGAACAGACCAGGGTTTAAAATGTGAAGTCCTTTGCTACTAGCCAGACCTGAAAAGTTACTCGCCACTGCAAGCCATAGCATACCCACCAGGGCTGAATTTCTACTCGCCACTGGCTAGTGGAGAGTGGAAATTTTGAGCCCTGGAACAGACCCTTAGGTCTGAATGCAGAGAAAGACACTTTTGCACTGTAGCATCCAAGAGTCCCACTGACCCAGCTTCAGTGCCCTCATCGATTTGCCTCTCCATTTTGCAGTGAGGCAATCTGAACACACACATGCCAATTAATTTTTCAGTAAACAAAAAGGGTTTATATACAAAAAGAAGCGTTGGAAGAATCCAAGGAGTCAGGGTTCCTACAATTTCACTGCTGGCACCTATATTTTTTGGAGTATTTTATATGCACCTGCAATTACTCACCCCTTTGCAGACTCCTAAAAATTTCCGTCTGGCACCAAAGTTCTTCTTATTATTATTCAGCAGGGGGAGTAAATTTTGCTTTGCATATACTTCCTGCTGTACCTTACACAGGGAAGAGAGCCCCCTGACCAGGAAGTGATGAATGCAAAGGGAAATGGTCTCCCCAGCCTGCTACAAAAACAGCACATGCAAGTTAAATTATCTTAAAAGAGCAACTATCACTCAGATAGCAGGACCAAAACTGCTGATGAGGCCAAAACTGAATTATGAGCACTGGAGTGCCAATGGGTAGGCAGAAGGGAGGTCAAAAAAAGACATCCAGTTCTCCCTTGTTTGCCCTCTGAGAAGAGACTGATATGCAATACTGAAGTCTCACAGTGCTCTCTATTGTGCTGTGCAATGCAGTGCTGACAGAGACTCGGATTCAGGCATCAAAGCTCTGTATTGTGCTGTGCAATGCAGTGCAGATAGACACTCTGCTTCAGGCATCAAAGCCAAAACACAGACAGTCCACTGCCCAGCCAAGGGGGGGGGGGAGACGGGGAGCAGATTTCAGACTTCCTAAGTAGCTGACAAGTGACGTTTTGGAGCTGTAATTTTATCAAGCCTGTTCCTATAGCAGCAGACCTAGTAAAGCACTGTTAATTGACCTTTAACTTCTTTATGACCAAAAAGATGTGTAATATGTTGCCTTACAATGCATTGCTCACGCCTCGTTTGGGCCCTGTTTTACATTTATACCCGTGAATGTTCGTTTAACTCATCCCTTGGTAAAAACCAAATTGCATTGAGTCAAAAACACCAATGTCCCCCACCTCCTTTTATTTACAAAAATGTAACCCTTCACATGCATATTTATTTAGTAACATTTTGAAGAAATCAAATTATATCTTTTTTTTTTTTTTTTTTGCTGCTACAAACCAATATATACAGCTTCACGTCAGTCATACAAACATGGGAGACTGCAACGTCCATACTGATTCTTTGAACCGGCTACTCAACAAACGTTTATCGTGGCTAACACAGATATGGTTAAAAGGGACAGTAATGTGCCATAAAAACTTTTCATAGTTTTGCAGAGAAGAAGAAAATAAGCTGAATGGCACAAACCCTATCTCTAAAACCGCTATGGTTTGAGAGATATTGGCATTGAAAGTTCCCCCCCACCTCCACTTTTCCTGATGTCAGCTGTAAAGCTGACAACAAGAGATTCGAGCCGTACGACTTGAGAAGGCTCTGCAGCAGAGCCGAAATTGCGTTATCGCAAAAGAATTACTTCATTGCAAAGGTCTACAAAGTATGTTTGCAAACCAAGCACACTTTGTAGACCATTCCAACTAAGTAATTATTTTGCAATAACGCGATTTCGTATCTGCTGCAGAGCCTCAGGCTGGTCCCCGGACTGGGGGGAGGGGGGAACTTTCAATGCTTATATCTCTCAAACCATAGCGGTTTAAGAGATAGGGTTTGTGACATTCAGATTATTTTCTTCTCCTCTAAACAATAAAAAGTTTTTATGGGACATTACTGTCCCTTTAAATTGCATACACCAATGTTTCACTTTATCCCCCCCCCCCCATTTATTCAAGGCACCTTACCATTGTGAACTAAAATCCCACGGAACACTGGTTAAGAACTACTGACATAGACAGACGTTTGATTCCGAGCTCCCCCTTTAAGCGTTTCTTGCCCCCTAGCTTGGGAACCACTAACTTTACATTTTTTTTTTTAAATGTAATGCAAGGAGTATGTGGCTTGCTCCAGCACTCAAGGGGTTAACTGCATCTGGAGTGCAGCTCTGTTTTTAGAAGTGCCAGTGATAAGCCATATGCAACTTCAGCTATGAAGCGTTTAAGGAATGTTTACATGTGGGAGCCTGCGTCATTTGTATTAAAAACAATATTCTTCCCCTCTCCTGGGTAAATGTTTTACAACTTCCTTAGCCGCAAGGTTACCCGTGGTAGCCAGCCAGCCGTGCAGACACCAAGCCTCTGCTTCCTATTGTAGTTCCGTGCAGACACCCAAAAGGTATGAGATCGAAAACCACCCGCTAGCGCGCACACACAGGAAGTGAGAGACGTGATAACAATCCAACCTCAACTGAATTTCTTATAGCAACACTAACATCTGTTAAAGGGATAGTAATGTTTCATAATAAAAGCAGCTCTAATTAAATCATCATAGTATTTGGACTTTGGAGAGTGTTATTTCAATTCTGTCAGAGTTGTAGTTCAAGAGTAATTCAATGACAAAATATCCCCCTCCTGTCCCTTTTACTGATGTAACACTGCTCAGCCAGAGCAGAAGGGAGGTGCTCAGGTAGACTGCAGAGAGGGACAAACTTCAATTAAGATAAGGGAAAAACCTGAAAAAACTTGTCAAGGGGGGCAGGGATTTCATTGTTCTCATAGTAAGAAGATTGTCCCCTTCTGTTATCTGTCTGGTCTATGGACTGCATTCCACATCTGAGAAGAGATGGCTTACACTAGGTAAAAGGGGCAGGAGGGGAAACTTTGCTTGTTAATATCTCTCAAACCATAAAGGTTTGAGAGATAAGACTTACATTGTTCATGTTTTTTTTTTTTAATGCCTACAAAATAAAGTAAACATAAAACTATGTATTACTATCCCTTTAAAGCGGAACTTTCAGATAATAGCCAGTCACCATACATTCATTAAATGAATGGCGACTATCTTGAAAATAGATGTCTTACCATAAAAAAAATACATGTGTCTAAAGGAATCCATCGCGTTTCTGGACTGGCGAGCAGGATAGCGAGGTCTGTGAGCCTGTACCATCAGTCCCTTCCAGTGACCGTATGGTGCAAAGCAGTCTATTCTATGGAGACCGGGACCGACAGTGCAGGAGCACAGACAAAATGTCTGCCCTCTAGTCTCAGTTCCGGTCTCCAAAGAGACGGATTCCTTTAGACACACGTATTTTTTTACGGTAAGACATCTATTTTCAGGCTAGTCGCCATGCATTTAATGAATGCATGGCGACTTGCTATTATCTGAAAGTTCCGCTTTAATAAATATCACTCACTACTTACCAGACTACCGCCAGAATATTCTAATGGGCCCTATGAGCCTTACAGGGTTATATCATATTGTGCAGGGAGCACAGTCTTACGTCCGATGGTCTCTCGGTCTGTCTCAATGGACTTGACATTCAAGATGGATTGAAAATGGTATTGCTTTAACCAAGGCACAAGAGTAGAATTCATAGGGGCCAGTAGGATTTCCTGAACAAAAATATGACAAGTGGGAGGTCATTATTAGGAAGTGTTAATATCCCTTTAACCATCTGATAGCCAGAAGGATAAACACCACATTGCAAAGCATTATGTGTCCACAATCTGTGGTAATTAAAAAGGTATAGTAATACTTAAAATGTAAATAAAATAAATAATATATTGTAGGATTTATCCTCCTGAGTAAAACAAAGGTACTCCCACCACTGAAAAGGTGTTTTATTCAAAAGTTATTACAGCTCAAACGTGATTTTTTTTTTTTAGGTGTAGTTATCACAGTGGCCTGAAATTGTACAGTGGTGCTGTTGCTACACCAGTCTATGCAGATTTATGATCAGCTGATAACCATTACCATTATTTATCCCCTGTGGTTCAGCTGGTTTGAACTAAAAGTGCAACAGTTCTTTTTGCAGCCTCATCCACAATGTTCCTTCCTAATTAATCTTAAATTAGCACAGGATAATACGTCCATGAAATGGACATGAGTCTTTGGGGGGGGGGGGGGGGGGGCATGCCTGACATCCAGACTCCTCCCACTGAAATATTCTTAGTGGGAGGAATTTGGAGGTCCCTGGTCCCCAGCATTAAGCATAAAGCCTGCATCTACAGACATGATATCTGGTTCTAATTACAGATTAATTTTGGGAACTAATCCAAAACGTAACAGATTCACAGTGGTCATTATGGTTTTCTGCCCAGATTAACTCTTCGAGTGCCACAGCAGTGAGCAACACATTACTCCACCCCTGGCACTCAAAGGGTTAAGGTATATGGGGAAGGGGGATATTAGAAGGGGTTATGTTCCTTTAAATAGAGAAAGAAAAAAAATCTGGGTTTTATTGCTACAAATCAAAAATAGCAGGTGGAAAAAACATTAAAAACCTGTTTAAACTCGGGATGTTTTAAAAAACAGCTGGGAGAAATATATCATTTTCCCAACTCTTTGGATGCGTCACAGTTATGTAAATATTTGCATATATCTGTGAATGTTGCAATATCCATTCACAGAACGTTGTATGTATGTACATTAACCCCTTAAGGACCAGCAATCCTGGGAAGTTCCCTTCCTGTAAGGACCACTTTGATCCCTGCCGACGCTCTGGCACACTTGAACTGTCACGTGTACGGGCATGCCAAGCTGGGGTCTGACAGAGAACACTCCAGACTTGGAACGCTTAATTCCAGAGCCTAATTTTACTTATAGCGCTTCCGTAGGAAGTGAAGTGCTATGACCATTACCGGTCTTTAAGAGCATAAAAACTGGTGAGGGTCCTGGCACGTCACCGGTCCTTAAGAGGTTAACCATTTGAGTAACAGTGTTATACAAAGCATTGCTTCACAATACCTTGCATACGCCTCTGGCACTCAAAGGGTTAAAATCACTGTACCACATGTGGGAAAGGCAAAATGGAGTAATTCTAGGGAAAACCAACCAGACTGCAGTAGACAACGATAATGCCCCAGATCACCAAAGACCCATTTAAACAGTGAACAGCTTGACCGTGTTGCAGACCTCTCTAGCATTCGACTTGTTAAAGGGATAATAATGTTTCAAAATAAAAGCAGCTCCAATGAATCTTCATAGTATTTGGCCCATGGAGAGTGTTATTTCAATACTGTCAGACTTGTAGTTCAAGAGTAATTGAATGATAAAGTATCCCCCTCCCGCCCCTTTTACTGATGTAACACTGCTCACCTCAGAGCAGCAATACTGTCCGGATGGATCACAGAAAGGGACAATCTTCAGTAAGCATGAGGGAAAACCTGAAAAAAACTGTCAAGTGGGCAGAGTTTTTATTGTTCTCACAGTAAGAAGATTGTCCCTTGCTTTAGCTGTCTGGTCATGTGACCAGATTCCACACCTGAGGGGAAGCGGCTTACGCTAGGTAAAAGGGGTGGGAGTGGGATACTTTATCATTCAGTTACTCTTAAACTACAACTCTGACAGTACTGACATATCACTCCCCGTGGCCCAAATACTATGAAGATAATCGGAGCCGCTTTTATTTTGAAACATTACTATCCCTTTAAAGCTCCATTTAAATGGAAAGGAAATATGTTTTTATGCCCTCCCTCCCATGCAGCTGGCTTGCCCCGGAATGGCTCCACTTTTCCTTTATACAAAGACACTGTGATCCCTGTGTGTTAAAATGTTATCTCCAGTACATTGCAGGTCCCCTTTATCCTTCCGGTTCCGGGCCTAGTTATGTTGCCTTATTTAACCCTTTGAGTGCCAAAGAGGTATCCATCAAATTGCGTTGCAATGTGGTAGATACCTCTCTGGCACTCAAGGGGTTAACCTCTGTATGTACAGTGGTGTATAATTGTTTACTTTTTGACATTAAAATGATAATTTTCATGCATCTGGCTAAACTTGGTGTTAATCTAGCACAGTGGTGAGAAATGCGAGGCTCCTCAGCTGCTACCAGACTACAACTCCCATCATCCACCCATTAGCCAATGGCTGGTGAGGGATAATGAGAGTTGTAGCCTGGCAGTGGCTGGAGGGCCTCTTGTTGCCTAACAGTGATCTAGGAGGCTGTGCTATGCAACATCGACGTGTTAATAGGCTTCTTGTATCAAAATATGCAGAGTCACTAATAATGCATAAATTTACGGCTTCAAAAAAATAGCCAATGCTCCAGTTTCATGCATAAAGACTCTGCGGAAGGCATACACGTGGCCAAGTTTATTTTAAGAAGAAGGGAAAAAATTAAGTATTATTTCCCAAGATCCACATAAATCCTCTCCAGATAGGCTTGTTACCAAGTAGCACTAGAATGTTTGCTGACACACCATCTGAGAGCACAGACACAATAAAATCTTCACAGCTAACAAGGGGTGAAGTCTGACGATCTAATGCTGTGTACAACAGCAGCTATGGGGCACTGGGTACATGACACTTCATTCTGAATAGTGAGGATCCAAGAAGGGACCATATTTGCCCGCACACAAGGGGACCGTGAATATAGGTTGACCCCCCACACACCGACTTTCTAAATATGTGTGGGGAAAAAAAATCCCAAATATAAGGCAGCATCATTGTATATATATATTTTTTTTTGTTACACACCTGTTCCCTCCCTCTGCATTTCCCTGTGACATAACAGGACTGTCACGAATGCCTGTGCGTTAAGATCCAGTGATTATCGGGTCATGGCTTTTGTGATCACAGCGCTCATGCTGCGCAATGTGGTCCCAAGACCAGAGCAGTCAATTTCAGCCTCTCTTTTGGTGAGCCGGTACATGTGATCGCTCACATTTACCAGCTGCCTGAATGTTATGTATGCGGTCCTTAAAGGAGCAGTAAACTTTTTTTATGAAAACACATATGTTATAGATTATTTCCTGCTGAATAATACAAGGTCATTCCCATCGCTGTCAGATGTTTTATTCAAAATTTATAGCAGTTCAAATAACCAGGAAGTGAATTTACTGTGTTTACTTCCTGATAGTTCTAACTGACAGGAAGTGAATTTACTTCCTGATAGTTCTAACTGACAGGAAGTGACAGGCAGTTTCTATCACATTCTATGGAGAACTGTATGTCTCTGACTTTTCTGACTTTCCTCTCCATTAGAATCTAACAGGAAATCTAATTAGAATTTGACCACTAGAGGGAACTGCTAATGTAAAAAAACATGGGTTTAAACTGTAATAACTCTGGAAATATAAATCTCTCGGCAATGGGAGTACCCTTATTTTACTCAATAGGAAAATCCCTACAATATATATTTTTTCATAAAAAAAAGTTTACTGCTCCTTTAAGGGTACAAGTACCCGTGGACTGCCAGTCATTAACGGGTTAAGCTGCAGTAATGGAAACAAAATTCTTCCTTAAGAGCCATCTGGCAGGCAGCATGTTTGAATTTGCCACCTGCTTTCATGTTGACATCACAGGACGCAGAAAGGTCCTTCTTGGACCTAATCAATGCATATGGAGTCTGCACACTGGTAGATAAGTCCTGCTTGGTGTGATGTCAGCATGGGGGTGGACTGCACTCCAGGAGGACTGTGGGAGAAAATACTGTGTGTGTGTGTGTGTGGGGGGGGGTAGATCTACAGGATGCCTGTTCGTTGGGCAAACCTAATAAAGAGCAACACCAATTATATGGCAAGGTCACTTTTTCAGGCTAAAATGAAAAACACTTGCCTTTTATCTATCTGAATGGAGCAGATTTAGGATGCAAGTTTTCAAGACCTCCTAGGTCTCTTCTTCAGGCATCTTATACAGATAAATATGAACACATCTCTCTTAAATACATGTACACATTGCATTGTTTAGAATGGAAAGCAGATAAGATAAATTCAGTCCAGACCCAGATTCTTTAATCAGTCAGTGGTAAAGTAATGGAATGTAAAGTGCAGTCTTCCTCTGGAGGCGTCAAAGGTATTTACACTTCCAGAGGGACTCAGGTTGTCCGTTGTACAGGCTAATCCACAATGTGACAAAAATTCCCTATCATAGTTCAGGCCATTATTTAAATTATTAAACTATAAAATTATCAACTTGTCGATATTTGCCTCCTGTGTATTTTTATGGCTAACGTAGTTATCCTTTAAATATGGGAGTTGGTACTATCATCTTCATAATACTGT
Organism: Rhinophrynus dorsalis; assembly: GCA_037306005.1. Taxonomy (NCBI): domain Eukaryota; kingdom Metazoa; phylum Chordata; class Amphibia; order Anura; family Rhinophrynidae; genus Rhinophrynus; species Rhinophrynus dorsalis. Next base: position 486,514,555 of record CM074722.1, read on the forward strand.
CCCCAAATACATTAGTAATATAGTGATAAGCAAAGGCATACTTATATTATATTTAATAAGTCCACGTTATTGAAATAATCCACCATCTTCTGCCAGCATCCAGAATACAGAGCTTACAAGAGAAGCTCTGTGCACCTGCGGAGGCAGTAACTTCTGTTACCTTAAGGTAACCAACGGACATCACCACCAATCCAGGCAGTGCACGGGACAGACAGTGCAGACTCACAGGCAATTTTCCTCTAAGATGTCTGCGAGGTTGTCCGCTGAATGCCTGCAGAAGGTGGTGGATTACTTCAATAAGGCTGAATCATTAACCCTTTGAGTGCCAAAGAGATGCGTAACACATTGCAAAGCAATGCGTTCCATACCCCCTCTGGCACTCAAAGGGTTAAGCATATTACAAGTATGCCCGTGCCTGTTGCTATATTAGTAATGTTTTGGGGGGGGCAATATTATAAAGATGATAGTTCCGCTTTAAATGAACGCGGCAATATGGTAAAATATTAGCCATATTCAGGAAAATATAGTGGAGACATTTTGGAGCAAGTCAACTGTACCACAGGGGACAAATAATTCCCAAAACCTAGAGATACATTTGGCAATTATGAAAGGGCTTTCGAGAATTTCTGTATCAGGAGTCGGCAACCTTTTCTGTAACAGAAGCTACTTTAAAAAAAAAAAAAAAAAAAAAAAAAAAAAAAAAAAAAAGGGAAATCGATGAAACATGTACTGAGCTACTCTAAAACATTTAATGAAAATATATGAAGTTATAACTCTTTTCTACTCTTACCAACTATTCAGTCCTTCCAATAACAAGGTGTAGCACAGAAAAACAAGTGATGTTAACAGCTCAAGGTGATAATATTTTGCTACAACATGTATAATTTTTTAGGAGAAGAAATCCATATTCGCTATCAAAGGAAAACAAACAAAAAACAACACTTTGAGTGCTATCATCTCTCAAACCATAAGGGTTTGAGAGATGACACTGGGGGCAATACACTTCTTTTTAACAAAGCTATAATATGGGGATTAGTAAATTGCAAGTATTACTATCCCTTTAAATATTACTATGCATGTCTAACTTTATTAGAATCATCTTTACAAATCATGCCGAATAATCTGGACGCAGCTATTAAGGCAGCTGGAGATGAAATCTATGAAAATACTGAAATGACCACTGCTGTCCACCGCTGATAAAATCTGTGCCAAGATTGGCAGTAGCCAATTGGACCTGTCTCTAGCAGGTCAGATAGCTTGATACCGGACTGGAGTAGAGAAAACTACTCACCAGTAGCTCACAAGCTACTGATCTGTGTGTTGTATTAGCGGTTATCTTATTTTAGAAAACTAGTTTTATCTCTAGACAAATCTCTCTAGACTGAACTCTCATGAGGATTCCGTGCACCATTCCATTTCAGTGTGTCATGTGTCTGGAACGAGTTCTCTAATCGTACAGCGCTGCTGAATATGCCCGTGCCTTCTGCATTACAAATTAATGATCATAAAAATTAGATTATGCCACTTAAGGATTGCCGTGCAGGCACTTCCTGTTTGAGCCCTACATTACCTCCCCCACTCAATGACACTTAACCCTTTCAGTGCTAAGGGAAGAAGGCAATGCATCACTTAGTACAGAGAGAAGGGCATACGGGGGGTGAGAGAGAGAGAAAGAAACGAAAAGAAAGCAAGAAGGGAAAAAGAGGAAACAAGACAGTGACTCACTTAACTAAATACCCAATATAATCTCTAGGTGCACATCCCATAAACAGAATCGATAATCAGATATACACAGCCTGGGTTACTCCTGGCCTTGTAAGACACAGCACACTGAACCAGCAAATGTTGCAAATGAAAAGTTAAATTTATTGCATCCATGCCGAATGTTTTCGGTCCACTTTGGACCTTCCTCAGGGCAAATGGCAACTCACAGACATAGTTCATGTATAAAATGTTCTGTGAGTTGCCATTTGCCCTGAGGAAGGTCCCCAGTGTGCCGACAACATTTGGCATGGATGCAATAAATTAACTTTTCATTTGCAACATTTGCCCAAATACTATGACGATTAATTGGAGCTGCTTTCATTTTGAAACTCCGCTATCCCTTTAAGCATTTGCGTGGCAGAGGGGTTTACAGTGCATGGCAAAGAAATGTGTTGCACACCCCCTCTTGCACTCAAAGGGTTAAGGGGTACAATGCTATAGATCAGTGCTTGGGAAACCTCACTTACCTTCAAAGGGTTTTAAAAAAAAAAAAAAAAAAAAAAAAATTATCAACCCAGATTTTTTTTTTTTTTCTTAAACACAGTTTCACACTATAAAATGACCTGCTGCATATGACATGCATTGAAGATATCTAGCACTCAAAATGTTAAAAGTCTCATTTAAAATAAATAGCCATTTAAAAGGTTCATCTCAGCAGTCATTAGATTGCAAGCTTCTGGGGTGATGCATACATGGATATCACTATGTAACAAAATAATATTAACCCTCTGAGAGGCAGTGGAATGTGCAATGCATCATAAAGCAGTGCAATCCCTGTGGAGTTCAAGGAACTAAAATAAAAGAAATACCCATACACATTTCACTTAAAGGGACAGTAATGTCCCAAAAAATCTTTATAGTTTTGTAGTGCTTAAAAAAATTCCACTATATGCACAAATCCTCTCTCTCAAACCGCTATGGTTTGAGAGAGATTAGCGTTCAAAGTTCCCCCCTCCCTCCCCTTTTCCTGCTGTCATCTGTAAAGCTGACAGCAGGAGATCCCTGATGGCCAGCACGAGGAGGCTCTTCAGCAGAGCCGAAATCGCGTTATTTAAAACAAATCACTTAATTGGAATGGTCTACAAAGTGTGCTTGCAAACCAGGCACACTTTGTAGACTTTTCCAATGACTCAATTTAGGCTCTGCTGACTTTAGGGCCGAATATCTCTCAAACCATAGCGGTTTAAGAGATAGGATTTGTTCCATATAGTTGAACTTTTTTATGCACTACAAAACTATAAAGATTTTTTCTGGGACATTACTGCCCCTTTAACCTGTTGAGGACCACAGGGGTGGTGCATACTCCTCAAAGGGTTAAGAGAAAGGCAAATATTAGAACACCGCACTGCCCATTCTGTCAACTAGTCCCAGGTAACCACTACAAAACAAATCTCCTTTTTAATCCTTTGAGAATAGTAACCCTTTATTTTTAAATTTATTAGTTCTTTAAGTACATAATATGTTCAGCAAAACTGCCTATACTTTATTATTGCTTTCACCAATCTTTTGTTAGTTTTTTTTTGGACTTTTATATCTCCCAACAGTAAGCTAACTGGGTCTGTGGTTGCAGAGATTTTTCTGGTCAGTGACCATCAAAGCAGGAAGTAATATAATGTTACAGTCTCCGTGCAACACTGAACACACTGTGTGACTGCTATCTTATTTACATTGTTTCTGTTTTTTACATTGCATCGCTAGACATTCTCTTATGTTCCTGTCAGAAAGCTCTCTGTAAACAGCTCCAGGGAGCTCATTAATCAAGAAAACAAGCAAAACTAAAAAAAAATGTACAGGCAATTTCATTTTAGATACTCTATTCTTTACTAGCAGTATAAATCAAAATAAAGGTTAACCATTCCTTAAAAATAGAAATAATACCTCCTAATATGTTGTTGCTTTATCAAAATAATGTTATTATATTGAAGGAGAACTGACGCCTCCTAATAACTCTCCACTTACCTTGCAATGGTCAGAAAAATCCAAATTGCCCCAATGAATTTTGCCCTTGTACTTTTGTTCAAGAGATAAAACCCATCAATCAGTCCCAGATTTAATCCCTGTGGGGGCGGACATGAGAGTTGCTAGAAATTTTTTCAATCTGAATCAGGCAGAGTGCATGAGTCTTAACCCATTAACATCTAGAAGGGAGCTGAAAGCATTGTGAGGCAAAGTGTTATACCCCATCCCCGGTCCTTTAACCGTTTGAGTGGTAGAGAGATAATCAACATATTGTGCTGCAATGCGTTGGATACATTTCTGGCACTCAAACATAACCTTTAACACTTTATCATGTGCAGTGAGCAGTCTGTGGTCCTGCAAATCAGGTAGCAACTATCATGTCTGCCTTCATAGTATTAGGGCCATGAAGAGTGTTATTTAATTTCTGTCAGAGTTGAAGTCCAAGAGTAATTGAATAATAAAGTATTCCTCTCCCGCCCCTTTTACTGATGTAACACTGATCACCTCAGAGCAGCAATACTGTCCGGATGGATCGCAGAGAGGGACAATCTTCAGGGAGCATAAGGAAAAACCTGTCAAGGGGGGCAGGGTTTTCCTTATGCTCACAGTAAGAAGATTGCCTCTTGCTGTGACTTGTCCGGTCAAATCTTCTGTGAGAACAATGAAAACCCTGCCACCTTGACAAGTTTTTCAGGTTTTCCCTTATGCTCACTGAAGATTGTCCTTCTCTGTGATCCATCCGGACAGTCTTGCTGCTCTGAGGTGAGCAGTGTTACATCAGTAAAAGGGGCGGGAGGGGGATACTTTACCATTCAATTACTCTTGTACTACAACTCGGACAGTATTGATAACACTCTCCACGTCCCAAATACTATGAAGATTAATCAGAGCTTCTTTTTGTGAAACATTACTATCCCTTTAAAGAGATGATAAATGCAATGATTTATCCCCACTTGCACATTTAGTAAAAATAAAATGTCTGACTCACTTACTGAAAAACCCAGGGAAGCGTGTAGTTTGCAGTGATAAAATTACCATACGCAAAATAAAAAAGTACAAACTGGAAAGCAATAAGAATAGTTCTGGTAATAAAACCTCACGGTATCCGAAGGTGACAAATGGGGACGATCACACTGTGTTGCACTGATCAGATCAAACATGATGCCACGAAAAAAAAAAAAAAAAATCTTTAAAGGGATAGTAATACTTCGTTTTATATTATAGGCATTAAAAGAACATGAAGAACGATATAAGTCTTATCTCTCAAACCTTTATGGTTTGAGAGATATTCACAAGCAAAGTTTCCCCTCACTGACCAAAACGGTCAAGTCTGCCATCTAGCTGTCAGATTTGGAATCTGGTCCGCGGACCGGCCGTGGCTCTATAACAGAGCTGAGATTGCGAGATATAAAAAGAACTACTTCATTCGAATAGTCTACAAAGTGTGTCTGGTTTGCAAGCACACTTTTTAGACCCCTACTGCACAGCTCAAGATTTCCCAGCAGTCTGTCATTCTCCTCCCTGCTGCCCCCAGAAGCACGTTCACACTTCACTTCAGTGTGGTGTGAACAGATCCTAGTGTTACAGGAAGAGGCGATTAGCATTAAACTGAGGTTGCAGTAGTAGTATTATCAGGGCTTATAATTTTAAGTCCTTTGCTAATAGCCACACCTGAAAAGTTACTCGCCACTGCAAGCCAAAACATACCCACCAGGGCCGAATTTCTACTCACCAGGGCTAAATTTTCACTCGCCATTAGCTAGTGGAAATTTTGAGCCCTGGTATTATTGAGGTTGCAACCTCAGTATAATGCTAATCACCGCTTCCTGTAACGCAAGGAGCTATTCACACCACACCGAAGTGAAACGTGAATGCGCTCCCGGGGGCAGCAGGGAGGAGAATAACAGACTACTGGGAAGTCCTGAGAGCCGTGCCGCAGCTACATTATGCGGAAGTGGATAACTTTGAAGTTGAATATCTTAAAAAGTAAGTTTAAAAGAAAAGAAAGCACGTTTGCCTAACGCTTCTTAGCTGATTAAACAAGTGCTCAAAAGTTTTCCCGATGTGAATGTTCCCGTTTAAATGTGGATTTGAACCCCCTGAATGCAAAGCAATGCTTGGGAGACCGATCTAGCATTCAAATCCCCATTTAAAACGGATAGTATTGTCTAATTTAAAAAATAAATGAATCCTATAGCCATTAAAAATTTAAACTAATTGACTCCAGTCCCATCTCTCAAACCTTTTATGGTTTGAAAGATATTAGCCACTAAAGTCCCCCCCCCCTCCCCTTTCCCTGACGTCCGCGCTCTAGCTGACTGCAGGGGAATCCGGTCCAGGGACCCGCGGAGGCTCTCCAGCAGAGCCGAGATCGCGAGATAGAAAAATAAATCCTTCACTGGAAGCATCTACAAAGTGTGCTTGCAAACCAAGCACGCTGTGTAGACCGTTCCATTGAAGTAGTTCTCTTGCTCCCTCACGATCTTGGCTCTGCTGAAGAGCCGCCGCCGGTCCTGGGACCGTATTCCCCTGCAGTCAGCTAGAGCGCGGACGTCAGGGAAAGGGGGGGGGGGACTTTAGTGGCTAATATCTCTCAAACCATAAAAGGTTTGAGAGATGGGACTGGGGCTATAAGATTTTATTTATTTATTTTTTAAATTAGACAAAACTATCCCTTTAAATCAATGAGAATTTTGGGAATTTTTAGTTCTCCCCTATAGCGCAAATGGTTGACCCCAGAACTACTCCACTTTTCTTTTGCTCATACATCCCCTAGTATATTGTATATTTAGTATATATACGCAATGTTGCATACCATCTGACCATCAGTGTTTATATGCATAGAACGTTTACATTATGTTTACCCAGATTTGTGCTGGGACCCACCACACCTAATAATAATGATGTTCTGTAGATGCCAGAACATACACACCAGGCTGCTCCTCAGAGGTATCATGCCAATGCCACAGGCACAAACAGCAATTTTCAACACACCAAATTCCAATGGACGAGTTGGAGTGCATAATGATACCATATACAGTCATATTCTTCTCCTCACCCCCAGCCATAAGCCTGCTTAACCCCTGGATGCTACAGAGGTGATCGTAATCAGCTGGATACCTTTCTAGCACGTAAAGGGTTAAGCATGAGTGCAATACATTGAAACTGTTAAAGGAGAACTGACGCTTCTTAATATATCCCACTTATGCTACTAGGTCCAGAAAAACTCCTAATGGGGGGTGTGCCAGAGAAAATCTCAATGTCCTTATATACCCCTTTTTGAGGCTATTATTTAACCCCTTGGATGCTAGAAAGATCTCCAATGCATTGCGGAGCAATGCGTTGGAGATCTCTCTAGCAACCAAGGGGTTAAAGCTTTTTTCCATTCTTTCTTGAAATAGCCCAAGGGTATTTTCTGTGCCAGGAAACTGTGGATGGGGTGTGTGGTCATGTGAGGAGTGGGGGTGTGGCCATGGGTGGAGCTAAATATGCAGAGAGTATCTTGCCTAGGGACTTCTGGGAAGTAAATCTGGTACAGATTCTGCAAGGTGTTAACCCCTTAAGAACCACGTGAAGTGCTATGATCATCACGCTGTTTTTGCCTTAAAGACCAGTGATGGTCCCGGCATGTCACAAACTTTTTACTTACAGTGCGCTGTAAGTAAAAACAGGGTCTGAAATTGACCTCTCCAAGAACGGCGTTGTCTCTCTCAGACCCCCAACTCGGAACGCCGTTACAAGAAATGGGTCACATGTAACTGCGTATTGGCAGGGATCAAAGCTGTCCTTAAAGGGATAGTAATGTTTCATAATAAAAGCAGCTCTAATTAATCATCATAGTATTTGGACCTTGGAGAGTGTTATTTCAATTCTGTCAGAGTTGTAGTACAAGAGTAATTCAATGACAAAGTATCCCCCTCCTGCCCCTTTTACTGATGTAACACTGCTCAGCCAGATCAGAAGGGAGGTGCCCAGGTAGACTGCAGAGAGGGACAATCTTCAATTAAGGGAAAAACCTGAAGAACTTGTCAAGGGGGAAGGGATTTCATTGTTCTCATAGGAAGAAGATTGTCCCCTTCTGTTATCTGTCTGGTCTATGGACTGGATTCCACATCTGAGAAGAGATGGCTTACACTAGGTAAAAGGGGCGGGAGGGGAAACTTTGCTTGTGAATATCTCTTAAACAATAAAGGTTTGAGAGATAAGACTTACATTGTTCTTCATGTTTTTTTTAATGCCTAGAAAATAAAAAAGATAAAATGAAGTATTACTATCCCTTTAAGGGAAGGTAACTTCCCTGGACCGCTGATCCTTAACGGGTTAAAATCTTCAGTCAATCCGGGATACAGTGTCCATGGAGACAGACATGACAGTTGCTAGCCGGGCCACAGGACATGGACCCCGCCCCCTGCACATGTTAATCTTAACCCTTTAAGGACCAAGAGGTTCATCTTAAAGGGTTAATTAGTCTCATGCACGCTTCTTGCTTTCATTTGAAAAACTGCCAACAAGTGTCATGTCTTCCTCCTTGGACATGACAGCCACAAAAAGGCACATGAGATTTTCTGATCGTAGTAAGGGAAGTGGGGAGTTATTAGGAGGTTTTCGTTATTCTTATATAAAAGATTATCACTACCAAGAAGCGACATGTGACGTATAAATTAGGGAGTGTAATAAATATGTACAGATACTGACCATGTGTGTGTCAGGGGGGGATTTCAGCACATTGTGAAGCAAACGCATTGAACACCCCTCCCTCACAGGGTTAAAGTGCGCCTGTCCCAGACAGTTTCCACATAGGTCCATTGATTTGCCCTGGAGACTGTGGTTTTGGCTTCTAATTACCATGTCTCTGGATGAGGCCGATTCTCCGGATGTGGGAAGCTTTTAATAAAACTCTGGCCACTTCTGTGCCATCCGAGTCTGTTCCTCCTACTCCCCACCCACTTCTCCTCCTTCCCCAGCCTATCCCTCCTTTTATATATTTATGAAGCCCCGCCCCCACTCATGATTAAATTCCACCCCTTTTTGGACACAATGTGTGTCATTTGTCTCCCAAACCAAAGTTCCCAGTTATACAAACTTCCTTCTATGGGAATATTTGAAAATGTCATTCAAAACGCTCTATTTGTCCTGTTAGACAAAGCAACAGTGGATGCACAGGTTTGAGGCAAAGCAACAGTGGATGCACAGGTTTGAGGCAAAGCAACAGTGGATGCACAGGTTTGAGGCAAAGCAACAGTGGATGCACAGGTTTGAGGCAAAGCAACAGTGGATGCACAGGTTTGAGGCATCGTCCTACCAGCTTCCCAAAGGCAGATAAGATTCTTAGTTGCAGGAATCCAGAACTTTAACCATTTACGCGAGAGAGGTATCCAATGCATTATGCTGCAATGCATCGAATACCTCTCTGGCACTCAAAGGGTTGAATGTCACCCCCTTAACCCTTTGAGTGCCAGTGGGGGTACACAACGCATTGCAAAGCAATGCGTTGCGTACCCCTCTAGCGCTCAAGGGGTTATGTCTTCCATTAGACTTCAGTGGAAGGGTCTTTGTGGACTGAAATAAAGAACAAGTAGTGCTCCTTCCATAGTCATGATATCCATCATTAATTAACCCTTTCAGTGCCATTGGCTTGGGACATTTCTTAGACCCCGGAGGCCAGACACATTTTCAGCATTTTGCTCTCCATCTGCTTAGGTATCATAACTTTATAGTTTACTAGCAGTTTGGGACGGCGTTGCCCGTCATGTTATGCAGGAAATGTTTCTTTTTTTTTAAATAAATGTTATGATAGTGAATTATAGCATAGGGTGTACGTGTCAGAAAGGTACACACAGTGATAGACAGAGACACATGCAACACACACATATACACACACATGCACTGACAACACAAACAGTGACACACAGCTGCAAATCAGAACATAAATACATACAGTGTGAGCAGTGTAAGTAACATACCTCCCAACATTTCATATGGCCAAAGAGGGACACTTGTGTTTTCGGTGGTGTTACTGGGGGCGTGACTGGTGGTGTATTTTAGAGAATTTTTAACCCTTTGAGTGCCAGGGGGTAAGCAATGCATTGCATCCCCTCTGGCATTGAAATGGTTAAGTTACTCTTTCTGTAAGTGAATGATTTAGAAGAAGATGAAAGTATTTTTTTTACACAGACTAATTTAACAGATATATACAGAAGTTTATTCCCACATTACTGTGGGTTTTATTGATGTGGAGCAATCTGATACACTGGTATATACACCACACAATGTGATCTCCTAAATAGAGGAGCAGAGGGATTTGGGTGTCAAACAGGGTCTGTCCCTCCTATACTGTATAGTGCCAGTCCTTATACACAGACACATGCAAACTGTATACTATACAGCAGAGGTTCTCAGCCCATGCCCTCAGTGGCCACTAACAGGCCAGGACTTAGGAATTTCACTGCTAGAACACAAGTGTGTTGATCAGAGGCTCAGTCATATTGATTAACTCACCTGTGCTCTTAAAAGGAAATTCTAAAATCCTGGCCTGTTAATAGCCACTGAGGGCACAGATTGAGAACCACTGCTATACAGTGCCAGACCATTGTAGAGAATTTTTAACCCTTTGAGTGCCAGGGGGTAAGCAATGCATTGCATCTCCTCTGGCACTGAAATGGTTAAGTTACTCTTTCTGTAAGTGAATGATTTAGAAGAAGATGAAAGTATTTTTTTACACAGACTAATTTAACAGATATATACAGAAGTTTATACCCACATTACCGTGGGTTTTACTGATGTGGAGCAATCTGATACACTTGTACATTAGGCTGACCAGACCTCACCTTTAACCAGTGACACATATGAAAAATGCATACTGCAGGGCTGCTTTGATTTTGGTGCACTCCTGAAATATGCTTATTTCCTATGTGTCCCCGGTTAAAGGTGAGGTCTGGTCAGCCTACTGTATATACACCACACCGTGTGATCTCCTAAATAGAGGAGCAGAGGGATTTGGGTGTCAAACAGGGACTGTCCCTCCTATACTGTATAGTGCCAGTCCTTATACACAGACTGTATACTATACAATGCCAGACCATATATAAATAGTTTGTCATACATGCTATACAGTGAGCTATGTACAGCATGGAGATGATTGCAGGAACTGGCACCTCTACTTACAGACAGACTGACAAACAACCTGCTCTCTTTCTCTCTCTTTGTGCAATATATAAATACAGTCACATCCATGTCTCTGCCATTTACCAGCTCAGCTGAAGCCTTGCTCTGCACTGCCTGATCACCTCTCTGCCGTTGTTTCCACTTTCTCAGCAAGCCAGTATCCTCCTGCTGATTGTTTAGAAATCAGCTCACTTGTAGTAATTAGCAGAGCTGTGTAGGCTCAAAGACAGGGAATGAAGAAGCTGCATAATACAGATTGGACCATGGCCTTCCAGCTGTAGCTTGAACATTGTTCCCATCATCCTCAGCGTGCGTGTGTGTGTATATGTGTGTATGTGTCTGCTAGTGTGTGTGTGGGAGGGCATGTGCATGTGTCTGTGGTGTAGGAGTGTGTGGCAGCCATTTTTTTTTTCAGCCTTAGATAGTGGTGGGCGGGCTGGATAGTGGGGGCAGGCCAAAAATCACACTCCCACAGAATCACCCAATGGCAGCAGTAATCCTTTTTACTGCCGCCCCTGGGTGTGTTTTGCCAGGCACAAAGTCTTCTTTTATATATATATAGATATACAAATGTGAAAACAAACACTCCGGGAAGCGAGCAGTCACTATTTTATGAAAGCCATAAAACGTATGCTCTATTTGTTATTGCTCACGTTTGGATGCAAGAAACGTACCTAAGCCTTTTTGCTGAATAACACGCTCCTAAACTAATGGCATACTTAGTGAATGCCCCTAAATGAATGGCAGACTTAACCCCTTAATGACCCTTGACGGTCATAGTACTTCATAGGTAAATTTGAGTTAACGACCCATGACCGTCATGGAATTCCAGGCTCCCCCCGCGGCTGCACGCTGTTCGGGGAGTCCGGAATCCAAATAATGAAAAAAAAAAAAAAAATGCTCTGTGGTCCTTTAGTGACCGCCTCGTGCCCGGTTGTTATGGGGTTAACCAGACGTATGAAAATGCATGCCCATTGCTTTTCTGAATTAGGCGCAATCTCTCATTCTCTCAGAAAAAGGTGGATATTTTAGCCACGCCCACTTTTTAAAACTCAATCATAGAAGAAACACGCCAACATTTGCTAAATATGAAAAAATAATTCGCAATTCAGTTCCATTTTGGGGCTAATCATTTTGCCATCAAACGTACACTGTAAATAGCGATTGTGAACGTTTCTTGCATTCCGCCATCTGTAACAAAAACCATTTATGTTGATTGTGAAAGTCTCTATTTTTAAAAGCCCCAACTCTCCCGAGTTACAAAATTACCAAATATATATTGTTTTACGTGCAGAGGCGTAACTAGAAGCCACCGGGCCCTCGTGCAAAAATTGCCATGGGTCCCCCTGACCACACTGCCCCCCCCCATATGGCCACCTCCACATTGCCCCTGTTGACCCCCCCCCCCCCCAGTGTCCATCTCCTACCTCCCTGGTGGTCCAGCGGCATGGAAGGAGAGGTCTGTGCCTCCTTCTACACAGACCTCAGAAGCTGGAGCTCCTGCCCAGTCCTCTTCTCAGTAATGCAGAGCGCTGGGAGATGATGTGCCGAAGAGTGAGCTCAGCTGCTAGAGGTCTGTGCTGAAGAAAGCACAGACCACAGCTTGCTTCTTGAGGGGGCTGGGCCAGTGGAATGAAGGGCCTGGTCGCTGGGGCGACCCCTATTGTTACACCACATGACTGGCTACACAGACCCTTAATGGATGCACGACGTGCCAGCACTGTCACGCATGTCCAGACGTTAAGGATTGGTAACGGTCCTTGCATGTCGTGGAATTCTGGGATTGCAGCACAGCTGCACGCTGCTCTGCGATCCCAGAATGCATCTGTGCTGTTGGGAGAAAGCATATGTGGGGGATTTTGTGACTACCAGTGAGCATAGGCTTGGAGGGGGTGACAGTGTATGTGGGGGATCCGTGACTACCAAAGAGCAGTGGAGCCAGGCTGGGGAGCAGTGGTGTAACAATAGAGGGTCGCAGTTGCAACTGGGCCTGTCACTTCAGGGGCCCCATCACCCCCTGCAACAAGCTGAGGTCTGTGCTTCCATCGGCACAGACCTCTAGCAGCTGATCTCCCTCTTCAGTACTCTAGTAATGCAGAGCGCTGGGAGATTACATCATCACTCAGCGCTCTGCATTACTCTGAAGAAAGGACTGCACAGGAGTTCCAGCTGCTAATAGAGGCTTGTGCAGAAGGAGGCCCAGACCTCTCTTGCCACTCCACTGGACCACCAGGGAGGTAGGAGATTAGAGATGCACAGATACCACTTTTTTTTTTTTTTTTTTTTTTTTTTTTTTAAGACCGAGTACAAGTACAAATACTTTTTTCAAGTACTCACTGATACCAATTAGCAATACTTTTTTTTGCGGTCATTTGCCAGTTTTCCAAGTACCTAAAGCACACACATATATATATATATATATATATATATATATATATATATATATATATATATATATATATATATATATATATATATATATATATATATATATATATATATAATGTGTGCTTTAGGTACTTGGAAAACTGGCAAATGACCGCAAAAAAAAGTATTGGTGAGTACTTGAAATATATACACACACACCACCTCTTGTCTGTCCCCTTTTGCCTCTTTCTCCCCCTCTTGATTCCCACTCCCCCCTCTTAAGCCCACTCCGTTTGCCTTGGCTTTTTCTCTCCCTTTTGATCCCCCTTTCTCCCCCTCCTTGACTCTTGATCCCACCCTTTTGCCTCTCTCTCTCCTGACCCCCCCTCCTTTTTGCCTCTTCTTGGACCCCCTCCTTTTGCCTCTTTTTTTTTTTTTTTTTCCCCCTTTCTCCTCTTTCTCCCTCTTGGCCCCCCTCTCTGCCTCTTTCATCACCCGCTCAATGCCCCATCTTGCCTCCCTTACCCTCCTCTGCCGGGTGCTTGCTATTCTCTTGCGAGCCCCGGCAGATGTCAGCGTCAGAGAGTTGCCATGGTAACCCGCGACAACGCTCCGATGCTACAGGAGGGTGAGAGGCGACCGAGGAGCATTGCGAGCAGCTCCCCGGGCTCCCTCTCTGCAGCACCGACCCTGACACAGGGTATCGGTGCTGGCATCGGCCGCATTTGCGCGAGTACAAGTACTCGTGCAAATGCTGGTATCGGCACAGATACCGATGCTAGTATCGGTGCAACCCTATAGGAGATGGATGCTGGGGGCAATGTGGAGGTGGCCAATGTAGAGATGGCCAATGATGGGGGGGCATGGCAATTGCAGGGCCTGGCGGCTTCTAGCTACGCCTCTGCTGGGGAGGAGCAGTGACTTCCAGCGGTTATTTGAACTGGACCAGGGAAGCAGAGTGTGTACAAGCTAGGTAACCAAATGCATTTCAAATCATGGCAATGATGCATACCACAGCTGGCACTTAAAGGGTTAACCTTTTCTTCCAATTCCTACAAAATTGCACTGATTACCCTTAAGCTATGGCCTTCAACAAAGAGCACTGAAGCAGCCATGGGGTTAAGCAGAGGAAAAACACACAGCCTCACGCTGCCTGGACCCACCGGTTCTTTGCAGTTGCTGACATTCCCAGTACAATGTACAGCTCAGCTCGATCCCACAGATGTACAGAGCAGATCCTGTTCCCACAGAAGGGAATTGTGTTCTTCTAGGTGGGAAGAATAGGGGCTTCTACTAGCACAGAGTAAAAAAGCAGCAATTCTGGATAAATAAATGCATCCATTGACTTAACCCTTTTGGTGCCAGAGGGGTACACAACGCATTCCAATGCATTGCGTACCCCTCTGGCACCAAAAGGGATAAGGTGCACATCAGCTTAACCCTTTGAGTGCCAGAGTGGTACGGAATCCACTGCAATGCATTCCGTACCACTCTGGCACTCAAAGTGTTAAGCCAAGTTTAGTCAGCTTTAAAGAGAAATACAATCTGTGTATAAGTTGCACTGGCATTTTTTCCTATAACAAGTGCCAGGGGGCGTTCAACACATTGCAAAGCAACGACAGGTCCACTGTAAATGAAGTGGTCCCCAATGCATTGGCATAATCAAGGGGTTAAAAGCCTAATTTAAATCAATGGGAACATTTATCTTCTACCATGCAGATGGTTTGCTCAGGAACTGCTCCCTCTATCTGTAGTGCAATGGTGAATCCAAATTGGTGTTAATTATCAGGTTCCTTAAAGGGATAGTAATGTTTCACAAAAAAAAAGCCGCTCCAATTACTCTTCATAGTATTTGGGCCATGGAGAGTGTTATTTCATTACTGTGAGCGCTGTAGTTCAAGAGTAACGGAATGATAAAGTATCCCCTTCCCGCCCCTTTTACCTAGTGTAACACTGCTCACCTCAGATGTGGAATCTGGTCACTGATCAGACAGCTTACAGCAAGGGACAATCTTCTTACTGTAAGAACAATGAAAACCCGGTCCTCCTTGACAGGTTTTGCATGCTTTTCCCTGATCACTGAAGATTGTCCCTCTCTGTGATCCATCCGGACAGTCTTGCTGCTCTGAGGTGAGCAGTGTTACATCAGTAAAAGGGGTGGGAGGGGGACTTCACCTTTTCCTCTGTGTCCAATCCACGGCATATTGTGGGACTTACCAGAGAAGTACCACAGAGAGGGATGGGGAGGACAGAAGTTCAGACGGGGATGGCTGCTTCAAGCACCCTCTGTCCGAACTTAGCATCCCCAGATGCTTGCAGGTCAAGTCTATAATGTTTTATAAACGTTGAGACTGAAGCCCATGTTGCCGCTTTACATATTTCTTCCAGGGAAGCTGCTGCTTTGAGGGCCCAGGAAGCAGAGATGGCCCGTGTTGAGTGGGCCTTAATGCCCGGAAGAGGAGCCTGTTCTGCTGTTTCATATGCCAGGGTAATACAATCCCGTATCCACCGGGCTATTGATGGTTTTGAAGCTGTAGACCCTTTGAATTTCCCTCCAAAGTGGACAAACAAGGAGTCAGATTTGCAGATGTTCTGAGTCCTGGAAAGACAGATTTGCAGGCACCTGACTAAGTCAAAGTTGTGTAAACGTTTCTCCATGTCATGCACTGGGTTTGGACAAAATGACGGAAGTACAATTTCTTGATTAAGGTGACCTTAGATCGAAAGGAAGTCCTAGGATGTAAGACCCCCTTATCTTGATGAAAGGTAATGAAGGGAGAGACAGCTACTAGGGCCTGTAGCTCGCTTACTCATTTAGCCAAAGTCACAGCAATGAGGAATGCGGTTTTCAGCGTCAGGTGTTAAGGAAACATCTTGTAAGGGTTCAAAATGTGGGTGTGACGCCAACTGCTGCAACACCAGGTTAAGATCCCAAGGAGGGATGGTCTCTCTAATAGTTGGTTTAATTTTAGAGATCGATGTTATATATTGTCTAATAAGATAGTTGTCGGCAAACGGGGTGGCCAAAATAGCAGATATGGCTGATAGTTGTACTTTCAGTGATGTCGATTTTGAAATCCATTTTGAAGAAAGTCAAGAATTTTGGCAGGAGATAAAGATTGACTGTCAAAGTTGTGTTCTTTACACCACTTGTGAAAGACTGCCCAAACCCTTTAATAGATTTTTGTGGATGATGCTCTACGCCCTTGGAGTATGGTGTCAATGCTAGGCCTAGTTGGGTATTGAATTTGATCCCCAAAAATACTAGATCCTGTGTGGGAGACAGAGAGCTTTTGGTGTGGTTGATAATCCACCCTATTTTTTTTTTTTTTTTTTTTTTTTTTTTTTTTTTTTTTTTTAAACAGGGACACACATGTTTTTGTGCTGTGAATTGTTTGTTGGAGAGATTACTCTATTATCAATATGTCATCTAGGTACGAAATGACTCTGATAACGTGTTGTTGCCGGAGGTATGACATCACATTGGCCATGATCTTCGTGAAGACCCGTGTGCTGATGCCAGCCCAAATGGCAGGACCTTGTACTGGTAGTGTTTGCTGAATATATGAAATCTGAGGTACCTGTGATGTTGTTGCTTGATCAAGACATGATAGTATGCATTGCGTAGGTCAACGCGTTTCAGATATGCCTGTGGCTGTGACCATCTCCATCTTGAAGTGGTGTGTCCGTAGAAATGAATTGAGGTTCTTTAAATCTAGAATGAGGCGAAGCTCCCCAGTAGGCCTGATAGTGTACAAAAGAATCCCTTGTACCTCTGTTGAGGAGGGACTTCTTTGATGACTCTGTTGAACAGTAGAGACTGTAATGCCACTTTCATCTGTTGGCTTTTTGTTTTCTGCCTCAAGATGGAGGTCCGGACGTGATGTTGAGGGGGGAGGGGGCGGAAGACTTGAAGTCCAATGAATACCCCTTCTGAATTATTTCTTGTACCCATTTGTCTGGATGGATGTGAGACCAGGCCAAATAGAATTCCTCCAGCCTGCCCCCTACTGGAGGAGAAGGAGGGACTGGCTTCATTGAGGGAACTGTCCCCTCCACTGGAAATCCTTCCAATTTCCAGGCCTTTGGGAAATCTGTGGACCTCTTCTTCTCTGATTATATCCTCTGCCTGGCTGGTAACTGCAGGCCCCACGAAAGGACTGCTTGTGAAATTGTCCTGTTCTCCCTGGAGACCTTCTTGTTTTCTTATCTTGAGGCAAGAATGGGCTCTTTCCACCTGAAGAATGTTTTATAATGTCTTCTAGTTGGTCACCAAATAATTTAGCTCCTGTAAATGGAAAGGAGACCAGTTTGTTTTATGAAGACGGGTCTGATTCCCATGCTTTAATCCACATGGCTCGTCCAGCAGTTACTGAGAGCGATGATGATCTTGCTAGCAGGTAGATATTGTCCAGCGAGGCATTGCATGAATAATTAATTGCATCCTTAATTATGGATAAGTCTTTTAGAATACGAGCATGTGATAGAGAAGAAATTTGTTTCTTTAGAACACTGTTGGCTCTTTTCTCCATTGGATCCTTCAGTGTGGTTCCATCTTCTAGGAGAATTGTAGTTCTCCTTGAGGTCTGAGCTATTGCGGCATCCACTTTTGGTGGTGTGTACCAATTTAAGGTTTCTTCTTCAGCAAATGGGTACATACGGTGGAATCTCTTAGATGTGGCTCCTCTTTTCTGTTTGCTTCCATTCATTGTGGATGATTTGTTGAATTGAACCAGAAATTGTGGATTAGCTTTTTTGTACCCCACAAATGCAGCGTCCATGATATTTAAATCTTTGTGTACGTCAGACAATCCCAGAGATTTCCTCTCTGCTTTTACTAGAATTGCCATTTTGTCTACGTTGACGCTGCCAGACTCTTCGATGAGCTCCCCTTCCTGTGCCGATGATGCAGCTGATTCAATATCAGTATCATCATAGTCATCGTGGGTACCAGAAGGACCTTCGTCCGGATCCAATGTCCTTGCTGCCTCCTGCATGGAGGAGACGGTTTCCTGCATCGATGTTTTCATCCAGGACAAAAAGTCCTGGAACTGTACAGGTACACTGCCTCCTGCTGCAGGCAGGCGGCATAAAGTTTAGCAGGATCATTAAAGGGCAGGGTTTGCTCACATCCTGCAAAGGACTTTTCTTTTGGCCCAGATTTATCCTCTTTAGATCAGAGGCTTTAGCTTTGTCTGACTTAGATTCCTTAGTTGTAGACATAGTCAATGAGCTGTAGTGAATATAGGCTCTGAACGAAAAAGATTTTAGCAAAAACGTTACGAATAGCTAAGGCATATTAAGCTAGAAGCATATAACAATTAACGGACATACCTATACGCCATCCTGCAGTCGCTGCTTATGCCTGCCCCATACCGAATATCGCTAGGTTCGCATGCGTTCCTCCGCTGGAATGCCACCTGACTTTCTTCCTATTCCTGCTCATGAAAGGCAGTGAGCGGGCGTGCGCACTGACATGACGGTGTTTTGCTGATCAGGGGAGCAGCATGGGGAAAAGTGGCGTTTCGCCAGGCGAATAGCCAGTTTCTAGCTATTTGGAGTCCGAGGAGGCGCTTAGATCTTCCATTTGAAAGCGGTATGTTTAAAGAATGCGCCCGCGGTTAGGCAGACACATTAGGTGGAGTAAAAAAAATAAAATTTGGAGAGAGAGTGAAGCACAGCCTCCGTCCTCCAGCTCAGTAGGACCAAAACACTGCAGAGGAGAGGTAACGTGCGACATTTAAAGAATCAATTTTGGTCCTACCCAGCAGGAAGGCGGAGCCAAAGCCCACAGTATGCCATGGATTGGACACAGAGGAAAAGAGGAGTCATTCTGCGGCCAAACTAAATGCCCCATATAGAAATTCTCCTGTGTGTGTGTGTGGATTGTGTAACAACTTGAATAATAAGGGATAATTCCTGCATTGCTTTGCAGAACTCTGTAGCGTTCATATGGATAAAAATCCAGTCTAAATTAATTGCCATTTCCGCTTGTGATGTAGCTTGTTTGCCCAAAATTCCCTCCTCTCCTTTCTACATGGCCTAGTGACTATTTGACTGGCTCAGCTGAGAAAGGGTTAACAGCCAAGAAGCAGAGACAAAAATTGACTAAACGTTCTTGCCACCTGCAGTATATGCTCTATTAACACCTTAATTGCTGGCGAGAACAGAGTCTCTACTACCTGTAAGAGGTCACTGCATTACCCATGAAAATCCTTCTCCTATTTCCAGATCAAGAAATCTGTTATCACCTTACATAGTCACAAAAGCAAGCTTTAATCAAATACTTCTAACCCTGAGTCCCAGATAGGGTACGCATAAATCACCCTGGAATTTAAAGGTATAGTATTGGTTCATTTTAAGTTGATTTAATATTGTAGACATTAAAAAAAAGATTAACATCTATGTAAGTCTTATCTCTCAAATCTTTATGGTTTGAGCGATATAACTTGCTAAAGTTACCTTTTCCTGGCTGTTTTACTCAAGTCTGCCATCTAGCTGACAGCTGCAGATTCCAGTCATTTGACCAGACAGAGGCTCTTCAGCAGAGCTGAAATCACGCTATTTAGAAATAAATTCTTCATTGGAACGGTCTACAAAGCGTGCTTGCAAGCCAGGCACACTTTGTAGACCGTTCCAAATTAAGTATTTATCTTTAGATATCGTTATATTTTCCTATATCTCTCATACCATAATGGTTTGAGAGATACGAATAAGTGCAAGTACTCTCTTCTAATTGTATCTACCATATAGTTAATACTTTTTTCTGACAATACTATACCTTTAAAGCGTTAATACCATTTACAGACACCCAAAGCATTTGTAACCCCACCCCATGCATCACAGCGTATCATTCCCCCTAACCCCCCCCCAAACACAGCACATCTGGTACTCAATATGAAATATAACAGCATGGGTTCTTAACCCATTAAATGCTAGAGGTGTGCATTACTTTAGAAAGTAATATGCTGGAGACCTCCCTAACATTCAGGAGAGGTTAAAATTTCCTTTTATATAAAATGGGAATTTTCATTTGTCCCTTATGACTTGCACATATTAGTCCAGCTGATGAGCCTGTTAGAGTTTCAGTAGTATTAAAGGGATAGTAATGTCTCATAATAAAAGCTCTAATTAATCATCATAGTATTTGGGTCATGGAGAGTGTTATTTCAATTCTGTCAGAGTTGTAGTTCAAGAGTAATTCAATGACAAAGTACCCCCCTCCCACCCCTTTTACTGATGTAAAACTGTTCAGCCAGATCAGAAGGGAGGTGCCCAGGTAGACTGCAGAGAGGGACGATCTTCAATTAAGATAAGGGAAAAACCTGAAAAGCTTGTCAAGGGGGGCAGGGCTTTCATTGTTCTCATAGGAAGAAGATTGTCCCCTACTGTTATCTGTCTGGTCTATAGACTGCATTCCACATCTGAGAAGAGATGGCTTACACTAGGTAAAAGGGGCGGGAGGGGAAACTTTGCTTGTGAATATCTCATAAACCGTAAAGGTTTGAGAGATAAGACTTATATCATTCTTCATGTATTTTTAATGCCTACAAAATAAAATGTTAAAACGAAGTATTACTATCCCTTTAAGGGGGTTCAGTATCAGAGAGGAGCTGTCACACCCAGCTAGATAGCTGGGAAGGAAGTAGCAGCACCCAAACAGATACCAGGGGGATGTTATGCACTAAGGTGTGATAAAGAGGTGATAAAGTGGAGATGTTAGCGCAATGGATAAGTCATCTTCATGTCCTATGTTATTCCATGGAGCCAAGGCACTAAGATTTCTCCAGCTTTAGATATCTCATTGCATTGAACTCAAAGAACAAATAGGGAATGGAGAAGTGATATCCCTGGAGAAGTCATCTCCACCTTATCAAAGCTTAGTGCATTACCCCCGGCATCAGTAAAACAGAAAGGAGAGGAAGCACACACCATTTAAAAAAGAAGGTTGTTTAACTCATTGAAGACCAGAGGAAGATATTAGAGATCAGGGGCTAAATTACCAGTTATACAGAGAAGTGAGCACCCAGCAAGCAAGACTGAAGAGAAACAGCAATGTAAGAATGGGGGGGGGACAGCAGCTCTTGACACATAGAACTGAAAAAACACTCAGTTACCCAGGGTTGGTACCAGAAATATAGCAGGGTGCCGTAGAACCCAACTACATTGAAAGGAGGAGCAATGGCATAAGGTGGGGTGACAGGGCACCAAGAGCAAGACAGGAAGCAACAGTAGTGTATAAATCTGGGGTACCAGCAATAATCGCAGAGAGTAAGCAGTAATGCAAAATGTGGCAGTAGCACCTGGGTGCATACAACTGGTAGTAGTAAATAACAAAAAGCAGTAAAAAGCACCCACATATATAGAAAACACAGAAGGGGGCAGTAGTACCTAGGTACATACAAGGGATGGCAGTAATATAGAAGAAAGCAGTAGCATCCAGGTATATAGAAAGGGGCAACAGGACCCAGATACATAGAAGGGATAGCACTGACGTAGAAGGGGGCAGCAGCACGCGGGTCCATAGTAGTGATAGGGGTAATATAGAAGGGGGCAGCAGCACGCAGGTCCATAGTAGGGATAGGGGTAATACAGAAAGGGGCAGCAGCACGCAGGTCCATAGTAGTGATAGGGGTAATACAGAAGGGGGCAACAGCACGCAGGTCCATAGTAGTGATAGGGGTAATACAGAAGGGGGCAACAGCACGCAGGTCCATAGTAGTGATAGGGGTAATACAGAAGGGGGCAACAGCACGCAGGTCCATAGTAGTGATAGGGGTAATACAGAAGGGGGCAACAGCACGCAGGTCCATAGTAGTGATAGGGGTAATACAGAAGGGGGCAACAGCACGCAGGTCCATAGTAGTGATAGGGGTAATACAGAAGGGGGCAACAGCACGCAGGTCCATAGTAGTGATAGGGGTAATATAGAAGGGGGCAGTAGCACGCAGGTCCATAGTAGAGATAGGGGTAATATAGAAGGAGGCAGCACCACGCAGGTCCATAGTAGTGATAGGGGTAATATAGAAGGGGGCAGTAGCACCCAGGTCCATAGTAGGGATAGGGGTAATAAATAAGGGGGCAGTAGCACGCAGGTCCATAGTAGTGATAGGGGTAAAATAGAAGGGGGCAGTAGCACGCAGGTCCATAGTAGTGATAGGGGTAATACAGAAGGGGGCAACAGCACGCAGGTCCATAGTAGTGATAGGGGTAATATAGAAGGGGGCAGCACCACGCAGGTCCATAGTAGGAATAGGGGTAATATAGAAGGGGGCAGTAGCACCCAGGTCCATAGTAGGGATAGGGGTAATAAAGAAGTGGCAGTAGCACGCAGGTACATAGTAGGGATAGGGGTAATATAGAAGGGGGCAGCACCACGCAGGTCCATAGTAGGAATAGGGGTAATATAGAAGGGGGCAGTAGCACCCAGGTCCATAGTAGGGATAGGGGTAATATAGAAGGGGGCAGTAACACGCAGGTCCATAGTAGGGACAGGGGTAATATAGAATGGGGCAGTAGCACCCAGGTCCATAGTAGGGATAGGGGTAATATAGAAGGGGGCAGTAACACGCAGGTCCATAGTAGGGATAGGGGTAATAAAGAAGTGGCAGTAGCACGCAGGTCCATAGTAGGGATAGGGGTAATACAGAAGGGGGCAGTAGCATGCAGGGATAGGTAATACAGAAGGGGGCAGTAGCACGCAGGTCCATAGTAGGGATAGGGGTAATAAATAAGGGGGCAGTAGCACTCAGGTCCAAAGTAGGGATAGGGGTAATAAAGAAGGGGGCAGTAGCACTCAGGTCCATAGTAGGGATAGGGGTAATAAAGAAGGGGGCAGTAGCACTCAGGTCCATAGTAGGGATAGGGGTAATAAAGAAGGGGTGAGTAGCACGCAGGTCCATAGTAGGGATAGGGGTAATAAAGAAGGGGGCAGTAGCACGCAGGTCCATAGTAGGGATAGGGGTAATAAAGAAGGGGGCAGTAGCACTCAGGTCCATAGTAGGGATAGGGGTAATAAAGAAGGGGGCAGTAGCACTCAGGTCCATAGTAGTGATAGGGGTAATATAGAAGGGGGCAGCAGCACGCAAGTCCATAGTATTGACAGGGGTAATATAGAAGGGGGCAGTAGCACCCAGGTCCATAGAATGCATAGAAGTACTATAAAAGGGGGCAGTAGTACCCAGGTCAACATAGAACGGGTGGCAGTTCTATAGGGCAGTAGCATCCAGCTAGATAGAAGAGCTTATGGTAATGTAATGTGAGTCAGTAGCACCCAGTTATATAAAAGAGCATCAGGGAGCAGACAAATAAGTGGGGGTAAGACAGAAACAGACAGCATGATGGAATCAGATCTCAGGTGCATAAGGGGCACAGCAGCACCAACTCTAAGAAACAGTAGCTTGGTAATAGGGGCAGTACCCATTCACATAGAAAATGGGGTAACTGACCCCCAGATCTTGAAATATTAACCCTTAACGTTCCCTAAAGCATAAATTACAGGCACTATGTTTCTGTGTGGTGTAACCCAGAGATTCTACTATCAGTCCTCAAAGACCCGGCTACAACTTAGTGATATCCCTACTGTAACCCACTACAGACAAGCAGGAGTCTGCCTCAGATTTTCCTCTACAAATACCAACAATCTAGAGAGTAAATAACAGTTATTTGGTGCAGATCATATAAGAAGTAACAACTGCGGAGTTTCTCATCCTGAGAATTTGGGTCAAAACCCTGAGAGTTCCCAAGTGTGTCAGAAAGAGGGGCAGTGCCCATTTATATAGAAAGAGGGTAGCGCAAACCCCCTGGACAGGGTGATCATTCTGATGTGTTATTTAGCTCTTACCTCTCTGGTGTCACTGGTTCGCCCTGATCCGAATCCGCTTCAGATCCTCTCCTTTCCCTGCTCCGGATCAACCAGTTGTCTTCGTCCGGGTCCTCAGATTCCTTTATCCGTGTCTCTTCGCTCTATTCCAGGACCCTGCTCCGTCCACGACTAGTTCCCCCCGCGTCCCTCCGCTCTATACCAGGAACCCCGCTCCTTCCCCGAGTCCCTCCGCTCTATACCAGGAACCCCGCGTCCCTCCGCTTTATGACAGGACCCCCTACTCTGCCCCCTGGTCTCTCCGCTCAACTCCAGGACCCTCCGCTTTATACAAGGACCCCCCACTCTGTGCCCAGGTCCCTCCGCTCTTTACTAGGACCCCCGCTCCGTGCCCAGATCCCTTCGCTCTATTCCAGGACCCCAGTACGTCCCCGTTTCCCTCCGCTGTGTTTCTGTGTCCCAGCCGCGGTCACACAGCTGCTCTGTGCAGCGAACAGTCACTCACCGTAATAACACACACAGCCGCACCCCCGCTCATTACCGTAATGAACCGCCCAGAGCGCACACCATGAGACCTCCCACACACACTGCCAGGGTCTGCCCGCTCCACTCTTTAGCGGGGTTATGTAAGTGGCTCTGTGGGGTATGCAGTGCACACGGTGCGTAAAAGCAACTAGATAAGTGTAATGCGATGTAAATACTTAATTGAACCCTGGCACTTAGAGGGTGCTGTTGTGTTTGTTTACAAATAATTTAGATGCTATTCGGAAAGCTCAAGAGAGGTGAGCTGGTGGAGCAAGCAAATTACACTATAGGGAAGAAATACATAATACAATTTACACATTTAAATTGTGCTTTAACCCCTTGAATGCTAGAGGGTATTCA
Organism: Rhinophrynus dorsalis; assembly: GCA_037306005.1. Lineage (NCBI taxonomy): Eukaryota > Metazoa > Chordata > Amphibia > Anura > Rhinophrynidae > Rhinophrynus > Rhinophrynus dorsalis. Next base: position 486,539,516 of record CM074722.1, read on the forward strand.
ATGCATTGCTGTGTACCATAGACTACTATAGAATCCCTCCCAAAGCATTGCGAAATCGTACATTGGAAACCTACGTAGAAATTAAGGTTAAGAAAGGCCCATTTAACCCTTTTATTACCAGAGAGTTTGTATATTGTGTTGCTTTCCCCTCTGGCAATCAAATGTTTAAGTTATTACACATTTTTTTATTTTCCTTTTATTGCCCCATGGTTCCTCCAATGTGCAGTTGTCCCATTGCGTTTTTAACAGGTCAGTGTTCCACTGTAAACATGTCTGACCACATATCCCTTTAAACCAGGGCCTTTTATAAGGAACACACAGTACAGGGTTGCACTGACCCTTGTGCAGTCCTGCAGAGGGACATTTTCATACGCAACTCTAATTTAAAGGGATAGTAATACTTGCAAATTATTAATCCCCATATTGTAGCTTTGTTAACCCCTTAATGACCCTTGACGGTCATAGTACATCATGGGTCGATCTGAGTTAACGACCCATGACGTACTATGACTGTCATGGAATTCCGGGCTCCCCCCACGGCTGCACGCCGTTCGGGCAGTCCGGAACCGGAATTTGAAAAAAAAGAAATGACCCATGGTCCTTAACCCCTTAGTGACGGCCGCGTGCAGACGCGGCCGTCACTTAACGCCCGTCTAACATGTTTTTTTTTTTTTTTTTTAAGAATCCGGAGTCCCCGAACGGCGTGCAGCCGCGCGGGGATCCAGATTTCCGGGACGTACATGTACGTCCTCTGTCACTAAGTGACAGCCACAGAGGACGTACATGTACGTCCATTGTCGCTAAGGGGTTAAGTGACCGCGCCGATTGGCCGGTCGTTAAGGGGTTAAAAAGAAACTTATTACCCCCAGTGTCATCTCTCAAATCCTTATGGTTTGATAGCGCTCAAAGTTCCCACTCCCTCCCCTATCCCTGACTGAAAGCTGACTGCAGGGGAAGCTGTCGTACGACAGTCTTAGGTGCATCAGGCGGCTCTGCAGCTGAGCCGAGATCGCATTTATAAAAAAATAATTCTTTCACTGAAACGGTCTTCTACATGTGCTTGGTTTGCAAACACACGTAGAAGACCGTTTTACTGAAAGATTTATTGTTTATAAACGCAATCTCGGCTCAGCTGCAGAGCCGCCTGATGCACATAAGACTGTCGTACAACAGCTTCCCCTGCAGTCAGCTTTCAGTCAGGGATGGGAGAGGGAGGGGGAACTTTGTGAGCTATCATCTCTCAAACCATAAGGGTTTGAGAGATGACACTGGGGGCAATAAGTTTCTTTTTAACAAAGCTACAATATGGGGATTAGTAATTTGCAATTATTACTATCCCTTTAAAGGGATGTGTGCATACCGAGGAACTCTCAGGGTTGTGACCCAAGTCTCAGGACAAAAGGCTAATTTATCAGGGTGAGAGGGTTCTGTGTGTCCTACTCTGTGATTTACACCAATTTATTGCTTATTTAATGTAAAAAATTAATAACATTTCTACTAGAAAGGCAGAGGGAGAAGTTCTGCTTTACTTGTGAAGTGTATAAAAATGGATATATCATAACTGTAGAATGTTAACCCTTTGATTGCCAGATTGGTACCAGCTCATTGCGTACCCCCTCTGGCACTCAAAGGGTTAAAGGTTATTGAGAACTGATTGGATCATCTCTGGGTTAGAGCAAGCATTGACATAGCGCCCTGACGAAGTGGTATAGGAATCGCAAAACGTGTTGGGTTAGTATTTTATTGCGATTTTACTTATTAAAGATTCATTTTCTGATTACGGATGCCCTGGATTCCCTTGGAGGTATCTTTTTTTATTTTCCCTAAAGCTCTTTGGATGTGTATCTTAATAAATACCTTTATCGGATAAAGGTCTGTAACCACCGTGTGTGGAAGGGAGGACAGAAGGAGTGTGAGCTGAAAGTCCAGCTGATGGGTTTAAAGAGATAGTAATGTTTCATAATAAAATCAGCTCTAATTCATCATCATAGTATTTGGACCTTGGAGACAGTTATTTCAATACTGTCAGAGTTGTAGTTTAAGAGTAATTCAATGACAAAGAATCCCCCTCCCGCCCCTTTTACTGATGTAACACTGCTCAGCCAGATCAGAAGAGAGGTGCCCAGGTAGACTGCAGAGAGGGACAATCTTCAATTAAGATAAGGGAAAAACCTGAAAAGCTTGTCAAGGGGGGCAGGGCTTTCATTGTTCTCATAGGAAGAAGATTGTCCCCTGCTGTTATCTGTCTGGTCTATGGACTGAATTCCACATCTGAGAAGAGATGGCTTACACTAGGTAAAAGGGGCGGGAGGGGAAACTTTGCTCGTGAATATCTCTTAAACCATAAAGGTTTGAGAGATAAGGTTTATATCGTTCTTCATGTTTTTTTAATGCCTACAAAAAAATATAAAGATAAAACGAAGTATTACTATCCCTTTAAGTGGAAACATTAATTGGAGGTCTAATCCAGCCGAGGTGAATTCTCTAGAGGCAGTAGTACCCTCTCTGATTGTGAGTACCCTAATATAAGGGAGTTTGGGAGACAAATGTATTGATCTTTTAAATTGTAATCTGGATTACGCTTATAGGAGCTTTATGCTGTTCTATTTTTTCTGTTTTTATTTTCTTGGAAGCGTTAAGGGTTAATATTTCAGAAATTGCAAAAGGTCCTAGGTATGAATATGTGGTCCCCAGCTTCATCTTGGCATAAAGTGGATTTGTTTGCTCTTGGATCCAAGCACCTGGCAGAATGCTATTTTAATCTTTCTGATGCACCCTAGGCAAAGCACCTTTGGTGCCCTTAGACCCTCCCATAGTCACACAACCACTCCTCACATAGCCTCAACTCTAGCTGCAATTTCTTTGCAAAGAAAATACCCATAGTTTTGCAATGCGTTGGATACCTCTCTTGCGCTCAGTATTAGGACACATATGAAAAATACCTGCCGCAGCGATCCAGCAGTTAACTGGTAGGTTTCAGTGGTTCCCATGTATCAGTGAAGCAGGTATTTTTCATGTGTCCTCTTTTAAAGGGATGATCTCGCAGCCGGAACTAACAGAGCCATGTATTTAGGGTTTCCCTGCCTGAGACAGGTGATTTCAGGGCCGGATTTACACCCCAGGTGACTATAGACAAGGCACTGTAGACACCCATGGCCACACCCCCCACTCATCACATGATCCTGCCCCCAGTCTTATCCACTGTTTTCTGGCATAGAAAAGACCGTTGGCCCACCACAAGCAAGGACAAAAAAATCTTTAACCCCTTTTTTGTTAGAGAGATCTCCAACGCATTGCTTCACAATGCTTTGGCGATCTCTCTAGCATGCAAGGGGTCAAATAATAGCCTGTAAAGGGGTATAAAACTGGTACAGGAACACTGAGATTGCTATGATCACACCCACACCGAATGTGGGTGTGGCCAGCACAGCTAAGGCTCCTCCCCTCAAAACGTGGCGCTCTGGGTAGTAGCCTTCTCTGCCTGTTGGCCGATCTGGCCCTGGATGATTTTAATTAAAGTGACCGAGCCTCTGATTAATTCAACTGTGCACAAGCAGGGAAATCCTAAAGACAGCCTGTTAGGTGTCCCAGAGCAGACAGTGGGGAACCACTGGCTGACAATGTACAAGCACAGCAATATTTTTAACTCTGTGGTTGCTAGATATTTCATGATTGTGTTGCTTCATGATGAGTTACAGACCTCTGTTGTAGTCAAGTTTTTAACCCTATGAGTACCAAAGGGGTGTCCAAGGCATTGCAAAGTAATACGCTGGACGCTCCCTTCCACTCACAGGGTTAACCCCTTAACGACCAGTGGTCTAGGGAAGTGACCTTCCCTTACGGACCGCTTTGATTGCTGTCGGAGTGCCGGTACATGTGACTGATGAAGTGTACCATCTCGGCGATCGAGGGTCTGAGAGAGACCGCTCTGGGCTAAACCAGGTGTTGGTGTCTGATGCGGTGGCACTAGCCACACCCCCAGCTCAGAATGTGGGCGTGGTCATCACAGCTGACCCACCTTTTCCTACAAGCTGACACTGTCGGCTGTTGCCTAATCTGCCTAATGGAAAACCAGCCCTGAGTGAGCAACTTAACCCTCTGAATGGCATTCAAAGGGTTAATGCCCCATTTATCTCTCTCTGTGTCTCCTTATCCACCTGCTTATCCACTTCTCTGGCGATCATAGGGTTAATTCCCATTTAGCACTCAGTGAATGCACTTCCAACTGTGTTAACTCTTTGAATGCCAGAGGGTGTTATAAGGCAGCAATGAGTACCCCTTCTGGCATGCAGACCCTAAATAGGTGTACGTGACTCGGAGAGCTGGGCATCCTTCTGTTCCCTGAGCAGGCACATTGGTCAACACATATAAAAACAATTTAGATTTATTCTGGGGCTAACCAACTACGCTGTAGGGGACAAGATGAACATTTCCCAAAATCCAATTGATTTAAATGGGGCTTTCGCTGGAATTTTAGTGAGGTCTCCACGTTGCAATGCTTTGGATAGCTCTCTAGCAATCAAAGTGTTAAAAACCATATTAACATCAAATGGATTTGTATTTGTCCCCTGTAGTTCAGTTGGTTTGCTCCTGAATTGACCCACTTTGTCTTTAGAGATGTGACCCATTATATCATAATCATCTGAGAGCTGCTTAACATAAGGAGGATTATTATTTTATCCAGGTTGTAATATCTGATCCAAAATAAACTTTTTATCCATTTGAGTTGCAGAGAGATGTCACAGAGCAATTATACTTAGCACCATTTATTTTCATTACGATTTATACTGTTGGCATATTACATTAACCCTTTGAATGACAGAGAGGGATTCAACGCGCTGCAATGCATTAGATACATTTCTGGCCTCAAAGAGTTGACTGCTCCCTCTAGTGGCCAAATCCAGATAGTTATTCTGTTGCATTCTATGGGAGAGGTTAGTCACTGACTATAATTCTCCACATAGTGCCACAGTAACAGCTTTATCACTTCCTGCCAGTTTTAAACTTCAGGAAGTAATGACGCTTTTGCTCATTTCTTAACAGTTTGAACTGTTATACCCTTTTAAATAAAACAGCTGCAAGGTGTGGGAATACCATATTTTTATTCAGCAGGAAAGCACTGTAGCATGTTGGTTTTAATAAAAAAAGATTACTGACCTGGAACAACTGCTAGGACAGAGAACTAAACCTGTGTATCATAGATTGCTGGGGAGAATTTGCAGAAATCCAATTTATTGCACTGGTACGGGCCTTCAGCCGTTACAAGTGGAACTCTGTGTAAAGACTGAATTCACAAACAAACCACCCAGCTGCCATGCACCTTGGCACCCGGGTAGCTGATTTTCCCCTTCGCATTTTGAAAAATAGGTGGGTCCATGATTGGCAGCCTACCGCATGTTGTTAATAATGTACTGTAAATGTTTTAATGTGTATTTGACAGTGTAACGGACTAATGGCTTGTTACAAGTGCATCTGTTAATACATGCTGGACTCCTGTTTTAAAGGGATAGTAACACTTCATTTTAACTTTATTTTATTTTGTAGGCATTAAAAACACATGAAGAATGATATAAGTCTTATCTCTCAAACCTTTATGGTTTATGAGATATTCACAAGCAAAGTTCCCCTCCCCGCCCCTTTTTCCTAGTGTAAGCCATCTCTTCTCAGATGTGGATCAGGTTGTATGACAGTACAGATAACAGAAGGGGACAATTTTCTTTGTATGAAAACAATGAAAGCCCTTCCCCCCTTGACAAGTTTTTCAGCTTTTTCCATTATCTTAATTGAAGATTGTCCCTCTCTGCAGTCTACCTGGGCACCTCCCTTCTGATCTGGCTGAACGGGGGGGGATACTTTGCTTGTGAATATCTCTTAAACCATAAAGGTTTCAGAGATAAGACTTATATCATTCTTCATGTTTTTTTAATGCCTACAAAATAAAATAAAGTTAAAATGAAGTATTACTATCCCTTTAAGAACACTGTTTGTCTACAATCTTACATGGGCCTGCAGTGGTTAAATTGTTGTATTTTTGTGTGTTATCACCTTATGCTCTCCAAACTGTATCTGTCTCACCGTCTGGTCCAGGACTGATTAGGTATTACTTTATTAATCCCTTCACCAGTGTTGTGTATTCACCAGTCGTCTGTGTGATGAGATTAGTCTGGTGTCATGGTTGTCTGTAAAACCTTCTTCCATTGTGCTATGTGTTAATTATATTTATCCGACTGCATGTCACATCCCCTGACAATGTGGCTATATAAACCCTGGCCACTTCCAATAAAAGTCACTATTAGTTTTGGAATAGAATGTGTTGTCTCTTTGCTGCAGGAATGGCTTATGGGATCCCCTTTGACCCCCTTTCCTAGGAATTCTGCACTACAGGAATGGCACAGATACCCCTTTGCAGCTGCTTCAAGGAGAGGGAAACCAGGAACGACAGTTAAGGACAACCTGTGTCTTTAGCTTCCGTTACATGCAAATCAATCTGACAGTCAAGGGGTTAACATCTGTCACAGTTTTCCTCCTTCAAGTGGAACTACCACCCCACAAAATCTTTAGCTTAACCAAGTCCCCATCTGGCGGCTAGCTGCTTAGTAGCGCTAGTCGCTAGAATTATTGCCTTATTTAATAGATTTATGCCCTCATCTATGGCTGACAGTAGCACGGAGCGCGGACATCTTGCCATAGTGACGCCTGCGCTGTCAGTCCCAGCCAGAGCCAGCTGGCTCCTAGCAACGCCTCCTAGACCCGGCTGGGACTCACAGCACAGGCGCGCGGACATCACTAGGGCAAGATGTCCGCGCTCCGTGCTACTGTCAGCCATAGAAGAGAGCATAAATCTATTAAATAAGGCAATAATTCTGGCGACTAGCACTACTAAGCAGCTAGTCGCCAGATGGGGAATTAGCTAAGCTAAAGATTTTGTGGGGTGGTAGTTCCGCTTTCAGATTATTGTACTGCGGGCGATAGGTGCAAACCAACTGCACCATAGGCAGAAATAAAACCTCCCTAATTTCCATTGAATTCAATTCGGCTTTTAACCCCTTAAATGCTAGAGAGGTCTTGAATGCATTGCTTCCTTTTTGAAGAAACCTCAGGAGCAATCAATTGGTTAAAGTGGAACTATCACCCCAAATAAAGTCCCTCCCAAATAATTATTCATATAGCGATTTGTTTAGAAATAGTACTATTGTCCAGCATAAGTACCGCATTATTAAGAAATCCTACTTGATCTGAGACTGATGAGCAGGCTTCATGCTTTAGCGGCATCTGCGTGCCTACACCATCAGTCCCTTCCTGTTACCTTAAAGGGATAGTAATACTTCGGTTTATCTTTATTTTATTTTGTAGGCATTAAAAAAACATGAAGAACGATGTAAGTCTTATCTCTCAAACCTTTATGGTTTATGAGATATTCACAAACAAAGTATCCCCCCCCTGTTCAGCCAGATCAGAAGGGAGGTGCCCAGGTAGACTGCAGAGAGGGACAATCTTCAATTAAGATAAGGGAAAAAGCTGAAAAACGTGTCAAAGGGGGGCAGGGCTTTCATTCTTTTCTTACAAAGAAGATTGTCCCCTTCTGTTATCTGTCCTGTCATACAACCTGATCCACATCTGAGAAGAGATGGCTTACACTAGGAAAAAGGGGCGGGAGGGGAACTTTGCTTGTGAATATCTCTTAAACCATAAAAGTTTGAGAGATAAGACTTATATTGTTCTTCATGTTTTTTTAATGCCTACAAAATAAAATAAAGTTAAAACGAAGTATTACTATCCCTTTAAGGTACAATGCAGCGCCTCCTAGAGGAGACCGGGACGGATAGCGCAGGCAAGCAGATGTCTCTAAGCCAAGATGTCTGCACTGTTGCCTGCCCGTCAGTCTCAGAAGAAATAGTATTTCTTAATAACGCGGTACTTATGCTGGATAATACTACTATTTCTATTCTTATCGCTATATGAATAATTATTGGGGGGACTTTATTTGGGGGCGATCATTGCACTTTAAAACAAATTAATTGGTTTACTCCAATTCCTTTTAGTGCATTAGTCTCAGAAAGGCTAATGTACTATGGAAAAGTGGATCAGTTGTAAGGCAATTCAGCTGCACCTTAGGAAGCAGTCACTTAAGCAATGCTTTGCGTACCCCTCTGGCACTCAAAGGGTTAAAGGACATGTTAAATCCTTGCATGCCAAAGAGGCCTCCACCCACTGTAAAGCAATGTACCAGAGACCACATTATCTATGAAGGAGTTACAAATAAAATGTAAATCCATTTTGGGGATTTTTATTCACACCTATAGCTAGCAGATTTGCCCCAGAATTACTCCAGTTCTACTTCATGTATCTGCCTATGGCTCTGCATCATTCTGTTTTCCTCCCCTCCCTCTCTCCACACTGGTTTTCTTTCAGTACTTCCCCTCGCTCCCATTTGACACATTCTAACTTCCCGTCTCCTTTTCCTAATCAAAAAAATGTCACTCTACTAGTGACAGAATGAAACCTATGAAATTCATGTGCGAGGGAACTAACAGAGAAATCAATGCGAGGGTTGTTTGTATCAATGTGTCAGTTCCACTGTACAGACAAGTGACTGCAGTGTCACAATAACAGGCATGGATGGGGGATGTCATATTGCTCTGCGTTAAAAAAAAAAAACTATCATGGGTTGTAATTGCCCATTAACCCCTTAAGGGACAACGGGGTCTGCAGTGCATTGCAATGCCTTGTTCACCACATTGGTCCTTAACCCCTTAAGGACCATTGCCGTACCAGTACCGTCATGGCAGTCCGGCACTTAAGGACCACTGACGGTCCTCGTAAGTCATGGAGTTCAGGGTTCCCGATGCGTCTTTACGGTTTGAGAGATATTCACAAGCAAACTTTCTCCTCCCGTCCCTTTTACCTAGTGTAAGCCATCTCTTCTCAGATGTGGAATGCAGTCCATAGACCAGACAGATAACAGCAGGGCACAATCTTCTTCCTATGAGAACAATGAAAGCCCTGTCCTACTCAGCAGGAATAGGTTTACTGCCCCTTTAAAGGGGAAACAAGAAAAAAAAAAAGAAAATGATTGTAGCTATAAGTCACCCATGTGAACCAGTTCATTGAAAACAATATCCTGAGAAACCTGTTACTGCAAAGAAAAGCTGCTGAAACAAAATCCTTCATGTGAGCTAGGCTTAAAGGGATAGTAATACTTCGTTTTAACTTTATTTTATTTTGTAGGCATTAAAAAAACATGAAGAATGATATAAGTCTTATCTCTCAAACCTTTATGGTTTAAGAGATATTTACATGCAATGTTTCCCCTCCTATTCAACCAGATCAGAAGGGAGGTGCCCAGGTAGACTGCAGAGAGGGACAGTCTTCAATTAAGGTTTGAGAGATATTCACAAGCAAAGTTTCCCCTCCCGCCCCTTTTACCTAGTGTAAGCCATCTCTTCTCAGATGTGGAATCCAGTCCATAGACCAGACAGATAACAGAAGGGGACAATCTTCTTCCTATGAGAACAATGAAATCCCTGCCCCCCTTGACAAGTTTTTCAGGTTTTTCCCTTATCTTAATTGAAGACTGTCCCTCTCTGCAGTCTACCTGATTTACTATCCCTTTAAATCTTAACCCTTTGAGTGCCAGAGAGGTGCACAACACATTGTACTGCATTGGATACGTCTCTGGCACTCAAAGGGTTGCATTTTCCAGTTGTGTTTTTTTTTGTTTTGGTAATTATATCTTATCTGATAAACTGACAGTACAAGCTGAGTTCCTGTGTGCAGACTGAACAAAGCATGTAAAGTGGATCACTTCTCGTCCTCTCTTGTATCCCAGCAGTGACCTCTCTGTCATGAGGCCACCTTCTCGCAACTGTCTACATTTCCTTCTTTATATACAGAGTTTACAGTCTGATTTTTATATCTGTGTTAGTACACCATTTCATTACCAGGCAGATATGCCTGCATGCTGAACCCAACTCTTTCACTGCCAGAGATAGACAGTGCTGCATGCTAAATAATCATACCGGCAAAGTTTTGAAATGAGCTCACCCTAAGATCTTTGACATATTAACCCTTAATGCTGCCAAGGAAGTAGATTCTAGGCACTATGTCAATGTTTGCTCTAACCCACAGATAATTCAGTCAGTCCTCATGGAACCTTTAACATGCTACAGTTCTGTGATATCACTTCTTATACACTATAACATTCTACAGTTCTGATACCACTTCTTATACACTATAGCATTCTACAGATCTGTGATATCACTTCTTATACACTATAACATTCTACAGTTCTGATATATCACTTCTTATACACTATAACATGATACAGTTCTGATATATCACTTCTTATACACTACAACTTTCTACAGATCTGAGATATCACTTCTTATACACTATAACATTCTACAGTTCTGATATCACTTCTTATACACTATAACATTCTACAGTTCTGATATATCACTTCTTATACAATATAACATGCTTCAGTTCTGTGATATCACTTCTTATACACTATAACATTCTACAGTTCTGTGATATCACTTCTTATACACTATAACATGCTTCAGTTCTGTGATATCACTTCTTACACTATAACATTCTACAGTTCTGTGATATCACTTCTTATACACTATAACATTCTACAGTTCTGATATATCACTTCTTATACACTATAACATGATACAGTTCTGATATCACTTCTTATACACTACAACTTTCTACAGATCTGAGATATCACTTCTTATACACTATAACATTTACAGTTCTGATATATCACTTCTTATACACTATAACATTCTACAGTTCTGTGATATCACTTCTTATACACTATAACATTATACAGTTCTGTGATATCACTTCTTATACACTATAACATTCTACAGTTCTGATATCACTTCTTATACACTATAACATGCTACAGTTCTGTGATATCACTTCTTATACACTATAACATTCTACAGTTCTGTGATATCACTTCTTATACACTATAACATTCTACAGTTCTGATATCAATTCTTATACAATATAACATTCTACAGTTGTGAGATATCACTTCTTATACACTATAACATGCTACAGTTCTGATATCACTTCTTATACACTATAACATTCTACAGTTCTGATATCACTTCTTATACACTATAACATTCTACAGTTCTGTGATATCACTTCTTATACACTATAACATTCTACAGTTCTGATATCACTTCTTATACACTATAACATTCTACAGTTCTGTGATATCACTTATTATACACTATAACATTCTACAGTTCTGTGATATCACTTCTTATACACTATAACATTCTACAGTTGTGAGATATCACTTCTTATACACTATAACATTCTACAGTTCTGATATATCACTTCTTATACACTATAATATTCTACAGTTCTGTGATATCACTTCTTATACACTACAACATTATACAGTTCTGATATCACTTCTTATACACTATAACATTATACAGTTCTGATATAACTTCTTATACACTATAACATTCTACAGTTCTGATATCACTTCTTATACACTATAATATTCTACAGTTCTGTGATATCACTTCTTATACACTATAACATTATACAGTTCTGATATCACTTCTTATACACTATAACATTCTACAGTTCTGTGATATCACTTCTTATACACTATAACATTCTACAGTTCTGTGATATCACGTCTTATACACTATAACATTCTACAGTTCTGATATCACTTCTTATACACTATAACATTCTACAGTTCTGATATCACTTCTTATACACTATAACATTCTACAGTTCTGTGATATCACTTCTTATACACTATAACATTCTACAGTTCTGTGATATCACTTCTTATACACTATAACATTCTACAGTTCTATGATATCACTTCTTATACACTATAACATTCTACAGTTCTGTGATATCACTTCTTATACACTATAACATTCTACAGTTCTGTGATATCACTTCTTATACACTATAACATTCTACAGTTCTGTGATATCACTTCTTATACACTATAACATTCTACAGTTCTATGATATCACTTCTTATACACTATAACATTCTACAGTTCTGTGATATCACTTCTTATACACTATAACATTCTACAGTTCTGATATATCACTTCTTATACACTATAACATTATAGTTCTGAGATATCACTTCTTATACACTATAACATTATAGTTCTGAGATATCACTTCTTATACACTATAACATTCTACAGTTCTGATATCACTTTTTATACACTATAACATTCTACAGTTCGGAGATAACCTTTTTTATACAGTCACAAGACAAGCAGGACTTTCCCCCCTGCCTTTCTGGTATAAATGTCACTAATTTAGACAGTGAATAGTCAGTAAATTGGTGTAAATCAGATAGTAGGAAACACTGGAATTTGGCCCTTCATCCTGAGATTTGATTCAAAGAGCTGAGTCTCCGGGTCAAACCCAGAGAGTTCCCACTTACTTGGTCGTCCACACTTTCCCACCCTTGATAAACATATGGGCTGGTCGGGCTGGCCTGGGAGGCGTATTATTACTGACTCTGGGGGCAATAAGTTTCTTTTTAACAAAGCTACAATATGGGGATTAGTAATTTGCAAGTATTACTGTCTCTTTAAACCATATGTGGAACATAGGAGTGCAGTAAGGTTTTATTTATTTAGAACTAGCAGAAGAGCCTGTGTACACGGGTCACAGTGACGGGCGGTCGCGGTGCACTCATCCCCAGTAGATACTGCCCGTGCCGCAGCTGATACAGAGCTGGACGCTCCGAAGTCAGACCTCTGATCTGACTTTAGAGCACCCAGCTCTGTATCACCTCGTCACGGGCAGTATCTACTGGGCATGACGACGTTGTTACAAACTTTGTAACAAATTATTATATAGGGAATATGTTTTACGAGGAAGAATACTTTGAGATTTCTCTTGTTTTCACATATGTCCTGGAGAGATTTTACAGTAACAAGTAACATTTTTACACAAATAGAAAAACAATATATACACATGCATAAAAATATATACAGTTTTATTTATTGTTTTTACATACAAAGAAGCAATTATTTTTAGGGACTATAGACTGGGAGAAGATCTGATTTTTTTTTTCATGTAGGTTATTCCAGACTTTCAGAGATCTGAAGGAGAAGGCAGATTGAGTGGCTTCTTTCTTGTAGTGTGGGATTCTCAGTGAGCAGTTAGTATGGAGATCTGGAGTGATCATACTGCTCAGGTCATGTGGAATAGTCAGTGAGTTGTTAGTAGCGGAGGTAATAGTTAGTATGGAGATCTGGAGTGATCATACTGCTCAGGTAGTGTGGAATAGTCAGTGAGTTGTTAGCAGTGGAGCGGAGCTTATAGTTAGTATGGAGATCTGGAGTGATCATACTGCTCAGATAGTGTGGAATAGTCAGTGAGTTGTTAGCAGTGGAGCGGAGGTTATAGTTAGTATAGAGAGCTGGAGTGATCATACTGCTCAGGTAGTGTGGAATAGTCAGTGAGTTGTTAGCAGTGGAGCGGAGGTTATAGTTAGTATAGAGAGCTGGAGTGATCATACTGCTCAGGTAGTGTGGAATAGTCAGTGAGTTGTTAGCAGTGGAGCGGAGCTTATAGTTAGTATGGAGATCTGGAGTGATCATACTGCTCAGATAGTGTGGAATAGTCAGTGAGTTGTTAGCAGTGGAGGTTATAGTTAGTATGGAGATCTGGAGTGATCATACTGCTCAGATAGTGTGGAATAGTCAGTGAGTTGTTAGCAGTGGAGGTTATAGTTAGTATGGAGATCTGGAGTGATCATACTGCTCAGGTAGTGTGGAATAGTCAGTGAGTTGTTAGCAGTGGAGGTTATAGTTAGTATGGAGATCTGGAGTGATCATACTACTCAGGTAGTGTGGAATAGTCAGTGAGTTGTTAGTGGAGGTTATAGTTAGTATGGAGATCTGGAGTGATCATACTGCTCAGGTAGTGTGGAATAGTCAGTGAGTTGTTATCAGTGGAGTATATAGTTAGTATGGAGATCTGGAGTGATCATACTGCTCAGGTAGTGTGGAATAGTCAGTGAGTTGTTAGTAGTGGAGGTTATAGTTAGTATGGATATCTGGAGTGATCATACTGCTCAGGTAGTGTGGAATAGTCAGTGAGTTGTTATCAGTGGAGGTTATAGTTAGTATGGAGATCTGGAGTGATCATACTGCTCAGGTAGTGTGGAATAGTCAGTGAGTTGTTAGTAGTGGAGGTTATAGTTAGTATGGAGATCTGGAGTGATCATACTGCTCAGGTAGTGTGGAATAGTCAGTGAGTTGTTAGTAGTGGAGGTTATAGTTAGTATGGATATCTGGAGTGATCATACTGCTCAGGTAGTGTGGAATAGTCAGTGAGTTGTTAGCAGTGGAGTGGAGGTTATAGTTAGTATGGAGATCTGGAGTGATCATACTGCTCAGGTAGTGTGGAATAGTCAGTGAGTTGTTAGTATTGGAGCGGAGTTTATAATTAGTTTGGAGATCTGGAGTGATCATACTGCTCAGGTAGTGTGGAATAGTCAGTGAGTTGTTAGCGGAGGTTATAGTTGGTATGGAGAGCTGGAGTGATCATACTACTCAGGTAGTGTGGAATAGTCAGTGAGTTGTTAGCAGTGGAGGTTATAGTTAGTATGGAGATCTGGAGTGATCATACTGCTCAGGTAGTGTGGAATAGTCAGTGAGTTGTTAGCAGTGGAGGTTATAGTTAGTATGGAGATCTGGAGTGATCATACTGCTCAGGTAGTGTGGAATAGTCAGTGAGTTGTTAGTAGTGGAGGTTATAGTTAGTATGGAGATCTGGAGTGATGATACTTCTCAGGTAGTGTGGAATAGTCAGTGAGTTGTTTGCAGTGGAGGTTATAGTTAGTATGGAGATCTGGAGTGATGATACTTCTCAGGTAGTGTGGAATAGTCAGTGAGTTGTTAGCAGTGGAGGTTATAGTTAGTATGGAGATCTGGAGTGATCATACTGCTCAGGTAGTGTGGAATAGTCAGTGAGTTGTTAGCAGTGGAGGTTATAGTTAGTATGGAGATCTGGAGTGATCATACTGCTCAGGTAGTGTGGAATAGTCAGTGAGTTGTTAGTAGTGGAGGTTATAGTTAGTATGGAGAGCTGGAGTGATCATACTGCTCAGGTAGTATGGAATAGTCAGTGAGTTGTTAGTAGTGGAGGTTATAGTTAGTATGGATATCTGGAGTGATCATACTGCTCAGGTAGTGTGGAATAGTCAGTGAGTTGTTAGCAGTGGAGTGGAGGTTATAGTTAGTATGGAGATCTGGAGTGATCATACTGCTCAGGTAGCGTGGAATCGTCAGTGAGTTGTTAGTATTGGAGCGGAGTTTATAATTAGTTTGGAGATCTGGAGTGATCATACTGCTCAGGTAGTGTGGAATAGTCAGTGAGTTGTTAGTAGCGGAGGTTATAGTTAGTATGGAGATCTGGAGTGATCATACTGCTCAGGTAGTGTGGAATAGTCAGTGAGTTGTTAGTAGTGGAGGTTATAGTTAGTATGGATATCTGGAGTGATCATACTGCTCAGGTAGTGTGGAATAGTCAGTGAGTTGTTAGCAGTGGAGTGGAGGTTATAGTTAGTATGGAGATCTGGAGTGATCATACTGCTCAGGTAGCGTGGAATAGTCAGTGAGTTGTTAGTATTGGAGCGGAGTTTATAATTAGTTTGGAGATCTGGAGTGATCATACTGCTCAGGTAGTGTGGAATAGTCAGTGAGTTGTTAGTAGCGGAGGTTATAGTTAGTATGGAGATCTGGAGTGATCATACTGCTCAGGTAGTGTGGAATAGTCAGTGAGTTGTGAGCAGTGAGGTGGAGGTTATAGTTAGTATGGAGATCTGGAGTGATCATACTGCTCAGGTAGTGTGGAATAGTCAGTGAGTTGTTAGTAGTGGAGGTTATAGTTAGTATGGAGATCTGGAGTGATCATACTGCTCAGGTAGTGTGGAATAGTCAGTGAGTTGTTAGCGGAGGTTATAGTTGGTATGGAGAGCTGGAGTGATCATACTACTCAGGTAGTGTGGAATAGTCAGTGAGTTGTTAGTAGCGGAGGTTTTAGTTAGTATGGAGATCTGGAGTGATCATACTGCTCAGGTAGTGTGGAATAGTCAGTGAGTTGTTAGTATTGGAGCGGAGTTTATAATTAGTTTGGAGATCTGGAGTGATCATACTGCTCAGGTAGTGTGGAATAGTCAGTGAGTTGTTAGCGGAGGTTATAGTTGGTATGGAGAGCTGGAGTGATCATACTACTCAGGTAGTGTGGAATAGTCAGTGAGTTGTTAGCAGTGGAGGTTATAGTTAGTATGGAGATCTGGAGTGATCATACTGCTCAGGTAGTGTGGAATAGTCAGTGAGTTGTTAGCAGTGGAGGTTATAGTTAGTATGGAGATCTGGAGTGATCATACTGCTCAGGTAGTGTGGAATAGTCAGTGAGTTGTTAGTAGTGGAGGTTATAGTTAGTATGGAGATCTGGAGTGATGATACTTCTCAGGTAGTGTGGAATAGTCAGTGAGTTGTTTGCAGTGGAGGTTATAGTTAGTATGGAGATCTGGAGTGATGATACTTCTCAGGTAGTGTGGAATAGTCAGTGAGTTGTTAGCAGTGGAGGTTATAGTTAGTATGGAGATCTGGAGTGATCATTCTGCTCAGGTAGTGTGGAATAGTCAGTGAGTTGTTAGCAGTGGAGGTTATAGTTAGTATGGAGATCTGGAGTGATCATACTGCTCAGGTAGTGTGGAATAGTCAGTGAGTTGTTAGTAGTGGAGGTTATAGTTAGTATGGAGAGCTGGAGTGATCATACTGCTCAGGTAGTATGGAATAGTCAGTGAGTTGTTAGTAGTGGAGGTTATAGTTAGTATGGATATCTGGAGTGATCATACTGCTCAGGTAGTGTGGAATAGTCAGTGAGTTGTTAGCAGTGGAGTGGAGGTTATAGTTAGTATGGAGATCTGGAGTGATCATACTGCTCAGGTAGCGTGGAATAGTCAGTGAGTTGTTAGTATTGGAGCGGAGTTTATAATTAGTTTGGAGATCTGGAGTGATCATACTGCTCAGGTAGTGTGGAATAGTCAGTGAGTTGTTAGTAGCGGAGGTTATAGTTAGTATGGAGATCTGGAGTGATCATACTGCTCAGGTAGTGTGGAATAGTCAGTGAGTTGTTAGTAGTGGAGGTTATAGTTAGTATGGATATCTGGAGTGATCATACTGCTCAGGTAGTGTGGAATAGTCAGTGAGTTGTTAGCAGTGGAGTGGAGGTTATAGTTAGTATGGAGATCTGGAGTGATCATACTGCTCAGGTAGCGTGGAATAGTCAGTGAGTTGTTAGTATTGGAGCGGAGTTTATAATTAGTTTGGAGATCTGGAGTGATCATACTGCTCAGGTAGTGTGGAATAGTCAGTGAGTTGTTAGTAGCGGAGGTTATAGTTAGTATGGAGATCTGGAGTGATCATACTGCTCAGGTAGTGTGGAATAGTCAGTGAGTTGTGAGCAGTGAGGTGGAGGTTACAGTTAGTATGGAGATCTGGAGTGATCATACTGCTCAGGTAGTGTGGAATAGTCAGTGAGTTGTTAGTAGTGGAGGTTATAGTTAGTATGGAGATCTGGAGTGATCATACTGCTCAGGTAGTGTGGAATAGTCAGTGAGTTGTTAGCGGAGGTTATAGTTGGTATGGAGAGCTGGAGTGATCATACTACTCAGGTAGTGTGGAATAGTCAGTGAGTTGTTAGTAGCGGAGGTTTTAGTTAGTATGGAGATCTGGAGTGATCATACTGCTCAGGTAGTGTGGAATAGTCAGTGAGTTGTTAGCAGTGGAGGTTATAGTTAGTATGGAGATCTGGAGTGATGATACTTCTCAGGTAGTGTGGAACAGTCAGTGAGTTGTTAGTAGTGGAGGTTATAGTTAGTATGGAGATCTGGAGTGATCATACTGCTCAGGTAGTGTGTAATAGTCACTGAGTTGTTAGCAGTGGAGGTTATAGTTAGTATGTAGATCTGGAGTGAGCATACTGCTCAGGTAGTGTGGAATAGTCAGTGAGTTGTTAGCAGTGGAGGTTATAGTTAGTATGTAGATCTGGAGTGAGCATACTGCTCAGGTAGTGTGGAATAGTCAGTGAGTTGTTAGCAGTGGAGGTTATAGTTAGTATGTAGATCTGGAGTGAGCATACTGCTCAGGTAGTGTGGAATAGTCAGTGAGTTGTTAGCAGTGGAGGTTATAGTTAGTATGGAGAGCTGGAGTGAGCATACCACTCATGTAGTCTAGTAGCTTTCCAGAGAAGTGGATATAAACTAGGAACAAATGTGAAGGAGATGTGTAGATTCAAGTGATTTGTTTCTTTATACATATCACAGTGATGGGCAGTGTAATTATAGAATGAGTTTATACAGAGTTTAGAGTTTACCAAGATGGTCTTTGGGACTGAAGCATAAACTACATCCCAGTTGTCTATGACTGGCATTAACATCTGTTGAACAATACATTTTCCTACCATTTGTCTCTAAAAAGATCACCTATATTAGGATCAAGTTTGAATGTTAATTTATCAATATGAAGACCAAAAGTGAGGTTAGGGGTCAAGCCACATACCAAGATATTAATAGGAGTTTATTGGGGCCAAGTTACGATTAGACTTTGTTACTATGGTTACATGGGTGTTGCGGAGTTTTAGCAGTTTGTTCTTTATACCAAATACCTTTGTGACCATTTTGTCAGTGTTTAAGAACAGTTTGTTTTTGTGTACCCATCTTTCCACTCCCTCAGGTTGTGATACATTTGGCTTTTTAGCATAGATTATAGTGTCATCTGCATATTGTACATGAACAAATAGTAATATTCCTTCTACATAAGTAATAGTAATTTTCCTTGTACACAAACTGGCATAGTTGCATATAAGATTTTGCTTTAATTTCTTTTAATCCTTAAGCACCAGTAGGGTGGTCTCACATTGCACACTCCTCTGGTCCTTAAAGAGTTAAGTAACAGACATTCACATTGGCATGTTCTATATCAGTGCTCACTCAGGGATTTACATTGCCTCCATGTCCACAGCAAATACATTAAACTGCAGTTGTGCATTGTGGTCACCAGGTGGTGCTGTTCTTATCACTTTCTATGGAAAGCCATAGTCTCAACTCATTTTTTTTTTTCTTAGAGTGCACTATTTTAAAAAAGAAAAGCATTTTGGACATTGGTTGCTAACCCTCTGATTTAAAAAAAAAAAATTAAAAAAATTAAAAAGCAAGTTCGAGCTGTGCTAACTTTTTTAATGAAATATCTCTAAGCAGTGAGAGTACTCTTGTTTCATTCAGCAGGAAAAGACTGGTGACATATTTTTTTTCTTAAATAAGCACTCATCCAAACCCACACGGACTACTGAACCTTCTTCTCTCTGGTCTTCCTGCCTCACAACACCATACTCTTCAATCACTACAGAATGTTGTAGCATGAGTTACCTTACTGTCTCCTCCATTTGTCCCTGCCCCCCCCCCAAATCTCTCAAATGGCTGCCTTTCAAACTCTGGATATCTTACTAAATTCTGGTTCTCTTATTCAAGACCCTTCTCTCATTGGCCCCTTCCTACATTTACACTCTGAACTCCTGTTATATCCCATCCCGCCACATACAATCAGCCAAAAAAAAAATTCCTCTCACCTCCTTTTGTGTCCCTCTCTAGTGTCTATCTCTCTCTAGTGTCAGTCCATGTGGGTTTTCCCTCGTTGCTTCTTATCTGTGTAATTCTGTATCTCCCAGGCACTTTTTGTGTGGTCTTCAACTTTCGCTTCAACTTTAACTTAAAGAGATAGTAAACCCCCCAAAAAACTGTTTGCGAATTGATAGGAATAATAAAAAAAACATGTAATGACCTTATTCCCATCTCTCAAACCGTTATTGTTTGAGAAATGTAAGAAAATAAAGACCTCCGCTCCCACCCCCTCCTCATGCGTCCGCTGTATAGCGGATGTCATGAGATCCTGCTTCCGGGACCAGACGGCGGCTCTTCAGGAGAGCTCTCATCAAGATATCTAACTATGATTACGTCATCGGAATGGTCTACAACGTGTGCTTGCAAGCCAGCTTTACAGCTCATCAGGCAGAAAGGGGAGGGAGCAGTTTGAGAGATGGGAATAAGGGCATTACATGTTTTTTTATTGTTCCTATCAATTAGCGAACAGTTTTTTTGGGGGGTTACTAACCCTTTAAAATTAAACCTCCTCAACAAGGCTTCAATGCGCTAAAAGGTCCTCCTATCGTACATACAAGGTTCTTATACTTTACGCATGTATGTATTCCCCAATCCCATCCAGAAAATGAGCACACTATCCGCGCTTGACCCTTATGTTCTCTGTATGTCTCCCTTTACCACTTTAGATTGTAAGCTTTTGAGCAGGGACCCCACTTCCAGTGTTTCAGTTTGTAAATCACTTGTTACATTGTTTTATCCAAACCCTTTATCTGCAGAGCGTTGTGTACACTTGTGGTGCTATATACATAATCATATTCATTCATTTTTTTATAGAAAGTTTACAGCTTCTTTAAAGTGAAACTGTCACTTTAAAACAGCATATGAGCTATTACTGATAGCAAGGGATGACAGTTGGGATGGAGTGCAGTGTGAAAAGTAAATATCTGGGTGGTAGGGAGTGACAGCTGGGATTGGAGAGCAGAGTGGAATGTTAGTGTCTGTCTGGCCTGCTGGCAGAGAGTGGCAGTTGGGATGGGGAGCAGAATGGGATGTTAGTTTCTCTGACAAGGAGTGGCATTTGGGATGGGGGGCTTTTTGGAATTTTAGTATATGGCTGGCAGGGAGTGAGCTGCAGTGAGATGGAGAGCAATGTAGAATATTAGTATCTGGAAGGCAGGGAGTTTCAAGTGGGATGAGGAGCAGTGTGGAATGTTAGTATTTGGTTGGCAAGGAGTGGCAGTTGGGATGGAGAGCGGTGTGGAATGTTAGTATTTGGTTGGCAAGGAGTGGCAGTTGGGATGGAGAGCGGTGTGGAATGTTAGTGTCTGTCTGGCGTGCCAGCCTGTGATGTGTAATTTGCATAACATGACTGTAACGGACCCTAGGCCGTTACTATGGAAGTTCACTTGTTCCACCCAAAAGACTGAATTCACGGGTAGAACGGAGCCGTAGGCTGGCTGCTATGCGGGGCAACCTGTACAGAAAAACCCCATAGACTTTACATGGGAAAGTAGGCGGCTTTCTGATTGGTCGATTGGTTGCCCGCCTACCGGTCCTGATTGGCTAATGGGGAGTTAAAGGGCTACCATTGTAATAGAATGAGGAAAAGTAGGCCCTGTTCTGATTGGCTGAGGGGGAGTTAAAGGGACTCCATTGCCATAACATGGAGGAATGTCGGCGGCCACCGGATTGGCCAACTGAACTGGTAACTCGCTAGCTCATTGGCTGGCTGTAAGAAGCAGCCAAAGTGCAGAGGCTCCACAGAGTCTGGGCTTCCATTGTTCTCATGTTTACCCCTGCCCCTTATCCACGAAGTTCAGCCCTTTGTGACATTGTGTGCCCATTGTTGCTAAATTTAATCATGTTAATTTAATTATAGAATGTTTTGTGCCCTTTTGTTAACTGTTTGAATTGATGCAATTAACTCTGCTTAAAAGAGCTGAATTCAGCCAAAATAAAGTGAGTTGAGGAACCTGACTGGCGTGCTGTGTCGTTCGTTTGGGGTGGTATCAAGGGTCTTCTTTTGACCCCCATCCTGGGATAGCTGGAGTGGAGCACCGGAGACATCACCCTTCCCTGGCGGCCCCTGCAAGAGAGAGACCCGGCATAGCAGGCTAAGTCAATCTGAGGACTTAGGATCCTGTTACAATGACAAATAAGTTAAATATATTGGCCATTCATTGGTGGGTGTGATGAGCATTGCAATCTCCAAAGCAGTAAATCCGAAAGAGATCTTGTAGAAGTTCCATAGTCTGCGGTGCCCATCAACCATACTGCACCTTTACTGCATTTCTGCTTGAACACATCCACGTCATAGCTTGCTGGACCTTGTTAATCATGAGAGGTGATAGTCACCTGTGGGAAAGGCATCGTAGCCCAGCAGCTTACCTTTCTGCAGAAGTAACACCGCTATTGATATATTGATGTCACCTATTAGAAAAGATCCTAATACCAGCTGGTGACCAGAGTAGAAAATTGCATATCATAAAAAAATGTTTGAGATGTAATTTCTTTTATTAGAAGTATCCCACATCAATTTTTGGATCTCCACTTGTTGTGGACTACAACTCCCATAATCTCCAACTAGCCAATGGCTGTCTGGTTGGGTATGATGGGAGTTGTAGTTCAAGAGCTGGAGGTCCAACATTTGAGTACCCGTTCCATAATATGTGTATATTGATACTTAAAAGGATAGTAATACTTAAAGGGGCAGTAATCTCCCAAAAAAGTTTTTCCCGTTTTGTAGAGTTTAAAATATTAATAAATATGATCCAAACCCTATCTCTCAAATCGCTATGGTTTGAGAGAATATAGTTATTAAAAGTTCCCCCTCCCTCCCCTTCTCCTGATGTCAGTGTCTAGCTGAGAGCAGGAGATACTGGTCCGGGGACCAGCAGGCGGCTCTGCAGCAGAGCCGAAATCGCATTACTTAAAAAGAATTAATTAATTGGAAAGGTCTACAAAGTGTGCTTGCAAACAAGGCACACTTTGTAGATCTTTCCATTGAATTAATTCTTTAGCAATAACGCGATTTCAGCTCTGTTGCAGAGCCTCCTCGAGTCGTACGACTCGATTCTCCTGCTGTCAGCTTTACATCTGAAATCAGGAGAAGGGGAGGGAGCGGGGGAACTTTGAATCCCTATATCTCTCAAACCACAGAGGTTTGAGAGATAGGGTTTGGAGCATATTGATTAACTCCTTAGTGACCAACCACGCGCGGACGCGGCCGGCACTTAACGCCTGCCAAACTTATTTACCACATTACCGTCAATGACTTCCTGGACGTACGTGTGAGTCCTCGTTCACTAAGTGACAGATTCTGCGGGACGTACATGTACGTCCATTGTCGAGATGGGGCTAATATTTTAAACTCTACGAAACAGGAAAACTTTTTTTGAGACATTAACCCCTTAAGGACCGGACATTATGGGACATTTCCGTCCCATAACGTCCGCATAGGGGCACGTTGACGGGCCGGTACACGTGACCTGTCACGTGTATCGGCGCGTCATTATGGGGCTTGAAATAGATCGCTCCGATCTTGGAGCGGTCTATTTCATGCCCCATTTTTACTTACAGCGCTCCAGGAAGAGCGCTGTAAGTAAAATGTACGTGACGTACCAGGACCGTCAAGGGTCTTTCAAGAAAGTTTACCCTTGACGGTCCTGGTACGTCAAGGGTCCCTAAGGGGTTAATGTCCCTTTAAAATATATAAAAAAATATGTTGTAGGGTTTATCCCCCTGAGTAAAACAAGGGTACTCCCACTGCTGAAAGTTGTTTTATTCAAAAG
This sequence comes from Rhinophrynus dorsalis, assembly GCA_037306005.1. Taxonomy (NCBI): domain Eukaryota; kingdom Metazoa; phylum Chordata; class Amphibia; order Anura; family Rhinophrynidae; genus Rhinophrynus; species Rhinophrynus dorsalis. The sequence goes on from CM074722.1 coordinate 486,563,005, forward strand.
TTATTACAGCTCAAAGTTGCATTTTTTTAGGTGTGATAGCGCAGTGGTCTGAAATTGTACAGTGGCGCTGTTGCTACACCATCCTGTGGAGATTTATAGTCTATGGACCAGAGCTGTCCATAGGATGGTGTAACAACAGTGCCACTGTACAATTTCAGGCCACTGTGATATTGCACCTAAAAATTCAACTTTGAGTTTTAATAACTTATGAATAAAACACATTTCAGCAGTGAGAGTACCCTTTTTTACTCGGGGGGGGATAAACACTACAATATATATTTTTTCATATTAAGTATTACTATCCCTTTAAGACAAAGATACAGTATGGGACTGGAGGAGAGCTGGCCCACACAGAAAAAAATGTCATTGCTTCCTCTGTGTGTTAGAGGGACCCTTCCTGGAGAAGAAATCTCTCCCCTGTGTAAAAGAGAAAAATATGTTGTTTTGGTAAGAGGTACAAGAAAGAGATGCCTGGTTTAGAATAAAATATTGTAACGAGAACTGCCTACTGGGAGAAAGTGATGATAAATATGAAAAATACATCTGAAGAATGTGGATCAACATCAAGTTTAACTGGTTACTATATTAAACAATTGTCTTTGTTCCATAGCTTGTGGTGCTACATAAACAAACATATACATTATTCATACATACAATGCATCATTCTCTAGGGTGTGGGTAAATGATGCTGTGGATGGATCCACATTAACTGCACTTTTATCACACAAACACACCTAGATCTATCCTGATCCAGACTTAATTCAAGAAAATATGATTGGATGCCTGTTTGATTCATACAAATATATACTTGCATCTATCCTGAGCCATTCTCACTATAGCGTTACAGCAAACTCCATGTACAATGCTACTGAGGTTGTATATAGTTGTATTACAGGTTGCAACCCCAGTAGCATTGTACACGGAGTTTGCTGTAACGCTACAGCACAGAAACCCAGCTTCGAAGGGGAGCGTAAACGCGCTCCCTGGGGCAGCTGGGAAGTCAAGTGGGACATTCATTACCGTAGAACGCGGAAGTGTCTGATTTTGATGTGCTAATATCTGGACTCGTAAGCAATTTAAAAAAAAAATACACCCAGCTCTAATCTAAGGTTAAAGGGATAGTAATACTTTGTTTTATCTTTATTTTATTTTGTAGGCATTAAAAAAACATGAAGAACGATATAAGTCTTATCTCTCAAACCTTTATGGTTTGAGAGATATTCACAAGCAAAGTCCCCCCCCACCCTGTTCAGCCAGATCAGAAGTGAGGTGCCCAGGTAGACTGCAGAGAGGGACAATCTTCAATTAAGATAAGGGAAAAACCTGAAAAACTTGTCAAGGGGGGAAGGGCTTTCATTCTTTTCATACAAAGAAGATTGTCCCCTTCTGTTATCTGTCTAGTCTTACAACCAGATTCACATCTGAGAAGAGATGGCTTACACTAGGAAAAAGGGGCGGGAGGGGGAAACTTTGCTTGTGAATATCTCTTAAACCATAAAGGTTTGAGAGATAAGACTTATATCATTCTTCATGTTTTTTTAATGTCTACAAAATAAAATAAAGTTAAAACAAAGTATTACTATCCCTTTAACTATTGAAACTCACTACAAAAGTTTGAATGTAGGTGATAGTTCCGCTTTAAAGTAAATATACTTGGATAGGTTGGACCCAAGCTTAACTAATGCAGATATACCCAGATATAGCTGAATGCAATTTTTATCCATGCAAATATATTAAACTCTGTTTCCAAGATTAATCCATGCAACTATACAATGATCTAGGTGGATTCAAGTTTAATCCATGCAAATATGCCCTGACCTAGCGTTTTCCTAGCTTAGTTCATGCCATTATACTGAGATCAAGCCGAATATAAGCTTAATCCCTTAAATATACCCACATCTTTCTGGATACAAGTTTAATCAATACAGATATTCCCAGCTTTAGCCAGGCCTACAGTAAAGCCATGCAAATACACCAGATCTAACAGGATCCAAGCTTAATTCATATAAGTATACCAGGATCTGGTTGGATGCATGTTCAATCCATACAAATATATATCCGGATCTAGCTGGATCCAAGTATAACCCATGGAAATATACCCAGTCCTAGCCTCATCTGAGCTTTATCCATGCAAGTATGCCCAGACCTAACTGGATCCAAATTTAATCAATACACATATATCCAAATCAAGCTGGATTAAAAATGAATCCATGCAAATATTACCAAATCTAGCCAGGTCCAAGTTTAACCCATGGAAATATACCCATTTCTAGCTGCATCTGATCTTTATCCATACAAATATGCCCAGACCTAACTGGATCCAAGTTTAATCCATGCACATATACCTAAATCAATCTGGATTAAAGATTAATCCATGCAATTACACCCAGATCTAGTCAAATACACCCAGATCTATTTGGGTCCAAGTTTAATCTATGCAAATATATCCAGATGTAGCTGGAATCAAGAAAATCCATGCAAATATACCCAGATCTAGCCGGATCCTAGTTTAATCCAAAAAATATCCATATATCTAGCTGGATCCAAGTTTAATTTATACAAATACGAGATCTAGCTTCATTCATACACATAAACATACATACAGCTGGATTTAAGATTCATTCATACAAACATAACAGATCTAGCCTGATCCAGATTTTATCAGTGCAGTAATATTCAGCTGGATCCCGCTTAATCCATAAAAATCTACCCAGATCTAGCTGGATCCAAGATTAATCCACGTAAATATACCCAGATGTAGCTGCATCCATGTTTTAGTCCAGGGGAGGGCTAGCCTGGGGGGCAATGGCCCCCTGGGCCGGTCATATATCTGTGCTAGGGGGCCACTGCCTCACTGAATCTCCCACTTGCTGCTGTAAATAGAGCTACACTAGTGATACCACAGAGCTTACAACTGAAATGGACCTACACAAATGATACACATGTAGCATAGCTCATTTCCCTTATAAGCTCTGTGGTATCACTGCTGTACACCCATTTCAGTTATAAGCTATGTGGTATCACTTGCCTTACTTCATTAATGCCAATTTTTTAAATTTAAAAAAGGGAGTGGAGTGGGACAGTGGGCTGGAACGATAGTAGAAATGGGCCACTCTATTGTATTTGCCCCCCAGGCCAGAGGTTTCCAGCCCTCTCCTGTTTTAGTCCATACAAATACACCCAGATCTAGCTGCTCCCACGTTTAGGCCATACAAATACACCCAGATCTAGCTGCTCCCACGTTTAGTCCATACAAATACACCCAGATCTAGCTGCATCCAAGTTTAGGCCATGCAAATACACCCAGATCTAGCTGCATCCACATTTAGGCCATACAAATACACCCAGATCTAGCTGCTCCCACGTTTAGGCCATACAAATACACCCAGACCTAGCTGCATCCAAGTTTAGGCCATACAAATACACCCAGATCTAGCTGCATCCAAGTTTAGACCATACAAATACACCCAGATCTAGCTGCATCCACATTTAGGCCATGCAAATACACCCAGATCTAGCTGCTCCCACGTTTAGGCCATACAAATACACCCAGACCTAGCTGCATCCAAGTTTAGGCCATACAAATACACCCAGATCTAGCTGCTCCCACGTTTAGGCCATACAAATACACCAAGATCTAGCTGCTCCCACGTTTAGGCCATACAAATACACCCAGATCTAGCTGCATCCACATTTAGGCCATACAAATAGAAACAGATCTAGCTGCATCCAAGTTTAGCCCATACAAATACACACAGATCTAGCTGCATCCACCTTTAGTCCTTACAATAATAGTCGAGTGTCATATACTAAACAGTTTCATTTAAGGAGGGCCACACCACTGGCTGCTGATGTCTACACTGTTATATTGCTGGGGAGGTCTGAAGAGAGTGATGCAATGTAAATAGTTTACTGCTCTGTTGTGGCAGTTCTTATAATGACCCCAGTGTCTAGCTCACCTCAAGAACAGGTGCATTAACCCTTTGAATGCTAGAGGGGTACACAACACATTGCAAAGCAATACGTTGCGTACTCCTATGGCACTCAGAGGCTTAATCCTTTTGCTCATAAGCTGTTGGAGACTATAACTTGAGTCATCCCCGACCAGCTGACAGCTGGACAGCCAGTGGTGGCTCTAGAAGGTGACATTAAACCAGCCTGGACTAGCAGGACTGCATTGTAGTTAAAATGAGAAATTCCTGTTGGGGGATGCAGTTTATTCAATAGAGTGCTGCATGCGGCCCCAGTGCCACATGTTTGACAAGACTGCTCTAATCCACTTTGTCCAGCTCTGATTTAATCATAGATTAAATCCAAGCTCGATGAAACACGTTAGATTAATTGCCTCTCGTTTATTTATACTATATCTGTTTTGTTTCTTCCTTTATGCCATCATTGACTGGATGCTGGGGAGGTAATGAGCAAATTCATAATAACCACCGGTTTTTCGCGAGCTCCCTGGGAGAGAGTGACACTGAAAGCTGTGATCACTGTGATTGAGGGGCCCAGAGCACAGGGAAGGAAAGCGTGTGGAAAGCATATCATAAGGAGAGGATATGATCCCCTAATTAACCACAGACACAAACTCTTGGGGATAACAGGCCACAGCTTTATTTAAATATTTCCAGTAATATTATTCTTGTTCAACAATAATACTAATTAAAGGGGAACTACCACCCCACACAATCTTTACCTTCACTAAGTCCCCATTTGGCAACTAGCTGCTTAGTAGGGCTAGTCGTCAGAATAATTACCTCATTTAATAGATTTCTCCTCTCTTCCATGGGTGACAGGCAGGACGGAGCGCGGACATCTTGCCATTGTGACGTCCACGCGCCTGTGCTGTCAGTCCCAGCCAGGTCTAGGAGGCGTTGCTAGGAGCCATTTGGCTCCAACTGGGACTGACAGCGCAGGCGTGTGGATGTCACAATGGCAAGATGTCCACACTCCGTCCTGCCTGTCGCCCATGGAAGAGAGGAGAAATCTATTAAATAAGGTAATTATTCTGGCGACTACCGCTACTAAGCAGCTAGTCGCCAGATGGGGACTTAGTGAAGGTAAAGATTGTGTGGGGTGGTAATTCCCCTTTTATCATAATCAATCATTAACTGAATTCCTTGCCAATCCACATTCCTAGAACTGAAGTATTGCCAAATTGCTTGGGCTCATGCTAGAATCCCACCATTCTTCAGCACTACAGCTGACCCCAACCTTCCTCAGCACTTACAGCTGAACCAAACATTACTCAGCACTTACAGCTGACCCCAACATTCTTCAACACTTACAGCTGAACCCAACATTACTCAGCACTTACAGCTGACTCCAACATTCTTCAGCACTTACAGCTGAACCAAATATTACTCAGCACTTACAGCTGACCCCAACATTCTTCAGCACTTACAGCTGAACCCAACATTACTCAGCACTTACAGCTGAACCCAACATTATTTGGCACTTACAGCTGAACCTAACCTTCTTCAGCACTTACAGCTGACTCTCCAAGTAATTACCCCATTGGCCATCCACCTTAGCTTCAATGGGAAACTTCATCACCCGTGACCTAAGTCCAGTGCAAACTCCCACAGGGCTTTTGCCCGAGGATAAATCCATATAACTTTACCACATAAATCATCGATCTCTGCAAACTAGGCAAGGACTACCCGCCCCGCTGTGACGACCAACCAAACACCACACACAAGCACCAACTGAGGGAAGGAGGGATGCTACTCCTTGTCCTCTCTTCTGCTAACTGCAGATTGGATATATAAATTGGGCACATTGATACCCAAGGGACTTAATGATCAATTCAGTCTAATCAGCTACATCTAATGGACAAGACAGTGGTCCTCACACAAGTTGACTCGCAAAAGTTTTTATGAGAATTTTAAGAATTTATGATACTGACTAGTGCTGTATAGATAGGATCGGCATAACTTAAGGTGTACTAAGATAGAGTTTGCATGTGAGCGATAAGTGGACATTAGGGAGGCTGGTGCAACCCGGTGGCGTCATCTTGGCGCCAAGCGCAACAATGTGAATCTATTTAAACAAAGGAAAAGATGTAATCTGTAAATTAATAGTCCCTGAGGAAAGTCATTAGGACTGAAACGTCGGACTAGCATCAATATTATGATTTTAAATAAAAGTTAAGTTTTATGAAAGAGAAGAAGAGTGTCCACGACTAATTTCTTTGTATACAGAGGTGACATCACCTTGTATGAACACACCACAGTCCCCTATGGCTGACAATTATGTGAACCAGACATCAGCCACTCACCCCCAGGATCACCAGGGGAGTACAGAACACAGGCAATGGAAATGTAGCAGGGGCTGGGATTTATATATAAACTAGTGTAAAAGGCCGTGTACACGGACCAAGATCCGGATAATGTTAACCCTTTGAGTGCCAGAGGGGGACGAAACGCATTGCTTTGCAATGCTTGTGTACCCTTCTCGCACTCAAAGGATTAAGCGGCCGCTACCTGACTGCTCCACGCGATGCAGTCTTGGGTCACCTCACTCATGCGATGCAATCATGCCCGAATGCGTGCAGTCTCTACTGAGCATGACGGCTTCTGACAAACATCCTAGCGAATTATTATATAGGATATGTATGATTATACCGGGTCCGCGGAGAGAGTCATAAGACTGGGGATGGGTGTGTGCAGATGGGGATGGACCTAATCAAAGTGGGTGGGACTGAAAGGTTGAGGGTGGGATTTTAGATATAATGGGTAAGAAAGTGGGTGGAATGGGGTTGTAGACAAAGTGAGGAGGAACTCACACACAACTGCTGGTACCGGAGGGTCACACGAGACCTGGTAACTCAGTCTGAAAACTGGACTCTACGGTGTAAATCATGGGAGCTCTCCAGTATGATTCAAAATTAGTGGCTATTTTGCCTAATTTCTATGTCCTTTACCTCTTTGTGCACCAGATGGTAACCAATGCCTTCTGGTACCCAAAGGGTTAAATGATTTTCTTGTTGAGAGTGTATTCAGTTTAAGCTGCAAGTAGAATAATCAGCTGAAAATGTTGATGCTAAATTTATGCTTCCTCTTATCATGATAATGAGCCGCATCGCTTCAGCAACACGCCGCTCCCATCCAAGAGATTTTTAATGTTTCCATTTTTGTTTTGCCAGTCTGAATTGTATCCAAATTTACATTTACCTACCGAGACTGATGTTCTAAGAACTGAGGTCATTCTGGAGCAAACCAGCTGCACCATAGGGGCCAAAAAATTGTCCCCAAATTCTAATTTTATTTACATAAATTTTATTTATACAGAACTTTTAAAACCTTGAATGTTAGAGAGGTCTTCAATACATTGATTTTTAATGTAATAGAGCGCTCTCTAGTATTCAAGTGTTATATGACCAATTTAAATCAGTGGGAGTGTGTATTTGTCACCCGTGGGGAAGTTGGTTTGACCAAGAATTAATCCAGGGGGTTATGCACTAAGGTGTAATAAAGGGGTGATAAAGTGGAGATCAGGGGGAAGATTCACTAAAGTGTGATAAAGAGTTAATAAAGTGGAGATGACTTCTCCAGTGATATCATTTCTCCAGTTCCTATGTTATTCTATGGAGCTGATGAACTAAAATTCAGTGGCGTAACAATAGGGGTCGCAGCGGTCGCACCTGCGACCGGGCCCGTCACTCCAGGGGCCCGGCCACCGCCTGCGACCCCCTCGCCCGCAGCAGTCACTTACCTGATCTCTCACTCAGCGCGCCGCTGTAGTAACACAGAGCGCTGGGAGATGACATCATCTCCCAACCTCTGCATTACTAGAGCGGCGCGCGGGAGCTCCGGTTGCAGAGATCTGTGCCGAAGGAGGCACAGATCTGTAAAGACACTCCGCTAGACCACCAGGGACTGGAGGTAGGGGAAATGTGAAGATGGGGGCATTGTGGAGATGAAGGGGGCATTGTGGAGATGAGATGAAGGGGGCATTGTGGAGAAGAGATGAAGGAGGCATTGTGGAAGGGGCATTGTGGAGATGAAGGGGACATTGTGGAGATGAGATGAAGGGGGCATTGTGGAGATGAAGGGGACATTGTGGAGATGAAGGGGGGCATTGTGGAAGGGGCATTGTGGAGATGAAGGGGGGCATTGTGGAGATGAAGGGGGCATTGTGGAGATGAGATGAAGGGGGCATTGTGGAGATGAAGGGGGGCATTGTGGAAGGGGCAATGTGGATGAGGGGGCCAATGTGGGCGGGGGGGCCCCATGGCAATTCTTGCACCAGGGCCCGGTGGCTTCTAGTTACGCCTATGCTAAGATTTCTTCCACTTTGGAGATCTTAGTGTAAAGGCTCTATAGAATAACATAGGAACTGGAGAAGTGATATCATTGGAGAAGTCATCTCCACTTTATCACCTATTTATCACTGCTTAGCGAATCTCCCCCCACTTCTCCAAGTCCTATGACATTATATGGGGCCAATGGACTAAGATCTCTCAAGTCAGAGGGAACGTAGTGCATTGGATAACATAGGTTGGAGAAGTGAGATCATTGGAGAAGTTATCTACTCTTTATCACCTCTTTATCAGTACTTAATACATCTCCCCTAGTTCTTCACTGCCATTCGACTCTGTAAATATGTATAGCAATTCCAAAAGCACTTGGAATGAGTCTAGGGTTGCCACCTTTTCCTCAAAAAAAATACCGGCCATGGCATTCCCTCCATAGACTTAACATTGGAAAGAAGCCAATTTTTTACCGGCCTGCCAGTAAAATACCGGCTGGGTGGCAACCCTAAATGAGTCTATCACTGAGTAAGGTGATGATCACACAGGCATCTGGTTTGCAGAATTGAAATCATAAGGAAAAATACCGTAAATCTCGGCTATAATACACACAATTTTACCGCACTTCACCTTATGTAAAGTGTGGGGGGGGTGTATTATACATGAGAGTAAAAAAAAAAAAAGTTAGGGTTGGCAGATACCTTCCCTCCCTCGCCCGGGCCAAAAACGCTGCCAAACCAAGACTTACTTGGTTCAAATTTAACTCCCCACTGAAGTCCGCATCTCTTGAATAGATGGAAGGCAAAATACAAAGCTTCCCAGCGGGCGGCGTGCTTCCATTTTCCGCCCACTTCCTTCAGTGAGCTTTCAGGAGCTTCTGCCTCCATCCAATTAGCTAGAGGTGGAAGGTCCTGAAAGCTCACTGAAGGAAGCGGGCGGCAAATGGAAGCATGCCGCCCGCTGGGAAGCTTTGTATTTTGCCTTCCATCAATTCAAGAGATGCGGACATCAGTGGGGAGTTAAATTTGAACCAAGTAAGTCTTGGTTTGGCAGTGGTTTTGGCCCGGGCGAGAGAGGGAAGCCTTAAAATTTTTTTTTAGCAAAGGGGAAAACAAGGGTGCATATTATACATAGGCACTCTTGTTTTCCTCTAAAATCTTTGGTATAATATGCACCTGTGTATTATACACAGGTGCTTATTATACCTGAGATTTTACTGTAGAAATAGATTTTAATGGTGTTTTTCATGTCTTTTTTTGCAAGCTTAGTGCCTTTTACACGTGATTATAGATGTGATTTGTAACAAGGTTTTTTTTCTCCCGGAATTCTTTGCACTCCATGTAAAACAGCTGATCAAAAACACACTGAAAAAGGCAACTACAGATGATATTTGTGTGATTCCTATGCAATCCCAGTTAACCGAACAGTAGAAATTTACTGGAGCTACAACAAACGGTGTGACAAAAATTGCAGCAATCTGCGTTGACATGAGACATGCTTCCTAAGAAAAATCAATGACCCCAGACTCGTGTGTTCAGAATGGTTCAATAAAGTCAAAAGTGTCAATATTCCCTTGGTGGAAACTGTCTGTAGCAAATATTCTAGAAAAAGAACTTGAGCAATACTGAACCACACTAACTACATCTGAGGGGGAAAATTAAAATTCCCACTGATTTTAAATTTGGCTTTTAACCCCTTAGGGGTTATGTACTAAGGCGTGATAAAGAGGCGATAAAGCGGAGATAACTTCTCCAGTGATATCACTTCCCCAGCTCCTATGTTATTCTATGGAGCCTATGCACTAAGATCTCCAAATCGTACTGCGTTGGTTCCATACAATAACATAGAAGTGATATCATTGGAGAAGACATTTCTACTTTATCACCCCTTAGTGCATCACCCCTCTTGAGTGCTAGAGATGTTGATGTCCCTAATGCACAGGGCCGAATTTACAATAAGGCAGAGTAGGCATCTGCCAACAGGCGCACCACACAGAGGGGCGCCTGTCATTGTGATATATATATATATATATATATATATATATATATAAACTATGTTTCTATTTTTTTAATTAGCCTGCCAGCCTTTTGATCCATGTCTGGGTGGACTACGGGGGGTGGGGGGTCGAATGCTGCGCTGCTGTGCTTGTGACAGCTCACTTGAAGAGAGAAAAGAGCTTTGCGGCCTGCGCCCCTGGAGTCGGCAGTGTCACTGAGGCTGCGCATTACATTTACTCCAGAGTCCGACTCCTCACTTGAATCACTTCACCAGAACAGTACTGCCCCGCCTCCCCCCAGACTCAGTGCAGCCTGCAGGGATCCACAGCCCTTCCGGACGAATAAAGTGACCGCGGTGCGTGACGTTCACACAGAGCAGAGAGGAGCGAATTGCAGCCAGCACTGTCAGCCCCACAGTTTATTTAACCCCTTAATTGAGGTAAGCCGGCTGTCTGCAGCCCCAGCCCATGAACCCACACACCTCCGTATGTCCCAGTAAACTGAATACGAAACATTAGCACAAATTAGGTTTCCCAGAGATGATGGCAGCCTGGGGCAATCACAGTATTTATACGTAGCAACTCTCAATTGAGATAAATAGTTTGTATAGGTAGACCACTAACTAGTAGTCCCAGAGGTGGTTTGACTGCCTCATTCATCAACCACACCAGGGGTCACCCTCCATACTGCTTGGGTATCCATAAATGGAGAATAAAAAAATAAATTGCCAAATAAAATATTTCAGTCAAAACTTTTTGCACTTTTTTTTTTTTTGGGGGGGGGGAGCTTCAGATTTCTGTGCCTACAGGCTTCTGAGATGTAAATCAGGCCCTGCTAATGCCTTGCTTCATAATGCATTGGTGACCGCTCTACCACTCATGGGGAGGTTATGAACTAAGGAGTGATAAAGTGGAGATGACTTCTCCAGGGATATGACTTCTCCAGTTCCTATGTTATTCTACAGAGCCAACACGCTAAGATCTCCAAAGTTGGAGAAATCTTAGAGCATTGGCTCCATGGAATAACAGGAATTGGAGAAGTGATAAACTGGAGAAGACATCTCTTTATCACTGTTTTTGGTCATAACCCCCATGGTGATAAATATCCCATTTAAACCAATGGGAATTTTGTAAAATTGCCTATAGTTCTGTTGGTTTGCTTCACAATTAGTTCTTGATTTCACATCCGCCTCGTTATGTCCATAGGTTTCAGGCCTGCTAGGTTCAATCAGTTAATGAGACACAATCAATATCTGAGCCCCTGGAGCTTGACTTGTTCTGTGTGTCAGTCTTCTGAGTTAATGTCTTGAAAGTGAACTATAATTGTGGGAGTGGGTGGCTCTTATCTCGTTTAACCCCATGGAGCCATTATCCATGCATTGATGTGCAAATGTTCTGGAGGTGTCTCTGTCTTCCAGTGGGGTAACGGAAGGGCTGGGAGCAGTCAGGTTTAACCTTTTGAGTACCAGAGAGGTTGCAGTGCGTTGGATACCTCGCTGGCACTCAGAGGGTAAATATATATTTACTAGTGTAAAAGCCCATGTACACGGGCCAAGGTCCGGGTAATGTTAACCCTTTGAGTGTCAGAGAGGTACGCAACACATTGCTTTGCAATGCATTGCGTATCCCTCTGACATTCAAAGGGTTAAGAGGCAGCTACCTCACTGCTCCATGTGATGCAGTCTTGCGTCACCTCACTCACGCAATGCAGTCATGCACAGTAGAGACTGCCCGAACGTAAGCACCGCACATGACTGCATCATGACAAACATCCTAGCGAATTATTATTATATAGGAGGATAGATTGTTTCATAGGATCTGCAGTTGCCTGTGCACTCCATTGAAATCTGCGTTTAGTTCACACCTGCTTCCAGTAGTAGGGTGACCACTTGCCCCAGATTGCTCTGGACAGTCCCAGGTTTAAACCTTTGAGTGCCAGAGGCATTGCACACCCCTCTGTTACTCAAAGGGTTAAAATGTGTATCCCATGTCCCGGGCAGCCTCCTTCTGGGACAATGCAAAGTCCCGGAATGAAGATTCCAGTGCACTTAGTTCTAGACACTAGAAGGAGAACTGCCCGTTGTCTACTGTGACAGGAAGTCATGCCTCTGCTGGGCTACAGAAAAATGGCTTCCAGACAGAGCACTAAACAGTAGAAAGCTGAGCCTTGATCCTGACATTAAACAGGAGCTGCTGTGTTGTAGTGTAATGCTAGTCTAAGCTTTTTGGTGTGATGTACATTATCTTGTAGCTAGGGTGACCACATTTCCAATCTGCCATTCTGGGACATGTGGTCACCCTAGTGAGTCCCGTGGCTGAGGCTCCGTCCGGCGCTGATCATCTTTCTGAGGCTGACACAGAGTAAGAGTTCCCCAGTGAGAACTCTTACTCTGTATCAGCCTCAGAAAGATGGTCATCGCTGGTGGGAGCCTCAGCCGCGAGACTCACTGACAGCGCCAGCATACTTGCTCCACCCCAGCTGTCTTGCATGCACCAGTCCAGCCAGCCAATGAAATGTGTTTGCTATATGGTCCTCATTGGCTGGCTGAGCCAGCCAATGAGGACCATATAGCACATACATTTCATTGGCTGTCTGGACTGGTGCGTGCTGCGCTAAGTAGGTAGGCTGTGGGTGCCGGCTTTGTTGCTCCATTCCGGGACTCTTTGTTGTCCCGGTGGGGGGTGACCCGGAACGCAGGACACAGACCTACGATAAGAGACAGTCCCGGGCATTCCAGGACGTGTGATCACCCTACTTGAAGCCCACCACAGGCATCACTTTCTGCCACAGCAGTCAATGGACAGTTCTCCCTCTAGTGTTTAAAACTCTGTGGTGCGCCTGAGAAAGAGCAGGATTCTCATTGATGTACAGTGACCCCTCCCTTACAGCTTCACTACAGCCAAGGACAAGGACTCTGCTGCTTTCATCCCCACAGTGTCCCTACATAGCAGAATGGAAATGTGGTCACCTTACCCAGTGGATAACAGGCGTTAAATGTTTGCATGAGAAATCTTACACTCATGATCTTTTAGAAAACTGCAAACATTTTCAGACCGTGAACTTCCTCTATCCAGTAATACAATCAGGAAACTCACAATGCAATAAAGATATATAAGTACATCTAACTGCTGTGTGAAAGACACCTACTTAGGTGAGTCCATCTTTTCTATATATATAAAAGAAGACTTTGTGCCTGGCAAAACACACCCAGGGGCGGCAGTAAAAAGGATTACTGCTGCCATTGGGTGATTCTGTGGGAGTGTGATTTTTGGCCTGCCCCCACTATCCAGCCCGCCCACCACTATCTAAGGCTGAAAAAAAAAATGGCTGCCACACACTCCTACACCACAGACACATGCACATGCCCTCCCACACACACACTAGCAGACACATACACACATATACACACACGCACGCTGAGGATGATGGGAACAATGTTCAAGCTACAGCTGGAAGGCCATGGTCCAATCTGTATTATGCAGCTTCTTCATTCCCTGTCTTTGAGCCTACACAGCTCTGCTAATTACTACAAGTGAGCTGATTTCTAAACAATCAGCAGGAGGATACTGGCTTGCTGAGAAAGTGGAAACAACGGCAGAGAGGTGATCAGGCAGTGCAGAGCAAGGCTTCAGCTGAGCTGGTAAATGGCAGAGACATGGATGTGACTGTATATTTATATATTGCACAAAGAGAGAGAAAGAGAGCAGGTTGTTTGTCAGTCTGTCTGTAAGTAGAGGTGCCAGTTCCTGCAATCATCTCCATGCTGTACATAGCTCACTGTATAGCATGTATGACAAACTATTTATATATGGTCTGGCATTGTATAGTATACAGTCTGTGTATAAGGACTGGCACTATACAGTATAGGAGGGACAGTCCCTGTTTGACACCCAAATCCCTCTGCTCCTCTATTTAGGAGATCACACGGTGTGGTGTATATACAGTAGGCTGACCAGACCTCACCTTTAACCGGGGACACATAGGAAATAAGCATATTTCAGGAGTGCACCAAAATCAAAGCAGCCCTGCAGTATGCATTTTTCATATGTGTCACTGGTTAAAGGTGAGGTCTGGTCAGCCTAATGTACAAGTGTATCAGATTGCTCCACATCAGTAAAACCCACGGTAATGTGGGTATAAACTTCTGTATATATCTGTTAAATTAGTCTGTGTAAAAAAATACTTTCATCTTCTTCTAAATCATTCACTTACAGAAAGAGTAACTTAACCATTTCAGTGCCAGAGGAGATGCAATGCATTGCTTACCCCCTGGCACTCAAAGGGTTAAAAATTCTCTACAATGGTCTGGCACTGTATAGGAGTGGTTCTCAATCTGTGCCCTCAGTGGCTATTAACAGGCCAGGATTTTAGAATTTCCTTTTAAGAGCACAGGTGAGTTAATCAATATGACTGAGCCTCTGATCAACACACTTGTGTTCTAGCAGTGAAATTCCTAAGTCCTGGCCTGTTAGTGGCCACTGAGGGCATGGGCTGAGAACCTCTGCTGTATAGTATACAGTCTGCATGTGTCTGTGTATAAGGACTGGCACTATACAGTATAGGAGGGACAGTCCCTGTTTGACACCCAAATCCCTCTGCTCCTCTATTTAGGAGATCACATTGTGTGGTGTATATACCAGTGTATCAGATTGCTCCACATCAATAAAACCCACAGTAATGTGGGAATAAACTTCTGTATATATCTGTTAAATTAGTCTGTGTAAAAAAAATACTTTCATCTTCTTCTAAATCATTCACTTACAGAAAGAGTAACTTAACCATTTCAATGCCAGAGGGGATGCAATGCATTGCTTACCCCCTGGCACTCAAAGGGTTAAAAATTCTCTAAAATACACCACCAGCCACGCCCCCAGTAACACCACCGAAAACACAAGTGTCCCTCTTTGGCCATATGAAATGTTGGGAGGTATGTTACTTACACTGCTCACACTGTATGTATTTATGTTCTGATTTGCAGCTGTGTGTCACTGTTTGTGTTGTCAGTGCATGTGTGTGTATATGTGTGTGTTGCATGTGTCTCTGTCTATCACTGTGTGTACCTTTCTGACACGTACACCCTACGCTATAATTCACTATCATAACATTTATTTAAAAAAAAAGAAACATTTCCTGCATAACATGACGGGCAACGCCGTCCCAAACTGCTAGTATATTATAAGTCCCTTATTCTTAAAGGAGCAGTAAACTTTTTTATGAAAAAATATGTATTGTAGGGATTTTCCTATTGAGTAAAATAAGGGTCCTCCCACTGCTGAGAGATTTATATTTCCAGAGTTATTACAGTTTTAAACCCATGTTTTTTTACATTAGCAGTGCCCTCTAGTGGTGGAATTCTAATTAGATTTCCTGTTAAATTCTAATGCAGAGGAAAGTCAGAAAAGTCAGTGATATACAGTTCTCCACAGAATGTGATAGAAACTGCCTGTCACTTCCTGTCAGTTAGAACTATCAGGAAGTAAACACAGTAAATTCACTTCCTGTCAGTTAGAACTATCAGGAAGTAAACACAGTAAATTCACTTCCTGATTATTTGAACTGCTATAAATTTTGAATAAAACATCTGACAGCAGTGGGAGTGACCTTGTTTTATTCAGTAGGAAATGCTCTATAAAATATGTGTTTTCATAAAAAAGTTTACTGCTTCTTTAAAGATCGGTTCCCCAATAAATGGAAACTCCACCTTAGGAATAATTGACTTTTGATTTATGTCACAGAATAACTAACTTAGGTGGGTGTCATACAGCGCTCAGTTATATTGTGTTTTTTTTTTTAGTTTATTTTGATCTCTGTAGTAGTCCACTGCTCGTTGTTTCAGTTTACAATCTGATAAAGACAAGTGACCCGTATTATGATTCCAGTCTATTGCATGTTGTGAGGAGGTGCGACCTGCAGGCAGATTTCCGGAGATCACTAGATGACTCTACTCTATAATTACCCATGTGACCATAGCCTTAGTCCATCGGCCTCCCTGTTCACTGATGTGTGTTACATTGGGAGGCCAGTCACTGTCTCATCTACATGTGATGCTAATACTGTCTGCTCTGTTTAACCCTTTGAGTGCCAGAAAGGCATCGTGTTGAATATTTCTCTGTACTCATTGGGTTAAACACTACACTACTGGGCCGCATACACAAAGTACGAGCAGTTCTGCAGCAAACTAAAAGCATCACAGGGAACAATTTTCCATTTAAGATTTTTTTCTCTCTAAAGGGTTAGCAATGTCTATAGATTAAAACAATTCATATTGCAGCCATTATAAAATGAAACTAAATGACCCCAGCCCCATCTCTCAAACCTTTATGATGTGAGAGATATAGAAGGCTACAGTTCCCCGCTCCCTCCTCGTTCCCTAATGTCAGCTGTAAAGCTGACAGCAGGAGGTTTGAGTCGTCCGATTCGAGGCGGCTCTAAAGCAGAGCCAAAATAGCGTTAAGTAAAAGAAATTCTTCATCGGAACGGTCTACAAAGTGTGTCTGGTTTGCAGGCACACTTTGTAGACCGTTCCAATGAAGTAATTCTTTTTACATTGCGCTATTTCGGCTCTGCTGAAGAGCCGATTGCTCATCCTGGGACCAGGATATCCTGCTGTCAGCTCATAGCTGATGTCAGGGAAAGCGGAGGGAGGGGGGACTTTAGCCTCCTATATCTCTCACACTATAAAGGTTTGAGAGATGGGGCTGGGGTCATTTAGTTTAATTTTGTAATAGCAGAAATATGACCTTTTTTTATTCTAAAGACATTAGTAACCATTTAACCCTTTGAATGCTAGGGAGGTCTCCATGTATTGCGAAACAATGCATGGAGACCTTTCTAGCATTCCATTTTTTAATCCCTTGTAGCCCCATGTAACCGTTTGAGTGCCAGAGGGGTGCACAACGCATTGCATACCCCTCTGGCACTGAAAGGGTTAACCTCTTGAATAAGGGATTCTTTACTACATTGAGAAGCAATGCATTGAAGATGTCTCTAGTATCCAAAGGGTTAAAATTGTACCTTTTCCCTTTACTGCTGATGGTTTGCCCCGGAGCTGCTCCCTTTATATTATACAAATGCCCCTATAAGGCCGCACTCTCGTAGTCTCTCCACGTTGCAGGCTTTGTCTAGTCCTGCCATCACAGCTGGTGCCGGTGAGTGACGTCTATGTCAGAGGTCACAGACTGCATTCCCAAGGAGCTGGGTTTTGGGATCCTTCTATTTGCTAACAAGTGTTATTGGCTCAGTCATTTTGACCCCAAAACCTGTACACAATTAGGCATAGCCCTAAAAACTTGCATACCTCCCAAGTGTCCCTCTTTAGGAGGGACAGTCCCTCTTTTAGACCCAAGTCCCACTGTCCCTCTTTCCCACCATGGTGTCCCTCTTTTTAGGAGAGAGGATTGTGTGGTGTGTATATAATGTATCAAATTGCTCCACAGCAATAAAACTCACATTATTGTTTCTTTAAAAGTCAGTATATGTGTTTATAAATTAGTGTGCTTAAATAAAATACTTTGGTCTTTTTATAAGTCATTTATTAGGTTACACAAGGAGGTGTCAATAGGTCATGAAACAGCCTGAAAATTCTTTTTAATGCCCCGCCCACCAGTCAAACCCCCAGCCACCCCCCCTAAAACACAGTTGTCCCTCTTTGGCAAT
This sequence comes from Rhinophrynus dorsalis, assembly GCA_037306005.1. Lineage (NCBI taxonomy): Eukaryota > Metazoa > Chordata > Amphibia > Anura > Rhinophrynidae > Rhinophrynus > Rhinophrynus dorsalis. The sequence continues at coordinate 486,580,909 of CM074722.1, forward strand.
TTGAAATGTTGGGAGGTATGAACTTGCACTGTTTCAGGTAGTGCTTGAGGGCTTTGGTGAAAAACAATTTTTAGGTGCATTGCACATAGTGTTGCCACCTAGCTGGTATTTTACTGGCAGGCCAGTAAAAAATTGGCTTCTGTCCAATGTTAAGTCTATGGAGGGAATGCCATGGCTGGGATTTTTTTTTAAGAAAAGGTGGCAACCCTATTTGCACGTGCTGCCCCGCTGGTAGTTTTGACCATGGTCTTAGGCCTTTAGGAATGCAGTATGAGACCTCTGCTCTATAAGGACAGTCTATAGTCATCACTAGTTTATATTTATACTAGTTGAACAGCCCGTTACACGGGCCACAGTGCCACTGCAACCCGGTCGCGGGGCAGTCACGCACAGTAGAGACTGCCCGCGCCGCGGCTGATACAGAGCTGGACGCTCCTTCGGAGTGCCCAGCTCTGTATCAGCCGCGGCGCGGGCAGTCTCTACTGCGCATGACTGCAGCACACGCAGCAGTGTCTGCTGTGCATGTCGCGGCGTTACACACGATTTAGCAAATTATTATATAGGATATTTACTTAGAAAATGAAGAATACCTTGAGATTTCTCTTTTTCCAAAAAAGGCCTGATCCACAAAGACAGAATAAAGCAATTCTGGAACAAAATAACATTGGGGAAGACATGCTTCCCAACATTTTAAATGGCCAAAGAGTGACATTTTTGTTTTAGGTGGTGCTGCTGGGGGTGTGGCTGGTGGGCGGGGCATTACCAAGAATTTTTAGGCTTGTTCATGACCTACTGACACCACTTTGTGTAGCTGAATAAATGATTTAGAACAAGACTAAAGTATTTTATTTACACAGTTTGATATATAAACAAATACATATTAATGTGAATTTTATTGCTGTGGAGCAATGTGATACACTTATATAGACATCATAAAGTGTTATTTCCTTAAAAGAGGGATATCGGTGGAGAAGAGGGAGAGAGGGATTTTTGTCTCAAAGAGGTACTGTCCCTCCTAAAGAGGGACACGTGGGTGATATGGACTCCTAATATTTCCTATGGAGGGACACTTGGGAGGTAAGGACCCATAATATCTCCTAAAGAGGGACACTTGGGTGGTATGGACTCCTAATATCTCCTAAAGAGGGACACTTGGGTGGTATGGACTCCTAATATCTCCTAAAGAGGAACACTTGGGTGGTATGGACTCCTAATATCTCCTAAAGAGGGACACTTGGGAGGTATGGACCCCTAATATCTCCAAAGGAGGGACACTTGGGTGGTATGAACCCCTAATATCTCCTAAGGAAGGGCACTTGGGAGGTATGGACCCCTAATATCTCCTAAAGAGGGACACTTGGGGGGTATGGACCCTTAATATCTCCTAAAGAGGGACACTTGGGAGGTATGGACCCCTAATATCTCCTAAAGAGGGACACTTGGGAGGTATGGACCCCTAATATCTCCTAAAGAGGGACATTTGGGAGGTATGGACCCTTAATATCTCCTAAAGAGGGACACTTGGGGGTATGGATCCCTAATATCTCCTAAACAGGGACACTTGGGAGGTATGTACCCCTAATATATTATAAAGAGGGACACTTGGGAGGTATGGACCCCTAATATATACTAAAGAGGGACACTTGGGAGGTATGGATCCCTAATATATCCTAAAGAGGGACACTTGAGAAGTATTGGAAAAATACAAATTCACCCAAATTCCCTTTGGTTTAAACTGGGTCCTTTGGTTTCCAAAATACACTATTATTAAGGTATGACATAAAAAAATTATACAAATTCCAGCAAAAGTAATAATCAACAATATACATAACCGTACAAAGTATCTAGAAGTTATAATGGGATATTAAGTAAAATGTAACCAACAGAATAGTGGAGTGACATTTTATAAAATAAGAAAAAAAATGGCAATAGGTAATAGATGTGACCATTGGGTTAAGTATTTCCTCTGTAGCTGATTTTGTGACTCTGAAAAAAGGTCAGAGGTATCAGAGGAATAGCAAGCACATAACATGATGGAACTGAACAAACGGCTTTTATCTCGTGTCTGTACCCAGATTACAATATCCCGTTAAAGGGATAGTAATACTTCATTTTATCTTTATTTTATTTTGTACAATATAAAATACGTCTTAACTCTCAAACCTTTATGGTTTGAGAGATATTCACAAGCAAAGTTTCCCCTCCCGTCCCTTTTACCTAGTGTAAGCCATCTCTTCTCAGATGTGGAATGCAGTCCATAGACCAGACAGATAACAGAAGGGGACAATCTTCTTCCTATGAGAACAGTGAAAGCCCTGTCCCCTTGACAAGTTTTTCAGGTTTTTCCCTTATCTTAATTGAAGATTGTCCCTCTCTGCAGTCTACCTGGGCACCTCCCTTCTGATCTGGCTGAGCAGTGTTACATCAGTAAAATGGGCGGGAGGAGGATACTTTGTCATTGAATTACTCTTGAACTACAACTCTGACAGAATTGAAATAACACTCGCCAAAGTCCAAATACTACGATGATTAATTAGAGCTGCTTTTATTACATACCTCCCAAGTGTCCCTCTTTAGGAGGGACAGTCCCTCTTTCCCACTCTGATGTCATTCTCTTTTTAGGAGATCAGACTGAGTGATGTGTCGATAAGTGTATCACATTGTTCTACAGCAATATAACTTGCATTATTGTTTGTTTAAGAGTCAGTATATGTGTTTATAAATTAGTCTGTGTAAATAAAATACTTTGGCCTTCTTATAGTTCATTTATTAGGTTACACAAAGAGGTATGAATAGGTCATGAAATAGCCTAAAAATCCCTGGTAATGCCCCGCCTACCATCCACACCCCCAACCACACCCCCTAAAACACAAGTGTTCCTCTTTGGCAATTTGAAATGTTGGGAGGTATATTATTATGAAACATTACTATCCCTTTAATGCTGGACAGGTCTGCAACACAGAGCTTCACAATTCCTTAGATACCTCTCTGGCCATGAAGGAGTTAAAATCCATATTAAATATATATATTGTAGGGTTTATCCTTCTGAGTAAAACAAGGGTATTCCCACTGCTGAGAGGTGTTTTATTGAAAACTTATTGCAGCTCAGAGCTGAAATTTTATATGCAGTATCAGAATGGCCTGAAATGTTAGTGGCGCTGTTGCTACACCATCCTATGTCAATTAACCACAGACCTCCATAGGATGCTGTAGCAACAGCGTAAATGTGCAATTTCTGGCCATTCTGACACTGCATATAAACATTCAAGTGTGAGCTGCAATGACTTTTGAATAAGACACCTCTCAGCAGGAGGATCAACTCTATTTTTACATTAGAAACTTGTGGAGGCATCTGAGCAATGAAAACACCATCTAATATGAAGATAGGAGCAGTGGCGTAACAATAGGGGTCGTACCTGCGACCGGGCCCGTCACTCCAGGGGCCCGGCCACCACATGCGACCCCCTCGCCCGCAGCAGTTGCTTAAAGCGGAACTTTCACCTCTGTATGTTAATGTCTTCATCCCTTCCTTTGTATCCCCTGTGTATATTGCTGTGTGTCGTTTCGCTTAAAAGTTGGTATAAATTGATAAAAAGAAACACGAATGCTGTACCTGATGACGTAACATTCTGATAGACCAGTACCGCCGTGCACTGTATGGTGCAGAAGACACTCCTACAGGGCTTGTCGGTGAATCGTCTGTCCAGCCCCTGAATCCTACGTCAATGCCTGCTAAACCACGTGACCTGGCGCGCTCCAAGCCTAATGCGCATCCAGGTCCTGTTGGTATAGTGCGATTGCATGTATGCAACACATTCACTCTTCATAAATAATCAGTCTGCTTTCAGTTCACAAACAGAGCTGCAGGAAAGCAGGCTGATCCGATTGGGAGCAAGTATATGTGTCTCATCTCCCATACCTTTTTCACGTCCGTAGCAATCCACAGCATGGTAAACAAAAAACTCCTTAACCATCTGAATGTGTGACCTGAATGGTTTACAGTGCGTTCAGTAACCCTTCGGCACTCAGTGATAATTGCAATGTGACTGATACATGTTACTCAACCTAAAATAATTACTCGCGAGCATGCCAGGAAAAAAACTTAAGGAGGAGTATGGGCGGCCTCTTCCTTGATGATTGACACACAAGGAGAGGTGCCGCATGCGCAGTCACACATCTTCACCAAGATGGCCGCGCTCCAGATCATTGTTAAGCTCCCACAAAAGGTGCATTTCACTAAAATACATAAACTTCTGTAATGTTTAAGATATGTCCCCATGATTACAGTGAGGATATCTAATGGCCTGACTTCCCTTGGTTTACCATGATAGTTCCGCTTTAACTGATCTCCCATTCAGCGCGCCACTCTAGTAATACAGAGCGCTGGGAAATGACATCATCTCCCAGCCTCTCCATTACTAGAGCGGTGCGCGGGAGCTTCACTTCTAGAGATCTGTGCCGAAAGAGGCATAGATCTGTCAAGCCACGCCGCTAGACCACCAGGGACTGGAGGTAGGGCCAGGGGTATTGCGGAAGGGGCAATGTGGAGATGAAGGGGAAATGTGGAGATGAAGGGGCAATGTGGAGATGGGGGCATTGTGGATGGGGAAATGTGGAGATGAATTGGAGATGGCATTGTGGAGATGAAGGGGGCATTGTGGAAGGGGCATTGTGGAGATGAAGGGGGCATTGTGGAAGGGGCAATGTGGAGATGAAGGGGGCATTGTGGAGATGAAGGGGCAATGTGGAGATTGGGGGGAAATGTGGAGGTGGCCAATGTGGATGAGGGGGCCAATGTGGTCGGGGGAGCCCATGGCAATTCTTGCACCAGGGCCCAGTGGCTGCTAGTTACGCCTCTGGATAGGAGAGATGATGTCCTGCAGCCCTGGCTCCTGTAGGTATCTGACAAACCCAACTGAAGAAGATAGTAAGCTCTGTATAGTGGAGTCGTTGCTGACACCCATTAATCTCCCGAAAGAAATACCTGCAATAAAAGGAATATAAAAAAACAGTATTTCTTCAGAATAAAATTTTCTGACCACGATATTTATATAAGTTTGAATTTATTTGATACAAAGAATAACAGGTAATAGATACAGACTATAGTATATCCAGACAATATACACATATACCACAATTAAATTATAATCTCAGTATATATACCCTTGAATGGGTATACACATTCCCTTTAAAGATAAAATCTCTTAAAATATTAGTTATACACTTACATTATATTTTAAATAAAACTCTAGTACACAAATGTTGAACCTCCATCCAGAAGGAATCCACTTGCAACGCATTTCACACTAATAGTGTGCTTTCTGAAGCAATAACTGAAGACATTGTGTACTGGAAATACTGGTTATTTAAACCTTTATCCATAAAGGGATAGTAATGTTTCACAAAAACAGCAGCTCCAATTAATCTTCATGGTATTTGGGCCATGGAGAGTGTTATTTCAATACTGTCAGAGCTGTAGTTCAAGAGTAATTGAATGACAAAGTATCCCCTTCACGCCCCTTTTACTGATGTAACACTGCTCAGCTTAGAGCAGCAAAACTGTCCGGATGGATCACAGAGGGATAATCTTCAGTGATCATAAGGAAAAGCCTGTGAAGGGGGCAGGGATTTCCTTATGATCACAGTAAGAAGATTGTCCCTTGCTTAGAACTATCTGGTCTCAAGACCAGATTCTACGTCCTGGTGGAGTTGGCTTACATAGGTAAAAGGAGCGGGAAGGGGAAACTTTATCATTCAGTTACTCTTGAACCACAACTCTGACAGTACTGAAATACCACTCTCTATGGCACAAATACTATACACATTATTTGGAGATTCATTACCATGCCTTTAAGTTACCTATTTGTTAATTGGTTCACAAACTATTCTAATATTAATCCTATTACCTAAAAATATATATTTATACATTCATTGACATTTTTGTACTGTGTACATACAACAAACCTCTTAAGAGTTTAATCACAAGAAGGATGCTAGTTCAATGCATTCATTTAACCCTCTGTGGCTCAGAGTATTTAGTGTAAATATGCAGAACGCCTCTCGTTTATTGAGGACGTTCTCATTACTACCTCTTGGGGATCTCTCTTAATATTTTCAATTGTATATCCTGATAGTAATTTAGCATCCGCATTGTGAAACTCCAGGAAATGTTGGGGAACTGAGTGATTTGTGAGTTTTCTCTGGATGTTTCTTTTCTGTTCATAGAGGCGCCGCTTTAAGGCTTTCTTACTTCTGCCTATATAGCGTAATCCACAGGGACATTCTATCTATCACATATACAATGCCAACACTATCATAATTTAAGAATTGCTTTATAGGGTAACTAGTGGAAAAGCCCGTGTACATGGGCCACAGTGCCACCAAGCAACCTCATCTGGTGGCCGGATCCTGTTGGCCGCTCTGCAGTCATGCGCAGAACTAACTGCCCGAATGCGGCGCGGGTGATAACGGAGCGGGCACTCCAAATTCAGACCATAGTCCCCTCTGCGCACCTTCCTAGAACCCCCAAGAAGGTGCTCAGAGAGGACTACGGTCTGAATTCGGAGCACCCCGCTCCGTTATCCACCACGGCGTGAGCAGTCTCTACTGCGCATGACTGCAGCACGCAAAGCCGTCTCTACTGCGCATCACGGCTTCTGACAAACATACTTAGCAAATTATTATATAGGATTCTCCCCATTATTACCCACAAAGATTTTTTACTCTTAGGGCAGTTGGAACAGTTGTGGATAGATAATGCCATCGCTATGTACAAGGAAGAATTGGCAAAAAATGAAGTTTTATATAAAATTAAGAGTCTAATTGATTCAATTCAAATGCCCTTAAAAATAATACTAAATGGAACAAAAAATTAACTAAGAATAAGATTAAGAAACAAAACAGTAGTCAAAATAATCCACAAGGTTAATAGGGATCTAAACAATATTGGTGAGATGCAATGTTTGATTGACAAAACAAGAAATAAAAGCATCAAAGACAAAAATAAAAATGAAAAGAATTCTATAAATCCTCTCACAGAAAATAATAATACTGAACAAGGGAATATTAAAGGAGCAGTAAACTTTTGTTATGAAAAAATATATATTGTAGGGATTTTCCTATTGAGTAAAATAAGAGTACTCCCACTGCCCAGAGATTTATAATTCCAGAGTTATTACAGTTTAAACCCATGTTTTTTTTACCTTAGCAGTGCCCTCTAGTGGTCAAATTCTAATTAGATTTCCTGTTAGATTCTAATGGAGAGGAAAGTCAGAAAAGTCAGAGACATACAGTTCTCCATAGAATGTGATAGAAACTGCCTGTCACTTCCTGTCAGAACTATCAGGAAGTAAACACAGTAAATTCACTTCCTGTCAGAACTATCAGGAAGTAACCACAGTAAATTCACTTCATGATTATTTAAACTGCTATAAATTTTGCATAAAATATCTGACAGCGATAGGAGTGACCTTGTTTTATTCAGTAGGAATTTGTCTGTAAAATATGTGCTTTCATAAAAAAAAGTTTATTGCTCCTTTAAAGCGGAATTACCACCAGATGTAAAGTCACCCTGCAATAATTAGGCAGACGGTGACTATCTTAATAATAGTTATGTTACCTCTCAACACTCACCATTCTACAGAAATCCTTAATCTTCCGAGACCGGAAGCCAGGCATCAGCGCAGACATCTTGTCTGCGAGCCTGCGTTGTCAGTCCCTGTCTCCCTTCAGAAGCATTACACTGGCCCGAATGGCACCGAAAGGGACTGATGGAACAGGCGCGCAGACTGCACTAACCTGACTGTCAGTCTCGGAAGATTAAGGAATTCTGTAGAAAGGTGTAGTGCTGAGAGGTAATATAACTATTATTAAAGCGGAACTACCACCCAATAATAAGATAGCATCACATCACTGCCCATCTGGCGACTAGCTGCTCAGTAGCGCTAGTTGCAAGAATTCTTACCGGATTAAAGAGAAATCACTATTCTTCCCGGACTGACAGCAGGATCGAGCGCTGACATCTTGCCCTAGTGACACCCACGCTCCTGCGCTGTCAGTCCCAGCCGGGTCTAGGAGGCGTTGCTAGGAGCCATTTGGCTCCGGCTGGGACTGACAGCGCAGGCGCATGGACGTCACTAGGGCAAGATGTCCGCGCTCCGTCCTGCTGTCAGTCCATGAAGAATAGAGATTTCTCTTTAATCCGGTAAGAATTCTGGTGACTAGCGCTACTGAGCAGATAGTTGCCAGATGTGCAATGATGTGATGCTATCTTATTATTGGGTGGTAGTTCCGCTTCAAGGTGGCTAGTCGCCACCTGCCTAATTATTGCAGGGTGACTTTACTTCTGGTGGTAGTTCTTCTTTAAAACAAAAATCAAATCTAAAATAAAATCTAAAATTAAGAATCATAAGAAATATAAAATTAATATGGTGAATGGTATTGTATGGAAGAAAGATATCCAAATGAGTTCTGAAAAATAATTTACGCTGGCTTTAAATATCGCGTATTCATATCATGTATATAAAATAAAGTTAATTTGTGAACGATTTTGGCCAATAATACAAGATGATAACATTTTAAGAAGTTTAGTTCCAGATAAAATGAGAATAATTTGCAAAAAGAATAAAAATTTAAAAAAATGTTTAGCCCTGACAGTATTAAAACATATCATAGGGATAGGAAACCAGACAACTTAAAAGATTAAAAAAAAAAAATGTAACCCTTTGAGTGCCAGAGGGGTACTCAACGCATTGCAAAGCAATGCGTTGTGTACCCCTCTGACACTCAAAGGGTTAATATGTCACCGGTGACTGGTTGGCACAGGTGTGGTAAATGTAAGAAATCATTTGTTCATTATTCATTTTATTTTAAACTCCATCTTCCTTCCCTGTTTCAGGTTGATACTCGCTGATGACCAGTATTTTCCTTGTGCAGATTTTTAAAGGTCACAAAACTGTTCGAGGTTTATCATTTTATCATGGGATTAATTAAACTAAAACCAAGTAACCTTCAGAGGGTTATGTAATGTGCAAAACAGGAGCAATTCTGCAATACAGCTTACTGAGCCATCAAGGACACATAAAAATTCCCATTAATTTAAATGGGGTGTCTTTCCCCTTGAATGGCAGAGAATCCAATGTGTTGCTTTCATGTATTGAAGACCTCGAGGGGTTAAAAGTTCCATTTAACTCCATGGGGATTGTAGCAGTCTGACTTTTTTAATTAACTAAAGAGCTGGTAGCCGGGAGCAGATCTTCCTCGCTTCTTTTCACCTCCTAGTCAATTGCCCGGGTGGCAAGAAGAGGCTGTGCAGCACCATCACTGTATGAGGAGGAAATAAAAAATCATCATTACTTTATCTAAAAGCTGAATGACCAAAGTATTCCACTACAACTCCCGTCATCCTTACCCACCTGGTGGCTGCCGAGAAAACAGAAAGTCTCTTTTTGAAGCAATAACCTCATTCCAGTCTTGCTGAGCGCTGCCCAGGCTTTCTCTCCTCTTCTCTGTGTGTTCAACTCTGTCCTGTCATTCTGCACGCAGAGAAGAGGAGAGAGAGCCGGGGCAGCGCTCAGCAAGACTGGAGTGAGGTTAAGCGAAACTTTGTTTCTAATAATTCCCTATCTGGCGACTAGCTGCTTAGCAGTGCTAGTCTCCAGAATTATTACCTGGTTGTGGAAAAATATGCATTCAACCTCGGCTGACGGGCAGGACGGAGCACGGACATCTTGCCCTAGTGACGTCCACACGCCTGCGCTGTCAGTCCCTTCCGGAGCCGAATGGCTCTTAGCAACGCCTCCTACAGCCATCTGGGACTGCACCGCCACCAGCTGGTCTGTTTCCCATGTACACTGTCTCTTCAACTAGTAACTATATATTTATATATTTGTACTATTCATTAATTGATCTGTTAGATGTTAAGGGTGCCCTGAAAATTCCAGACTGATTTTTAGAGGTGCCTTGTGCAAAAAAAAGGTTGAGAACCAAGGCCTTAGGAGCCTGTATAAACAAACAGAAGTCAGACGGTCATGCACAGCTGTCTATATATGAATAGGAAAATTAAGTTTATAACATATGTTGGGGGCTATGCAACTAAGAAGTAGTGTTTATAACTGCTGGCTAGGAATACATGACATTCAAAGGGATAGTATTACTTCGTTTTATCTTTATTTTATTTTGTAGGCATTAAAAAAACACGAAGAACGATATAAGTCTTATCTCTCAAACCTTTATGGTTTGAGAGATATTCACAAGCAAAGTTTCCCCTCCCGCCCCTTTTACCTAGTGTAAGCCATCTATTCTCAGATGTGGAATGCAGTCCATAGACCAGACAGATACCAGCAGGGGACAATCTTCTTCCTATGAGAACAATGAAAGTCCTGCCCCCCTTGACAAGTTTTTCAGGTTTTTCCCTTATCTTAATTGAAGATTGTCCCTCTCTGCAGTCTACCTGGGCACCTCCCTTCTGATCTGGCTGAGCAGTGTTACATCAGTAAAAGGGGCGGGAGGGGGATACTTTGTCATTGAATTACTCTTGAACTACAACTCTGACAGAATTGAAATAACACTCTCCAAAGTCCATATACTATGATGATTAATTAGAGCTGCTTTTATTATGAAACATTACTATCCCTTTAAAAGCTTATACATCATATTTATTTACTTTTGGTGATGGTGCCCCTTCATCGGTACAAAACGAAAATTCCTCAAAAGAATCTGTTAGGACTGAATCTAGAAACCATCAATCAATAAATCCCACTGACCCTTGGGATGCACACATTTGTATCTGTTTCCTTGATTACTAATTGAACAAATACTGATTAGTCTGATAAACCATAGGGGGTGCTTCCTAGCAGGTAAAGGTAAAAAAAAAAAAAAAAAAATCAATAATGTGAAAGCAGTGACAATTAAAAATGAAAATGGTTCATAATGATTCAGAGATCATGTATTCCTGACCAAAATTAGTAACGTTTCTTACAAGCTGAGTCCACATATATCCCTTTGAGTGCCAGTAAGGTATCTGACTCATTGCATTGCAATGCGTCCTGGGAAGATATGTACTAAGGCGTGATAAAGAGGGGAGAAAATGGTGATGACTTCTCCAGTAATATCACTTCTCCTGTTCCTGTGTTATTCTATGGAACCAATACACTAAGTTCTCCCACCTGAGGAATCATATAAAATAACAATAATAAGAAGTGATGTCGTTAGATAAGCCATCTCCCTTTATCACACTTTAGTGCATCTCACCTGTTGCTTTGTACATTCTCCTTGGTACAATTGATTACATAATTAAATAATAGAGATAAACAAACAGCTCAGCCTTCTACTAGATAAAAGGATAGTAATGTTTCACAATAAAAGCAGCCTCCAATTAATCTTCATAGTATTTAGGCCATGGAGAGTGTTATTTCAATACTGTCAGAGTTGTGGTTCAAGAGTAATTGAATGATAAAGTATCCCCCTCCCGCCCCTTTTGCTGATGTAACACTGCTCAGCTAGAGTAGCAAAACTGTCCGGATGGATCACAGAGAGGGACAATCTTCAGTGATCATAAGGAAAAACCTGAAAAACCTGTCATGGTGGGGCAGGGTTTTCCTTATGATCACAGTAAGAAGATTGTCCCTTGCTGCGATCTGTCCGGTCAAGAGACCAGATTCCACATCTGAGGGGAGGCGGCTTACACTAGGTAAAAGGGGCGGGAGGGGGACACTTTATCACTCAGTTACTTTTGAACTACAACTCTGACAGTCTTGAAATAACACTCTCCATGGCCCAAATGCTATTAAGATTAATTGGAGCTGCTATTTTTGTTATACGTTACTATCCCTGTAATCTCTGCTACCCTGTCCTCTGGAAGCAGCAACATTATAAATTGGGAGCAAACCTGTTGATTTAACCAAGGCTGCATTGGGAGTCCCCTCACCCCAACAGGGGAGCTAAATGGGGGTATTGAGTGAGACCCCCAATGGCCAACCAGTGTATATGTCCTTTCTGGTGCAGGTCCCAATAAACCCACTGTCTGAGGCTTGCACACACAACCCAGGAGTTTTACATTGTAGCTGAAGGGTTCACTTTTCTGATTCCTCTCCTCCTCAAACTGTTGGCAGGACTTGTTTTCAGGCAGCATTGAGCAGCTCAGGGCTTGTATTGCAAAGCATGTTATCTGCCTGTTAAAGCCCTCAGTGTTTAGGTCCGCTGTGGTGTTGCCAGCTTCAGAGAGGATTCTGAGTATTCCGATTGGCTGCTGTGATGTCACACCCACCTATTCAGCCAACAGGGATGAATCTGAAACTGCTTGTCCCGCCTCTGGCAGTAACAACATTATAAACTTACAGCCCACAGTATTCATGTCCCCCATGGGTTTCTTTTCCTCAGAGCTGGTGAGCACTAGAGAAGCAGCTGATGATTGCTATTGGCTGCTGTATGGTCACACCCACCTACATAGCCAGTAGGAATGGGACTGTCATCAGCAGTTACCGCTCTTGCAGGAGGAGTGAGAAGAAGCTTGGGGTAGACCTAGGTACTGAAGGAAAGAAGCTTATAATGCTGGTATTTACAGAGGTGAGACCTACATTGATTAACAAGTATAAGACAGCTTTAAAAAAATGTTTTTGTTCTCATGTTAGTTGCCATAACTGAAAATCTTGACTTTCACAGCCCCTGTAGTAACAAGTGGGGCTGGTAATGGGAGTATCCAAATGATGTACTTTGTATCATAATACAGGTGAAGCTTAATGGGAGAGGGTGGGATTGGATGGACAAAGGGCAGGGTTTGCCCAGAAAAGGGGGCAAATGCACATTGTTAATAGGGAGCTCAGTAACTCAGAAAATTACTCCACGTCCAAAGACCTGGTAATTAATTTGCATCATAATGTTGGTGTGGTTTAATGGGAGAGGGTGGGATTGGATGGACAAAGGTCAGGGTTTGCCCAGAAAGGGGGTGAAATGTGCAGGGTTACTAGGGAACTCAGTAACCCAGATAATTACTGTCTGTGACCAAAGACCTGGTATATAACTCAGAAAACCGGAGTCTCTGGGATTGATCCGGAGAGTTACAGGTACGTGAGTTGCCCTTTAAAGAAACGATTACAATAACAATGATATGCATTGTCATGTCTCAGTGGTGACCTCTTACGGGCAAAGTCATCAGAAGATGTAGACAGAGGAAAAGCAAAGGGGGGGGGGTGCACAGATATCCAATTATCCTGTTGTCAGTTTTCATTTTTCAGTGAATCATAATGTAAATCTACGTTGGATAACAATGTGTTTGATCTTTTCTTCTCTCTACTGACCTATCTTTATTAATTCAACTGACTGGTCCCAGAGTCCATGCACCCACTGCCCTCAAACAAATGGCATAGCATATTTAACCCTTTGTAAACCAGAAAGTAACATAAAGCATTAGTTAACATTGAGTTGCATGCACCTCTGGTCCAAAAGGGGTTAACTTTATATTTGTTTTTCTTTCTAGCCATAGTGTCTATCTGTCATAACCGGAGGTGTAACTAGAAGCCACCAGGCCCTGGTACAAGAACTGCCATGGGCCACCCCCACTGACATTGCCCCCTCTCAACCACATTGGCCCCCCCATTGGCCATCTCCACTGGCCGCCTCCACATTGCCCCCAATCTCCACATTGCCCCCCAGTTCCACATTGTCCGCAATCTCCACATTGGCTCCACATTGCCCCCAATCTCTACATTGTCCCCCATCTCCACATTGGCTCCACATTGTCCCCAATCTCTACATTGGTACCACATTGCCCTCCATCTCCACATTGCCCCCAATCTTACATTGGTACCACATTGCCCCCAATCTCCACATTGCCTCCACTCTCTACATCGCCACCATATTGCCCCCATCTCCACATTGCCCCCACTCTCTACATCACCACCATATTGCCCCCATCTCCACATTGCCCCCAATCTCCACATTGCCCCCATCTCCACATTGCCCCCACTCTCTACATCGTCACCATATTGCCCCCATCTCCACATTGCCCCATCTCCACATTGTCCCCCAATCTCCACATTGACTCCACATTGCCCCCAATCTCTACATTGCCACATTGCCCCCCATCTCCACATTGCCACCATATTGCCCCCATCTCCACAGTGTCCCCCATCTCCACATTGGCTCCACATTGCCCCCAATCTCCACATTGCCACCACATTGCCCCCCATCTCCACATTGTCCCCCATCTCCACATTGGCTCCACATTGCCACCACATTGCCCTCATCTCCATATTGCCACCACGTTGCCCCCCATCTCCACATTGCCCCCAATATCCACATTGTCCCCCATCTCCACATTGGCTTCACATTGCCCCTAATCTCTACATTGCCACCACATTGCCCCCCCCCCATCTCCACATTGCCACCACATTGCCCCCACATTGTCCCCAATCTCCACATTGGCTCCACACTGCCCCCCATCTCCACATTGGCTCCACACTGCCCTCCCATCTCCAAGTTGCCGCCAATCTCCACGTTGCCACCATGCTGCCTCCCATCTCCACATTGCCCATCTCCTACCTCCCTGGTGGTCCAGTGGCGTGGCAGCAGTCAGGAGAGGTCTGTGCCTCCTTCTGCAGAGACCTCTATGTAGATGGTAAAGCAAAAAATGCTTCCAATAACAGTATGACTAATGTAAACTAGTGATATCGTTACACAATATTGATACAGTAACAAAATACAGGTAGAATATAATACAGGAATTATTTATTTTGAATATATTATTATTCTATTTTACCTGAATTTTGTTGCTGTATCGATATTGTGTAACGTTATCACTAGTTTACATTAGTCATACTGTTACTGGAAGCATTTTTGCTTTATTGTCACATTATCACTATGTTGTACATTTAATTAGAATTTATTCTCACAGAGCTCATATATATATATATATATATATATATATATATATATATATATATACTAGCAGTTTGGGACGGCGTTGCCCGTCATGTTATGCAGGAAATGTTTCTTTTTTTTAAAATAAATGTTATGATAGTGAATTATAGCGTAGGGTGTACGTGTCAGAAAGGTACACACAGTGATAGACAGAGACACATGCAACACACACATATACACACACATGCACTGACAACACAAACAGTGACACACAGCTGCAAATCAGAACATAAATACATACAGTGTGAGCAGTGTAAGTAACATACCTCCCAACATTTCATATGGCCAAAGAGGGACACTTGTGTTTTCGGTGGTGTTACTGGGGGCGTGGCTGGTGGTGTATTTTAGAGAATTTTTAACCCTTTGAGTGCCAGGGGGTAAGCAATGCATTGCATCCCCTCTGGCATTGAAATGGTTAAGTTACTCTTTCTGTAAGTGAATGATTTAGAAGAAGATGAAAGTATTTTTTTTACACAGACTAATTTAACAGATATATACAGAAGTTTATTCCCACATTACTGTGGGTTTTATTGATGTGGAGCAATCTGATACACTGGTATATACACCACACAATGTGATCTCCTAAATAGAGGAGCAGAGGGATTTGGGTGTCAAACAGGGACTGTCCCTCCTATACTGTATAGTGCCAGTCCTTATACACAGACACATGCAGACTGTATACTATACAGCAGAGGTTCTCAGCCCATGCCCTCAGTGGCCACTAACAGGCCAGGACTTAGGAATTTCACTGCTAGAACACAAGTGTGTTGATCAGAGGCTCAGTCATATTGATTAACTCACCTGTGCTCTTAAAAGGAAATTCTAAAATCCTGGCCTGTTAATAGCCACTGAGGGCACAGATTGAGAACCACTGCTATACAGTGCCAGACCATTGTAGAGAATTTTTAACCCTTTGAGTGCCAGGGGGTAAGCAATGCATTGCATCTCCTCTGGCACTGAAATGGTTAAGTTACTCTTTCTGTAAGTGAATGATTTAGAACAAGATGAAAGTATTTTTTACACAGACTAATTTAACAGATATATACAGAAGTTTATACCCACATTACCGTGGGTTTTACTGATGTGGAGCAATCTGATACACTTGTACATTAGGCTGACCAGACCTCACCTTTAACCAGTGACACATATGAAAAATGCATACTGCAGGGCTGCTTTGATTTTGGTGCACTCCTGAAATATGCTTATTTCCTATGTGTCCCCGGTTAAAGGTGAGGTCTGGTCAGCCTACTGTATATACACCACACCGTGTGATCTCCTAAATAGAGGAGCAGAGGGATTTGGGTGTCAAACAGGGACTGTCCCTCCTATACTGTATAGTGCCAGTCCTTATACACAGACTGTATACTATACAATGCCAGACCATATATAAATAGTTTGTCATACATGCTATACAGTGAGCTATGTACAGCATGGAGATGATTGCAGGAACTGGCACCTCTACTTACAGACAGACTGACAAACAACCTGCTCGCTCTCTCTCTCTTTGTGCAATATATAAATACAGTCACATCCATGTCTCTGCCATTTACCAGCTCAGCTGAAGCCTTGCTCTGCACTGCCTGATCACCTCTCTGCCGTTGTTTCCACTTTCTCAGCAAACCAGTATCCTCCTGCTGATTGTTTAGAAATCAGCTCACCTGTAGGCTCAAAGACAGGGAATGAAGAAGCTGCATAATACAGATTGGACCATGGCCTTCCAGCTGTAGCTTGAACATTGTTCCCATCATCCTCAGCGTGCGTGTGTGTATATGTGTGTATGTGTCTGCTAGTGTGTGTGTGGGAGGGCATGTGCATGTGTCTGTGGTGTAGGAGTGTGTGGCAGCCATTTTTTTTTCAGCCTTAGATAGTGGTGGGCGGGCTGGATAGTGGGGGCAGGCCAAAAATCACACTCCCACAGAATCACCCAATGGCAGCAGTAATCCTTTTTACTGCCGCCCCTGGGTGTGTTTTGCCAGGCACAAAGTCTTCTTTTATATATATAGATATATATATATATATATATGTATATACATATCACATTTTTGCATTTCTCTATATATTAGATAGGGGTTATAGAGCGGATTATTATATTTTTTTATATACATGTTTGGTATATCAATTCTAGTTAGCGCTCACCTACACTATATTTTATTATATCTAAGCAGATGGATGCAGATGGATGATGTCATCTCCCAGCGCTCTGCATTACTAGAGCGCCGGATGGAGAATGTTGTGGGCACCAGACGGTGGGGTCGCAGGGGGTGGCCCGGGGCCCTGGAGTGACGGTCCTGGTCACAGGAGCGACCCTTGCGACCCTTATTGTTACACCACTGGTCTTTCCTTGGAACCGTCTTGTCTTAAACCTCTAAAGGTTCACTAAGGTCTGTGGGTGGAAGTGTCCAAAGGATGCAATTAGAATCATAAAGGGGTGGGGCTTGATTGGGGGGTGGGCAGGATTGGGAGGCGGGGTTTGCCTTTAAAATGGGCAGCAAGTGACAAGAACTGTCAGTGAAGTAGGAGGAGTTACAAGGGAACTCACTGAGCCCTGAGAATAAAAAACGGAGTTTGCAAATCGGGTATGGGGACTAAGGGCCTTTTGCAAAAAAAATAGGACCCATAGGGAACAAATAAACTCCCCGTTTATTGTAAACTACCATTTATCATCTTGAATGCTAAGGAGGTTTCCAATGTATTCGTTTTATACGTTTCACGCAGATTTATTATTTGGTATAACTGTAAAGAATCCATGCCTTGTCTTGCCCAAATCACCTCCCCCAGCCATCTCTTCACATATATATGATTGTGGTGGAGGCTGGATCCTGCGGATGGCAGTAGGGGGAAACTAACATAACTGCTTTCTAGTGCCACCCAGTGGCATGTCTGGCAGTGACATAGAGTAAGCTATCATATATAATATGTAGGCAGAGTCTACAATAGTCTAAGAACTGTCTCATTGTGGGTTGAATTGTCTGTGTCTGGAAGGCCTTGCAGCACAGTGAAGAGATTAGACAGCGCTAACTCAAAATTCTTATGATTTTTCAATAGCTGATGAGTGTCGATCTTCACGTTTTTTTTCTTGATCATTTTCTTTCTTGAAGTCAATTTTGATTGTTGCTCTCACTAGACAATGGTCACTTCCAACGTTAAAACGATTTAAGATTGAGCACTAAGTGAAGATCATTTTATTACTTGCAAGTATTAAAGTGAAATTGGCACGTTCCAACTTAGTCTCCCAGATTCATCTGTATCCCTCCAACAAGCTCAGAAACCCCCATGAGGCTGGAATATTTTGCCCCATTATAGTGGAAAAAAAGCTACCTTATATCTTTGGTAGCAAGAGAAAGAGCGCTGGCATCTTGATGGTGTTGAGAATGATTGGCAGCGCTCTGCCTCTGTCCTAAGCCTGCCCCCAGTGTCCTCAATGCGCGCTGCTCGCTATGCTGCTCTGCAATATATAGAAAATTAAGGCCGTTCTTCAGTCTGACTTCTTGCAATGGTTAAGAAAAATAATTTACTATATGATGCACCGCTAATGAATTGTGTTCAGCATGTATCAAATGTAACCGTTAACCAGTCCAACGCTAGGGAGGAGTGGACCATAGAAGTCGCTAAGGTAAAACGTAACCTTTAATTGCATCTAATAAAAGTATTTGAATATAATTTTCTTCTTAAAATCAATAGAGTGGATGTATCGGTATTCATAGCACACAATCTATATCCCCTGACAAAGCCATGTGTACTGCTGCGAAATGAGTAGGGAACTGGGGATACAGTATAACACTTACTCCAGTGACCGAATCTTAAACAAGCTATCTTTCTTCTCTGACTTTAAATTTCTGATGTTACTTAGGGTGGTAGTACCGGGTGAGGTGACGGTCATCAAACCCGGGAGGTACCATGTAGTGCTTGTCTCTCTCTAACGAACTCTAGGGGATTTTTCTGTCCTCTGCCTTTTTACTATAAATACACAATAGATTTCACTGTGAGTCAGTCATGGTCAGATTCTTTAAAGGAGCAGTAAACTTTTTTTATGAAAAAAACATATTGTAGGGCATTTCCTGTTGAGTAACATAAGGGTGCTCCCACGACAGACAGATGCATATTTCCAGTTATTACAGTTTAAACCCATTTTTGTTTATATAATCAGTGCCCAGTATTGGTCAAATTAGCTCTCCTGTTACATTCTAATGGAGAGGAAAGTCAGTGACTTACAGTTCTCCATAGAATGTGAAAAAAGCTGCTGAGTCACTTCCTGTCAGTTAGAACTATCAGGAAGTAAACACACAGTAAATTCACTTTCTGGTTATTTGAACTGTTGAAACTTCTGAATAAAACAACTGACAGCAATGAGAGTTCCCTTATTTTACTCAGCAGGAAAAGCTCTATAACAAATACATTTTCATTAAAAAAAAAAAGTGTACAGCTCCTTTAAATCTAGAATTCACATGTTAATCTGGATGGATTAAATAGTAACTAATAGTATCAGAAACCGAAATTAAAGTTCGAGATTATACTTGGCACTGTAGATGTGTAGGCGCTATTTCCACAAATACTTGGTTATTTGTTTTCAGAAAGATTGTGCGCTTCGAATACCAATACACAAGATCTATTGATTTTAAGAAGAAAATTGCATTCAAATACTTTTATTAAAAGCAACATGTACGGTCCACTCCTCACTAGCGCTGAACTGATTAACAGTAACATTTGATACATGCTGAAAACAATTCATCAGCGGTGCATCGTATAATAACAATTTTTTTTGTTGACCTATATTTATGTAAATTATTAGCCCGCAAAGCAAAATACGATAATCAGGCATACATATAGTATTGAATTACATATATAATTCTTGAGATGGTTTGTTAACCCTTCGAGTGCTAGAGGGATATGCAACTCTTTGCCCACCCCTCAGGCACTCAAAGGGTTAACACAACCATCGTAAGTAGCCTGACTGAAAAACGCCTTTACTTTTCATTATACAGCCGACCAGCACAGCTCTCAGTCTGTGGATAACCCTCTTTTTGTTTAGTGACATTCACAGAGCCACTTTCAGTAAATGGATGGCTATCTAAATATTAGCATGAAGTGTGATTATAATGATGCATCCCACAGCTGAACCACCCAAGGCGACTGTCTGGTTTGCCAGGCTTGCGATAAGCAGGAAATAATATGTAGAGTATGTCAATGAGTAAAAAATAAAAAAGTCCATAGTGCAGAATGTAATAAGGAAAATCATAACTTCTGGCACTCAAGGGGTTAAGGCCATCCACATATCTTGGGGCAGGGGACTGTTGCCAGACATACTGGGGTTGAGGACTTCATCTTGGAACAGGGGCGGACTGACAGGACCCAGGGCCCCTGGTCCAAAAAGAGGTCTGGGCCCCCTGCAGAAATCTCCACAATGCCCCTATCTCCACATTGCCCCCTTCATCTCCACATTGCCCCCTATCTCCACATTGCCCCCTTCATCTCCACAATACCCCTTTCATCTCCACAATGCCCCTATCTCCACATTGCCCCCTTCATCTCCATCTCCACAATGCCCCCTTCATCTCCACAATACCCCTTTCATCTCCACAATACCCCCTTCATCTCCATCTCCACATTGCCCCCTTCATCTCCACATTGTCCACTTCATCTCCACAATGCCCCCTTCATCTCCACATTGCCCCCTTCATCTCATCTCCACATTGCCCCTATCATCTCCACATTGCCCGTTCATCTCCAAATTGCCCCCTTCATCTCCACAATACCCCTTTCATCTCCACAATGCCCCTATCTCCACATTGCCCCCTTCATCTCCATCTCCACAATGCCCCTATCTCCACATTGTCCCCTTCATCTCCACAATGCCCCTATCTCCACATTGTCCCCTTCATCTCCACAATGCCCCTATCTCCTCATTGTCCCCTTCATCTCCACAATGCCCCCTTCATCTCCACAATGCCCCTATTTCCACATTGTCCCCTTCATCTCCACAATGCCCCTATCTCCACATTGCCCCTTTCATCTCCACAATGCCCCTATCTCCACATTGCCCCCTTCATCTCCACAATGTCCCTTGCACAATGCCCCCATCTCCACATCACCCCTTCCACCACCATGCCCCCTCATCTTCACACTGCCGGTGCCTTCAGTCCCTGGTGGTCTAGCGGCGTGGCGAAGTCCCGCGCGCCTCTGGCAATGCAGAGGCTGGGAGATGATGTCATCTCCCAGCGCTCTGTATTAGTAGAACGGCACGCCGGCTATGGTTTGAGAGCGGCTGAGCAGTGCTGGAAGTGGCGGCGGGCCCTTTCGGTCACGGGCCCTCGGTCCGTGACCGAATGCCCGTATGGTCAGTCCTCCCCCGTCTTGGAATGTGCAGAGCAGAAATCCGGGGTGTAAAGGGAGGGCAGACATCTCTTGTATTGTGCATTGTGTAAAGCTGACAGCAGGAGAATCGAGTCGTATGACTCGAGAAGGCTCTGTAGCAGAGCCGAAATCACGTTACTTAAAAAGAATTAATTCATTGGAACTTTGTAGACCTTTCCAATGAATTAATTCTTTTTAAGTACCGCAGTTTCGGCTCTGCTGCAGAGCCTCTTGCTGGTTCCTGGAGCAGGATCTCCTGCTGTCAGATAGATGCTGACATCAGAAGAAGGGGAGGGAGGGGGGAACTTTGAATCACTATATCTCTCAAACCATAGCGGTTTGAGAGATAGGGTTTGTTGCAAGTAGTTTATTTTTTCGATAACTACCTAAATCTAAATATTTTTTTGGGGGGGCATTACTGACCCTTTAAACAGATAGTATATAAAATATACACTCACGTGTCCAAGTTGTCAGCTGTTAATATACATCAGAGCTGACCCTCACACATGTGGAGAAATCTTATCGCCTCCACTCAGCTGTCCCAACTCCTGGATGTTAGGTGGACCTCATAGATGTCCCAATACTGATCAGCAGACTCTTCTCTTATAGTTTTAATATGTAGATGGAAAAATCAAATCCAGCTCCCGTAAACAATAATGTTATAAAAATGAAATAAAATAACTAAAAATAAAAAATATGTAAATTAAGCCTCCTCCATAGTGAAAACAAGAAAGCTATTTATTATATACTAGTTGAAGAGCCCGTTACACGGGCCACAGTGTCACTGGCAGCCGGTCGCTGGGAAGTCATGCACAGTAGACACTGCCCACGCCGCGGCTGATAGAGTGCCAGCCGGTCGTGGTGCAATCATGCTCATGATTGTGGCGTTACACATGTTTTAGCAAATTATTATATAGGATAATACATGTGAAAATATATAGGATAATACAAGTGAAAATAATTCAAATAAGCTGGTAACGCGTTTCACGGGTCACCACCTCCTTTCTCAAAGGCAGACCTGGGGAGGCAGGTGAGATGAGATTTCCTGCACAGAGGACGTCCTGCAGAGCGTTGCGGTACAGCTTGTACAGCAGTAAGAGGAAACAGTGACATCATTTGATAAGTTTTACAAGAAAATATCTGATAAAGTATTCAGAATTTTTTTTTTGTAAATGAAAAACCTAGAGACAGTTTTATGTGTTACATCCAGTGGGATAAGATATCCTGAGGGTGGAAGTTCCGCTTTAACCCTTTGAGTGACAGAGGGGTACGCAACGCATTGCTTTGCAATGCGTTGCGTACCCCTCTGACACTCAAAGGGTTAAAGGGATGGTATTACCTAGTTTGAACTCTCTTTATTGTTATAGTCATTAAAAATATTAAGAACTATGTAAGTCTTATCTCTCAAACCTTTATGGTTTGAGAGATATTCGAAGCCAAAGTTTCCCCCTCCGTGACATCAGCGCTCTAGCTGACAGACTTGGATTCTGGTCCGCAGACTGGCCGGTGGCTCTTCAGCAGTGCTGAGATCACGATCTTTAAAAAATATACTTAATTGGAACTGTCTACAATGTGTGCCTGGCTTACAAGCACACTTTGTAGACCGTTCCAATGAAGTAGTTCTTTGTAAGGATCGTGATCTCGGCTCTGCTGAAGAGCCGCCGGCCAGTCTGCGGACCAGAATCCAAGTCTGTCAGCTAGGTGGCAGACTTGACTAAAACAGACAGGAAGATGGAACTTTAGTTTTGAATATCTCTCAAACCATAAAGGTTTGAGAGATAATACTTACAGAGTTCTTAATATTTTTTTAATGTCTATAATAATAAATAAAGCTTAAACTAGGTATTACTATCCCTTTAAGTCGATTTCACTTGTATTATTACCATTAGGGCTTTTCTATGTCGGTTGTTCCTCTGCGGATTTGATCAGATACTTGCCTCTATCGTCTCTTTGTCCAGTTCCATATGGTCCGATCGATTTTTCACCATTTTGGAGCTTGCCAGTTCTCACATTGAAATCTCCCCATATAAATTTGTAGCGATACTTCTCCTGTTTTGTAGAGGTGTAATTAATCAAGATAACATTCTTCAACTTCCTCATTACTGTGATTACTTGTAGGAATAAACTTGAATGATCTGAAGAACATAAGGGCTGTATAGTTTGATAGCACAGGAAGCAATTATTTCAGAAACACTTTCTAATTTTACGAGTGAGTCTGTCAGTCTTTTGTTAATCAAGAATCTAATTCCTCCACTTCGTCCATCATTCTTTGTATTATGGCAAGTGTCCATCTTCTAATTTGATTACATCTTCACCGTTTTTAGGAGTCTTGAATAAGCCAATAAAATAAGCCAATAATGTCCCAATTGATGTTATTCAGTTCATGTACAAGTTCCTCTAAGTGTGAAAACATACTCACAGACAGGGCCGGCGCCACATATAGGCGAGGTAGGCGCCGGCCTAGGGCGCACATTCTCTGAGGGCGCATCGGCCCCCGCTGCCGCTCACCACTGAGGAAGCAAAAAAAAAAAACATACGCTTTGGTGCTCTCCCTTGGCTGGCTATTTTTTAAATGTAGCACAGTGATACCTTTTTCTCTCTCCCCCTCCGTTCCTTCAATCCTGGTCCAGGATTGAAGAAGCAGAGGGGGAGAGAGAAATGGGCATCGCTGTGCTACATTAACCCTTTCAGTGCCAGAGGGGTACGCAACACATAGCTTTTCAATGCGTTGTATACCCCTCTGGCACTGAAAAGGTTAAAAAAAATAGCCAGCCAAGGGTGAGCACCGTAACTACTCAGTCTCACTGGGGGAGAGAGAGACGTGCACCGGGAACAGTAAGTGGAACAGGGGTCAAGAGGGGATAAACAGTCAGACAGGGAGAGAGAGAGTCAAAGGGGGGATCAGCAGTCAAAAGGGGGAGCAAGAGTCAGATGGGGGAGAGAGAGAGAGAGTCAAAGGGGGGGGTCAGGAGTCAAGAGGGGGATCAAGAGTCAGACGGCGAGAGAGAGAGTCAAAAGAGGGTCAACAGTCAAGAGGGGGAGAGAGTCAAAGGGGGGGAGAGTCACATATAGAGAACATACACTCTGTCACACTGATACAAATATAGAGAAGCACACACACATACTTACACACTGATATCCTTACAGAGACTCACACGCACTGACACACTTATATACATATAGGGAACACACACTGACACACTTATATCCATACAGGGAACACATACACATATAGAGAACACATACACAAACTGACACATATAGGGAACACACTGACACTTAAACACATACCGAGGCGGGGCATAAATGGGTAGGGCACAAGGGGGTGGAGCCAAGGGGTGGCAAAATTAGGTTTTGCCTAGGGTGGCAAAAATCCTTGCACCAGCCCTGCTCACAGATCAAATGTTAAGCATTCCAATGTCTAAAGACCAAAGGCAGCCTGATAGAACCCAGTGATTCTTAGCACCCTCTGCCATTGAGCTGGTCTCCCCACTGTCAAAGGAAATAACTCTTAAGTCTCTGGGGAATGAGGGCCATTCTTTTTGTTGTGAAGCCATGTTAAGGGAATGGACCATAATCTGCCATGCTGGTCCAGCGAGGGCTAGCAGATTTTGGATCGATTTTAATCTGGTGTCTTAGCTTTGATCTGTCCACCTTCGGTGACCCTGCCAAGAGTATATGCAAAAAAGAAAAATTCTGGACCTACTTCCATCTATACAAAGTACGTATTGCTGTCAAGGGTCCATGTCCCGGGTGCGCTACTTTCAACTTCTCTAGAAATAGACAGGGCAGATATATAGTAACAGTTATTCCCAATTATGAAAAAAATGGAATACCAATCGATCCTTCTAATATGAGTCTATAGGGACTTCTCTCCTAGATCGATCTGCTGTTGTGTCTTGATCACTCGGTCATGTGATCTCTTGAAATCGAATATAGACACTGAAATACAAAATAAACAAAGCACAAAGAAACGCATCTAAGAGCAACCTGTATGTCAAAATCAATTAACAGCTTTTCTTGAGTGATTCCCCCGCTGAAGATGGTTACTCACTAGATATGGAGGCTAAATCCAGCCTCTGGGAATTGTCTCATGTAGTATCTTAATAGCCCGGCTATGGCTCCCGTCATCCACCTGTTTCTAAACCACCACGGACTTCTCCTGGACTCCAGATCGTCTCCCAAAGAAGTGCAGTGAACCAAATACCTTGGCTAAATGGCACCTTAATTTATTGGTATTTTCAATATAAAATAACACTTTTAACACATACAGGTTGCTCTTAGATGCGTTTCTTTGCGCTGTGTTTATTTTGTATTCCAGTGTCTATTTTCGATTTCAAGAGTACATGCTCCCGAGGGCATGGTTCTTGGCTTCATTGACACACACAACAAATACTCCCACCACGATAAGACATCAGGCCATGCAAGAAAGAAAAAGAAAATTATCAAGTCAACGTGAAGATCGACACTAGCCAGCTACTCAAAAATCAGAAGGATTTTGCTCTGTCTATTCACTTCAGTGTGCTGCAAGACCTTCCAGGCACAGACATTTCCCACAATTAAAAAGTTATTTAGACGATTGTAGACACAGCCCGTGCCCGTGCACCTGAGTGAAACAAGAAAAACCAACCTGAATGGCAAAAGAAACGGTTGCCATAATGAAAAACCAATGCGAAATTAAGCAAAACGGTGATATTAGAAACAGGGTCGAATATGTAGATATGTGCAAGACCATAAGGAAACGCATAAAAGAAAAAACTCACTAGCAATGTTGAGCTCATCAAACGGACGCTGGAAGAAACTCAAGAGCTAAAGAAAGCAAAATGAAAGATGGTCTCGCACAGGAGCCAAATACTTGCATTAACGCATTAAGATGGTACAACAGCAAAAACGCAACAACAAATACTAAAACAAATGAAATAATTTTTTTTCAAATCTTTATAAGGATGAAGGACAACAACTGAATTCGGTGTCAGAGGCTGAAGCTGTGCCACAAGTTTTGGTAGAAGAAGTAAAAGCTGCAGTAAAGTCCATTGCTGGATTTACATCTCGGGAGCCTGTAGGCACAGAAATCTGAAGCACCCCCCCCCCCATTGGCCATCTCCACTGGACACCTCCACAATGCTCCTAATCTCAACATTGCCTCCATCATCTCCATATTGCCCTCACATTGCCCCCATCAGCTCCAACTTGCCCCCATCAGCTCCACATTCCCCTCACATTGCCTCCACCATCTCCAACTTGCCCCCCATCAGCTCCACATTTCCCCCACCATCTCCATATTGCCCTCACATTGCCCCCAATCTGCTCCAACTTGCCCCCATCAGCTCCATGTTACCCTCACATTGCCCCCCATCAGCTCCACATTTCCCCCAACATCTCCATGTTGCCCTCACATTGCCTTCTCCCCCATTGTCTGTTTCCTACCTCCCTGGCAGGAGATCTGTTATCTGTGCCTCCTTTGGCACAGTCCTGTAGCTTCTGGAGATCCCGCGTGGTCTCCTATTCAGAAATGCAGAGTGCTGGGAGGTGATGTCATATCCCAATGCTCTGCATTCCTAAAGAGCCGACGAGGGAGCTCAGCACTTACAGGACTGAGCCAAAGGAGGCGCAGATAACAGATCTCCTGCCAGGGAGGTAGGAAACGGACAATGGGGGGGAGGCAATTTGAGGGCAACATGGAGCGGGCGCTGAGGCTAATTCTGCCTTATCGTAAATCTGGCCCTGGTAAAGTCAATGAAAAATGGCAAAGCAGCAGGACCTGATAGTCACTATTGAAATGCTTTGAAAGTCGGAGGTCAACCCTTATTCAAAGCCCTAGTGAAATTATTTTCAAAATACCTACTACTATGCAAAGTGCCTGAAACATGGAAAAATATAAAAGTCATCTTACTGCTCAAAATGGAGATAAGGAGGATCTAAAAAAACAGAGACCAATAAGCCTATTGCCAGTCATGTGCAAGGTTTCCACAAAGGTATTATCAAGAAGAATGGACTCAGTACTTAACATGGGGCAACCTAAAGAACAAGCAGACCTCAGGAGTGAAAAGAAAACAGAGTACCATGTAGGCTACCGCACTCTCTTTATGGATATCCTCAAATCACCTAATTGAGAATCACTAAATAAGTAATCCTATCCTTCTGGACCTATGGCCAGGGGGATTATCATATTCCCCCCTTATCCCTTCTAACCCTCAGACAAATGTCCAGAAGTTTAGGACGACTCACTTGAAGCACATAATATAAGATCAAAACAAAAAAAAGCTCCAAATTAAAATATTTAGCAAAATAAGTTCCCAGAAACTTGCTAGATTAATCCCTGACGCCTCTGCAAAAAAGCACAAAGAAAAGAATCTAAGATTGGTGTTTATTTTCAATTAGTAAAACACTCAAACAATTGCACTCACAGACATGTAGAAAATACAGCTCTACAAACCCTCCTGGGTACCACAAAGTCTGGTCTTTACTGATGTCCTCTATCCCGTTCTTGTCCACGTTTGAGCAGTACGGTTGAGCTGGCGTCTCCGCGCTTATTGTTCTCAGTTCTAATTACAGCTCGTTTCGAAAGCGGACAGTGTGACCCGCGATACGCGTGGGGAATTCTATTATCGTATGTCACGGTTACCCAGAGGAGTTCAGGAGTCAGTACGGTTTAGTTAATGCAGTTTATTAACACATAACATAAAGAGGATATTTACAATATATATACAATAGGAATAAGCACAGGGTAATAGCCAGCAAGCCTGCTATCAGAAATAATAGGTTGCAATGCTAAACCACTGTGCTGAGACCAGGCCTTAGCCACTGGAAGTCTCAGCTGGAACCAGGACCTGGAACAGGAACCCAGGATCTTGATCCGATGAGGAATGAGGTCTGACTCAGCCTGCAGTCAGAAGGAAATATCACTGACTCACACCTGGAACCAGTAAGGGTGAATACTGACTCACGCCTGCAGTCAGTAGAAGTAAGGTGAAAACTGACTCACGCCTGCAGTCAGCTATGCAAGTCTACCAGAGCCCCAGGCCCGCACTATATTGGGTGTCTGATCATCAGGGGAAAAGACGAAACAATAGCCAGACGGAGCCACAAGTCAGCACCAGAGGGGGTAGTCAGACAAGCCGGGTCATACACAGTTAAGGTAGTCTGCCAGAGCCACAAGTCTGCACCAGATTGGATGTCCACTATTATGGGTTAGGCAAAAGAATAGTCAGACAGAGCCACAGGTCAGCACTAGAATGGATGGAAGATTAGCCAGGTCATACACGGAGCCCAAGGTAACAACTGCTATGCGCAACAACGCAAGGGCAACTGAGTCAGTCCTCAGCCTGCCCTTTAACCCCTTAAGGACCGGAGGTTATGGGACATTTCCATCCCATAACGACCGCATAGGGGCACTTTGACGCGCCGGTACACGTGACCTGTCACGTGTATCGGCGCGTCACTATGGGGCTTGAAAGAGATCGCTCCGATCTTGGAGAGGTCTATTTCATGCCCTATTTTTACTTACAGCGCTCCCGGTAGAGCTCTGTAAGTAAAAAGTACGTGACGTACCATGACCGTCATCGGTCCTTGAGTAGTTCAAGGACCGTGACGGTCCTGGTACGTCAAGGGTCCCTAAGGGGTTAAACCCCTCCACAGGAAGTAGGAGGAGCATCTCAGAGGGAGGAAGTAGGAAGTTGGTAGGAGGAGACTACAGGAAGCAAACAGATAAAATAGAGGCCTGCAGCATGTTTGAAGCCTCACACCTGTAGATGATGCTGAAACTAAGGTAAGCTGTAACATCGTATCAGAGGGTAGACGGATACAGACAGTCTGCCTTCCAACATGCTTGATGTACAACATTCCCGCATCCAAAACGCGCTGTAATTACAGCAGAGAACAATAGGAGCAGAGACGCCAGCTCAACCATACAGCTCAAAGGTGGACAAGAACGGGGTAGAGGATATCAGTAAAGAGCAGACTCTGTGGTACCCAGGAGTGTTTGGAGCGCTGTATTTTCTACATGTCTGTGAATGCAATTTTTTGAGTTTTTTTACTAATTGAAAATAAACGCCAATTTTAGATTCCTTTCTTTGCACTTTTTTGCAGAGGCTTCAGGAGTGGTTTCAGTACAATGGACCACATCCAGTCAGTGCAACAAGATATAGATCGGCATAATGAATACAACATTCCATCATGCATAGCCTTCATTGACTACAAAAAGACTTTTCTGAAAAAGCAAGCAATATTCAATGCCCTGATCAACCAATGGAGAGACAGAGCTTACATCAAAATCCTTCAATCAATATATGAAAATGCAGCTGCATCAATGAACAATGAAAAAGTGTAATTTAAAAATAATTACTTCTTTGGAATGGTCTAAATCAGTGTTTCTCAACTCCGGTCCTTAGGACCCACTAACAGGCCAGGACTTAGGGATTTCTCTGCTAGAGCACAGGTGTGGTGATCAGAGGCTCATTCACATTGATTAACTCACCTGTGCTCTAACAAGGACATCATGTGATCAGAGGCTCATTCACATTGATTAACTCACCTGTGCTCTAACAAGGAAATCATGTGATCAGAGGCTCATTCACACTGATTAACTCACCTGTGCTCTAACAAGGAAATCATGTGATCAGAGGCTCATTCACACTGATTAACTCACCTGTGCTCTAACAAGGAAATCATGTGATCAGAGGCTCATTCACACTGATTAACTCACCTGTGCTGTAACAAGGAAATCATGTGATCAGAGGCTCATTCACACTGATTAACTCACCTGTGCTCTAACAAGGTAATCATGTGATCAGAGGCTCATTCACACTGATTAACTCACCTGTGCTCTAACAAGGAAATCATGTGATCAGAGGCTCATTCACATTGATTAACTCACCTGTGCTCTAACAAGGAAATCATCAAATCTTGGCCTGTTAGTGGGTCCTGAGGACAGGAGTTGAGAAACACTGGTCTAAAAAGTGTGCTT
The DNA here is from genome assembly GCA_037306005.1 of Rhinophrynus dorsalis. Taxonomy (NCBI): domain Eukaryota; kingdom Metazoa; phylum Chordata; class Amphibia; order Anura; family Rhinophrynidae; genus Rhinophrynus; species Rhinophrynus dorsalis. The sequence goes on from CM074722.1 coordinate 486,611,141, forward strand.
GTAAACCAGGCACACTTTGTAGACCATTCCAAAGAAGTATTTCTTTTTAATTGCGCTATAGCGGCTCTGCTGAAGAGCGCTTGTCGGTCCCTGGACCAGGAACTCCTGCTTACAGATGACGTCAGGAGAAGGGGAGGGGGGGGGAACTTTAATGGAGGATATCTCTCAAACCATAGCGGCTTGAGAGATAGGATCTGTGGCATTTAGCTTATTCTTTTTAATCTCTACAGAACTCAAAACATTTTTTATGGGACATTACTGTCCCTTTAACACAACATACAGGTAGATTCATTGTAAACTTGTATTAAGGAGAGAGGGCCCCTAAAATGATTTAACCTTTTGAGTGACAGAGTGGTATCCAATGCATTGAAACACAATGCGTTTTATACCTCTCTTGCGCTCAAAGGCTTAAGGACCAGAGAGGTTCACAGCACATTGCTTTGCAATGTGTTATACACCTCTCTGGTCCCTAAGGGGTTAAGCTGGACACGTACTCCAATCCCTTTAAAAACCAGTGGGTTCTGTATTCAACACGTGCATTTTCTAATCACACCATTTCCTTGAACCTTTGCCTACGAGTCCAGAGATAAAATATTTGAAAATAATTGGGAATCCATCTAAGAAATGCCAGTCCAGTTATGAAACGCGTGGCATTTGGTTTCTTAAGCAGTACACTGACCCGTTTCATGACCTTGTTATTTTCCAGACATGAACCTCCATACTCTTCCATATTTACAGAAGGATAACGATTCCTGATACCTCTAGATCGCTAGAAGGGGTGGATGGGCTCCCCTGTACAGTGAAGATTGTGGGATCTAGAGTCAAAGTACTGTGTTTTAATCTGACTTAGCTTATGTTTGAGTTAAGTGCAGGATAATCAGAATATCAGGTAGAAAATGCTGTTCTTTAATTGCTCTTTCATGCTTGAAAATGCCATGATGCCACGTGTTCTAAAGGTTATGATTAGCAGACTGACTGTTAATAGGCAGAACAAGTTATTGACAGGACTACTGCTACTATTAGGCATGACTAAACAGTTGTCTGGGGCAACATAAGTAAGGAGGAGGCTTAATAAATGAGCTATACATAGACTTGGAGTGGGGGGGATGAATGGAAGTAAGAAAGTAGATAAACAAGGTGTGGAGGAGAGAGAAGGGAGTGATAGAAGAGTATCAGAGGTGAAAGAGAGAAATGACCATGGGCGTCCACAGAAATTTCGCAGTACGTTGCGTACCCCTCTGGCACTGAAAGGGTTAAAGTGTAATGCTGAGGCAGTGTGTCTGGTGGTATGCACTACAGTGATCATATGCTCTAATGCACACCTTCTAGTACAAATGCTGGACCTAGAGACTAAAAACGTGCATCTGCACTGGCACATTTGAACGTATGTTGCATTGTTTCTTTAGATTGAAAGACACATGTTACTCGGCAGATCTGTGAAACACATAATGTAAGGACTAGTGATGAGCGAGCGTGCTCGGCCGATGCTCGGATCGGCTCGAGCATCGCTCTGCTCGGCACATGGCGGTACTCGTCGAGTACCGCCATGTGCTCGCCCGCCATGTTCGGGTGGCGGGGATCTGTGCCGGAAGAGGCACAGATCCGAAGACGCTCCGCTGGACCACCAGGGACTGGAGGTACGGGGGCATTGCGGAGATGAAGGGGGCATTGCGGAGATGAAGGGGGACATTGTGGAAGAGGGGCATAGACTCTATGCCCCTCTTCCACAATGTCCCCCTTCATCTCCGCTATGCCCGTCTTCCACAATGTCCCCCTTCATCTCCGCTATGCCCCTCTTCCACAATGTGCCCCTTCATCTCCGCAATGCCCCTCTTCCACAATGTCCCCCTTCATCTCCTCTATGCCATAGAGGAGATGAAGGGGGACATTGTGGAAGAGGGGCATAGCGGAGATGAAGGGGCACATTGTGGAAGAGGGGCATAGCGGAGATGAAGGGGGACATTGTGGAAGACGGGCATAGCGGAGATGAAGGGGGCATTCGGAGATGAAGGGGGCATAGCGGAGATGAAGGGGGCATTGACCAGGCACCCTCCCCTCATCAGAGCAGGGGGTGCCTGGTGTCGCCCCATTGAAGTCAATGGGGCTCGGGTGCTCGGCCGAGCACTCGAGCCTCAGGGGGTGCTCGGTCAGAGCACCCGAGCACCCGAGCATCGGGGTGCTCGCTCAACACTAGTAAGGACCCTTTTGGAAGCCTTAATTGCATGACACACAGTGAGCTCCTTTATTTTATTATTTTCTTGTAATAAAAGTTAGATATTATGCTATCGGCTGCATGACTTTATTGAACCGGAAACGTACAACGACGCTGATGAAGGGACTGGAATATTTTAGTTATAAAGGGAGACTAGCCAAAATGGATTTGTATACATAAGAGAAGTGACATCTAGTGTTGAGCGAGCATGCTCGGCCGATGCTCGGATCGGCTCGAGCATCGCTCTGCTCGGCACATGGCGGTACTCGTACGAGTACCGCATGTGCTCGCCCGCCATGTTCGGGTCTCCTCCCCGCACGTTTTGCGGCTGCTGCGCAGCCAATAAACGTGCAGGGAGGCTCTGACATCGGTGTAATGCCAGCAGCCATGTTGGCTGCTGGCATTACACTGACTGGCTGGCCAGAACCCGTGGTCAGGTGCTGTATAGCACCTGACCATCGAGTTCGGCTCAGTCTGAGCCAGGGAGAGCTGAGGATAGGAAGGGAAAGGCAGTGTAGGGAGGAAAAAACAAAAATTGTGACAAAAAAGAACCAAAAGTCCTTTTTAGGACTACTGTGTGTGGGGGCAGCAGGTTATATTGTGTGTGGGGGGAAAAAAACAAAAAAAAAAAAAAAAAAATATTCTGTTTAGTGTGAAAAGTTGCAGATTAGAGCACATTCTGTTTAGTGTGCACAGTTGCAGATTAGAGCACATTCTGTTTAGTGTGCAAAGTTGCAGATTAGAGCACATTCTGTTTAGTGTGCAAAGTTGCAGATTAGAGCACATTCTGTTTAGTGTGCAAAGTTGCAGATTAGAGCACATTCTGTTAAGTCTTCAAACTAAAATATCAAAGTCACGTATTCCATTCAGTGTGCGTCGCCGCAGTTTAGCAGCACATTCTGAGTACTGTGCAGAGTTGCAGAATAGGAAGAAATACTGTTAAGTCTTCAAACTAAAATATCAAAGTCACATATTCCATTCAGTGTGCTTCGCCGCAGTTTAGCAGCACATTCTGTGTACTGTGCAGAGTTGCAGAATAGGAAGAAATACTGTTAAGTCTTCAAACTAAAATATCAAAGTCACATATTCCATTCAGTGTGCTTCGCCGCAGTTTAGCAGCCTATTCTGTGTACTGTGCAGAGTTGCAGAATAGGAAGAAATACTGTTAAGTCTTCAAACTAAAATATCAAAGTCACATATTCCATTCAGTGTGCTTCGCCGCAGTTTAGCAGCCTATTCTGTGTACTGTGCAGAGTTGCAGAATAGGAAGAAATACTGTTAAGTCTTCAAACTAAAATATCAAAGTCACATATTCCATTCAGTGTGTTTCACCGCCGTTTAGCAGCCTATTCTGTGTACTGTGCAGAGTTGCAGAATAATAAGAAATACTGTTAAGTTTTCAAACTCAAATATTAAAGTCACATATTCCATTCAGTGTGTTTCACCGCAGTTTAGCAGCCTTTTCTGTGTACTCTGCAGAGTTGCAGAATAATAAGAAATACTGTTAAGTTTTCAAACTCAAATATTAAAGTCACATATTCCATTCAGTGTGTTTCACCGCAGTTTAGCAGCCTATTCTGTGTACTCTGTACAGTTGCAGAATAATAAGAAATACTGTTAAGTTTTCAAACTCAAATATTAAAGTCACATATTCCATTCAGTGTGTTTCACCGCCGTTTAACAGCCTATTCTGTGTACTCTGTACAGTTGCAGAATAATAAGAAATACTGTTAAGTTTTCAAACTCAAATATTAAAGTCACATATTCCATTCAGTGTGTTTCACCGCAGTTTAGCAGCCTATTCTGTGTACTCTGTACAGTTGCAGAATAATAAGAAATACTGTTAAGTTTTCAAACTCAAATATTAAAGTCACATATTCCATTCAGTGTGTTTCACCGCCGTTTAACAGCCTATTCTGTGTACTCTGTACAGTTGCAGAATAATAAGAAATACTGTTAAGTTTTCAAACTCAAATATTAAAGTCACATATTCCATTCAGTGTGTTTCACCGCCGTTTAACAGCCTATTCTGTGTACTCTGTACAGTTGCAGAATAATAAGAAATACTGTTAAGTTTTCAAACTCAAATATTAAAGTCACATATTCCATTCAGTGTGTTTCACCGCAGTTTAGCAGCCTATTCTGTGTACTCTGTACAGTTGCAGAATAATAAGAAATACTGTTAAGTTTTCAAACTCAAATATTAAAGTCACATATTCCATTCAGTGTGTTTCACCGCCGTTTAACAGCCTATTCTGTGTACTCTGTACAGTTGCAGAATAATAAGAAATACTGTTAAGTTTTCAAACTCAAATATTAAAGTCACATATTCCATTCAGTGTGTTTCACCGCCGTTTAACAGCCTATTCTGTGTACTCTGTACAGTTGCAGAATAATAAGAAATACTGTTAAGTTTTCAAACTCAAATATTAAAGTCACATATTCCATTCAGTGTGTTTCACCGCAGTTTAGCAGCCTATTCTGTGTACTCTGTACAGTTGCAGAATAATAAGAAATACTGTTAAGTTTTCAAACTCAAATATTAAACTCACATATTCCATTCAGTGTGTTTCACCGCCGTTTAACAGCCTATTCTGTGTACTCTGTACAGTTGCAGAATAATAAGAAATACTGTTAAGTTTTCAAACTCAAATATTAAAGTCACATATTCCATTCAGTGTGTTTCACCGCCGTTTAACAGCCTATTCTGTGTACTCTGTACAGTTGCAGAATAATAAGAAATACTGTTAAGTTTTCAAACTCAAATATTAAACTCACATATTCCATTCAGTGTGTTTCACCGCAGTTTAGCAGCCTATTCTGTGTACTCTGCAGAGTTGCAGAATAATAAGAAATACTGTTAAGTTTTCAAACTCAAATATTAAAGTCACATATTCTGTGTAAGATGAAGAAGGCGGGTAAAAAGGGACGGGGAAGTGGACGTGATCCTGAAAGTTCAGGGCGCGGGTCAGGACGCGGAGAAACTGTGCCTGGTGCCAGAGCACAAGAAAGAAAGACATCCACCATACCTAGCTTCATGTGTAATTTTACAGGGCGTCGCAGGACATCACTCTCGAGGTCCGACCACTGCGAACAGGTGGTCGGTTGGATGACAGCTGATACTGCTTCCAGTCGGTTAAGCACCACCCTGTCTTCCACCAAGTCCACTCTCAGTAGCCAAGAGTCTGGTCAACATAATCCTCACTCTGATCATCCTTCCTCCCACCATACACGGTCTGGTCAAAGAAGTGATCCCACACTGGGATATAGTGAGGAGCTCGTCTCATCACCAATCCTTCATTTGACCCTCTCTCCAAGCACGCTTGCAGAGGAACATGACATCTTGTGCCCTGATTCACAACCTCTAGAGGCTACCCAATCTCAAGAAGATGACAGATGTGAACGGCATTTAAGGTCAAAGGAAGTAGTGGATGATGATGATGATGATGAGACACAGTTGCCATTAAATCAACCACTATTTCCGTCTCAAGACCTTGTTGAGGAGAATGTTATACAGTTGTCAATGACTGAGTATGTGGTGGGATCAAGACTTGAGGAGGATGATCAGAGTGAGGAAGTGGAGGAGGACTTGGTGGACGATGAGGTGACTGACCCCACCTGGGAAGGTGTAGAGCCGAGCGATGACAGCAGTCCTGAGGGTGAGCCATCTGCAGCACCGCAACAGGCTGGAAGAGGCAGTGGTGTGGCTACAGAAAGAAGGCGGACCGCACCAAACCGGCCCGCAAATGTTCCACGGAGCACCCCCTTGCGTAAATCTACCTTGCCAAGGGGTAGGTGTTCCGCGGTATGGCGTTTTTTTAAGGAAAGTGCGGACGACAAAAGAATTGTAGTTTGCAACCTGTGCCACACCAGAATGAGCCGAGGCATGAACACTAGAAACCTCACCACCACCAGCATGATCCGACACATGGCATCCAAGCACCGTAGTAAGTGGGAGGAACGCCTGGATCGCCCATCTGTGTCTGCAGGCCACACCACTGCCTCCTCTTCCCCTGTTTTCAGTGCCGGCCAATCGCCTGTCGAAGGCGCAGGCCCGCATACCTCCCGCCCTGCACCTGTAGCATCTGAAGCACCATCAGCGACCACATCCACTTCCCTGTCCCAGCACAGCGTCCAAATGTCGTTACCCCAGGCATTTGAGCGCAAGAGAAAGTACCCAGCCACCCACCCACAGGCCATAGCACTAACCTCACACCTTTCCAAATTACTGGCCATCGAAATGCTGCCATTTAGGCTTGTGGACACTGAGTCCTTCCGCAGCCTGATGGCAGCAGCTGTCCCTCGGTACGCGGTCCCCAGCCGCCACTACTTTTCCCGGTGTGCCATCCCCGCATTACACCACCATGTGTCCCGTAACATCACCCGTGCCCTGACCAACGCAGTTACTGGGAAGGTCCACTTAACGACTGACACATGGACAAGTGCTTGTGGCCAGGGACGCTACATTTCCCTGATGGCACACTGGGTGAATGTCGTGGAGGCTGGGAGCGACTCGGACCCTGGGATGGCACGGGTGCTACCCACGCCGAGGATTGCGGGCCCTACCTCCATCAGGGTTTCCACCAGCACCTACATTATTGGCTCCTCCTCCTCCGTTTCCACCTCCGAATTCTCTACACACACCGCCACTCCCCCATCAGCCAGTAGCTGGAAGCAGTGTAGCACTGCAGTGGGGAAGCGTCAACAGGCCGTGCTGAAGCTGATCTGCCTTGGGGACAAACAGCACACGGCCTCAGAGCTGTTGCAGGGGATTAGTCACCAGACCGAGCAGTGGCTCTCGCCACTCAACCTGCAACCAGGCATGGTTGTGTGTGATAATGGGCGTAACTTGGTGGCGGCTTTGGAGCTCGGCAAGCTCACACACGTACCATGCCTAGCGCATGTATTTAATTTAGTGGTGCAGCGATTTCTAAAAACCTACCCCAATGTGCATGATCTCTTGACCAAGGTGCGCCGCGTGTGTGCACATTTCCGTAAGTCATCAACAGCTTCAGCCGGCCTGTTGAAGCTGCAGCAGCGCTTACAATTGCCAGCTCACCGGCTGCTGTGTGACGTGAGCACGCGCTGGAACTCCACCTTCCACATGTTGGCCCGGCTTTGTGAGCAGCAGAGGGCAGTAGTGGAGTACCAGCTGTTACACGGTCGTCGCCTCTCCGTTCAACTTCCTGTAATCAGAAGTGAGGAGTGGGAATGGATGTCAGACCTCTGTGAGGTTTTACGCAATTTTGAGGAATCGACACAGATGGTGAGCGGCGATAACGCTATTATCAGTGTAACCATCCCACTTCTGTGTCTACTGAAACGCTCGCTGCTCACAATTAAAACCGACGCTTTGCATGTGGAAGAGGTGGAAATGGGGGAGGAAGAGCTTACACAAGGTGATAGCCAGAGCACCCTCACTTCGTCTTCTCAGCGACAATTGGAGGAGGCGGAGGAGGAGGAGGAGGAGGAGGAGGAAGACACGGTTGTCTCCGCTACAGAGGGTAGCCATGGAACTTTAGTTCCATCTCTTCAGCGTGGGTGGGCAGAAGAGGAGGAAGAGGATGAGGAGATTGAGAGTCATCCTCCTGGTGAGGACAGCGAAATCTTGCCTGTTGGTACTCTGGCACACATGGCTGACTTTATGTTAGGCTGCCTTTCCCGTGACCCACGCGTTACACGCATTTTAGACAACACGGATTACTGGGTGTTCACCCTTCTGGACCCCCGCTACAAAGAGAATTTCTCATCTCTCATTCCTCCGGTGGAGAGGACAAGCAAAATGGTGCAATACCAGAAGGTTCTTGTTGAAAAATTGCTCCAAAATTTTCCATCTGACAACGCTGGCGGCAGAGTACGTGCTACCTTGGCCAACAGAGAAGGGGAGAAAAGGGGAGCACACAGCAGTTCCGAGAAAGGCAGGGCAACACTCTCCAAGGCGTGGGACACCTTCATGACACCCCGCCAGCACCCTCACCCTGATGCGCAACCTAGTGTCACAAGGAGGGAAAAGTTTTGGAAGATGGTGAAGGAGTACGTAGCAGACCGTGTCAGCGTCCTCAATGATCCCTCTGTGCCTTACAACTACTGGGTGTCCAAGCTGGACACGTGGTATGAACTGGCACTCTATGCCTTGGAGGTGCTGGCCTGCCCTGCCGCCAGCGTTCTGTCTGAGCGGGTATTTAGTGCTGCTGGTGGCATCATAACAGATAAGCGTATCCGCCTTTCCACCGACAATGCTGATAGGTTGACACTTATAAAAATGAACAAGGCCTGGATTTCCCCTGACTTCTCCACTCCACTGGAGGAAAGCCCCGGGGGAACATAAACTCACTTTATATATGTTATTTACAATGATGGGAATACTCTGTATTCCCATTCACCCCTTCCACCCAAAAAACGGGTATATGGTTGACTCTTAATCTTCTCATCCTCCTCCCCCTCTTCCATATGCCCTGTGCTATAATTTTTATATAGGGCCAGCTCACCAGCGGGCCCTGTGATATAATTTTTATATAGGGCCAGCACACCAGCGGGCCCTGTTTGACAATTTTTATATAGGTCAGCTCACCAGCGGGCCTTCTCATATAATGTTTTATTGGGTCAGCTCTCTAGCGGGCCCTCTCATATAATGTTTTATAGCGTCAGCTCACTAGCGGGCCTTCGCATATAATGTTTAGGATGGTCAGCTCTGCAGCAGACCCTCACCCATAATGTTTTAGATGGTCGGCTCAGCGCACGTTTCCCTCTTAATCATGGCCTCAGTTCAATAAAATCAAGGAAATTTTTGGGAGAATTTGCCTCTGTGCACGTTTCCCTCTTAATCATGGCCTCAGTTCTGAAAATCAAGGAAATTTTTGGGAGAATTTGCCTCTGCGCACGTTTCCCTCTTAATCATGGCCTCACTTCCGAAAACCAAGGAAATTTTTGGGAGAATTTGCAGATGATATACAAGTAAATATACAGCAAATATTGTTTGGTAACAATTTTTCGCCTAAAGTCGTTTTTATTTTCCTTTTTGTGTGTTTTATGGTCAGTCTGTAAAAATGGCGTACTACGGGCGAAAGATCGTTCCCAGCAGCGATGTTGGAGTCCAAGATGCATCCAGACATCCTCCCTATGCTGTCCCTGAACCATTTCTGTGGTGTTTCCATCCTTTTCTGCCCTTTTCCTATGGACCAGGCACCCTCCCCTCATCAGAGCAGGGGGTGCCTGGTGTAATGCTCGAGTCCTCCCATTGACTTCAATGGGGCTCGGGTGCTCGGCCGAGCACTCGAGCCTCAGGGGGTGCTCGGTTAGAGCACCCGAACACCCGAGCATTGGGGTGCTCGCTCATCACTAGTGACATCCTGAAGAAGAATATGATTAGATGAAAGGCACTTTCAACTAAAACAAAAGCAAGGATATTTTACTGTAAAGGCAGTCAGTTTGTAAAATGATTTGCCTCGGGATACTGTGTTTGCAGACACGGTAGATGTTTTCAAAATGTATTGGATACCTTTGTAGCTCTGAACAATATTGAGAATTATGACCGTTCTAAAAAAATGCAGATAGAAAGTTGAACCAAGGAGACAGCTGACTGCTGATTGGAGTCAGTAAGAAATGTCTTTATCAAATAGATAGGGATCTCATATGGCACTCATCCAAATAATCACTCATATCAATCATAATTATAAAAGTAAAAAATATATTTATTAAATAACATGAATACAAAAAAAACAGATGGATGTTGGGATACCCATTGAACCCCCCTCTCCTCACAACCCAAAAACAACAAAAATAAATATCAGAATAAACTACCTACAATAAAACTAAAAATAGCCTTTGAGTCCCGGATCAAATAAGAAAACTACTGACGCCAGTAAAACGGGAAACTCAGCACAGTCACTGTATTTATATCTAAACAGTCACATGAACCGGTAAGTAGATTGATTGTAAGGGATAGTATTGCTTGAAAATAATTTTATTTTATATTGTAGCCCTTAAAAAAACATTAAAAATGATAATGATATAAGTCTTATCTCCCAAACCGTTATGGTTTGGGAGATATTAGCAAGTTTCAAACCCTTAGGTTCCCAAAGGCTATGAACTAATTTGTCCTTCAAGTTTGGAGCCGTTACGAACCACCAGTGATGGGGACTTCCCCACTATATCTGCTAAATCAGCATTTTGTTTCAAAATGCTCCAATGTTTAACTAATAAACTTTTTTGCACATACCAGTGACACCCACATGTAGTCGCAAACCATACCCTGTTATCCTCTCTCTTTTCTTTCTTACTCTGGTATTATTCACCTGTTACCCTGATACGTAAGTTTAATATTCATATCATTGCAATTTAATTCCAAAACAGATATCTCAGGATCTACCTCTGTACCATCCCAGATAAGGAATATATCATCTATATAGCGGAGCAAGAGGGCAACGTGCTCCCCAAACCCACGCGCATCCCCCACCACAGACTGCTCCCACCATCCCTGGTGAAGACAAGCTTAGGTTGTGATACATGTCGCCCCCATGGCCACACCCCTACATTGGCGGTAGTACCTACCACCAAAAGTGAAATAATTGTTGTTAAGGACAAAGTCCAGCAAATCTATAATATATTGATTCTAGTGGAGTCTAAATATTCTTGTGTTAAATCTAAAAGAAATTATATTAATTTTGATCAATTGTACTATTAGCAATAATATTAACCTTGCTCTCAAAGTTAAGTTAAATATAGATGCCCCGCCTCAGCATTAGCCTATCCCAGCATAGTAGTGACTTCATGACCTAGCATCTGTTCTAAACATAACACGTGGGTAATTACATATTTATGAAGTTCACAGATCCATGTTTGAACATATGGAATGGTTTCTAATCTCATAAAGTGATGACCATGTGCTTTATACAGTATAAATACCTGGTCATTAGGCCTAGTACAAAGATCGAGGCAGACCTTGACAGCTGATACCATCAAATGCTGTCTGCCATGCCAACAGAACATAATTAACCCCTTAACGACCCTTGACGGTCATAGTACGTCAAGGGTCGATTTGACTTAACGACCGATGACGTACTATGACCGTCATCGAGTTCCGGGCTCCCCCCGCGGCTGCACGCCGTTCGGGGTGTCCGGAACGCAACGGAGCAAAAAAAAAATTTTGCTCCGTGGTCGTTGAGTCGCGTCTTCGGCCGGATTTCCCGGTCCTTAAGGGGTTAAATGCTGAAGCATCTTGTAACATCATGTGAGATTGTAAGATCATCTGTTCCTGTTTGCTGAATAAAAGGAATCTACTCAACTTCTCTGACTCTCTCCAGCTCTGGTCCTTGAAGAGTTAATGAAAGGATTTAACCCTTCAAAAACGCAGTCTAACAGCTTGTCAGGCTTGTTTGTAACCCAACACCATTGGAAATCGATGTATAGAGGGACTCCACATCCATTGTCATTAGGAGGGAGCCCCCCCCCACATCGATCCCCAACAGCCTCCTAATCACTTCTCCAGTGTCCTCTACGTAGGATGGTAATGTCTTGAGAAATGGTTTCAGACATTTATCAATGTATCGGCTTACATTTTCTGACATGCTTCCTATCTCCGAGATGACAGGCCATCCAGGAGGAGGTTTCGTAGATTTATGGGTTTTTGGTAAAATATATATATAGTGGGTATTGTTGGATTTTCAACCCAGATATAATCCATCTGTTTCTTAGATATTAGGCCTTCTTCAAGACCCAATTCTAACTTCTTCCTGAGCTTAGCTTGAATCATTTTTGTTGGATTACCCCCCCCCCAACATCTCATACCAATTTCTTTCACTCAGCTGTCGACGAATCTCCTTTACATAATAATTCTCTGTCATTAGAACCACATTGCCCTGAATGATTCTACATCATGGATGGTGCTGTCGGCAGCAACTTTCACCAATTTCTTTGGGGATTAGTTGCTTCATTTAGGTTTGCATCACCCGCAGTGAGATGCATACGGATTTGTTGATACAGTTATGAGGATATGGTAATAGTTTTTCCCGTCAGCTTTAAATGTGATGACCTGGAGGTATGTGCATTTGCCCTGATGAAGACCGCAGTAATGCGGCTGAAACTCGTTGGATGGAGAAGCCTGGGAGTCCCTGGATGGAATAACTGTTTTGGGAGCTATAGTCTGTGTATGGAGCGCAATGTGGGTGCTTGACAAATGAGCACGGTTGCTTTATGAGGAAGATTGATCACAGCATAAGAGTTGGAGATAAGTTATGAGTGGTGACGGCAGTTGAAAGAACTGACAGAAGATTGTTATATCAACCGGCATGAAATGGAGAAAGGACAACAGTCCGGATGTAACTTTCATCACACAAAGCAAGGCTGAATCCATAACACAGCTGCCGTTATGACCAGACTCGGTTGTGAGTACAAGATTTATCCACTTTGTATTTCATCTAACTCTATGTCTCAGTCATCACCCAAATATATTATTATAAGAGATATGCATGGATATTTGTCATCATTATTTCATCTCATCATTTGATTTCATCATGTTCATTATCATCTATTCATCCGTTCATGAGAGCGCTTTGATATATACACAGAGACTGTGATAGTTTGTGGTTTATAACATCAGCACGGTCATTCTTTATACGTGATACTTCATCAATATTTCATTCTATCTACTTACCGGTCCATGTGACTGTTTAGATATAAATACAGTGACTGTGCTGAGCTTCCCAATTTACTGCCTTTAGTTTTCTCATTTGATCCGGGACTCAAGGGCTATTTTTAATTTTATTTTAGGTAGTTTATTTTGATATTTATTTATTTTTGTTGTTATTGGGTTGTGAGGAGAGGGGAGCCCGATGGGAATCTGTGTTTTTTTTGTATTCATATTATTTAATAAATATATGTATTACTTTTATAATTATGATTGATACGAGTGATAATTTGGCTGAGTTCCATATGAGATCCCTATCTTTTTTATATTCTTTTTTGGTTACAATATATAGTTGCTTAAGGGATCAGTGCACCCTATACATGATATGTATAGTTAAGCCAGTGATTTGATTATTGTTTAGGTGTGCTCCTTAAAGGGCTAGTAAGTTTCATCTTTATTTTATTTTGTAGGCATTAAAAAAACATGAACGATATAAGTCTTATTTCTCAAACCTTTATGGTTTGAGAGATATTCACAAGCAAAGTTTCCCCCTCCTGCCCCTTTTACCTAGTGTAAGCCATCTCTTCTCAGATGTGGAATCCAGTCCATAGACCAGACAGATAACAGCAGGGGACAATCTTCTTCCTATGAGAACAATGAAAGCCCTTCCCCCGTTGACAAGTTTTCCAGGTTTTTACCTTATCTTAATTGAAGATTGTCCCTCTCTGCAGTCTACCTGGGCACCTCCCTTCTGCTCTGGCTGAGCAGTGTTACATCAGTAAAAGGGGCGGGAGGGGGATACTTTGTCATTGAATTACTCTTGTACTACAACTGTGATAGAATTGAAATAACACTCTCCAAAGTCCAAATACTATGATGAATAATTAGAGCTGCTTTTATTAGGAAATATTACTGTCCCTTTAAAGCAGAACTATCATGCTAATAACATTGACATCCCGTCTTGACTACTGTAACTCATTACTAATTGGCCTTCCTGTAACCCGACTAACCCCACTACAGTCCATAATGAAGACTAATGTACCTCACTCATCGCTTCTCTGACACCAAACCCCTCTGTCAGTCCCTACACTGGCTCCCATTATCATACAGAATTAAATTCAAAATTCTGGTGCTAACATATAGAGCCCTCACTAACACCACACTCCCTATATTTCATCTCTCATTTCCAAATACACTCCCACCCGCCATCTTCGCTCTGCACACGACCTTCTCCTCTCCACAGCTCTTATCACATCCTTCCACTCCCACCTACAGGACTTCTCCCGCCTACAGGACTTCTCCCACTCCCACCTACAGGACTTCTCCCACCTACATGACTTCTCCGGTGCTGCACCTGAGCTCTGGAATTCCCTCCCCCACCCCATCAGACTCTCCCCCACCCTTCAGATCTTCAGATGCTCCCTGAAAACTCACCTCTTCAGGCAAGCCTATCAACTTCCTCCATAAACATTATCACTAAGAATCACCCCTTCCCTGGACCACTGCACTCAACAGCACTTCTCACTCCCACCCACTGACTGGCAGTTCAAGTGGCAGGAGGCACTTACACCCAATAGCACTTACTCCTTGTGTGTCCAACCCACCTTCCTCTAGACTGTAAGCTCTCACCAGCAGGGGGCCCTCTGATCCTTCTGTTTTTCACAGTTGATTGTACTATTTAATACCTCTGTATGTCTATTCCTAATTGTAAAGCTCTGCGGAATTAGCTGGCGCTATATAAATAAAGAATAATAATAATAATAATAATTTGGCCCCAATATATTTCTAACCTAGCGATATGCAAAGTATTACTGTCTTTAAGCTCAATAAGCCTGTGTTATTGCTGAAAAAACACATCTTCAGCAGGAACCAGAGGACAGACAGTGCAGACATCTTGGAGGAAATGTTCCTCTGTGTCTGCGCTGTCTGTCTCATTCACTGCCAGCACTGGTGAGTAGTGTTCCTTGGTGCCTTAAGGTAACGGAAAGTACTACGCAGGCGCACATAACTTCTCTTATAAGTTTTGAGGAGCCCAATGCCTGCCAATGAAGTGTTTTTTTTCAGCAATAAATTGGACTTATTGAGCTTAAAGACAGTAAGAGTTTGCATATCGCTAGGTTAGAAATATATTGGGGGTAATGTTATTGGCACGAAACAGAGGCGTAACTAGAAGCCACCGGGCCCTGGTGCAAGAATTGCCATGGCCCCCCCAACCACATTGGCCCCCCTCAACTACATTGGACACCTCCACATTGACCCTTCCACAGTGCCCCTCATTCTCCACAGTGGCCCTTCATCTCCACAATGCCCCTCTTTCTCCATATTGCCCCTTCAACAATGCCCCCATCACAATGCCCCTCATTCTCCACAATGCCTCTTCCACATTGCCCCTTCCACAATACCCCATACCTCCCAAGTGTCCCTCTTTAGGAGGGACTGTCCCTCTTTTAGACCAAAATCCCTCTGTCCCTCTTTCCCACCTTGATGTCCCTCTTTTTAGCAAATCAGATTGTGTGGTGTGTATATAAGTGAATCACATTGTTCTACAGCAATAAAACTCACATTATAGTTTGTTTAAATGTCAGTATATATGTTTATAAATTACTATGTGTAAATAAAATACTTTGGTCTTGTTATAAGTTATTTATTAAGTTACACAAGGAGGTGTCAATAGGTCGTGAAATAGCCTATAAATTCTCTGTAATACCCTACCCACCAGCCACGCCCCCAGCAATGCCCCCTAAAAAACAAGTGTCCCTCTTTGGCAATTTGAAATGTTGGGAGGTATGATACCCCCAATCTCCATATTGCCCCTCAATCTCCATAATGCCCCTTCCACAATGCCCCTCATTCTCCACAATACCCCTTCCACAGTGCCCCTCATTCTCCACATTGCCCCTTCCACAATGCCCCTACTGACCGCCCCCTCCTCCTGCCTCGAGTCCCTGGTGGTCTAGTGGTGAGTCAAGCTCCCGCGCGGTCCTTAGTAATGCAGAGCGCTGGGAGATTATGTCATCTCCCAGCGCTCTGCATTACTAGAGCGCCGGCCGCCGGGAGATCACTTGTGTTGCGGGTGCGTGGCGAGGGGGGTTGCAGGGGGTGGCCGGGCCCCTGAGAGTGACGGGTCCGGTCGCAGGTGCGACCCCTGCGACCCCTATTGTTACGCCAATGGCACAAAAGATCCGCTTTCAATTTTCTTTTCTCTAGAAATGTCTTTATCCAGGTGAGTAGTGTCCATCAAGTTCAGTCTTTGTCATATCACTCTTGTTGGTCTAGAGGAAGGCAAAACAAATAAACAAAAACAAACAAAAAACATATTAAAGCGGTTTGATATGACGAAGACTGAGCCTGACAGACACAGCTATTTTTCTTTTTCTTTTGCCTCATCAGCTGTGTTGTTATGTGACTTATGTACTACAACATTACAAACTATATTGTGGGGTAACTGATTGACCTCCACTGTTCTGTATCTACCAGTTCCCCTTCATGGTGACAGGCATTTCAGGTGGCTGAGGACTGGAGTATCTATGATGAACACCGACGTTACTTTACTTGCCTTAAAGGGATAGTAATGTTTCACAATAAAAGCAGCTCCAATTAATCTTCATAGTATTTGGGCCATGGAGAGTGTTATTTCAATTCTGTCAGAGTTGTCGTTCAATAATAATTGAATGATAAAGTATCCCCCTCCCGCCCCTTTTACCTAGTGTAAGCCACCTCCCCTCAGATGTGGAAACTGGTCACTTGACCGGACAGATCACAGCAAGGGACAATATTCTTACTGTGATCATAAGGAAAGCCTTGCCCCCCTTGACAGGTTTTTCCTTATGCTCACTGAAGATTGTCCCTCTCTGTGATCCATCCGGACAGTCTTGCTGCTCTGAGGTGAGTAGTGTTACATCAGTAGAAGGGGTGGGAGGGGGATTACTTTATCATTCAATTAGTCTTGAACTACAAGTCTGACAGTATTGAAATAACACTCTCTATGGCTCAAATACTATGAAGATTAATTGGAGCTGCTTTTATTGTGAAACATTAATATGCCTTTAAGACACCGGGATCCTGACTCTGCAGGGCGGTTCCAAAAATAAGAAAAGTGGACTGTTTCCAAGGGGCCGCTAGTGGAAGGGGCTGTTTCACAGTCACAGAGAAACTCTGGGGTTAAAAGTCCTAATTAAATCAATAAGAATTTCTCTTTGTTTTCTTTGGAGTAGTTGTTTTGACCCTGTAATAACTTCATTTCTTCTCAGTAGACAGACTCACTGAGTTTTCATGTCCATCTTCGTAAAATGCTGAGTTTTGATTGCTGACTTCTTACTTCTGTGAGAATGTACAAATGTGCCTATGCAGCTCATTTTCTGTACTTCACATCACATTATAAGTCTGCACTATTGGTTATGTCCGAGCGGATAGAATTGTTTAATTGCAAAACAGCCCATATGTCCCACCTTAAGTCCTTAATTCTAGCAGCCCAGAACACCTTGCCTATAGTATGTGCAGGCAAATGAATTAAGCTGATTCCCTATGTGCCTTATTTAAATACTTAAGTATTACTAATCCCTATAGTAAAGTCCTATTAAAAATAAATGTATTGCCCCCAGTGTCATCTCTCAAACCTTTATGGTTTGAGACATAATCGCTCCTAAAGTTGCCCTCTCCCTCCCCCTTCCCTGTAGTCAGCATTCTAGCAAGTTTGCAAGGTTTGCAAGCACACGTAGAAGACCGTTTTAGTGAAAAAATTTTTTCTAATTAACGCAATCACGGCTCTGCTGCAGAGCCGCCTGATGATCTATTATCAGATTTCCCTTCAGTCAGCTACAACGCTGACTACGGGGAGGGGGAGGGCAACTTTAGGAGCGATTATCTCTCAAACCATAAAGGTTTGAAAGATGACACTGGGGGCAATACATGTATTTTTAATAGGACTTTACTATAGAGATTAGTAATACTTAAGTATTACTATCCATTTAATGCCAGGAACATAACACCCATTAACGGCCACACTGGAAGACAGCCATTCCTTTGGTGCATGTATCGCTAATGGGATAATATTAGCTTAGTACACAGGCATTAGGGGCAGCGTTATATAACGAGAAGTTCAGACTGAAAACATTCTTACCTGGCTATATATTGTGTCAAGTGTATATCCATTACTCAGCAACTTCAAGAAAGCTGCCAACCACAATGGAGAACAAAGGAGTCTTTCTCAACTCCAGCAAGAAGCAGAGAAAAAGAGAATAGTCCTCTGTCTTGTGGCCCAGTACTCCTCAGCCAAGAAATGAGCAGTGTTAAAGGAGCAGTAAACTTTTATTATGAAAAAATATATATTGTAGGGATTTTCCTATTGAGTAAAATAAGGGTACTCCCACTGCTGAGCAGGGTTGCCACCTTTTCCAAAAAAAATACCGGACATAGCTGTGGGTCGTTGAGGGCGGAGTCAAAAAAGGGAGGAGCCACAAAAGGGGCAGAACCACTCAATGTTGCATGACCACTCTCAGACTAAGCACTCTCTCTCTCAGACTAAGTACACTCTCTCTCTCTCTCTCTCTCTCAAACTAAGCACTCTCTCTGACTAAGCACTCATTCTCTCTCTTAAGTCAGTGAAAAGGAAAAACATTCAGAGCGCTCAAATTCTCACTTCAGAAACAGTTATATTATATACTGCATACAATAAACACATTTTAGTTTTAGAAAGAATGTGTGTGCTCAGGATTTTAAAGCCATATTGCTATATAAAGCAATTTATGTGCTAGAAGGGCTATAGTCAGGTCAATTGCTGGTTGATGCACTCTGATGCCACAACTCAGTGTAATCCAGAGACATCAGTTACCTTACCCAGTGAGAGAGAGAGAGATATCAGTCTGTCCAGTGAGAGACATAGCTTGTATGCTGCGGAGACAGACATCAGAGTGTCCAGAAAGAAACATCACATAAGGCTAAAGCTAAGCGCAAAGCACTGGCACTGGCACTCTCACAACGGGTCTGGATCTGGATCTGGACTGTCTGTAGACTGTTACTGGAGGCACTCAGCTCTCACGGCATCACCCACACGCAGGCACCTCAAGACTGCAAGCTACACACAACACGCACGTGGCACAACTGGACAGTCAGAAGGCAGCAGACAGCGGTAGTAAGTTTTTTAATTACCACCAGGCAGGCAACGGACGGTGGAGTAGATATACACATGCGTTTGCGTGCGCAATTGCGCATAAAGCCTGCACGAATCTGCGACGCGCACTGCATTTAAGTTCTAACAGGGCATCTCTCTGCCACTCAAGACACGGCTGAGTGAGTGAGGGTAAGGGAGGGCTTAGTGACAGCGAGCAAATGAGTTAATTCACAGTAATACCGGCTTTCTATTGCCGGTATAGCGGTTATACCGGCACCGGCTCAACAGTGCTAATTACCGGCTGTGCTGGTAAAATACCGGCCGGGTGGCAACCCTACTGCGGAGAGATTTATATTCCAGAGTTATTACAGTTTAAACCCATGTATTTTTACATTAGCAATGCCCTCTAGTGGTCAAATTCTAATTAGATTTCCTGTTAGATTCTAATGGAGAGGAAAGTCAGAAAAGTCAGAGACATACAGTTCTCCATAGAATGTGATAGAAACTGCCTGTCACTTCCTGTCAGTCAGAAGTATCAGGAAGTAAACACAGTAAATTCACTTCCTGTCAGTTAGAACTATCAGGGAATAAACACAGTAAATTCACTTCCTGTCAGTTAGAACTATCAGGAAGTAAACATAGTAAATTCACTTCCTGATTATTTGAACTGCTATAAATTTTGAATAAAACACCTGACAGCGATGGGAGTACCCTTGTTTTATTCAGCAGGAAATGCTCTATAAAATATGTGTTTTCATAAAAAAAAGTTTACTGCTCCTTTAAGAACCATGGACTTTAATTATAAAGGTTAACCCTTTGAGTGCCAGAGTGGTATGCAACGCATTACTTTGCAATGTGTTGCAAACCCCTCTGGCTCTTCAAAGGGTTAAAATCACAGGGTAAACTGAGATACCAGACATTATTTTAGAATTAATTGATTTATCTTAATTTGAGTCATTTATCTTTCACCTGTTTTTCGCAGTATCACCCTATTTGTGAACAGGATTATCTAGTTCACTCTGCGGCTTATCAAAGGCCCATTCTGGACTATCTTTGTTTTATGCAAAAAGGTTGTCATCTCAGACACATAGCCAGAAATATACCTAAAGATTAATAAATTCACTTTAAGCCTAATTACTGCAGTGACCATTCATTTTATGTACATGTCCAAGAACTAAATAAAATGTCTATCGATAGGGGCTACGCCTCCATCTTAGACTACTTTTGATCAAGTTTTTAAAATATATTGGAACTAATAAAATAAATACAGTGTTGCTGATTTTGTAAGCATTTTAACTGCCTTTCCTGCCAGGAGACTGGAGTGTGTGTAGGTATGTATGTGTTGGTGGTGGTGGGGGGATATATGGGGAAAGAGGGGCTACTTCTGTGGAGAAATCCGAAAATAATGATACTAGAGGTGGGAATGAGCCTGTGGAGGTGGGGGAGAGATTGGAGTGAGAGATTGAGCCTTAGGAGGTGATAGGGAGTATGAGTAAGGGGTGAAGGGGGAATGAGACTGAGGTAGAGATATAATGAGATTTGGGGGTGAGTGAGTTTGAAGGGGAAGTGAGGGATGGGAATGAGTCTGGGGATTAGACTGAGAAGAGAAAGAGGATAAGAATGAGGGCTTCAAGAGTGAGAGAGACGTTATGGGGGATAAGACTGGGAGGAGTAAGGCTGTGTGGGAGCAAGGCTGTGGGAGAGAGAGGCTGTGGAGAAGTAAGGCTAGTGGGAGAGTAAACCTAAGGAGGTGAGGAGAGTGAGGGCTGGGGGTGTAAGAATGAGGGTTAGGGAGAGAATGCAGGAGGCTGGTGGAGTAAGATTGGTGTGGGTAAGAAGGATGAGGTTGGGGTGTGGCTGGTAGCAGTGCATCTGTTAGAGAGTAAAGTTATGGTAAGTAAGGCTAAGGATCGGTGTGGCTGGGGGGGTGAGACTGAAGGCTGTGGGGTAAGACAGAATTGGAGATAAGGCTGGGTATAGGGCTGAATGGGAATAAGCCTGTTAGGGAATAAAACTGGGGACTGGAAGGATTATATCTAGGGTGAGACTGAGTGCTGGAGGATGGTAATATGGGTTGGAGTGCGGTATGAGCCCTAGGGACAATAAACTGGGGCTGGAGATAGTAAGGGATAGGTGAGGCTGGGGGAAATGAAGTTGAGGACTGGTTGCGATATTGAGTCCTGGGGGAGTAAGACTGGGAGCTGGAAAGAGTAAGGTTGCAGGAGACACTTAAGACTTTGGGAGTAAGGCTGAAGGCTAGAATTTTCAATGAGGATGGGGGTTTGGCTGAAGAGGAAGTCGTCCAGGTGTAACAATGTTGGGGACAGGAGGGAATAAGTCTGGGGTGAGGGCTAGGGGTAATGAACTGGGGTCTGGAGGTGAATGCGAGACCTGAGTGGAGTAAGGCTGTTGGTTGGAGAGAATAAAGATGGGGAATGGAGTTGTGTGGTTGGGATGAGACTTAGGGTTAAGGGAGTCAAGCTGTTGGTTGGAAGGAATAAGGATGGGGGAATGGAGTTGTGAGCTGGGGATTAGACTTAGGGTTAGGGGAGTAAGGCTGTTGGTTGGAATTAATATGGATGGGGAATGGAATTGTGAGCTGGGGGTGATATAAAGTACAAATGTCCCTTGAATTCTAAAAAAAAATTCTAATACTGATTCATCTTTAGCCAAAGCATTATCCAGCTCAGCAATCATTGGGAGCTGATTGTTTTCCTGTGCAGGCACAGAGAAGGTTAATTAATCATCCACATAGAGAAGATTGCCACAAGCTTCTGATTGCTATGGAGTCGTGGTGGATATATAGGCTTCACCCTTTGGGTGTCAGAGAGGTATCCAATGCATTGCATTATAATGCACCGGACACATCTCTGACACTCAAAGGGTTAAGACATTCCTTTTTCATGATTTGAATAATTAATGGGATATAAATCATATATTTTAAAAATCATATTTATTTGATACAATTATCTGTTTATTCCTTTAGAAAGTAGAGTATATGGTGTGTGTTTTTATTGTGTAACTTTATTTAAGTTCTGTATATTACATAGCAAATAAAAGGATTTGTCCTTGCTGTGAGGTTAGTGAGTTCGAGCCTTTGATTAAGTCCACATTAATGTGAAACGCGTAGGGCTGTCTGCTGCACAGCAATGCTCATTCTTGTGTCTCTATTCATAAAGTTAAAAGCAGAGGGTAAACAAAGTTCATGGTTTTTTTAGCACTGCTGAATTCATGACTGAGGATTATAGGGCCACGCGAGAGAGAGAGGGTTGTTATCTTTGTCAGGAATATCACTAGAAAATTGGTTTTCCATGCCTATTTTACTGTTGAAGGCACATAAAAACAACCCCTTATAGGGTCTTATACTTTGTGTTTCAAAAGACATTTTTCTTATAATGCACACAGTGGGACAGTTGACATTAAAAGGATAGTAATACTTTATTATTACTATCCTTCATATTGTAGGTATTTGCAAAATAAGTTAATAGCCCACAGGTTCATCTCTCAAACCTTTATGGTTTGAGAGATAACTGAAGGCAAAGTCCCCCCTCCCTCCCCCTTCCCGTTGTGCTGACTGCAGGCTCTGCAGCTGAGCCGAGATCCTGTTAGTGAAGAAGAATTATTTCACTGAAATGGTCTTCTGCATGTGCTTTGTTTGTGCTTGGTTTGCAAGCACATGTAGTGAAATAATTCTTTGTCACTAACGCTATCGCGGCTCTGCTGCAGAGCCGCATGATGAAAGACAGACCGGATATCCCTGCAGTCAGTACAACGCTGACTTCAGGGAAGGGGGAGGGAGGGGGGAACTTTGCCTGTGGTTATCTCTCAAACCATAAAGGTTTGAGAGATGAACCTGGGGGCTATTAACTTATTTTTCAAATACCTACAATATGAGGGATAGTAATAATGAAGTATTACTATCCCTTTAACTATGGTTTCCTTGGTAAATGATAGTAACAGCACCACCTGGGGACCGCAACAGAAAATTGCAGTTTATTGTAAAAAAGTTTGACATGTAATAACTTTTGAATGAAAACCCTCACAACAGCCTAAGTTCCCTTGCTGTTCCTCTTCAGGAAAAGCTATATAATATATAGTTTTTCATTAACAAAGTTTACTGCACCTGTAACACAATTTATTTGTTGAGTAGATCATTGCAAAATTTGACAGAGAGCCTGAATTCACTCATGTTTTCATTCTCCAATGTTCCCTGCCTGTATCTGGAAAGGACCTTTTATTTCAACAAAGCACTGATAAGAATATCAAAAATCTGTCTGGAGAAATGACTAAGAGCTCTAGCTCATGGTAAAATCAAACAGGATTATTTGGTAACCCTGGAAAGAGCACAGATACAGGGACTCTGCAGAAAGAAACACCCAGTGGATACATAAAAACAGAGATAAAGAACATCATGAACCACTCATATCACTACATTACAGTGAAATATTGTTTTAAAGGGATAGTAATGTCTCTATTAAATTGCAGCTGTGATTCGTGTTTAAAGTGATAGTAATGTTTCACAAAAACAGCAGCTCCAATTAATATTCATAGTATTTGAGCCATAGAGGGTGTTATTTCATTACTGTGAGAGTTGTAGTTCAAAAGTAATTGAATGATAAAGTTTCCCCCTCCCGCCCCTTTTACCTAGTGTAAGCCATCTCTTCTCAGATGTGGAATGCAGTCCATAGACCAGACAGATAACAGAAGGGGACAATCTTCTTCCTATGAGAACAATGAAATCCCTGCCCCCCTGGACAAGTTTTTCAGCTTTGTCCCTTATCTTAATTGAAGATTGTCCCTCTCTGCAATCTACCTGGGCACCTCCCTTCTGCTCTGACTGAGCAGTGTTACATCAGGAAAAGGGGTGGGAGAGGGATACTTTGTCACTGAATTACTCTTGAACTACAACTCTGACAGTATTGAAATAACACTCTCCGTGGTCCAAATACTATGAAAAGCAGTTGGAGCTGCTTTTATTATGAAACATTACTATCCCTTTAAATTGATTGAAGCAAACAGATGTTTATTCAGAGATCTGAACAAATGTATGTTTGCTTCAATCAGTTGATTTCTGCGAGTGCTGTTGTAGTGGTTTTTGTAACATACCAAATTCATATACATAACCTACAACTGAGTGTCTCTGTCTCTGCTACAGGTTCAGGGTGGGCAACACATTCGACAAAACAGTTCTTAGCTATAAACTACAGCAGAGGAGGGCAACAGTTGAATTACAATTCCCATCATTCTCCACCAGCGTTATCCACTATACTGTGAGTTGTGTCCAGCCCCAGCTGGAGAGCTTCATCTTTCCAAACCTGCTGTAGTCTACAGCTAAGAGCTCTTTTGTGAAACGCGTCATTCCAAACTGTATTATATCTTTATACCTTGCAAACTCTATCCTGTCTTTTTTATAACCCACTGAATGTTAGATATGTCTCAAACCCATTGCTTAGCATTGTGTTGAAATTGTCTCCAGCATCAAAGGTCTAAACACATAAAATGTAAAGGATCCAGAAGTTTTTACTTCTCATCTTCATGTGAAATGTTAGGGCCAAACCAAGCTAAATGATCCCTTATGATGTGCAGTGCGCACATTTTACATGACAGTCAGAGCTCTTCAAGTGACCCTGCCAGTAGCCACACACACTGTTGCCTGGCATACCTGTAACCTATAATGTACAAGCACAAAAAAAATCTTAACCCCTCGAGTGATAGAGGTTTCAGAGTTTGCTATCTATAGGAGAACTCATCCGCATAATGTACAGTACAGATAGATTGTGTCACAGAGCTTGCAAACAGTGAAACTACCCTTGGAACTTGAAGTCTGTAGATGGACTGACCATCAGAATTTACACTACACATACACACATAGAACTTACAGTCAGGCTAAACAGTCATAGCTTACCGCCTGTATGAGACTTACCCACTGAGTTTATCCTTTTGAGTGCCAGAGAGATATCCAATGCATTGGTTTGCCAATGTCTATCCCAGGCCAGCCAACATAAACCCAGACCAGCTGACTGAATTCTTGTACATTTAACTATTTTACTTCTTATTACTGGTATGCACATGTACATGACCTTGGTCAAGCAACTGCCTTACAAAGTTGATTGAAGGACTCAGTTCTGCTGGCAACATAAAAGGTCTGGGAGGAATGGCTCAAGGTGGATAAAATGGTCGGAGGACCGGCACATGATCAGAGCACACTCCACAGTGTCTTGTCGTGGTATTGTTGATCAGTTGGTGGGTCTGGTTTTCTGGTTCAAACTTGTAGGTTATTAGATGTTATGAAGGAGTTCATGGTCTGCATGGTGTTGAAGGGTCTGTGTAAGGGCAGGTCATCTTGAGGCCTATGGACTAAAAGTAGGTACAGGTTCAGGGGTATTTTATGGGTAACTTTCCTTTAAAACTGTTTGGTCCAGTACTGATGTGTTTGGTAGAGGGACCTGGATTACTCTGTACCAGTTGCTTGGTGTCACATGTTTCCCAGTTTCTTTATCATGGGCTTTCTGCAGTATCTGCAGTATTTGGTCGTTGTTGCAGGTACCTTAATTGATACAACAGTAGGGCCTTCCTCTCACACTGTTTTCAGTTTCCTCACTTTTTTTGTTCTTGCCTGGTTTGGATTTAGAAGGAAAGGATTTTGGGGGGCTTCTTTTTGTATTGGGGCTGCACTAAAGGCGGCTCAGTTGGCTCTGGCAGAGGAGGTGGTCATGTGAACTGGCCATTGGACGCCAAATAGTTTCAAATTGTTTTTTAGGCCTGATAGACTCTGAAAACCCCCACCCCCATTATTTCAGTACTCTCCTATTGGGTCTTACACCTTTAGGCTCTCTACTGGTTGATTCCCTATTTAGAGTTTTGTAGGGATTTACAGGATTTTTTTATTTATTTATTGATTGATTGAGTAACTGATTTATTTTTTTTTTTTTGGGGGGCTGAGCATATTGATTGTGTTTCATTCTCCATAGGACAGACCCCATTGCAGGTGCGGGTTATTGGACATTTTTAAATCTATAGGGCCAAGGAACTCACAGCCACCTGTAACCATTTCCTCCATTTGTGAACTGACTAGGCAAAGGCTGCAATGTCTTGATTTGATTCTCCTGGTATGAAGTGTGGTTCGCTGTTGATGGGTGTTTTGTAGTTTGCTGGTTTTAAGGGACATGTTGCTAATGTCTTACGCTGATCATTTGCCCCAGATGTATTATTATGTCTCCAGTTTGGAACCTGGGGAAAAAGGATGATGTTC
This sequence comes from Rhinophrynus dorsalis, assembly GCA_037306005.1. Lineage (NCBI taxonomy): Eukaryota > Metazoa > Chordata > Amphibia > Anura > Rhinophrynidae > Rhinophrynus > Rhinophrynus dorsalis. The sequence goes on from CM074722.1 coordinate 486,637,338, forward strand.
AACATGTTCAAACTGCTGTTTTCAAATATTGTCATGGTGTGGTCCAAAATGTGTCTTGGTGGCATTGAGAAGTTGAAGGGATCCCAAGGCTTTGCATAAGACAAGAATAAAACTTAATATAAAAATAGCCAGTTTATAGTTTTGTTAGGGGGTTTGCCTGTCTGACATAAGCTGTTTGAAAAAAAAAAAAGTAATCTTTTTGTTAGGGTTAATGGGGCCCATTCCAACAAGACTGGTCTTGATCTATCAGCTCTGAGCTTGTGGTGTTGATTGAAAAGACAATTATTCAGTTAAGGTAGGTCCAGTGGGATACCTCTATGGCATTTAAAAGGATGGTAATACTTGAAAATAAGTTTATTTTATATTGTAGCCCTTAAAAAAACTTGAAAAATGATATAAGTCTTATCTCCCACACCTTTATGGTTTGGGAGATATTCAGAAGTAAAGTTTCCCCTGGAGTGATGTCATTGCTCCACCCTTCAGATTTGGAATCCGGTCCCTGGACCGGTTGTGCCTCTCCAGACGTGCCGAGATCACAATCTTTAAAAAGAATTTCTTCATTGGAATGGTCTACAAAGTGTGCTTGCAAGCCAGGCACACTTTGTAGATAGTTCCAATTAAGTAGTTCTTTTCAAAGTTCGTGATCTCGGAACTGCTAAAGAGCTGCCTGTTGCTCTGTGGACCGAATTCCAAATCTGTCCACTAGATGGCAGACTTGGCTGAAACAGCCAGGAAAAGATAATTTTACTATATTTTACATATGAATATCTCCCAAACCATAAAGGTTTGGGAGATAAGACTTATATCATTTTTCATGTTTTTTTAAGGGCTACAATATAAAATACAATTATTTTCAAGTATTACTATCCCTTTAAAGGGTTAAGCTGTCAGGTCTTTTTGTGTATTGACTTTGCCAATAACAAAAGTGTGAGATTTAAAGTTATACCAGAGAAGCTTCCTACTTTCAGGCCAGCAGCCTGTGGTTCTTCACCAGACTTCAGCTGCAGGAGAGGAGTAGCCGTATACCTTAGACTTATTTGGCCAGTCAATGGGATGTAGTACAATTAAATGTGCAGGTCCAGCATGTTAATGTTTTAAAGTTTTTGTGTACCTGGGGACAAAATGATATTCTGATGACCTGAAATTTAACTTATTTCTTAAATAAAGAATACCTTCAAAGTGTTCCTCTTTAGGAGGAACAGTCCCTCTTTGAGACCCAAATCCCTCTGTCCCTCTTTTTTATGAGAACAGAATGAGTAGTTTGAATTACATTGCTCCACAGCAATAAAACTCACAGAAATGTGTTGTTAATTGTAAGTATACGTGTTTATGAATTAATCTGTGTAAATAAAATAATTTGGTCTTGCTCTAAATCATTTATCAATTACACAAAGAGATGCCAGTAGGTTCAAGAAATAACCTAAAGATTCTTGGTAATGCCCCGCCCCCCAGCCCCACCCCCCAGAAGCACCACCTAAAACAGAAGTGTCCCTCTTTGCCATACGAAAAGTTGGGATTTGTGATAAAGCCACGGCCTACTTAACTCATAAGAATTGAGTGGTGTGTGTTCTATAGGGGGAATCACACTGTATTCCTTGGGCAAGGACCCTGAACAGAGTTGCAGGGTCAGACTGCAAGACATATAAGGTCATATGCTCAAAGAAAGGAGAACAAATTATTCAATGGGACTTTTAACCTCTTAGATGGTGTAGAGGTCTCCAGTTCATTGCACAAATTGGTCTGTTATGGTCATACCTGGGAACTTTGTTCTGTGCTCTCCCCAGAGGGGAGTCCTGTGGGGCCGGTGGGGGGAGAAAAATGACGCAATTCATGTCAAAAAAGAGGACAGGGCTTAACCACGAGTGGGGGACGGGGCTAAATGGGCTAGACAAAAAGAGCAAAAAATAGGAAAAGGAAAGAGGAGAAGTCTGCAGGGAGTAGGAGGAAAGACGGATAAAGAGCAGAAGTGGGTAGAGTTTCAGTAGAAATGCCCGGAGACTCAACCCCTGCTCTGGGACAAATCAGGAGAGTTCCCAGCTATGGTATGGTGCAGAGGGTTTACTTCAGACTTGCTCCTCTTTTGTCTTTGTGCCTATGTCCCTTGGTGCATGCCTCATAATTTAAAATGGTTACATCTGACTTGTTTGTATAGGAGTATATCATTATGCCAGCATGTATCAGTTTGAATTACATTGTAATACATAGTGGTTCAGGCCTGAGATCTTCTACTGCAGTGTTTCTCAACTCCTGTCCTCAGGACCCACTAACAGGCCAGGATTTGATGATTTCCTTGTTAGAGCACAGGTGAGTTAATCAATGTGAATGAGCCTCTGATCACATGATTTCCTTGTTAGAGCACAGGTGAGTTAATCAGTGTGAATGAGCCTCTGATCACATGATTTCCTTGTTAGAACACAGGTAAGTTAATCAATGTGAATGAGCCTCTGATCACATGATTTCCTTGTTAGAACACAGGTGAGTTAATCAATGTGAATGAGCCTCTGATCACCACACCTGCGCTCTAGCAGAGAAATCCCTAAGTCCTGTCCTGTTAGTGGGTCCTGAGGACAGGAGTTGAGAAACACTGTTCTACTGTGTGGAAGGTCTGCTTATCACACAGTGCACTTCCTAGAAGGTTATTTTGGGAGATAATTTATTTCCTTAGCTTCACCTTCCATTTCCCCTGATTGTGCTGTACTTGGGCTCAGCAGGGGAAAGGTCAGAGGTATATCCTGATGTGCACAAATCCTGCCTGTATCCTGTCTCCTTCATTTCCTTGACCTCTGCCAAGGGCTTCGTAGGATGGGACGATGAGAGGTGCTGGGATGAGCCCATGCTTATCCCATCGATATGTCCTGTTTGGATCATAACAATAGTCTACAGAACCAGTTGGCAGCAAACGCGAAAGGATTGGTTCAGTTTTGCCATTCCCAATACTCAAACATTCAAACATAGCAAACTTCAACATAGAAGAAAACAGACAGAGACACATTAAAAGAAAGTGATATAGAAATTCTATGTTGATGCTGTTACTACTCAGTCACTGCAAGTCCACCTCTATCAGTAGCAGTAGTACACACTTACACTCCTCACTGAAAGGATTACACCCCCCTAATATTATGCTCCTCAGAACTGGTAATATGAATTCCAGAGAGGCAGCTGACGATTTCTATTGGCTGTTGTGATGTCACACCAACCTGCACAGCCAATAGGAAAGAGACTGATCCTGTTAGTCCACTTCTATCAATATCAGCATTAAAAAAAAATGTACAGAACTCAATGAACAGGTCCTCTCCGGGCTTCTCCTTCCCAGAGATGGTGCTGTGAGCTGCAGAGAGGCAGATGATGGTTCTTATTGTCTGATGTGATGTCACACCCACCTGCACGGCCAATAGGAATGATGCTTCCACTAGCAAATGTAACTTGCAGTAGGTGGGAAAAGCTGAGAGCAGACCTATATAATTAGGGCAGTAAAAAGATCCTGGAAGGTGTCAGCATGTAGGACACTGTGCTCCCCTGGGGGACTCAAGAAGAGAATGTAGAGGTGGCTAAGAATCCAGATTATGGGACCCCCGCATAATATCATACCCAAGGCATATAAGGTAGGTTCAGATATGGCAGTTATGGTACAATTTGATTTTATGAATAACAAACTAAAAGCATGTACATCCTGAACAAAACAGTAAAAATAAATAAAATAAAATAGAACTGCACGCACTGACACAATTATGAAACAGAAAATGACACCATATTGTACAAGGCTGTGCTTAACCCTTAATGGCACAGAGTGGTTACAATACATTGCAAAGTAATGCTTTTGCTCATCCCTCTCTGGGATCATAGTAACATAGTAGATAAGGCTGAAAAAAGACATGCGTCCATCAAGTCCAGCCCATGCCAATAACACTCCTGTTGATCCAGAGGAAGGCAAAAAAAAAAGCCCTCTGGAGCAATTTCCAATGTAGTCCCAAGTGTGTGTGTGTGTGTGTGGGGGGGGAATTAATCCTTCCTGACTCCAACTGGTAGTCAACTAGTTCCCCGGATCAATATCCTATTTGCTTTGAAGCCATCTGTCATAATTGTCAATATTGTTCTGTGCTAGATAGGCATCCATTGCTTTTTTGAATACAGTTGCATTATCTGCAAGCACAACATCCCGAGGCAAAGAATTCCATAGCCTTACCACCCTTACTGTAAAGAATCCCTGCCTATGTTTTAGTCTAAAGCACCTTTCCTCAGGTCTTAATGGATGACCTCTTGTTCTTAGCGCAGCTCTTTGCATAAATAATTCATTGGATAGTTCTTTGTATTGACCTTGAATGTATTTGTAAATGGTAATCATATCACCCCTTAGGCGTCTCTTCTCTAATGTAAACAAACCCAGTTTGGCTAGTCTCTCTTTGTAACTCAGATCCTCCAATCCTTTATCAGTTTTGTTGCACGTCTCTGCACTTTTTCCAGTTCAGTAATATCTTTTTTTTAGAACAGGCGCCCAAAATTGTACTCCATATTCTAGATGAGGCCTAACCAAGGATTTATACAGAGGTAGGATAATATTAGCATCCCTTGCTTCTACACCTCTTTTTATGCAGGCTAGTACTCTATTTGCTCTTGCAGCAGCTAAGTGACTCTGCACACTGCTGTGAAGTCTATTGTCTATCAGTACTCCTAAATCTTTCTCTAATGAGGATTTCCCAAGTTGTTTCCCATTTACAGTATATGTAGCAAGTTTGTTTCTACAACCCAAATGCATAACGTTACATTTATCTACATTAAATGTCATCTGCCACTTTTCTGCCCATTCACTTAGTTTATCTAAATCCTTCTGTAGGGAAAAAACATCCAGCTCTGTATGTATTTCCTTACATAGCTTAGTGTCATCAGCAAACATTGAGATGCTACTTTCAATTCCCACTTCTAGAGCATTAATAAACAAATTAAAAAGCATTGGGCCCAGGACTGAACCCTGCGGCACCCCACTTATAACCCTAGACCAATTTACATTGGTTCCATTTACAACAACTCTCTGCCATCTATCATTTAACCAGTTCTCAATCCATGTACAGATAACACCGGCCAAACCGAAGCCTTTTAATTTATGCAGAAACCTGTTGTGAGGCACTGTGTCAAAGGCGTTTGCAAAATCCAAGTATACTACATCAACAGCAATTCCCCTGTCCAAATTACTACTCACTCCTTCATAAAATGCAAGTAAATTAGTCTGTCATGATCTGTTCTTCGTGAAACCATGCTGATTCCTACTAATGATATTGTTTGTCTTCACATAGTTCTGAATACTGTCAGTTAATAGCCCTTCTAGTATCTTACCCATTATGGAAGTCAAGCTCACAGGTCTATAATTTCCTGGTTTGGATCTTGCTCCCTTTTTAAACAATGGAACTACATCAGCTTTCCTCCAATCACAGGGCACTATGCCTGATTATAGTGAATCAATAAATATTAAGTATAATGGTTTTGCTATTACTGAACTAAGTTCCTTAAAGGGATAGTAATGTTTCATAATAAAAGCAGCTCTAATTAATCATCATAGTATTTGGACTTTGGAGAGTGTTATTTCAATTCTGTCAGAGTTGTAGTTCCAGAGTAATTCAATGACAAAGTGTCCCCCTCCCGCCCCTTTTACTGATGTCACACTGTTCAGACAGAGCAGAAGGTAGGTGCCCAGGTAGATTGCAGAGAGGGACAATCTTCAATTAAGTTAAGGGAAAAACCTGAAAAGCTTGTCAAGGGGGGTAGGGATTTCATTGTTCTCATAGGAAGAAGATTGTCCCCTTCTGTTATCTGTCTGGTCTATAGACTGCATTCCACATCTTAGAAGAGATTGCTTACACTAGGTAAAAGGGGCGGAAGGGGGAAACTTTGCTTGTGAATATCTCATAAACCATAAAGGTTTGAGAGATAAGACTTATATCATTCTTCATGTTTTTTTAATGCCTACAAAATAAAATAAAGTTAAAATGAAGTATTACTATCCCTTTAAGTACCCTTGGGTGTATACCGTCTGGTCCAGGTGCTTTATTCACTATAACCCTTTTCAGTCTCTTTTGGACCTTGTCCTCAGTAAGCCATGTAGATGTTGGAGGAAATTCCATGGTTTTGTCTCTTTGCCCACAGTTTGTCATTCCTTTGTATATACTGAAGCAAAGAACGTATTTAGGGTGTCAGCCATAGCTTTATTCTCACTAATCAATTCACCTGTTTCAGTCCTAAGAGGACCAATATCAACCTTAACTTTTTTGTTGTTTATATACTTGTAGAATTGTTTAGGGTTTTTCTTGCTCTCATTTGCAATGTTTCTCTCATTTTCTATTGTAGCTAGCTTAATTGCTTGTTTGCAGATTTTATTACATTCTTTATATTTTTTAAATGATGCATCTGACCCGTTTGACTTAAACACCATAAAAGCCTGCTTTTTATTTCTCATTTCCCTGCTAACCACATTATTAATCCACATTGGTTTCGCTTTACTTCTCTTGTGCTTATTCCCCAATGGTATATATTGACGTGTATATTTGCCCAAGAGCATTTTAAATACATTCCATGATTCTTGTGCATTTTTATCTTTTAAAATTACATCCCACTGGACATCCTTTAAAGCTTCTTTTAACTTTGTAAAATTAGCCTTTTTGAAATTGAATGTTTTGGTTAAACTCTTGCTATTGGGTTTCTCATAACAAACTTCAAATTATACAATATTGTGGTCACTGCTGCCCAAATGTTCCCTTACCTGCACATTGTTTACCATGTCAGAATCGTTTGAGAGCACTAGGTCAAGCAAGGCCTCTTTTCTAGTTGGCTTCTCTACTAGTTGGGACATAAAATTATCATTTATCATACTTAGAAAAATATTTCCCTTTGTTGTGCCTGAAGTCATATTGCTCCAGTCAATTTCAGGGTAGTTGAAATCTCCCATTATAATTACCTTTGCTGACCTAGCAGCCTTTTCCATTTGCAGTAAAAGTTGGGCTTCCTCCAACTCCCCAACATTAGGTGGCTTGTAGCAAATCCCCACCAATATCTTTTTATTATGTGTGCCCCCAGTGTGTATTTCAACCCACAAGGCCTCTACCTTTTCATTGGACCCTTCATTTATATCTTCCCTTAAACTAGGTTTTATGGCCCGCTTTACATTTAGGCATACCCCTCCTCCCCTTTTATTAACCCTGTCCCTCCTAAAAAGTGAATAACCCTCTAGATTGACTGCCAAGTCATACGTTTCATCTAACCAGGTTTCAGACACTCCAGTCAAATCATACTGCTCATGTACTGCAATAATTTCTAGTTCCCCCATCTTACCAGCCAGACTGCAAGCATTTGATTGCATACATTTTATCTTTTTGCCATTCCTAAAGATTTTTGTTCTTTTTCATATGTATTTGTCTTTTTTCAGGCTGTAAGAATGGCAACTCCCTATTAGATGAACTAGCCCATTCCTCCTCTCCACCCCCATGACCCTTCTCTAATCCCATTTCCTCAATTATACTACCTTCCCCAGCCTGTGTTGCAGCTCCCTCCACCCTTTCTAGTTTAAAGTCTCCTCGAGCCCTCTAACCATCCTATCGCCCAGCACAGTGGCCCCCCTTCCACTAAGGTGCAATCCATCACTACTATAAAGATTGCGCCCAAGGGAAAAGACTGCCCAGTGCTCTAGGAACCCAAACCCCTCCTGCTTACACCAAGTCTTTATCCACGCATTTAACTCCCTAATCTCCCATTGCCTTTCTAATGTAGAGCGTGGCATAGGTAGAATTTCAGAAAATACTACCTTAGAGGTCCTCTGCTTAAGCTTATATCCTAGGTCCCTGAAATCCTTCTTAACGGACCTCCATTTTCCACTGACTTTGTCATTAGTACCAACATGTACCATGACAGCCGGGTCATGCCCAGCCCAGCCCCTCCCAACAATCTATCAACCCGATCAGCCACATGTTGAACCTGAGCTCCCAGGAGACAGCAAACTGTACGATTGTGGCGATCTTGGCGACAGATTACCCTGTCTGTCTTCCTAATAATAGAATCCCCTACCACCACCATCTGTCTAGGTCTGCCTGAGTCCTGGATCCCATCCGTGCAAGAGGGGCTGTTCACTCGGCTGTTAGAGAAAACAGTCCTCTCCAGCAAAGACATTCCTGTGTCAGCATCCCCAACATCATTAATCAATGTAGCAAATCTGTTAGGATTAGTAAACACAGGAGTATCCTCCCTATTTCTCTGTCCACCCCCCTTGCTATGTCTAACTGTAACCCATCTGGCTACCTGCTCTTTCTTTGTGCAGTCTCCACCCCCAGAACTACCTACCACCACTTCCTGCTGCTCAGTCAGCAGACCCCTCTCAAGTTTGGTCGTCTTTCTCAATGTTGCAACCTGCCCCTCCAGATCTCTAATACGAGCTTCCAGAGAGACCACTTGCTCACATCTGCCACAGAGGTATGCACCCTGGAACGGTTGTTCCAGGTGTGCAAACATATGGCAGTTTGTGCACTGAGTTAAATGGACAATCATTCTACCACTCATATGTGCCAGTTATCACAAGATAAAAAGGCAGGCAGGCAAAATAGCTGCACAGTAAGATTGATAAATGTGTTCCCCTGTGTAATTCACAGTATTTGAATTCCCCTGTTTTAAATTCCCACACTTACCACACTTCTGCACTTGAATTCCCCTGTTTTAAATTCCCACACTTACCACACTTCTGCACTTAAACACTTCTGCAAGATTCACACGTTCAAGTATTCACTATGCATCTGGTATTTAAGCCAGGAATCCACCAATTACAAACACAGCAATTAGTCACTCCCACCACACCAGACTTCAATTATTTACTTGTATCACAGCAAAGAGGGGGAAAACAAAACTTAGAGAGATTTGATTTTAACCTCTCCCTTACCACACTAAGTAGGGATAAGTGTTTGAGTGCCGGGGGGGGGGTGGGGGTAATCCAACGCAGGTAAAGAGGACTGAAAAAATGTACTGATGGTTCTTTTAACCCCTTAACGACCGGCTACGCAGGCATGCGGCGGTCACTAAAGGACCACGGAGCATTTTTTTTTTTTTGACGATCTGACTCAGGGCTCCCCGAAAGGCGTGCAGCCGCACGGGGAGCCCTGAATTCCATGATGGTCATAGTACGTCATGGGTAGTTCATGCACTTTTTACCCATGACGTACAAGGACCGTCAAGGGTTGCTAAGGGGTTAAATTTCTTGTAAAGTAATGTGTTATTATGATAGCTCAACTGGTTAATGCACCAGCTGTAGAATCTGTTCAAACTTCAGGGTTACAGTTTCTAGTCCCAGCAAGGTGAACTCAGCCTTTCATCCTACTTATATAGATAAAATGAGTACCACTAATTTAGGTAATTATATTTACACCCCAGGACATACTTAAAATCAAGACACAAACTCAATGTTTCCTTCCTTGTAAAATACTATGATATTATTGTTATAAGGCTTTTCATGTTGTGTAAGACGGTTCACTTGTAAAACGTTGCATTCTACACAGCGTGCGGCTACACACCGCATTCAGCATGTCGCCATGATGAAAAAGGCAACATGAGAATCTCACCCTGAATAAAAGCGCAAGATTCTCATGTTGTCTCATGAAACGGTGCTGCAACCCAACTCACAGCATCAGGATGATTCATATGCTATAACTTTGTGTTCTAAGAATCAGATTCTTAGATGAATAATAAAATAATTACAACTCTAAAATTGTCCATAAATGCTTAGCAAATATGGTAGAGATTACAATGTAAAATGAAGCTGGCAACTTTTGTTAACCCTTTGAGTGCCAGAGGGGTATGCACCGCATTGCTGTGCTTCTGGCACTCAAAGGGTTAACAAAAGTTGCGAGATTCATGTTAGACTGTAATCTCTACTATATTTGCTAAACAAATTATGGACCATTTTAGCGTTGTAACTTTTTATTATTCTTGTAAGAATCCAGTGCTTAAAGTGATTTTGCCGAGTCTTCTGTATATTAATAATAACATATTGCGCTATTTTTAAGTCCTTACTTTATTGTAGTTCAAAAGTTATGCAGAAATAAAGATCCCCAGTCCCCCACCCCTTTCTGGCTGCCTCCCTCTGGATCTGTAATTGGGTCTTGCGACTCAACGGCTGCAGCGAGGGACAAACTTCAGTAAGTATAAGTGAAATCCTAGCCCCCCTTGATGAAGGGCTATCCTTTTAAAACAGCGCATTTTTAAGAGCACGCGGCTTGGAGCCCCAATAAGTAGGTCACCGTGTTGAAAAGGGCGACATGAAAATCTCGCCCTACATAGCAGCACAAGATTTTCATGTTGCTTCTTTTAACAGCGTGATCGCCTGAGGGGTTGGTTTGAGAATATAATCGAGCGTGATGTCCACTGCCTTGTCTGTAATAATAAACTGCTTTAGCTTTACAAAGTGTTTTGAAACTTGGTTCTCCATACTAATGATAGATGTGTGCCTCTGTGTGTGTCATTAATTAAAAATAAAGCTGGCCGATAATAACTCTTTCTGTGCCGAAAGGCTTAATGTGCATATTTTTTATCGGGCAGCTTCACTTTTAATTAATGACACACACAGAGGCACACATCTCTGATTAGTAAATAGCTCAATGGAGAACCAAGCTTTGCAAAGCTAAAGCAGTTTATTATTACAGGCAAGGCAGTGGACAGCATGCTAGATTATACTTTTCACCAACCCCGCAGGCGATTAAGCTGTTAAAGAAGCAACATGAACATCTCACACTGATATGCAGGGCAAGATTCTCATGACGCCCTTTTCAACACGGTGACCTACTTAGTGTGGCTCCAAGCTGCACGCTCTTAAAAATCCATTATTTTAAAAGTGAACCTGATGAAGTGGGGCAGGATTTCCCTTTGCTTACTGAAGTTTGTCCCTCACTGCAGCCGTCCTGACCAGACTGCAGCTTCTTCTGTGATGTAGCCAGAAGGGGCGGGCGGTGGAACTTTATCTCTGCATAACTTTTAAACTACAATAAAGTAAGGACTTAAATATAGTGCAATATTTTAGTATTAATATACAGAAGACTCAGCAAAATCATTTTAACTAGACCAGGGCCGGATTTACAGTCCAGGCTCCCCTAGGCAAGTAACTCTGGGCACCCTTAACTCAGCCCATGGCCACACCTCACTCCTCATAAAACCACGTCACCATTTTCATTCATTGTTTCCTGGCACAGAATATACCTTTGGCCTACAACAAGCAAGGACATAAAAGCTCTAATCCCTTGGTATCTAGAGAGATCTGCGTTGGAGATCTCACTAGCATCCAAGGGTTTAAATAATATCCTGTAAAAGGGTGTATAAGCTACTGCATGTATATAGAGATTGCTCTGGCCCCACCCACAATTCAGAATGTGGGTGGGCCAGCACAGCTGAGGCACCCCTCAAAATCTGGAGCTCTAGGCAGGTGCCTATTGGAAAATCCGGCCCTGAACTTGACATTACTAACCCTTTAAAACACAACGTTATAGCATATGAATCATCCTGATGCTGTGGATTGGTTTGAAAAGCCATTTAAGGAGGCAACCTAAGAATCTCACGCTTTTATGCAGGCCGAGATTCTTATGTCACCCTTGCTGAATGCAGCGTGTAGCCACACACTGTTTAGAATGCAACGTTTTAAAAGGATAGCGTATAAAACAAGGGGATATCATTCATTCATAAATTAAACCAGTCCTAACCTATTTGATTTTGATTCTTTCTGCTTTCTTTAAAAAAAATAATTGCATAAAAATTTACATAGGTGGCCCACTTTTATAAGTCTCTATGGAGAACGTTACAGTCATTTATAGATATTTCCCAAACACTGAAATAGAATGGAATTATCTTCAGATCTTACAGCTTTGGAGTTATTCATTTCCCAGTCGTAGAAGTACCCTAGTTTCTAAAGCCTTATAACAAATAATTTTTATTAAAAAAACATTGCTAGTCATTGAATTAAATTCTACATGATTAAAAAGCAATTTGATACACTGACAGTTGAAATGCCTCTGGAGGAATCACTTCTGCGAAGGAATCCAGTGTATCTTTCTATAAACACCCTCATATGTCTGTATGTCTCTGTGTTTATAACCTGCAGCATTCTGGCTGACGAATCTTCATAAGCTTCACAGTAAAGGTCACAGCTAAGTCTTGTCTTCCTCTGGCAGATACAATAATGCATTGGAAGCTTTGAACCATTCTCCCTATAGATAGAATAGAACCTCCCACCTATATTACAACTGTCATCTTAGGGACTGCTAGTAGGGAGCTATTCTCATCCCTGTTTTATGTAAATCTTTATATTATTGTTGCTGTTCCCATGGATACATTTTCCCTTACTTCTAAATATTAAAAAAATGACAATATCCGTTCTATGATTACACACCAATGATACGGCCCGTGGAACCAAAACAAAATTGGATGGCCGTTTCGTCCTGGAGAGACGGATTTGCAGCCCTTTTTCACAGGCTCCAATTTTAATTAATCTGGGCTCAGTGTTTATCCAAAGTATACTTTCATAATATCACAACATTATCAGATTATAAAACAGAATATAGAGTCAGTGCAGGCTGAGCAAACTGCAGTAGGCAGATGGTAAGAAATACGTACCAGTCAGTCCTGGCATGGCATAGTATGAACACACACCTGTGTGCCCAACAAATCAGTGCCAGGCAGGCAAAGCAAATAACAGAACTCGCAAAATAATTCAAAGTTTGGCAACAGAGGAAATAAAGTAAATATCTGCAAGGAACTGAGCTCCATATGTTAAAGGGATAGTAATACTTTATTATTAATATCCCCCATATTGTAGATATTTGTAAAATAATTGAATAGCCCCCAGATTCATCTCTCAAACCTTTATGGTTTGAGAGATAACCGAAGGCAAAGTTCCCTTCCCTGAAGTCAGCTTTGTACTGACTGCAGGGGAAGTCTGTCGTACGACAGGCTTGCAGCTCTGCAGCTGAGCCGAGATCCCGTTAGTGAAAAAAATTATTTCACTGAAACTGTCTTCTACTTGTGCTTGGTTTGTGCTTGGTTTGAAAGCACATGTAGAAGACCATTTCAGTTAAATAATTGTTTTTCACTAATGTGATCGTGGCTCAGCTGCAGAGCCGCCTGATGAAAGTCAGACCGGATATCCCTGCAGTCAGCACAACGTTGACTTCAGGGAAGGGGGAGGGAGGGTGAACTTTGCCTTCGGTTATCTCTCAAACCATAAAGGTCTGAAAGATGAACCTGGGGGCTATTAAATTATTTTACAAATATGTACAATATGGGGGACAGTAATAATAAAGTATTAATATCACTTTAAAAAGGAACTCAGGAATTCTGGGTAAACCAACAGCACTGTAGCCGAGGCCTAAATAGCACTATTGATTTAAAAGGGAGATTTTAACCTTTTGCACGCAAGATAGGTCTGCAGTGCACTAGATGGGAATATAATTCTACCGACATCATCTCCCAGCGCTCTGCATTACAGAAGAGGACCGCGCGGGAGCTCAACGTGCCAACCCCTCTCTCCTGCCACTCCACTGGACCGCCAGAGATTGGGAGGTAGGAGATGGGGGCATTGTGGAGATTGGGAGGGCATTGTGGAGGGCCCGGGGCCCAATGTGGTTGGGGGGAGGGCATGGTACTTCTTGAACCAGGGCCCAGAAGGTTCTAATTTCGCCTCTGAGCAGATGCTTGTTACCCAGAGAACTTGATGTTCATCCAGAGACCCGCAGACAATATCCTAAGTCTGGAGTCTCCGGATTTTAATTCTAAGCTATGGGTCTCATCTAGAATATGGAGTACAGTTTTTGGCACCAGTTCTTAAAAATTATTGAACTGTAAAAAGTGCAGAGACGTGCAACAAAACTGATAAAGGGATTGGAGGTTTTCAGATATAAAGAGAGACTAGCCAAACTGGGTTTGTTTACATTAGAGAAGAGACGTCTGAGGGGTGATATGATTACCATTTACATATATATTCAAGGTCAATACAAAGAACTCTTCAATTAACTATTTACTCAAAGAGCTGCGCTAAGAATGAGAGGGCATCCATTAAGACTAGAGGAAAGACACTTTTGATCAAAACAAAGGCATGGATTTTTTTACAGTAAGGATAGTAAAGTTATGGGATTCTTTGCCTCAGGATGCTGTGCTTGCAGATACTGTAACTGCGTTCCAGCACAGAGTAATATTGAGAATTACGTCAGTTTATTTCAAAACAGATAGGATGGTGATCCAGGGAAATATCTGACTGTCAATTGAAGCCAGGAAGGATTTTTTTTTACCCTCTTGAGGCTTAATTGGAAATGGCTTCAATGTGTTTTTTTTTTCCTCACGGGTTGGACTTGATGGACACGTCTTTTTTCAGCCTCATCAACTATGTTACTCTATCAACTGGACTGTTTTTGAATTTGTATTTGTTGTATTGCCAAGAATTACTCCACTTTTTCTCTGAACCTATGGCCCTAAGAGACATACGCAGAAAGGAAACAGAAGCAATTCTGGAGCAACCCAACTACTCTGTAAGGGAGGGAATACAAACTACCACTGATTTACACTGGGCTTCTAGTACCTTCAATGCTATAGTGGTCTCCATTGCATTGCAAAGCAATGCTCAGGAGCCCTCTCTAGCGGACAGGGGGTTAAAAGCCCCATTTAAGCCATTGGGAATATTATTTAGTTCCTTATGGTGCAGGTGGTTTGCCCCAGAATTGATGCACCTTAGCTTGGTCAATAAAGTCCCCTGGAGCAGTCTAACTGCGCCATAGGAGGAGAAAGGAAACACAACTGATATAATTGGGGACATTTAACCCTTAAATACTAGATAGATCTCCAACGCATTGCTTTCCAAGTCTATAAAATCCACATTTAACCTAATGGGTAATTGGGCGATTTTTATTTCACCCCTATGCAGTTATAGGTATGCTCCAGCATGGCAACTCGTTTGCTTTCTGTAAAGTCCTTAGGGTGATACGCAGAAAAAAAAATATGAACAAACCTGCTGCATTATCTGGGACACAGAAAAAATATCCAAATGGGGGGGATCATGGGAGTTGTAGTCCAACAACCGCTGGGCAGTTGCAAGTCAACCACCCCTTATACAGACATATGCACAAAATTGTCTCATTACTGGCGTAATAATGTTTTTTTCTCTTTCTGTCTGCATTCCTGGGAACTCTCTGGATTTGCCCTGGAGACAGTGAATTACTGGGTCCCCGTGGCAGAGGGTGAGTCTCCTGTGGTGGGGAGTTTCTTATGAAACCCCACCCACTTCTCCTCTTCCCACCCACTTCTCCTCATTCCCACCCCTTTTCCTCCTACTTCCTGCCCACTTTGTGACATATATCACTATGCCCCACCCCCACATGCAATTACACCCCACCCCTTTGGTTACTCAAATTTCCTCATTTATATCTCCCCAAAGCACCAGATTATCCCTCTCCGGGGGCTCAAGAAACAAATGTTCTCAGGTATGTCTGTCTGTATCGCTTTCTCCTACCTGATAGGGTAAAATAGTTCATAGGGGGTTTCTGAGCAATGGGTTTGCCCATGGCTTGATTTACAATTTTTACAGTTGATATGAGAACACTAACACTAACACTTCTTAATGATAAAACCCCACATACCTTAACCCCTTAAGGACCGGAGGTTATGGGACATTTCCGTCTCATAACGACCGCATAGGGGCACTTTGACGCGCCGGTACATGTGACCTGTCACGTGTATCGGCATGTCACTATGGGGCTTGAAAGAGATCGCTCCGATCTTGGAGCGGTCTATTTCATGCCCTATTTTTACTTACAGCGCTCCCGGTAGAGCGCTGTAAGTAAAAAGTATGTGACGTACCATGACCGTCATCGGTCCTTGAGTAGTTCAAGGACCGTGACGGTCCTGGTACGTCAAGGGTCCCTAAGGGGTTAATCTGAGCAAAAAATCCTAATGCCCACTAATAGGAATCAGTTCTCCATTGACTGATTCCCCTGAAGGAATCTTCAATTCTCATACAGGAGAACTCTCTGGATCTGCCCTGGAGACTGCATTTTTCTGACTTAATTATGGGTTCTGATTCACTGGGTTAGCGAGATCCCTGGTAATCCTACCCACTTCCTGCCTTGTTCTGCCTATTTTTGGGATGAAACCCCACCTTCCCCTATCCCAAGCTCACCTATTTCTATGAAGCCCCGCTGACATTGTGACGTGAATCGCGTCACTTGGACACTCTCACCTCCACCGATACTTATCAATCTGGGGTCTTCTGCCAGCAAAGTTCTCACTTATATTAATTAACATTGGATACCATCTTCATAGAGACAGACATGACTTGTTCTGTAGAACTCCTGGACAGACACTTCGTCCACTGAAGTCCTCCTAGGAAGGCTCCAGTGAGAAGAGTTTGTGGTTCATCAAAGAACCATATCCATGTTCATGGACATGATATGCAGTTCTAATTAAATATTAATTTTGGGTAACTAATCCATGCAGGAGGTATTTTTTCAGCCTCATCAGCTATGTTATTATTGATGTTGGTTGATTTCAATGCAGATAGGATGTTGATCCAGGGAATTATCCGACTACCATTTTGAGTAAGGGAGGAATTTTTTACCTACTTGGGGCTTAATCTGATATCCACAGGGTAACCACTGAGTATAAGAAGGGTATGCAGTGTATCACAAAGTGATGTGTTGCAAACCACTCTGATGCTTAAAGGGTTAAACCTTATTTAGGCTCCATTGTGGTACCTCCAGGGCAGAGGGAACAATCTCTGACTCTCCAGCTGTTGGAAACTACAACAACCATCATCCCCAACCAGCCGTTTGTAGCGCGGGGGGGGGGGGGGTCAATGGTTGCCTATCCCTGCTCTAGGTTTAACCCTTTGAGTGCCAGAGAGGTAGTCAATGCATTGCAACACGATACGTTGTCTACCTTTCTGGCACTCAAAGGGTTAAACATGTTTTAACCTCAATAGTTCAATCTATGCTACTATACACACACATATTACTATAAACAAACATAAATAAAATATGCCTATAATGTATCTCAGTGCTGTCTAAATTATTTAAGCTTCAAATTGGCAATCAACAGAATTTCAATATATATTTAGAGAATATTGAACACGTTATTTAATATTTAATAGGCATATTGACTACAAATTAGCAAATAATGATTTCCCTTATATATGTATTTTTAATATTTTTCAAATCCAATACCAATGATATAGGAAAACATAAACTTAGGGATTGTAAATGCTGCAGGCGTTGAATGAGGAGCATAGGGGTAGACAGACAGCACTGGAAGTCTATTGTTTGGTACCAGTCAAGTACAGGACCCATCAGGTTCATCATTTACCATTAGTTGAGAACAAGTAAATACAGTGTAAACAGGATTAGTGATCAGGTGATGTGCCTCTCTGCATGTTTGTTACAATCAATAACTACTCTATAGATTGGAGGGTGGTTTAGGACAGAAGAAGGGGAGGACTCATCAATAAGCCCTTGGGTTATGTAATTACAATCTCAATATCAGTGAATTAGAACAGTAAAGGTCTGTAAACACAGTGACGTCTAGGCAGAAGATAACGTGTAATTTTATATTATCAATTTAACTCTGTTTACTCCCTGAATAGCCACCTTGTTGTTCAGGGGTAGAGATACACATATTGTCCTTGATTCCTTTTGTGGAA
Organism: Rhinophrynus dorsalis; assembly: GCA_037306005.1. Lineage (NCBI taxonomy): Eukaryota > Metazoa > Chordata > Amphibia > Anura > Rhinophrynidae > Rhinophrynus > Rhinophrynus dorsalis. The sequence goes on from CM074722.1 coordinate 486,655,024, forward strand.
CAATTCTGTGAACCTGGAAAAAATTGGGGGCCTATTGGAACTGATTCTGAATCGATCGCAAAGGGAGAGGGGGAGAAAGGTGACAGAGGGACACAGGGGGGCATGAAAAGGAGCAAGGGGAGATGAGAACGAGAGCAAGAAGAGGGCAAGGGATGGGAATTAGGGGGAACAATGGGAGGGACCATGATAGGGCTAAGGGGAAGTAGTGAGATGGGGCTAAAGGGATGGAGGCAGAGTCATCTAAGGGGAAGGAGCAATAGTTGGATGCAAAGAACAGCAGACTAGTGAGGGCCAAAAAGAGAGCGGGCAGGGTAGAGAGGAAAGAGTCACTGTGAAGGGGGCCAGAAAGAAGGAGGATGAACTTTCTGAATAGTTTTGTTCATTGTTTTCATTCATCTTTTGTTGGTCTACAATTCCCATAACCTCTGACTGGCTGAGGAAGATGGGAGTTGAAGTCCAACAAATGCTGGAGAGTCACATATTGACCACCCCTCTGCATTTGTCTTCTGATGACACACATCAATATAAACAAGGCATGTGGCGTCTTATCATCAATTACTGCAGCAGCACCAACCTGAACACAAATGTCAGAGACTTCATTCAATTACTTGGCGTTAAACGGGACCACGGGATACTTTTCAAATCAGAAATGAGTTGTTCTATCAGATTAACAGTTTATTAAAAAAAAAACAAACACTCAACATTTTAAACCCCTGGCTCATATCTCTCTACACCACTCCACCCCCTGCTTGATACTTCATACCTTCTCGAAGTTTTGTCTTTGTGCAGAAACCAGAGACCTAGGAAGTTGCAGGTTTACAGTGACTAACTTTTTTACTAATGATACTTTTTTAGTAAAATAAAATATAAATCAAGTGGGAAAGATTGTATAAAGTAACTTAATGCTTGCACAATGCCAATTTCTGTTACGGTCAGTCCCCTAGACTTACCTCTCCCTGAGCTTAAACCAGCTACCTTCAGGCTGTAGGTCCTGCAACTTCCACTGCTGCCACCACAGGATCTTTCATCTGGAGGCTGTTCTGTAACTGTTTTGTCCTTTTTACTATTCCTGGCTTTCCTGGGTCTGCCTCCAAGCCCAATCGGTCAATGGCCTCCAGCTGGTTTGGGAGACTATTTAAAACAGTGCTCAGTTGTTAGCACGGGTGATGAAGACTCAGTTTCCTGTTTTCTGTATTTGATTCTCTGTTTGACCTCAGCTTGTACTTTGAGTTCTCTTGATCTCCACCTGTCTTGACTTCAGCTTGTACCTTGAACTCCGCCTGTCCCGACCTTGGCTTGTACCTCTACTTCGATTGCACTCCACCTGCCATGATTATTGGCTTGCCTTGACCACCTCTCAGTCTTTTACTCCGATACCTCTGCCTTAGACAGGTTTACAAATGTTCACTTGTCACATTGACGATGTCCTATTTCCATATGGAAATGTGGCATAATGAGTCATTTCCATATGGAAATAGAGGATAATTAATTTTTATTCATGTGGGTATGTTCACATGTTAATGTGGTTGTTCACCACATGCACTAAGCTCTGATAGCTGCCTCTGTTGTCGGAGTTTACAGTCCAGACTTCGCCTAATTGAGCCTGGCAATGCTGGGAATTCCCTGTAGTTTCCTATGCAGTAAGGAGTCCTCGATCAATCAAAAGCATGGAGGGTTGTTGAACTGCTGGCAATGTGGAAAGGATGCCCTTCCTTACTCATAGCCTGCAGTAGACAACCCTGAAGTCAGACAGCATTCTCTTTGCTTTCCCACTTGGTCAGTAGGGGAGTGGAGAGGATCTTTTCAGCACCACAAAAAGCATCACTACCTAATCTTTTGAGTGCCATAGGGAGGTGCATTGCACTCCCATGTGACACTCAAATGGCTAGAAAAGTACGGCAATCACACACAATCATTCCCTCAACCATGTGTCTTGGGCAGATGTGGGATGTGAAATGCTTTATGTATGTCCATTTTGGATATTAAATTCTTGAGTTGTATTTGACTCCCACGTCTTCCCAGAGATTAAAGGGATAGTAATACTTCATTTTAACTTTATTTTATTTTGTAGGCATTAAAAAAACATGAAGAATGATATAAGTCTTATCTCTCAAACCTTTATGGTTTATGAGATATTCACAAGCAAAGTTTCCCCTCCCGCCCCTTTTACCTAGAGTAAGCCATCTCTTCTCAGATATGAGTCTGGTTGTATGACAGTACAGATAACAGAAGGGGACAATTTTCTTTGTATGAAAACAATGAAAGCCCTTCCCCCCTTGACAAGTTTTTCAGCTTTTTCCCTTATCTTAATTGAAGATTGTCCCTCTCTGCAGTCTACCTGGGCATCTCCCTTCTGATCTGGTTGAACAGGGGGGGGATACTTTGTTTGTGAATATCTCTTAAACCATAAAGGTTTCAGAGATAAGACTTATATCATTCTTCATGTTTTTTTAATGCCTACAAAATAAAATAAAGTTAAAATGAAGTATTACTATCCCTTTAATGTTAAGATCTATGGGTTAACCTCAGGAGCCCAATTAAGGACGGTCCGAGTAGTTGGCCCAATGGGGAAACTAAACTGACAGGTGATTTGAATTATATTAAATTTTAAATGTTTATATGTTTGTTTGGTTTACTATGGCACTTTATGTCTATGATTAAGCACTGTTGGATGCGCGGAACATGTCAGATGGTGCAATACCTGTCTAAGTTGCTTTCTTCACTGTCTGGGTGTATCTTCATGCATTTTTAATGTTTCTGCAATAAAGTTGCTTTTAAATTATCCATGCCTGTTTGTTGCTGGAGGTGCCGTCTGACATCCTTGTTTGTATACACTAAAGTTATACGGGATTGGAGGACCCGCTAAGGCTGAGCACTCTTATTTCGGGTGAGGTTTTTGGACTTTTGTGTTATTTTTTCAACATGAATAACCGGATCATCTATTTTAGTTAGCGGTGTAGCACGGTTTTCTATTTCTACTTGTAATTTTTCATAGTCATACTAGTTGAAGATCCCATGTAAACGGGCCACAGTGCCACCCAGCAACGGCTGCGGTGCAGGCATGCACAGTAGAGACTGCCCGCACCGCAGCCGATACGGAGAGCTCCGAATTCAGTCCGTAGTCCTCTCTGTGCACTGAAGACTACGGTCTGAATTTGGAGTGCCCCGCTTCGTTATCAGCCACGGCGAGGGCAGTCTGTACTGCGCATGACTGCAGAGCGCACAGCCGATTGTACTGCACATGACGGCTTCTGACAAACATACATTTAGCAGATTATTATATAGGATTGTAGTGCACTTCCATATTACACAGAATGGAATTGAACCCCTTGGCTGGTGGAGATATCATATCTACAGTTTACTTATCAGTTGTGTTATAGTAGAATGTATCAAGTGATTGTGGGGTAACTTTACCCTGATTTTAGGCACGTATACAGCTAACTCCACTTTATGCCAGGTGTATGTGTTTTGCAAGAAATTAGCCTCACTCTGTCAGAGACCTATTGGGGGTTATGCACAAAGGGGTGATAAAGAGGTGATAAAGTGGAGATGACTTCTCCAGTTTATCACTTCTCCAGTTCCTATGTTTTTCCATGGACCCTGTGCACTAAGATCTCCAAAGTTGGAGAAATCTTGGTTCACAGGGTCCACAGAATAATATAGGAACTGGAGAAGTGATATCACTGGAGAAGTCATCTCTACTTCATCATCTCTTTATCTCCACTTAGTGAGTTAGAAAAGTATAACAACCAAACGCAATCATTCCCTCAACTCTGTGTAATCAGGGCCGGATTTACATCTCAGGAGCCTGTAGGCACAAAAATATGAAGTGCACCCCCCCGTGCATTAGCTGACCTGTGAGCGATGTGTGGGCCTTTTGTATCCTCCTCTGACTGCTGCCTCCTTGATCCGATAGATTCATTTGGGGGTGAGTGAGTCCTGGGTCATGTCCTCCTTTGCAGGAAGCTGGTATGCTCTGATCTCCTCTGACTGACAGCCTCTCACCCATCATCAGGCACCCCTACGGGCCGTGATGACATCAATGTGTGTGCTACGCAGAACAAAAGGTCACATAGGCATGCGCAGAGGGAAGAGTACGCACTTCTCTTCTGAGGGGTGCGCCTGTAGGCAGATGCCTACTCTGCCTTATAATAAATCCGGCCCTGTGTGTAATTTTTCATAGTCATATTAGTAGTGCACTCCCATTATTAAACAAAATAATACTGCCAAAATATTAAACCCCAGTTTATTTTTTTATACTTTTATGTCGCAGAGCAGGATTTAGCTGAATTTATGTTTCCAGAAAGCGTGCCAGTGGACAGTGGAAGCAGATACTTATGCAGTGTTGTAGTGTCCATGCAGCACTCATTGATCTGTATGCTGTAGAGATAGACTTTTCTACATTGTTTTGTTGGTGGAGTGTTACGGTTGGCAAGCAAAAACCAGGAGTCAGACGGTATAGTTAATAGAACCTTTATTATGAGAATAATGACAGTAATGCAATATATAAATACACACACAGTGAATGATTGAAACGGCGAGCACTGTATCAGGAATAGCAGTCTCCCAATCTCTGCACCACACTGTCCGAGACTAGGCCTCAGCCCACTGGAGTCTCGTGGTAAGGTAACGCCCAAGAGATACTGACTCAGCCTGCAGTCAGTAGCTAGGAGTCTGCTAGAGCCCCAGGTCAGTACTACGAAGGATGTCTGAATAACGGAACCAACAAACTGAGCTAACTGACAGAGCCTTCTAGTAAGCACCAGATAGGATAGTCAGACGAGCCAAAGTCATACACAAAGTGGGTAGTCAGCCAGAGCCACAGGTTTTGTACCAGAAAGGATATCCACTGAAGCGATGGAATGCTGGATGCGCAGTGGATAGAGCCCCAGGTCAACACCAGAGTGGGTATTCAGACAAGCCTAGGTCATACACGGAGCGGGTAGTCAACCAGAGCCACAGGTTTGCACCAGATAGGATATCCACTGGAGCTTATGTATGCTGGATGCACAGTGGATAGAGCCCCAGGTCAACACCAGAGTGGGTAGTCAGACAAGCCTAGGTCATACACGGAGCAGGTAGTCAGCCAGAGCCACAAGTTTGCACCAGATAGGATATCCACTGGAGCTTATGTATGCTGGATGCACAGTGGATAGAGCTCCAGGTCAACACCAGAGTGGGTAGTCAGACAAGCCTAGGTCATACATGGAGCAGGGAGTTAGCCAGAGCCACAGGTTTGCACCAGAAAGGATATCTGAGCCAAATCGGAAAACCAAGGAGAATAGTCAGACAGAGCCACAGGTCAACACCAGAATGGATGGACAGACAAGCCGGATCATACACAGGAATCAGGAATACTAGAAAATGAACTGCTCAGAACAACAACATAAGGGTGACTGAATCAGGACTCAGTCTGCCCTTTAAACCCCTCCACAGGAAGTAGGTAAGAGGAGCAGCTAGAGGGAGGAAGTAGGTAGGAGGAGACTACAGGAAACAAACACACATAAAACAGAGGCCTGCAGCATGCTTGAAGCCTCTTGCCTGCAGATGACGCGTGGAAAACGCCGTGCGTTGCTGAATCGGTGGCACTGGAAACAAGGTACTGTGATAGGGAGATGCACTAAGGTGTGATAAAGAGATGATAACGTGGAGATGACTTCTCCAATGATGTCTCTTCTCCAAATCCTATGTTATTCTATGGAGACTATGCACTAAGATTTCTTCAGCTTTGGAGATCTTAGTGCATAGGCTCCATAGACTAACATAGGAAATGGAGAAATGATATCACTGGAGAAGTCATCTTCACATTATCACCTCTTTATCACCACTTAGTGCATTTCCACCTTGTATGTGAAACTGACATCAGTAATGCACAAACGTGTATTTGCTACATCACGTCATTTGAATGTAACAAGGTTGGTATTTCTGAACAATGTATAGAACCAGATCAGTACCAGGATTGACTGGTACTTTCCAGAGCAAGTTGCCAACATTTAAGACACAATGGGATACTAGCAATGTGGTGACAGCTTTGCCTGTCGTTTTTTTTTTTGTATTATTTGTGATTGAAAAGCAGGTGTATATGACAGTGGGCAAAGGAACTTGGTAATAAAGGATAGACTTGGTGCTACACGATGTTGATATCAGAACTGAATTCCATAAACAGACAGACTCACCATCAATCCGTAGGTGCTCACCATGGAACAACGCTCCAGACGCCGTGCAGTCGATACAGAAACAAAACGGATACGGAAGTACTCGTGGTGATGTGAAAGTCAATAGTGTGACGTATGAAAAAACGATTTGCTCACTTGTTACGGGCTATTGATAAAAAGTAACTTTTATTGCAAAACATAAAAACAAAACATAGCTTATTGCTTCAAGGGAGCCAAAACACTCTAGCGCACCAGAGTATATTTGTCACTGGTAACAGTCTGACGTGTTTCGGCACTACCGCACGAAGCGCGTCAGACTGTTACCAGTGACAAATATACGCTGGTGCGCTAGAGTGTTTTGGCTCCCTAGAAGCAATAAGCCATGTTTTGTTTTTATGTTTTGCAATAAAAGTTACTTTTTATCAATAGCCCGTAACAAGTGAGCAAATCGTTTTTTCATTCGTCACGCTATTGACTTTCACATCACCACGAGTACTTCCGTATCCGTTTTGTTTCTCAAAGGAACGTGGTGCCTATCACAAAGTATATCTTATCTGTGAAAACAAAGTGCTCTCATCTCAATTCCACAAAATCCACCATTATATCGAGCCCTGGTGCATCTCCCCCAGTTCTTTATTCACATCCCCCCTACCCCAAACACACAGTGTTCTTTTTTATTCATTTTAAAGGTTGGGTGGTATGTAGCACTCTAATAAGGGAGAAATCTCATGATAGTTTCTTTTTTTAGGAATAAAATGTGAGTGAAAAAATCAACCATCCAAGGAATTAAAATGATAACAATTTAAACAAGGTATAATTTGAAAATCCTCTTTGAAATAGCAGAGAAAAGAAGCTCTCAGCAGGTTATTATTATGTGCTAGAATAGGAGCTCAAGCCAGCTGGCAGTACCTAAATATAAAGAAAAATTATATATGATAACATGAATCAAAACTACTTCAAGCCAATTTCAAGCAAAACATTATTATGTTAAGGTTAAAGGAACAGTACAGTTGTAATATACATATAATGTGCATGTGTGTGTGCGCGTTGTATGACTGATTGAAAAAAGGAAGCCTCACTACTGTAAGAAGTTCAGATTAAAAATTACTATAGCTCATATTTGTTTGTTTTTTAGTTATTGAACTGCACTCTATTCTGGTCACCAGGTGGTGCTGTTCCTAAAACTTACTATGCAGTGCTCAAGCAGTCTATTTTCCTTTTGGATACCAGTTGTGAATACTGGGAGTATTTTTGTTTAGCCCGGCAATAAAAATCTGTATAACATGTAAAATATATAATATATAAAATAAGAAAAATACAAAATAATATGCACTCACAGATCTTGTAAAAAAAATATCAAAATCTTATTTAAGTTTACTAGTGATGAGCGAGCACCCCAATGCTCGGGTGTTCGGGTGCTCTGACCGAGCACCCCCGGAGGCTCGAGTGCTCGGCCGAGCACCCGAGCCCCATTGAAGTCAATGGGAGGACTCGAGCATTACACCAGGCACCCCCTGCTCTGATGAGGGGAGGGTGCCTGGTCCATAGGAAAAGGGCAGAAAATGATGGAAACACCACAGAAATGGTTCAGGGACAGCATAGGGAGGATGTCTGGATGCATCTTGGACTCCAACGTCGCTGCTGGGAACGATCTTTCGCCCGTAGTACGCCATTTTTACAGACTGACCGTAAAACACACAAAAAGGAAGATAAAAACGACTTTAGGCGAAAAATTGTTACCAAACAGTATTTGCTGTATATTTACTTGTATATCATCTGCAAATTCTCCCAAAAATTTCCTCGATTTTTCTGAACTGAGGCCATGATTAAGAGGGAAACGTGCGCAGAGGCAAATTCTCCCAAAAATTTCCTTGATTTTTCTGAACTGAGGCCATGATTAAGAGGGAAACGTGCGCAAAGGCAAATTCTCCCAAAAATTTCCTTGATTTTTCTGAACTGAGGCCATGATTAAGAGGGAAACGTGCGCAAAGGCAAATTCTCCCAAAAATTTCTTCGATTTTTCTGAACTGGGGCCATGATTAAGAGGGAAACGTGCGCTGAGCCGACCATCCAAAACATTATGGGTGAGGGTCTGCTGCGGAGCTGACCATCCTAAACATTATATGCGAAGGCCCGCTAGTGAGCTGACGCTATAAAACATTATATGAGAGGGCCCGCTAGAGAGCTGACCCAATAAAACATTATATGACAAGGCCCACTGGTGAGCTGACCTATACAAAAATTGTCAAACTGCCCCCGCTGGTGAGCTGGCCCTATATAAAAATTATATCACAGGGCCCGCTGGTGAGCTGGCCCTATATAAAAATTATATCACTGGGCCCGCTGGTGAGCTGGCCCTATATAAAAATTATATCCCAGGGTATATGGAAGAGAGTCAACCATATACCCATTTTTTGGGTGGAAGGGGTGAATGGGAATACAGAGTATTCCCATCATTGTAAATAACATATATAAAGTGAGTTTATGTTCCCCCGGGGCTTTCCTCCAGTGGAGTGGAGAAGTCAGGGGAAATCCAGGCCTTGTTCATTTTTATAAGTGTCAACCTATCAGCATTGTCGGTGGAAAGGCGGATACGCTTATCTGTTATGATGCCACCAGCAGCACTAAATACCCGCTCAGACAGAACGCTGGCGGCAGGGCAGGCCAGCACCTCCAAGGCGTAGAGTGCCAGTTCATACCACGTGTCCAGCTTGGACACCCAGTAGTTGTAAGGCACAGAGGGATCATTGAGGACGCTGACACGGTCTGCTACGTACTCCTTCACCATCTTCCAAAACTTTTCCCTCCTTGTGACACTAGGCTGCGCATCAGGGTGAGGGTGCTGGCGGGGTGTCATGAAGGTGTCCCACGCCTTGGAGAGTGTTGCCCTGCCTTTGTCAGAACTGCTGTGTGCTCCCCTTTTCTCCCCTTCTCGGTTGGCCAAGGTAGCACGTACTCTGCCGCCAGCGTTGTCAGATGGAAAATTTTGGAGCAATTTTTCAACAAGAACCTTCTGGTATTGCACCATTTTGCTTGTCCTCTCCACCGGAGGAATGAGAGATGAGAAATTCTCTTTGTAGCGGGGGTCCAGAAGGGTGAACACCCAGTAATCCGTGTTGTCTAAAATGCGTGTAACGCGTGGGTCACGGGAAAGGCAGCCTAACATAAAGTCAGCCATGTGTGCCAGAGTACCAACAGGCAAGATTTCGCTGTCCTCACCAGGAGGATGACTCTCAATCTCCTCATCCTCTTCCTCCTCTTCTGCCCACCCACGCTGAAGAGATGGAACTAAAGTTCCATGGCTACCCTCTGTAGCGGAGGCAACCGTGTCTTCCTCCTCCTCCTCCGCCTCCTCCAATTGTCGCTGAGAAGACGAAGTGAGGGTGCTCTGGCTATCACCTTGTGTAAGCTCTTCCTCCCGCATTTCCACCTCTTCCACATGCAAAGCGTCAGTTTTAATTGTGAGCAGCGAGCGTTTCAGTAGACACAGAAGTGGGATGGTTACACTGATAATAGCGTTATCGCCGCTCACCATCTGTGTCGCTTCCTCAAAATTGCGTAAAACCTCACAGAGGTCTGACATCCATTCCCACTCCTCACTTCTGATTACAGGAAGTTGAACGGAGAGGCGACGACCGTGTAACAGCTGGTACTCCACTACTGCCCTCTGCTGCTCACAAAGCCGGGCCAACATGTGGAAGGTGGAGTTCCAGCGCGTGCTCACGTCACACAGCAGCCGGTGAGCTGGCAATTGTAAGCGCTGCTGCAGCTTCAACAGGCCGGCTGAAGCTGTAGATGACTTACGGAAATGTGCACACACGCGGCGCACCTTGGTCAAGAGATCATGCAAATTGGGGTAGGTTTTTAGAAATCGCTGAACCACTAAATTAAATACATGCGCTAGGCATGGTACGTGTGTGAGCTTGCCGAGCTCCAAAGCCGCCACCAAGTTACGCCCATTATCACACACAACCATGCCTGGTTGCGGGTTGAGTGGCGAGAGCCACTGCTCGGTCTGGTGACTAATCCCCTGCAACAGCTCTGAGGCCGTGTGCTGTTTGTCCCCAAGGCAGATCAGCTTCAGCACGGCCTGTTGACGCTTCCCCACTGCAGTGCTACACTGCTTCCAGCTACCGGCTGATGGGTGAGTGGCGCTGCGCGCAGAGAATTCGGAGGTGGAAACGGAGGAGGAGGAGCCAATAACGTAGGTGCTGGCGGAAACCCTGATGGAGGTAGGGCCTGCAATCCTCGGCGTGGGTAGCACCTGTGCCATCCCAGGGTCCGAGTCGCTCCCAGCCTCCACGACATTCACCCAGTGTGCCGTCAGGGAAATGTAGCGTCCCTGGCCACAAGCACTTGTCCATGTGTCAGTCGTTAAGTGGACCTTCCCAGTAACTGCGTTGGTCAGGGCACGGGTGATGTTACGGGACACATGGTGGTGTAATGCGGGGATGGCACACCGGGAAAAGTAGTGGCGGCTGGGGACCGCGTACCGAGGGACAGCTGCTGCCATCAGGCTGCGGAAGGACTCAGTCTCCACAAGCCTAAATGGCAGCATTTCGATGGCCAGTAATTTGGAAAGGTGTGAGGTTAGTGCTATGGCCTGTGGCTGGGTGGCTGGGTATTTTCGCTTGCGCTCAAATGCCTGGGGTAACGACATTTGGACGCTGTGCTGGGACAGGGAAGTGGATGTGGTCGCTGACGGTGCTTCAGATGGTACAGGTGCAGGGCGGGAGGTATGCGGGCCTGCGCCTTCGACAGGCGATTGGCCGGCACCGAAAACAGGGGAAGAGGAGGCAGTGGTGTGGCCTGCAGACACAGATGGGCGATCCAGGCGTTCCTCCCACTTATTACGGTGCTTGGATGCCATGTGTCGGATCATGCTGGTGGTGGTGAGGTTTCTAGTGTTCATGCCTCGGCTCATTCTGGTGTGGCACAGGTTGCAAACTACAATTCTTTTGTCGTCCGCACTTTCCTTAAAAAAACGCCATACCGCGGAACACCTAGCCCTTGGCAAGGGAGATTTACGCAAGGGGGTGCTCCGTGGAACATTTGCGGGCCGGTTTGGTGCGGTCCGCCTTCTTTCTGTAGCCACACCACTGCCTCTTCCAGCCTGTTGCGGTGCTGCAGATGGCTCACCCTCAGGACTGCTGTCATCGCTCGGCTCTCCACCTTCCCAGGTGGGGTCAGTCACCTCATCGTCCACCAAGTCCTCCTCCACTTCCTCACTCTGATCATCCTCCTCATTTCTTGATCCCACCACATCCTCAGTCATTGACAACTGTGTATCATCCTCCTCATCAAGGTCTTGAGACAGTAATTGTGGTTGATTTGATGGCAACTGTGTCTCATCATCATCATCATCCACTTCCTTTGACCTTAAATGCCGTTCACATCTGTCATCTTCTTGTGATTGGGTACCCTCTAGAGGTTGTGAATCAGGGCACAAGATGTCATGTTCCTCTGCAAGCGTGCTTGGAGAGAGGGTCAAATGAAGGATTGGTGATGAGACGAGCTCCTCACTATATCCCAGTGTGGGATCACTTCTTTGACCAGACCCTCTATGGTGGGAGGAAGGATGATCAGAGTGAGGATTATGTTGACCAGACTCTTGGCTACTGAGAGTGGACTTGGTGGAAGACAGGGTGGTGCTTAACCGACTGGAAGCAGTATCAGCTGACATCCAACCGACCACCTGTTCGCAGTGGTCGGACCTCGAGAGTGATGTCCTGCGACGCCCTGTAAAATGAGACATGAAGCTAGGTATGGTGGATGTCTTTCTGTCTTGTGCTCTGGCACCAGGCGCAGTTTCTACGCGTCCTGACCCGCGCCCTGAACTATCAGGATCACGTCCACTTCACCGTCCCTTTTTACCCGCCTTCTTCATATTACACGGAATATGTGCTGCAAATCTGCAACTTTGCACAGTACACAGAATTTGCTTCTTAACTGCGGCGACGCACAGTGAATGGAATATGTGACTTTGATATTTTACAGTTTGAAGACTTAACAGTATTTTTTCCTATTCTGAAACTGTGCACAGTACACAGAATTTGCTTCTTAACTGCGGCGACGCACAGTGAATGGAATATGTGACTTTGATATTTTACAGTTTGAAGACTTAACAGAATTTTTTCCTATTCTGAAACTGTGCACAGTACACAGAATTTGCTTCTTAACTGCGGCGACGCACAGTGAATGGAATATGTGACTTTGATATTTTACAGTTTGAAGACTTAACAGAATTTTTTCCTATTCTGAAACTGTGCACAGTACACAGAATTTGCTTCTTAACTGCGGCGACGCACAGTGAATGGAATATGTGACTTTGATATTTTACAGTTTGAAGACTTAACAGTATTTTTTCCTATTCTGAAACTGTGCACAGTACACAGAATTTGCTTCTTAACTGCGGCGACGCACAGTGAATGGAATATGTGACTTTGATATTTTACAGTTTGAAGACTTAACAGTATTTTTTCCTATTCTGAAACTGTGCACAGTACACAGAATTTGCTTCTTAACTGCGGCGACGCACAGTGAATGGAATATGTGACTTTGATATCTTACAGTTTGAAGACTTAACAGAATTTTTTCCTATTCTGAAACTGTGCACAGTACACAGAATTTGCTTCTTAACTGCGGCGAGTCACAGTGAATGGAATATGTGACTTTGATATTTTACAGTTTGAAGACTTAACAGAATTTTTTCCTATTCTGAAACTGTGCACAGTACACAGAATTTGCTTCTTAACTGCGGCGACGCACAGTGAATGGAATATGTGACTTTGATATTTTACAGTTTGAAGACTTAACAGAATTTTTTCCTATTCTGAAACTGTGCACAGTAAACAGAATTTGCTTCTTAACTGCGGCGACGCACAGTGAATGGAATATGTGACTTTGATATTTTACAGTTTGAAGACTTAACAGAATGTGCTCTAATCTGCAACTTTGCACACTAAACAGAATGTGCTCTAATGTGCAACTTTGCACACTAAACAGAATGTGCTCTAATCTGCAACTTTGCACACTAAAAAGAATGTGCTGCTAATCTGCAACTTTGCACACTGAACAGAATGTGCTCTAATCTGCAACTTTGCACACTAAACAGAATGTGCTCTAATCTGCAACTTTGCACACTAAACAGAATATATGAAGTTTTTTTTTTTTTGTTTTTTTTCCCCCCACACACAATAACCTGCTGCCCCCACACACAGTAGTCCTAAAAAGGACTTTTGGGTCTTTTTTTTTACAAATTTGCTTGTCTTCTCCCTACACTGACTTTCCCTTCCTATCCTCATCTCTCCCTGGCTAAGACTGAGCCGAACTCGCTGGTCAGGTGCTATACAGCACCCGACCACGGGTTCTGGCCAGCCAATCAGTGTAATGCCAGCAGCCAACATGGCTGCTGGCATTACACTGATGTCAGAGCCTCCCTGCACGTTTATTGGCTGCGCAGCAGCCGCGAAACGTGCGGGGAGGAGACCCGAACATGGCGGGCGAGCACATGCGGTACTCGTATGAGTACCGCCATGTGTCGAGCAGAGCGATGCTCGAGCCGAACCGAGCTTCGGCCGAGCATGCTCGCTCAACACTAAAGTTTACATCTGAAGTAGCAGCAGCAAAGATTTGTTCTGCTTACTGGGATCTTTGTCAAGTGGATCAAAATGTTGCTGCTGCTGCTGCTGCTGCCTGACATGTAATCTTGGAAAGATTTTGATATTTTTTTTACAAGACCTGTGAATATGTATTTTTTTGTATTTTTCTTATTATCTATTACTAGTGTAAAAGCCCGGGTACACGGGCCAGCATTTTGTGCGTTCGGGTAGTCTCTACTGCTCATGACTGTGTTCAGGCTGTGTCTTCTGCTCATGACTGCATCAGACAAACATACATCTGGCCTGCATTCGGGCAGTCTCTACTGCTCATGACTGCATCAGACAAACATACATCTGGCCTGCGTTCAGGTTGTGTCTACTGCGTATGACTGCATCAGATGAACATACATCTGTCCTGCGTTCGAGCAGTCTCTACTGCGCATGACTGCATTTGGGCTGTGTCTACTGCGCATGACTGCATTCGGGCTGTGTCTACTGCGCATGTCTGCATCAGACAAACATACACCTGGCCTGTGTTCGGGCAGTGTGTACTGCGCATGACTGCATTTGGGCAGTCTCTACTGCGCATGACTGCATCGGACAAACATACATCTGGCCTTTTATATATATAGATATGTACAGCACCCAGGCATCAAGAAGTTTTAGGTCATGAGTGTCAAATGTTTTATTAATATATATATACTAGCAAGAGGAGCACGGTGTTACCCATGCAAAATCCACTGGTAGCAATAGAAGCACACATCCAGTGACTGACACCCCAAATGCTTTCCAATGGTAGTGACTAAAGCACTTGTTTGACTGTGTCTGTCGATCTCACTAGAGACATGCCGTGACGTCACATGCTTTGCCTTCTAATAGGGAAGCTGCCCTGTAGTCCTGTGTGTAGTTGTACTGGTCCTTTGGAGGTTTTTGTAGCAATTTCCTTATCTGATCCTGGCTTCTGATCCTTGGCTTCCATTTTGGCCAGGTCTTTTCATTCCCCTGTACAAGTTATACACCTGTGTACCTCTGACTCATACTATCAGCAGTCTGCACAGTCATATACCTGTACAAGTTATACACCTGTGTACCTCTGCCTTCTACTATCAGCAGTCTGCGCAGCCATATACTTGTACAAGTTATACACTTGTGTACCTCTGCCTCCTACTATCAGCAGTCTGCACAGTCATACACCTGTGTACCATTGCCTCCTACTATCAGCAGTCTGCACAGTCGTACACTGTATTTACGACTACTGACTGTACAGCCATCTCTCTGGATTTGTACCCTGATATTGGGTTCCATTATCTGTACATCATTTCCAAATAAAGACATTTCTGCTGTATCTCAGTGAAGCCACCTCTTCTCAGAGTGAGATCCAGTCAGGGGAGGGCTGGCCACTTGTGGCCCAGGGGGCCAAATTCAGTCAAGTGGCCCTTTTCTATAAAGTGAGCAAGCCCACTGTCCCAGCCCACCCCGTTTTGTTAATTTTAAAATTGGTATTAATGTTGTGACATAAGGCAAGTGATACCACAGAGCTTACAGTTGAAATGGGTCTACACTAGTGCGCTACTACAAAGAGTACAATTTAAGCTAAGCTACACTAGTTATATTATAGAGTTTACAAGGGAAATGGGTTATGTACTAGTGTAGCTCCATTTGGATTGTAGCTCTGTGGTATCTTTTGTGTTGCTTCATTTCTGTTGTAAGCTCTGTGGTATCACTAGTGTATCTCAATTTACAGCAGCAATCAGTAGATTTAGTGAGGTGCAGTGGCCCACCTGCCCCGACATATGACTGGCCCAGGGGGCAATTGCCCCCCCTGCCCCCCAGGCCAGCCCTCCCCTGGATCCAGTAAGCTCACAGTCACACAGTTACCCTGTTCTACAACAGTGTCACTGGTGGTGGTCACAGAACAGACATATACTGACTAACACCGCAGCCTTGGTCTGCTGGTTACTACTAGTCACAAAACCACGTGTGACACCCCGGCCATTATCACAAACCTCTCAACATTTTAAATGGACAAAGAGAGACACTTTTGTTATAGATGCTGTTTCTGGGGATGTGACCGGTAGTTGAGACATTACCAAGAATTTTTATATTACTTCATGGCTTACTGACAGCTCTTTTTGTAACTGAATAAATGATTTAAAACAAGACCAAATAATTTCATGCACACGGACTAATTTATAAACACATACACTGAGAGTTTTATTGCTGTGCAGCAATGTGATCATAGCTGGGAACTCTCCGGATTTGTCCCGGACTCTCTGGTTTTAGCTTCTAGTTACCGGGTCTCCGGAGCAGAAGCTGATTCTCTGGATGTGTGGAGTTTCTAATGAAACCCTGCCCACATCCGCTCCTTCCATTGTGTTCCTTCCACTCCCTCTTCTCCTCCTTCCATTGTGTTCCTTCCACTCCCTCTTCTCCTCCTTCCATTGTGTTCCTCCCACTCCCAGCCTGTTCTCCTCCTTCCATTGTGTTCCTCCCACTCCCCAGCCTCTTCTCCTACTTCCATTGTGTTCCTCCCACTCCCTCTTCTCCTCCTTCCATTGTGTTCCTCCCACTCCCTCTTCTCCTCCTTCCATTGTGTTCCTCCCACTCCCTCTTCTCCTCCTTCCATTGTGTTCCTCCCACTCCCCAGCCTCTTGTCCTCCTTCCATTGTGTTCCTCCCACTCCCCAGCCTCTTGTCCTCCTTCCATTGTGTTCCTCCCACTCCCCAGCCTCTTCTCCTCCTTCCATTGTGTTCCTCCCACTCCCCAGCCTCTTCTCCTCCTTCCACTGTGTTCCTCCCACTCCCCAGCCTCTTCTCCTCCTTCCATTGTGTTCCTCCCACTCCCCAGCCTCTTCTCCTCCTTCCATTGTGTTCCTCCCACTCCTCAGCCTATTTTTCTCCTTTGATTGTGTTTATCCCACTCCCCAGCCTCTTCTCCTCCTTCCATTGTGTTCCTACCACTCCCAGCCTCTTCTCCTCCTTCCACTGTGTTCCTCCCACTCCCCAGCCTCTTCTCCTCCTTCCACTGTGTTCCTCCCACTCCCCAGCCTCTTCTCCTACTTCCATTGTGTTCCTCCCACTCCCTCTTCTCCTCCTTCCATTGTGTTCCTCCCACTCCCTCTTCTCCTCCTTCCATTGTGTTCCTCCCACTCCCCAGCCTCTTCTCCTCCTTCCATTGTGCTCCTCCCACTCCCCAGCCTCTTCTCCTCCTTCCATTGTGCTCCTCCCACTCCCCAGCCTCTTCTCCTCCTTCCATTGTGTTCCTCCCACTCCCCAGCCTCTTCTCCTCCTTCCACTGTGTTCCTCCCACTCCCAGCCTCTTCTCCTCCTTCCTCAGCTTATTCAGCATAGTTTTAAGTTTTGTAAGCTTTGTTCCGACTCATATTTAAGCCCCGCCCCTTTCACGACTCCTCTTCGCCTTCCCCACCCTCTGTCCCTCTTGTATTCCTTACCTACCCCCATGTGCTCTGGGCAGTTTTATTCTGCACACCTATATCACAATATTGTTCATAGCAAGGGTAACAGTAAGACCTGCAATGGTACAGACAATCATAATCTATTTCTGTTTTGTGTAACGTAAAAACCGTTCCAGAGCTGGTAAGCAGAGCAGTGTTATGCTGTTGAGAAGCACCGCATCTGTGTTTATTGTGTCACTATAAAGTTCCATGCACAGCTGTATACCCAAAATAAAGAACAGACAAATAGGGGGCGCCAATGGCGCTTATATCAGACAAATAATGTCTTAGAATGTAACAAAGCAAATATATCGCACTCACATTTACAAATGGCTTTGTAAACACTTATCTATAAACACAACAAATGAGGCAACCAGGGGTATCGTACCGCCCCTGCACGGTATATGTTCGGTCCCGTCCTTCCACTGTCTCTCTCCTGAGTCTCCAGAGGTCCCAGCAATTGATACGTGTATAAGAAGGACGGGACCGAACATATACCATGCAGGGGCAGTAAGATACCCCTGGTTGCCTCATTTGCTGTGTTTATACATAACTGTTTACATAGCAGGGGAGGGCTGGCCTGGGGGGCAGGGGGGCAATTGCCCCCTGGGACAGTCATATGTCTGGGCTGGTGGGCCACTCCCACTTGTTCTGTAAATGTAGCTACAGTAGTGATACCACAGAGCTTACAATTGAAATGGAGCTACAATCCAAGCGGAGCTACACTAGAAGCATAACTCATTTATCTTGTAAGTTCTATGGTGTCACTAGTGCAGAGTTACTTACAC
The DNA here is from genome assembly GCA_037306005.1 of Rhinophrynus dorsalis. Classification (NCBI taxonomy): domain Eukaryota; kingdom Metazoa; phylum Chordata; class Amphibia; order Anura; family Rhinophrynidae; genus Rhinophrynus; species Rhinophrynus dorsalis. The sequence goes on from CM074722.1 coordinate 486,673,022, forward strand.
TGAGCTCTGTAGTTGCACCAGTGTAACCCCATTTCAATTGTAAGCTCTGTGGTATTTCTTGCCTTACTTCACAACACTAACCTTTTGAGTGACAGAGGTGCATGCATACCCCTCTGGCACTCAAAGGGTTAATGACAATTTCAAAATTAACAAAAGGGTGGGGTCTGGGACAGTGGGCTGGAATGATAGCAAAATCGGGCCACTTGATCGTTGTTGTCCTCCAGGCCACAAGCTGCCAGCCCTCCCCTGTTACATAGCCATTTGTAAATGTGAGTGCGATATATTTGCTTTGTTACATTACATGACATTATTTGTCTGATATAAGCACCATTGTGTCTGTTCTTTATTTTGGGTATATTGGATCCTCCACTAGTGGAGGTGGTGGGCGAGCAGCCAGATTCACAGTGTGAAGAATAGCTGGTTAAGGGACAGCCTAAATCCCTGATTCTGTTGCTGGTGTACACATGTGTGTATTGCAAGCCAGTAATTTTGTGAGTACCATTCCTTTGTGGTGGTGTTGAGGTGTCCATCTATATAGAGGGTATTACACCAGGAAGCGCATCTTGTCTTTTCCCTGTTTTCCTGCATGTACAGCTGTAGGATGCACTTACAGCTGGTTCTTCTCACCAGCAGAGCACGGTTCTGCTTCCCAGCTCTGGAACAGTTTTTACATTACACAAAACAGAAAAGAATTTTGATTGTATTTACCCCAGAAGGTCTTACTGTTACCCTTGCTATAAACAATATTGCCTTGTAGGAATGCGGAATAAAATTGGCCACAGCAAATGGGGGGGGGGAGAATTCAAGAGGAACAGAGGGTAGGCAAGTCGAAGAGGGGTTGGTAAAAGGGATGGAGGGCAGGGCGAAGAGGGCAGGGAGGAGGTGGCAAAAGGGAGAGCGGTGAGATGAACAGAGAGGGACAAGGCAGTGAGGGTGAAGAATGGAGAAGTCAGTAATTGGAGGGAGTAGAGACTGGGGAGAAGGTGGGTAATATGTGGGAGGGAGTGGACACAGAACTGTGCCAATGCGAGGTATGTGAAACTCCTTGCAACGATTTCACCCCCTGGACACTGGCTAAATCACACCCCTGTGGAGATTTTGAAGCAGCTGTATGGAGGAGATTAGCATATCCCCTCTTTACTGACGCCCCATATTGTGGCAGGCATGGACGGAGATTGTTCCTTCACGTCACTGTCTTCTGTTTTTATATATCTATATATATATATATATATATATATATATATATATATATATATATAAGAAGAAGAATTTGTGCCTGGCAAAACACACCCAGAAGCGGCAGTAAGGAGGAGTTACTGCTCCCATTAGGTGATGCAGTAGGGGCATGATTTTCACAAGAGTTGCAGTGGCCGAAGGCCACTGTAACCTTTGTGAAAATCATGCAGTGAGTTGGCCCGCCCCCACTATCCAGCCCGCCCACCACTATACAAATCAGAAAAAAACAAAATGGCTGCCACTCCTACACCACCCTAATACACACATGCCCCACTCAAACAGCAGCTAAAAAAACACACACACACACACAGGTAGCGGTTCACTTCATTGTTTTCCTCACATAATCTGCATTACGTGCTGCACTGCCAATGTCAGGAGTTTTGTTGCGGCGGCCACCTCAACTCTGGCTGGGGTAGAAAGGGAAAATGATGGGACGCCTCTCTTTCCTTCTCCTCCCTCCCTGACAATGGCAGCTTCTAACCAGAAACCAGTACAGCCTGGGCCCTAGCGAGGACAACCACCCTCCTTTTCCTACCGGGTACTGGTTCCTCCTCTCTGGTGCTCTGCGATGGTAGCCCCCTCCCTTCTCTTACTGTGCACAACCAACTACACTCCTGACATACTCTGCATTACGTGCAGCACTGCCAATGTGAATGGCATTGGCAAGGCATGCACAGAAAATAACTATTTAACCCTTTGTGTACCACTCTGGCGCTCAAGGGGTTAAGTAACTATTTTCTGTGCGTGCCTTGCCAACGACATTTATGTTGCCAGTGCTCCACGTAATGCAGACTATGTCAAGAGTTTTGTTCGTGCTGCGGCTTGAGGCTGATGGAAAAAAATGTCCCATTTAACTATACATGCTCCTAGGACTTTCACCGCCATGTGTATTGCGGCTCAGTATTCACGACCCGCCGGTGGGGGCAACGGGAGGGCCAGGCCAGATATATCCACATAATTGCAGAGCTGGGTGGCGTTGGAGCCTGCCATTGTGGAAGGTACAGAACTGTGGAATCCCACTAAGGACGGCTATTGTTCATGGAGTGGATGCAAGTGGAGTTCAAAGTTACTTGTGTTGAGTTGGAATGAGAGGTACTGGAGTTGAACCCTTTGAGTGCCAAAGGCGTACGCAGCACATTACTTTGCAATGTGTTGCCTACCTCTATGTCACTCAAAGGGTTAATATGCAGTAACTCCGCTTCCCCGCATTCCATCCCAATGCAAGTAACTTTAACTCCACTTGCCAGACGTGTAGCGGAGGCCCCCATGCAGGTTTACCCCCATGTTGTATTGCCTCAGACACTACACCATTTATTCAAGGAAGAGGCCACCAAAACTGAAAAGCGCTGGTCAGTCTGCCGGCCGGATTCGCTTCTCACTTCTTTCCCCCTGGCCGCCTCAATAGTAATGCAGAGCAAGACGCATATTTTGTCACTTAATTGGAACTTTGCTAGGAATTTATTGGTTAGGATTTTAAATCGCTCTGACAAAATAGATCGATGAAGTTAAATTATGATCATTAGCTATTTTCTATTGATTTTCTTTGTTTCCACTGTATTTAGTGTTCCAAATCTACATGCGGTATGGAACATCATCTGTAAGACACAACAGTGTGCATTTGTGCTAAGCAAAGGGTTAATAGTGGTACTGGAAATGAACTATAGGGGGGACTAGGTGATGTGTTGCAATCTAATGGAATACATTTGCTGTAGCACAAAAGTAGAAGTTAGAATCTGTACTAAATAATAAAATAGCTTTGCCCCAGATTAGCAGATACAACTATGTGTTTTTCTATCCATGCCATTATCTCAAACACAGGCTTCCACTGGGACATCCGGAGTTAAAAACTGAACAACTGCATCTAACATCTGATAAAGAGCAATGTACACAAGAGCATCTCCAATTTCTAACAACCGGCAATTTATCAAAATAACCTTTTAGTTTAGAATATCCCAATGTATGAAGCGTTCACAGCAGTAACTCTCATACATAAAACAATTTTAACAACTGCAATTGTCTTCCATCTCTGAGCAAGAATCCACTCAGCAGTTCAATTGGTTCTTTCCGTTCCTGCAAAGCAATCTGCAGTTTAATCCGAATAATTTGCAAATAAGGCATTAGTGCTTTTTTATCCATCAGTAAGTTAACAATGAGTGCAAGTTCAAAGGACACAAATTCAAATGTAAAAATTGTTTATCGTAAGTATTTTCTGTTAACCAGTTGGCAGCTAGAGAGGACTCCAACATAGCACTACCATGCTCTGGGCACTATCTAGTGTCAAATGGATTTAGATATGGATTTCACTTGGCCATTAGCTCCCTATAAGTATGAACCCCAATCAGGGTTGGATTTGCATTCCAGGCTCCCCTTGGCAAGGCACTATGAGCACCCTTAGCTCCACCCATGGCCACACCCAGCTCCTCACATGACCTCGCCACCAGTCTCATCCACTGTTTCCTGGCAAAGAATATACATTTGGCTTAAAAAAAAAACAAGGATTTAACCCCTTGGTTTCTAGAGAGAGCAATGCATTGGAGATCTCTCTAGCATCTATGGGGTTAAAGGGATAGTAATACTTCGTTTTAACTTTATTTTATTTTGTAGGCATTAAAAAAACATGAAGAATGATATAAGTCTCATCTCTCAAACCTTTATGGTTTGAGAGATATTCACAAGCAATGTTTGCCCTCCCGCCCCTTTTACCTAGTGTAAGCCATCTCTTCTCAGATGTGAGTCTGGTTGTAAGACCAGACGGATAACAGAAGGGGACAATCTTCTTTGTATGAAAACAATGAAAGCCCTTCCCCCCTTGACAAGCTTTTCAGCTTTTTCCCTTATCTTAATTGAAGATTGTCCCTCTCTTCAGTCTACCTGGGCACCTCCCTTTTGATCTGGCTGAACGGGGGGGGGGGGGGGGCGATACTTTGCTTGTGAATATCTCTTAAACCAGAAAGGTTTGAGAAATAAGACTTATATCATTCTTCAGGTTTTTTTTAATGCCTAAAAAATAAAATAAAGATAAAACGAAAGATTATTATCCCTTTAAATAACAGCCTATAAAGGGGTGTATACGTTACTGCATGGATATAGAATTCAGAATGTGGGTGTGGCCAGCACAGCACAGCTGAAATTTGGAGCGCTACGCAGGTGCCTAGTCTGCCTATTAGGAAATCTGGCCCTGACCCCAATATTTGCTCCCCAGAGCTGTCTGTACTTAACCACCTGTCTAGAAAATGTTCCTTCCGATATGGTCCTTTATTATACTGGTAATCATACATAGTAACATGGTTGATGAGGCTGAAAAAGGTCATGCATCCAACAAGTCCACCCCATGCCAGATCACCCCTTTTGATCCAGAGGAAGGCAAAACAAACAAACACTGAAGCCATTTCCAATTAAGCCCCAAGTGGGTAAACAAAATCCTTCCTGACTTCAAATGGCAGTCAGATAGTTCTCTGGATCAACAACTCATCTGTCTGAAGCCACCTGTCATTGGGGGTCAAAACAGGATCAACTTTTTGTTGGATAGATTCAGTTGACCAGGATGTGAGTGGCCCTCTAATCTGTCCTAAATTTCATTTAGATAGGTGCTAGATTTTGTAGCTTCAGCTGCCTCCATAGAACATAGTGGAGAATGAACTAGCTCATTATCTGGTTCTGTCAAGGTTTGGCTGAGCTGCTCTGACTCTGCTGTTGAGTCTGTTGTGTGAGCTAATCTAGAGCTCTGTTATCCATTGCTGCTGCCTTCTGAGTTCCTGGGTCAGGATGAATCAGCTGACCTCTCTGATTACTCACCTGACTGTTATCAGCCAACCCTCTCAGTGTATTTAACCCCTTAAGGACTACGTGACGTACTATGACCGTCACGGTCCTTAAATACTTAAGGACTGATGACGGTCATAGTACGTAACATACTTTTTACTTACAGAGCTCCACCGTGAGCGCTGTAAGTAAAAACGGGGCCTAAAATTGACCGCTCCAAAACTGGAGCGTTCTCTTTTAGGACCCAAAGCGGAGTGTCGATACACGCAACAGGTCACGTGTAGCGGCACATCGGCAAAGATCAAAGTGGTCCTTATGGGACGGAAACGTCCCAGGACCACTGGTCGTTAAGGGGTTAAAGCAGCTTGGCTCACTTCCTGATTGTCCTTGTGTTTGTTGGTGCTGGCTGCTGTGGATTCTCCTGTACTCCTGTTTATCTGTGTATGACCTGGCTTCCTCTGACAATCCTTCTGACTCCTTACTTCTGGCTGTTCCTGACATCGCAGACTTCTGTGTTCCTGACTCCTGGCTTGTTCCTGACATTGTGGACTCCTGTGTTCCTGACTCCAGCTTGGCAGAGTACCTGTCTTGGTTCCTGACCCTGACTTGTCTTTTGGTTTATGCTTCTGGATCACAATTTTGTTTTTGTCACTTTATTAAAGGTGTTTTGCAGTTTACATTTTTGTGTCTGTATGGTTCCTGGTCCCTAACAGGTTCCAAAACATTTTATTCAGTGGTCTGTTAAGCACAAAAGTGGCGACAATTCAGACCACCTTGTTTTTTTTTTCTCATGTCTTGACTAAGGATAAACGTATTCTGAACGTTTGACACATTAGTGATCCATGGATCACTGAATAAAAGAGTGATTTAGAGCTGCAACAAAGTTCTAGTGTAGTATCCTTTCAGTGCCAGAGGCTTGGGGAATTTTTTGTACCTTGCTGGCCAGACACATATTCAGCATTTTTGTTATCCATCTGTTAAAGTGTAATTACCATTGGTAGCTTTCTAGTTATATATGGAATACTATATATATAATTTGTTTTAAAGAATTCAGCTTTTTCATAGCACCTGTCAAAAACAAAATTGTGCATCATGTTACAAGCTATGATGTCAAAATATAAAAAAATGTTATGTTATCATAAACTATTTATGCAAAACCTTTATGTTGGCAGTGAAAATTTCAATTATTTTAAAAGCCTTGAACCCCCAAAGTAGAAAAATAACATATATAATATATATATATATATATATATATATATATATATATATATATATATATATATATATATTTACTGACATGCATGGCCTGCACAAACCCAAACTGTCAAGGGAGCAAAATAGTATTTTCAACTTTATGAACTAAAATCATATTTTAATGGTTACATGGTAATACTACCCTACAACAGCTGAATAATTATATATTTCCAGAAAATAGAAATCCCACTGCATCAAATCAGATCACTTGTCTTTCTACCCAGCTTGAGGTGCACAAATTTGGTGGAGCTAAAGGAAACAAACTGGCATTTTTTCTACATTTCCACTCCTTCAAATGTTCTAAAAAACTATGGAATTTCCTATGGTACTCAGTAGCTACTGCTCTTACGAAAAAACTTATTCTTTTTTGAAACTGGCTGCCTACACCGAAACAATCATAACTATTACAGAAATGAATGAAAGGTATGCAAGTTATACCATTTTGAAATTATGGGGTCTGTGATGGAACCAGGCAGGACGGGGATCAAATAGTGTATGTGCGGGGGGCAGTGAATCAGTGGGCTGGGAGGGTGTGTGTGTATCCAATGCATTGTAATGCAATTGATACTTCCCTCATATTCAAAGGGTTAAATTCAGACCCTGTGAGGGGCATCGGGACCGCTCCTTATGTTCGCCCAGCTATAGATCTCCAAATCAATTTGGCTGGGAGATCAATAGAACGATTCAGAGGAGCAGAGTGGTTGCTTTGTCCCCATTCTACCCGAGCTTCTGGGTAGGAGTGGGCAGGGTTGGGGAAAGCCTTCCACATCAGCAGTGACATGATGTGGAAGGTTTTAACTGATCTCACACCCTCTCCTACCAGGAAGTTCAGGTAGTATGGAAGCAGAGGAACCATGCTGATCACCTATGTCGCATTTATTTATCTCCCAGCTGAATTGGCTGGGACATCAATGACTTAGGGGACATCAGGAGGGGTCCGATGCCCCCTACAAGGTCTTTGCTTTTTTTCTTTTTCTTTTAAATGTGGTGCTGCATACTGGTTATACCGGCTTATGCAGTGGCCTCATTTTGACCATAAAACATACGGGCTTGGCACAGTGGGAACAACTGGCCAAGCCTGTAAGTTGTGCCGCCTTAGCACTCTAGGGGTTAAATGGGGCCTTTAAAAGAACAGTAATCTTTTTTCAAAATTAATATGTTTTAGGACTTTTCCTGCTGAGTATAATAAGGGTACTCCAACGACAGGGAGATGATTCATTTAATTATCATTACAGCTGTAATGTGGACATCTTACATGGGCAAAATGTGCTGCTATTGTCAAAGAGAAATTCTGCTTGCTGTAATTTTCCTCCAACAGTACAACAGCACAGCTCCAAATTTACAGTATGGGTTGTCATGCATTTTTTTAAAGGATAGTAATACTTCATTGTATCTTTATTTTATTTTATAGGCATTAAAAAACATGAAGAACAATGTAAGTCTTATCTCTCAAACCTTTATGGTTTGAGAGATATTAACAACCAAAGTTTCCCCTCCCGCCCCTTTTACCTAGTGTAAGCCATCTCTTCTCAGATGTGGAATCCAGTCCATAGACCAGACAGATAACAGCAGGGGACAATCTTCTTCCTATGAGAACAATGAAAGCCCTGCCCCCCTTGACAAGTTTTTCAGGTTTTTCCGTTATCTAAATTGAAGATTGTCCCTCTCTGCAGTCTACCTGGGCAATCCCTTCTGATCTGGCTGAGCAGTGTTACATCATTAAAAGGGAAGGGAGGGGGATACTTTGTCATTGAATTACTCTGGAACTACAACTCTGACAGAATTGAAATAACACTCTCCAAAGTCCAAATACTATGATGATTAACCCCTTAAGGTCCAGCGATCCCGGGGTGTCTGGTCCTTTAAGGACCAGATAGACGAGTTCGACATGCCGTCCCATGTGATTGATCACGTGGGGCGGCACATCAAAAGAAGGACTGAAAGAGATCACTCCGGTCTTCGAGCGATCAACTTCAGTCCACGGTATTACTCACCGCGCTCCCGCAGGAGCGCCGTGAGTAAAAGTACATGACGTCCCAGGACCGTCACTGGTCCTTAAGTGCCGGACCAGCGTGACGGTCTGGGTACGTCACAGGACGCGTAGTGGTTAATTAGAGCTGCTTTTATTATGAAACATTACTATTAGTGATGATCGAGCACCCCAATGCTCGGGTGTTCGGGTGCTCTGACCGAGCGCCCCCGGAGGCTCGAGTGCTCGGCCGATCACCTGAGCCCCATTGAAGTCAATGGGAGGACTCGAGCATTACACCAGGCACCCCCTGCTCTGATGAGGGGAGGGTGCCTGGTCCATAGGAAAAGGGCAGAAAATGATGGAAACACCACAGAAATGGTTCAGGGACAGCATAGGGAGGATGTCTGGATGCATCTTGGACTCCAACATCGCTGCTGGGAACGATGTTTCGCCCGTAGTACGCCATTTTTACAGACTGACCGTAAAACACACAAAAAGGAAGATAAAAACGACTTTAGGCGAAAAATTGTTACCAAACAGTATTTGCTGTATATTTACTTGTATATCATCTGCAAATTCTGCAAAAAATTTCCTCGATTTTTCTGAACTGGGGCCATGATTAAGAGGGAAACGTGCGCAGAGGCAAATTCTGCAAAAAATTTCCTCGATTTTTCTGAACTGGGGCCATGATTAAGAGGGAAACGTGCGCAGAGGCAAATTCTCCCCAAAATTTCCTCGATTTTTCTGAACTGGGGCCATGATTAAGAGGGAAACGTGCGCAGAGGCAAATTCTGCACAAAATTTCCTCGATTTTTCTGAACTGGGGCCATGATTAAGAGGGAAACGTGCGCAGAGGCAAATTCTCCCAAAAAATGTCCTCGATTTTTCTGAACTGGGGCCATGATTAAGAGGGAAACGTGCGCTGAGCCGACCATCTAAAACATTATGGGTGAGGGTCTGCTGCGGAGTTGACCATCCTAAACATTATATGCGAAGGCCCGCTAGTGAGCTGACGCTATAAAACATTATATGAGAGGGCCCGCTAGAGAGCTGACCCAATAAAACATTATATGAGAAGGCCCGCTGGTGAGCTGACCTATACAAAAATTGTCAAACAGCGCCCGCTGGTGAGCTGGCCCTATATAAAAATTATATCACAGGGCCCGCTGGTGAGCTGGCCCTATATAAAAATTATATCCCAGGGTATATGGAAGAGAGTCAACCATATACCCATTTTTTGGGTGGAAGGGGTGAATGGGAATACAGAGTATTCCCATCATTGTAAATAACATATCTAAAGTGACTTTATGTTCCCCCGGGGCTTTCCTCCAGTGGAGTGGAGAAGTCAGGGGAAATCCAGGCCTTGTTCATTTTTATAAGTGTCAACCTATCAGCATTTTCGGTGGAAAGGTGGATACGCTTATCTGTTATGATGCCACCAGCAGCACTAAATACCCGCTCAGACAGAACGCTGGCGGCAGGGCAGGCCAGCACCTCCAAGGCGTAGAGTGCCAGTTCATACCACGTGTCCAGCTTGGACACCCAGTAGTTGTAAGGCACAGAGGGATCATTGAGGACGCTGACACGGTCTGCTACATACTCCTTCACCATCTTCCAAAACTTTTCCCTCCTTGTGACACTAGGCTGCGCATCAGGGTGAGGGTGCTGGCGGGGTGTCATGAAGGTGTCCCACGCCTTGGAGAGTGTTGCCCTGCCTTTCTCGGAACTGCTGTGTGCTCCCCTTTTCTCCCCTTCTCGGTTGGCCAAGGTAGCACGTACTCTGCCGCCAGCGTTGTCAGATGGAAAATTTTGGAGCAATTTTTCAACAAGAACCTTCTGGTATTGCAACATTTTGCTTGTCCTCTCCACCGGAGGAATGAGATATGAGAAATTCTCTTTGTAGCGGGGGTCCAGAAGGGTGAACACCCAGTAATCCGTGTTGTCTAAAATGCGTACAACGCGTGGGTCACGGGAAAGGCAGCCTAACATAAAGTCAGCCATGTGTGCCAGAGTACCAACAGGCAAGATTTCGCTGTCCTCACCAGGAGGATGACTCTCAATCTCCTCATCCTCTTCCTACTCTTCTGCCCACCCACGCTGAAGAGATGGAACTAAAGTTCCATGGCTACCCTCTGTAGCGGAGGCAACCGTGTCTTCCTCCTCCTCCTCCTCCGCCTCCTCCAATTGTCGCTGAGAAGACGAAGTGAGGGTGCTCTGGCTATCACCTTGTGTAAGCTCTTCCTCCCGCATTTCCACCTCTTCCACATGCAAAGCGTCGGTTTTAATTGTGAGCAGCGAGCGTTTCAATAGACACAGAAGTGGGATGGTTACACTGATAATAGCGTTATCGCCGCTCACCATCTGTGTCGATTCCTCAAAATTGCGTAAAACCTCACAGAGGTCTGACATCCATTCCCACTCCTCACTTCTGATTACAGGAAGTTGAACGGAGAGGCGACGACCGTGTAACAGCTGGTACTCCACTACTGTCCTCTGCTGCTCACAAAGCCGGGCCAACATGTGGAAGGTGGAGTTCCAGCGCGTGCTCACGTCACACAGCAGCCGGTGAGCTGGCAATTGTAAGCGCTGCTGCAGCTTCAACAGGCCGGCTGAAGCTGTTGATGACTTACGGAAATGTGCACACACGCGGCGCACCTTGGTCAAGAGATCATGCAAATTGGGGTAGGTTTTTAGAAATCGCTGAACCACTAAATTAAATACATGCGCTAGGCATGGTACGTGTGTGAGCTTGCCGAGCTCCAAAGCCGCCACCAAGTTACGCCCATTATCACACACAACCATGCCTGGTTGCAGGTTGAGTGGCGAGAGCCACTGCTCGGTCTGGTGACTAATCCCCTGCAACAGCTCTGAGGCCGTGTGCTGTTTGTCCCCAAGGCAGATCAGCTTCAGCACGGCCTGTTGACGCTTCCCCACTACAGTGCTACACTGCTTCCAGCTATCGGCTGATGGGTGAGTGGCGCTGCGCGCAGAGAATTCGGAGGTGGAAACGGAGGAGGAGGAGCCAATAACGTAGGTGCTGGCGGAAACCCTGATGGAGGTAGGGCCCGCAATCCTCGGCGTGGGTAGCACCTGTGCCATCCCAGGATCCGAGTCGCTCCCAGCCTCCACGACATTCACCCAGTGTGCCGTCAGGGAAATGTAGCGTCCCTGGCCACAAGCACTTGTCCATGTGTCAGTCGTTAAGTGGACCTTCCCAGTAACTGCGTTGGTCAGGGCACGGGTGATGTTACGGGACACATGGTGGTGTAAGGCGGGGACGGCACACCGGGAAAAGTAGTGGCGGCTGGGAACTGCGTACCGAGGGACAGCTGCTGCCATCAGGCTGCGGAAGGACTCAGTCTCCACAAGCCTAAATGGCAGCATTTCGATGGCCAGTAATTTGGAAAGGTGTGAGTTTAGTGCTATGGCCTGTGGGTGGGTGGCTGGGTATTTTCGCTTGCGCTCAAATGCCTGGGGTAACGACATTTGGACGCTGCGCTGGGACAGGGAAGTGGATGTGGTCGCTGATGGTGCTTCAGATGGTACAGGTGCAGGGCGGGAGGTATGCGGGCCTGCGCCTTCGACAGGCGATTGGCCGGCACCGAAAACAGGGGAAGAGGAGGCAGTGGTGTGGCCTGCAGACACAGATTGGCGATCCGGGCGTTCCTCCCACTTATTACGGTGCTTGGATGCCATGTGTCGGATCATGCTGGTGGTGGTGAGGTTTCTAGTGTTCATGCCTCGGCTCATTCTGGTGTGGCACAGGTTGCAAACTACAATTTTTTTGTCGTCCGCACTTTCCTTAAAAAAACGCCATACCGCGGAACACCTAGCCCTTGGCAAGGGAGATTTACGCAAGGGGGTGCTCCGTGGAACATTTGCGGGCCGGTTTGGTGCGGTCCGCCTTCTTTCTGTAGCCACACCACTGCCTCTTCCAGCCTGTTGCGGTGCTGCAGATGGCTCACCCTCAGGACTGCTGTCATCGCTCGGCTCTCCACCTTCCCAGGTGGGGTCAGTCACCTCATCGTCCACCAAGTCCTCCTCCACTTCCTCACTCTGATCATCCTCCTCATTTCTTGATTCCACCACATACTCAGTCATTGACAACTGTATATCATCCTCCTCATCAAGGTCTTGAGACAGTAATAGTGGTTGATTTGATGGCAACTGTGTCTCATCATCATCATCATCCACTTCCTTTGACCTTAAATGCCGTTCACCTCTGTCATCTTCTTGTGATTGGGTACCCTCTAGAGGTTGTGAATCAGGGCACAAGATTTCATGTTCCTCTGCAAGCGTGCTTGGAGAGAGGTTCAAATTAAGGATTGGTGATGAGACGAGCTCCTCACTATATCCCAGTGTGGGATCACTTCTTTGACCAGACCCTCTATGGTGGGAGGAAGGATGATCAGGGTGAGGATTATGTTGACCAGACTCTTGGCTACTGAGAGTGGACTTGGTGGAAAACAGGGTGGTGCTTAACCGACTGGAAGCAGTATCACCTGAAATCCAACCGACCACCTGTTCGCAGTGGTCTGACCTCGAGAGTGATGTCCTGCGACGCCCTGTAAACTGAGACATGAAGCTAGGTATAGTGGATGTCTTTCTTTCTTGTGCTCTGGCACCAGGCACAGTTTCTACGCGTCCTGACCCGCGCCCTGAACTATCAGGATCACGTCCACTTCCCCGTCCCTTTTTACCCACCTTCTTCATATTACACGGAATATGTGCTGCAAATCTGCAACTTCGCACACTAAACAGAATGTGCTGCTTATCTGCGGCTAGGCACAGTGAACAGAATATGTGACTTTTATTTTTAACACTTTGCACACTAAACAGAATGTGCTGCTTATCTGCGGCTAGGCACAGTGAACGGAATAAGTGACTTTTATTTTTTACACTTTGCACACTAAACAGAATGTGCTGATAATCTGCGGCTAGGCACAGTGAATGGAATATGTGACTTTTATTTTTTACACTTTGCACACTAAACAGAATGTTCTGCTAATCTGCAACTTTGCACACTAAACAGAATGTGCTGCTTATCTGCGGCTAGGCACAGTGAACGGAATAAGTGACTTTTATTTTTTACACTTTGCACACTAAACAGAATGTGCTGATAATCTGCAACTTTGCACACTAAACAGAATATGCTGCTTATCTGCGACTAGGCACAGTGAATGGAATATGTGACTTTTATTTTTTACACTTTGCACACTAAACAGAATGTTCTGCTAATCTGCAACTTTGCACACTAAACAGAATGTGCTGCTTATCTGCGGCTAGGCACAGTGAACGGAATAAGTGACTTTTATTTTTTACACTTTGCACACTAAACAGAGTGTTCTGCTAATCTGCAACTTTGCACACTAAACAGAATGTGCTGCTTATCTGCGGCTAGGCACAGTGAACGGAATAAGTGACTTTTATTTTTTACACTTTGCACACTAAACAGAATGTGCTGCTAATCTGCAACTTTGCACACTAAACAGAATGTGCTGCTTATCTGCGGCTAGGCACAGTGAACGGAATAAGTGACTTTTATTTTTTACATTTTGCACACTAAACAGAATGTTCTGCTAATCTGCAACTTTGCACACTAAACAGAATGTGCTGCTTATCTGCGGCTAGGCACAGTGAACGGAATAAGTGACTTTTATTTTTTACACTTTGCACACTAACCAGAATGTGCTGATAATCTGCAACTTTGCACACTTAACAGAATGTGCTGCTTATCTGCGGCTAGGCACAGTGAACGGAATAAGTGACTTTTATTTTTTACACTTTGCACACTAAACAGAATGTGCTGATAATCTGCAACTTTGCACACTAAAAAGAATGTGCTGCTAATCTGCAACTTTGCACACTGAACAGAATGTGCTGCTAATCTGCAACTTTGCACACTAAAAAGAATGTGCTGCTAATCTGCAACTTTGCACACTGAACAGAATGTGCTGCTAATCTGCAACTTTGCACACTAAACAGAATGTGCTGCTAATCTGCAACTTTGCACACTAAAAAGAATGTGCTGCTAATCTCCAACTTTGCACACTAAACAGAATGTGCTGCTAATCTGAAACTTTGCACACTAAACAGAATGTGCTGCTAATCTGCGGCTAGGCACAGTGAACGGAATATGTGACGGTTTTTTTTTAAACTCTGCCCCCCAAAACAAAATATATCTGCTGCCCCCACACACAGTAGTCCTAAAAAGGACTTTTGGGTCTTTTTGTTGTTCAAACGCGCTTTTTTTCTGCCTACACTGACTTTCCCTTCCTATCCTCATCTCTCCCTGGCTAAGACTGAGCCGAACTCGCTGGTCAGGTGCTATACAGCACCCGATCACGGGTTCTGGCCAGCCAATCAGTGTAATGCCAGCAGCCAACATGGCTGCTGGCATTACACTGATGTCAGAGCCTCCCCGCACGTTTATTGGCTGCGCAGCAGCCGCAAAACGTGCGGGGAGGAGACCCGAACATGGCAGGCGAGCACATGCGGTTCTCGTACGAGTACCACCATGTGCCGAGCAGAGCGATGCTCGAGCCGAACCGAGCTTCGGCCGAGCATGCTCGCTCATCACTAATTACTATCCCTTTAAACTCTTTGAATGCCAGAGGTCGTACAAAACGTATTGCAAGGCAATGAGTTGTGTACCCTCCTGGCATTCAAAGGTCTCATTTACACAACTATCTTAGGTAGATGCATTTTTTCTGTGATTTTATCACTTATGTTAATATCGAGAGTATGGGATCTGGGAAAATCTGTGGAACAAAAGGCACCAACATTTGCTACACAAAAGTCATGCTACTAAAAAATTTTGGTATGTTATTGTCCATGTGAAAAAACACTGACGCGTCCGCTACATACTGCAATGATGCTGAGCTGGATCTGCCACTCGTGGTGCAAGATAAATGCTGGACTGTGGTATCTTTCACAAAAGTGACTACTGCTCTTGTGCATGCTGAAAAGTCCAGCAAATTAACTGCGTTCCCTCACGAGCAGTAAGGAATGTCTGCATGGCAGTATGAGATCCAATCTGAATGGTACTCACATGGGCACCAGCCAGTGATATTTGCTAGTGCTCATGTCAGCTTGTTTCTTAAAAGGATAGTAATGTTTCATAATAAAAGCAGCTCTAATTAATCATCATACTATTTGGACTTCGGAGAGTGTTATTTCAATTCTGTCAGAGTTGTAGTTCCAGAGTAATTCAATGACAAAGTGTCCCCCTCCCGCCCCTTTTACTGATGTAACACTGCTCAGCCAAATCAGAAGGGAGGTGCCCAGGTAGACTGCAGAGAGGGACAATCTTCAATTCAGATAAGGGAAAAACCGGAAAAACTTGTCAAGGGGGGCAGGGGTTTCATTGTTCTCATAGGAAGAAGATTGTCCCCTTCTGTTATCTGTCTGGTCTATGGACTGGAGTCCACATCTGAGAAGAGATGGCTTACACTAGGTAAAAGGGACGGGAGGGGGAAACTTTGCTTGTGAATATCTCTCAAACCATAAAGGTTTGAGAGATAATTCCTATATCGTTCTTCATGTTTTTTTTTAATGCCTATAAATTAAAATAAAGATAAAATGAAGTATTACCATCCCTTTAATAGTGGTAGAACGCAGGGGGAAAGTAAGGGAAAATGCACAGGAGATGGAATTGTTCTGGGCTTCGACAATTCTTTCACCAGTGTGAAAGAGGCCTAAGAGTGTGAAAACCAAACAGGACAATCAGTAATGTGTATATCGAGTGCTGCAGAGAAAAGATAATGAGGGGTTGGAATGCTACAGAGACAGATATTATATAAATTTCTGGTAATGACATGCAAATCCAAGATCTATGTTGAGTGCTTTGTCATGAGTCATAAAGAGAATTATCATCCTAGGCTCTAAGGCCCCTCTTTCTTCCTTGCATGCCTTTTACATTCCCTTTCAGGATCCTGACTGTAATATTCTTCATTGCGAGGTCCGGCTGAGAGATATAATGTCCAACTGTATTACCACGGAACACCGTCTGAGAACCACTGAAATAACCGTTCCTAGGACTGTCTGTCTGTGGCTACAGAGAATACATATCAGGAAATTATGAAGCAGATGTTAATTTATAGTCATCATTAATTGTCATCATTCATTCCTCCTAAGAAATGAATGCAACTTAAAATAGCCATTGCTAGTTTCCCAGGAGACCTGTTCTTTTACAATTATTTCAAGTGCCAGATTGCACATTAAGTACCTCAGGTCCCTTTATAAAGAACCAGGGCCTATTTATGGCTTCTATATGTTATTTTGGGTGACATTTTGTGTTTACACAAAACCTATTTGTTGAGTGTATATTGTCTGTTTAAGCTGGGCTCTGATACCATAAACTGCCAGACAGACTCCGCAGCTGGGATTAGGGAATAAGGCCCTTATTCCCTAATCCTAGTTGGTCCATATGGTAAAAAAGGGTGATTAGAGAACAAACCAACTACACCATAGGGGACAAATATAAATTCCAAAAATACCTAGTGAAAGCACCTATTTACACATACACAAACACATACACCCCCACAAACGCACAGTACCCCAAACAGACACACTCTCAAACACAGACACACACAGGCACACACATGAATCTCTCCCCACAAACAAAATATACATAAACACATCTGCCCATGCACACACAGACATACATGCATGTATACACACAAACATATATGAGTAGATACATATACACACACACACACACACACACACACTCACACACACATAATTCTATGAGTGCTGTCTCTTACGACGCTGGGGCATACCTAGGCTGAGTATACCTAAAGATTACCTAATTTCTTTATGGGACGTGCACCAATGTTTATTTAATTGAATTTGAGTACAGTGAGTACCACTGTTTATTCACACATATATATTATATATATTATACTATAATATATATATATTCTCCCCTCCCCACACTCTGCCTTGCACAGGGTATCTGCAAGAAGAATGTGGATTTTCTCTTGGTCCCTGTCTTATCAGCAGTCCCGCTGTGTAAACCCCAGCAAACAACACAGCTTTGTATTCAATGTATTAACTGTTTTAACTGTGAATTCTGTGTCCTTTTGCTCAGAATTGCTTAAGACTTGAGAAAGGGAGTTTATCCAGAAAGCTTGTCAATCTATAATTCTGTTAGTCCAATAAAAAGGTATTACAAGATATTAATTTTGTTATTTTGCACATATATATATATATATATATATATATATATATATATATATATATACATATATAGACACATACATACATACATACATACATTCATATATACAAACACATATATACACACAATCAGACACAAGTATAAAAAAACACATACACACATAAGTATACACGCACACACAACCACACACAGACACACATGACTGATCCTTCTGTTCTCCACATCTGATTGTACTATTTAATACCTCTGTATGTCTATAATAATAATAAATAAATATATATATATATATATATATATATATATATATATATATATATATATATACACACATGCGCACACGCACACACACGCATAAGTATATACACATACACAACCACACACAGACACATGAATATATATATATATATATATACACACACACGCGCACATGCACACACGCACACACACCTACTAAAGCTCAAGGTGAATAGAGACCAGATACTCCTGTGTAAACCTTTTTCTAGTAGTAAAAGCCAAATACCTTGTGATTGGAAAGAGCTAGGAAGGGGAATACAACAATACAAGCCAATGATATGATCAGAATAAAGTGCAACCATTGCATTATTAGCAAGAAATAAGGGTAACCAGCTGAACCATACATTGGGAATGGAATAATTGACTCAAAGAACTTGCAATCTAATTACTAATAGTGACATCATACAGAGTGAATATTCTAATGCACCAGTGCAGCTCAGCAGTGTTCATCTCCGGTGCCAGCAGCTATTCTTCAGGGAATGTACTAGAGATTGCAATCACAGTAGTTCATTCAGGCGCACACTCTGCCTTCATTAGGACTTTGATGCCAGCAAGCGTCTTAAGCCTGCCCCATGCCATGCGCAGGAAAATGGCATAAATATCAAACCATTTCCTCTACTCTGTTTAATACAGAGCATTAACGGCATAGAGGAGAGGAATACATAAAAATGTCCATATGTTGCCCAATGAAGTTGTGTTAATGGAAGAATTTCTCATGAGCAGCTTAGTAAACTGCCATTAGGCATTCAAGAGCCTGATTTGTTTTAGAATGTGCCCACACCCCACAGAGATGAAGGAGGATGTTAAAGGGATACTAATGCTTCAAAATAAAAGCAGCTCCAATTAATATTCTTAGTATTTGGGCCATGGGGAGTGTTATTTCGATACTGTCAGAGTTGTAGTTCAAGAGTAATTGAATGATAAAGTATCCCCTCCCGCCCCTTTTACCTAGTGTAAGCCACCTCCCCTCAGATGAGTAATCTGGTCCTGGGACCGGACAGATCGCAGCAATGGACAATCTTCTTACTGTGATCATAAGGAAAACCCTGCCCACACTGACAAGTTTTTCAGGTTTTTCTCTTATGCTAATTGAAGACTTTCCCTCTCTGCGATTCATATGGACATCAGTAAAAGGGTGGGAGAGGGACACTTTATCATTCAATTACTCTTGAACTACAACTCTGACAGTATTGAAATAATTCTTCCTATGGCCCAAATACTATGAAGATTAATTGGAGCTGTTTTTATTGTGAAACATTACTATCCCTTTAAGTGAATGTACATGGTGGTTGTAGAGGAGGTGCAGAGTGCTGTGGAAGTCAACGTCTGCGCATGTATAGAGAATGTTAATGAGGTTCTTCTTTGAGCAGGTGGGTTTTCAGGAGCTGCTTGAAGGTTTGGAATGTGGACATTTGAAGAATGTTTAGTGGCAGAACATTCTAGAGTCAAGGGATGGCCAATGAATGGGTGCTAGTGAAAAGATTGCTTTAGATGTGTCAGAAGTGGAGAGAAAGAAACCTTGAGCAGAGGGCAGGTGGCAGGAAGGGCAGATGTGGATGTTGCAGTGATCATCGAACAAAATTTTACTAGTTTTGACCTCTAGCCGCTGTAGTGTTATTGAGGTCTCAGTACATTGCAACACAATGAGCTGGAGACCTCCCTGACATTGGATGAGCTAGGCATGGATGTATTACTAGTTAACACAGGCGGCACATATAATCACGCTGATACCTTTATTGGCTAATTAATTCCCACAGATCCAGTGTTAATAACAAAAAGACAGAGACACCAGTGGGAGAACATTTTTGCCAAAATGGGCACAGTGTCAAGGATATTAAGTTAACTGTATTGATGGGACTGTTTCGCACTCAGAGGGACAGAAAGGTATGGGAGGTAAAATTAATGTTAAAATTTAATGCAATTTGTAGTGGTTTGAACAGGGATAAGGAATTTATGTCAAAATATAATTTCTAAGCAAAAGCCTACAGCACCTGGTATTCCCAGGAGGTCTCCCATCCAAGTACTAACCTTTCCAACAGACCCAAGAGCATCGTAAATACCTCTAAAGCCTCAGAGGAAGAGTGCAATTTACCATTGACTGATCAAAGATATCTGGATCTGGACTGCATTCTGTTATCTGATTTCCATGCTAAACAATGTGATGTGTACTTGTATTTAAGAGAGATGTTTTCATATTTATCTGTATAACATGCCTGAGGAAGAGACCTAAGGTCTTGAAAGCTTGCATTTTAATTCTGTTTAGTTAGCCAATAAAAGGTATCAAAAACTATATTTGCCTCCTGTATTTATACGGCTAACACGGTACCAACTCTCATCTGTTTATTGGCTAACTAAGCAGATTTAGGGGAAGCAAGCTTTCAAGACCTCTTAGGTCTCTTCCTCAGGCATTTTATAAATAACATGCCTGAGGAAGAGACCTAAGACGTCTTGAAAGCTTACATCCTAATTCTGCTAATAAAGGTATCAACTTGACTATATTTTCCGCCTTTATTTCTATGGCTAAAACAGCTTCAACTCTCATCTGCTAGTTAACGGAAGCAAGACTAGTACGAGAGGGTGAATCGATTCTCAAATTGGTTCTCAAAGCTCATACAGCTATTAGCTATTTACTTGCTTCATGGGAAGAATGAATAATTTTTCTAAAATGTTTTTGTTTTCTCAATGACTTTAACTGAATTTGATTCACCTTCAGTAAATCTGATGCGGCTCAGCCAGCTGTACAAATCTGTGAATGGCTTAGCAATCAATTGGCTCATCTGTATTCCTTTCAGCACAACAGCCTGGTGTTGTAGCAAATCCTTTTCTCATCGAAGATTTGTACAGCTCTGATCACTTCTGTTTACCCTTGTTACTGCTGAAATCTCTGCCCTTTACTAGACAACACATGAAACACTAATAGGAAATGTCCAAAATGATCACCTTGGAGAGAATGTACCAATCTACCAGTGTTGTTCTGGGACAATGGCTTCCTACTCATGTGCATGCACTTCTGGGTACGTACGTAAGCAGAGGCAGGCAGCTATTTTGGCCAGAGGGGTACATTTCTATTTTAACCCCTTAACGACTGGCCGCGCAGGCATGCAGCGGTCACTAAAGGACCACAGAGCTTTTTTTTTTTTAATTTCGATTCCAGACTCCCCAAACGGCGTGCAGCCGGGAGGAAACCCGGAATTATCTCAGATCGACCCATGACGTACTATGACCGTCAAGGGTCGTTAAGGGGTTAAACATTTTGGAAGGCCATATTTATATTGCACCACCAAACATAACAAAAGGGCGTGTAAGTGTTTTAAAAAAATTTTATGAATACAACTAGTGCCTAACACCTTTGCTCCAGCAGAAACACACTTTCTGACAAGGTGGGTGAAAACTGGGAGGACCATAATGATATTCCACCTCCAAACTGCACAAAAGAAGTTAAACATTTTATCCTTTAAAGGGATAGTAATACTTAAAATGTAAAAAAAAATGTGTTATAGGGTTTATCCCCCTGAGTAAAACAAGAGTACTCCCACTGCTGAAAGGTGTTTCATTCAAAAGTTATTAATTTTCAAAGTTGAATTTTTTAGGTGCAGTATCACAGTGGCCTGAAATTGTACAGTGGCGCTGTTGCTACATGATCCTATGGACAGCTCTGGTCCTGGGACCATAAATCTCCATAGGATGGTGTAGCAACAGCGCCACTGTACAATTTCAGGCCACTGTGATATTGCACCTAAGAAATTCAGATTTGAGCTGTAATAACGTTTGAATGAAACACCTTTCAGCAGTGGGAGTACTCTTGTTTTACTCAGGGGGATAAACCCTACAACATATTTCTTTTTACATTTTAAGTATTACTATCCCTTTAAAGAGATAGTAATAACTAGTTTAAACTTTATTTATTATAGGCATTGAAAAAATATTAAGAGCTATGTAAGTCTTATCTCTCAAAAATGTATGGTTTGAGAGATATTCAAAACTAAAGTTCGCTCTATAACATATAGGTTTTCATAAAAAAAGTGTACTGCTCCTTTAATAAAGGTGCCTAATACCCTTGACAACTAGTAATATCCTTTTCTACTGAATGCCAGGGAGTTATCCAATGAACTGTGCTGTCACTGTGCCCCAATGGCCACAGTAACTAACAGCACCTGATTTATTGGGGGATGGTTTAACATTGGATGTGTTTAAAGAGAACAGATGTGCCAGGTGTAATTATGTTCCTTCCCTCTACACATTCTTTTCATACACTGTACACATTGCAGTTGTTGGTAACGGCATAGCCCCTCCATTCCACCAAGGAAAAATATTCATACACCCATGATTTCAGGGCAGATGGAGAAAGAGGATGATTTTGGTGACTGCGCATCTTCTGCCTGGATGCACCTGGTAGTGGTAGTGGTCCTCTCTCAGCACTAAGACCAGAAGAAACCACCACCACTTCTCTCACTCACTTTCACTCACCACCACTTCTCTCACTTATCACCACAGCTGCTGCTGGTATCACCACTAATATCACTGTGCTAATGATGATCCCAGTCCCACTCTTACCACCACTACCACTGCTACTACCCATGGACATGATGAATATACCAGCCTGGTAATGTGATATGACATTTGATATTCAGACAACTAAGCAGCAGCAGGAACTAAAACAAGTGGGTGGCATATACTGTTCCTGGTTGTGACTTACCTTTTCATAGGCCTGAAAACAATTTTTTGAAGACTTGACTTGCTGTAAGCATGAAAACAATGTTTCCAGCCACTTGCTGTATAAGCCTGCTAAAAAAATCAAGACCTGTCTTACTGTATAAGTCTGATAACATTTTTTTCAAGGCTTGCCTATTAATAAGCATAATAACAACAATGTTTTCAAGTTTTGTCTTGTTGTATAAACCTGTTAATACAGGGATTGCCTTGTTGTATAAGCATAATAAAAATGTTTTCAAGTCTTGCCTTGCTTTATAAACTTGTTAATAATTTTTCAAGGCTTGCTTTGCTGTATAAGCTTTCTATTAATTGTAGGCAGTATTGTGTATTATTCCAATATAACCACTCATATTATTTTTCAATTATTCATAAATATTCATAGCACAGGATTTCCTTATATTCCTTCACAGACACTAATTCTTCAGAGTGCTACTGTTCACACCTTGGCACAAATTAAGAAATTGTATGTGGGTCCAGCAATGTAGCAATAATGTAATCATCGTTGCTTTCAATGGAGGCTATGTGAGGATCCCACTCAAACCATGTTAACATCATTCACCCACTGGTTCAAATCTGTGTTTTCATTATTGTACTAATCATCGGCCATGCTTTTAATGTTTTTTTCCTGTGGTAAATGTATTAGTGGAAGGATCTAACTAATTATTGCATAATTATCAATCAAGGTGACCTCTTCAGAAGACTTCTGTAGCTGTCACAAATCATGCATTACCTGCCATTGTCCAGGTGACAAAGGAGTCCCCTTCAAATACTTCCAGTTGAAGAAGCAGTAAACTTTTTTTTTATGAAAACACATATTATATAGGGCATTTCCTGTTGAATAAAACAAGGTCACTCCCACTGCTGTCAGGTGTTTTATTCAAAATTTATAGCAGTTTCAATAATCAGGAAGTGAAATTACTGTACTTCCTTATAGTTCTAACTGACAGGAAGTGAATTTACAGTGTTTACTTCCTGATAGTTCTGACAGGAAGTGACAGGCAGTTTCTTTCACATTCTATGAAGAACTGTATGTCTCTGACTTTTTCTGACTTTCCTCTCCATTAGAATCTAACAGGAAATCTAATTAGAATTTGACCACTAGAGGGCACTGCTAATGTAAAAAAAACATGGGTTTAAACTGTAATAACTCTGGAAATATAAATCTCTCGGCAGTGGGAGTACCCTTATTTTACTCAATAGGAAAATCCCTACAATATATATTTTTTCATAAAGAAAGTTTACTGCTCCTTTAAGCATTGCATATTCACTAACTGCCTTGTTCTGCAAATACAAATTCTCAAGTCAGAATTCCAACTGGTAGGGACCTCTATTTTATGCTGGTGATAGAGCAGGTGGTTACATTTTTGTATGGAATATATCATATCATCACTCGCACTCTCTACATCATCTGTATTCGAAGAAGGGCAGAACAGTGGAGGGATATATTATGAATCAACATCATCACCAATAATTAGGTCATCATCAGGATTATTTGCTACCTTCCCACCCATGTACTTGGAAATTTATTGGCGTCTGAAAATGGTTTCCATAAGGGGAATTTATAGAACTCTGTTCACTAGTTTGCCGGGTGTTGCTGTCACTGTCTGATGCAGCAGTTGGCCTCACTGCTAAATCCTCCTCCTCTCCTGCAACAACAGTAAAATGTGACTTGTCATCATCTTTAGTGTTGTTAAAAGGGTTATTAGTACTGCTGGTGGTGGAACTTTTCATGTCACTTTTACAAATAGCCTCCTCAGGAGGAAGAGTATCATCACTGTTTATTAAACAAGCTACAGCAACCATGGCCAAAGTCATTTTTTGTAGTGTGACTTTACTACTACCACCAATACATACGTGCACTCATCCTTTCCCCTTGTCCCTGCCTCTAGCACATTTTGTAGACATAATGAAAGTAGTATTGATATTTACTGTATCATACACAGCAGAGGGATGTTTTGTTCATCTGAAAATAATATATAAAATACATATCTGTCTCTAGTAACTGTCACTGTCAGGCTTTGAACAAATAGGATCAAGGATCTCCTGCCTGTGTCACCAATCAGTCAAAAACATTTTTTTTAGGATGGGGGTGTTTTTTCAGAAAAGCTTTCCCTTTCTGTCACCATCTACAAAGAATTCACCCCCGCTACTTGAAGTAATTTCAGCTCCCAACCTTTAGCTTTTAACCTTAAGTAGACAGTGTAAAAATTTCTCTCCCAGCTTGACTCCATTGTTAATTTTTACAGTACAGAACAAGATGAGGATAGACCTGATAGAATCAACAACTTGCATTAAAGGATAAAGTGCACCTCACAGATGCTTGGATAATTGTTCAGCATTACCACACCCCAGTGTATGATTGTCCCTCTTGTTCTTAAGGATGTAGGAGTGTGGGTGTAAGTACACAGTATTTCAAGTTGTACCTTTTATTTTTTCTTAAATGTATTTATGTCTCTCTGCAAAATAGCTGTCACTAGCTCACTCAGTCTCAGTAGAGGCTCAGTCATCTTAAGTAGGAATTTGGATCACCTGCCTGTCTTAGTATTACTGTCACTTACCAGTTAAAAACATTTGGGCTTTAATTATTTATTTATAACTTTCCTTTCTCCAGGCGCACAGCTAATATCCAGAGAATGACTGGCTACCACCAAGACTCCAATCAGGAAACTCCAGCTCTCTCTCTCTGCCTGTCTGCCTCTAGCATAAAAAACTAAGATGATTTTTCTCTCGCTCCCAAGTGCGAATACATGTGGGGAAACTCCACACATAAGGGGGGGGTGTCATTATTATCAATGATTTCAACACAATGAAAAAAATCAGATAAACTGAACTTTTTTGGGAATTGCCAAGGGAAGAGGGAAGTGCTATATTTCACATATTTCTCTTTTCAAGTGAAAAGTTTTGCTAATTCCTAGCTGGAAGTACGCATTATTTAAAATATCATAACCGAATTTAAGTTTTTTTGCATTATCGTTTCTTTGAGTATAAAACAGTTTGTGTCAGGAATATGAATTTGTTACATTTTATTAAAGCTGTTTTTATTAAAACACTGCAGATCAGAGGTGGGCAGACCTTACTGGGCTGAATTGTATGAGCTCTGACGTGTTATATACACTATAATTTAACTGATGTTAATAGTTTTTATGGTGTTACAGCTAACCATTAATCTTCTGCTAGACTGGGCAGCATTAACCCTTTAAGGCTGATGCATTAAGAAGAACTGCTTTTACACGTCTCCCAATCCATTGCTTCATTCGTTTTCAGTTCTTAAATTCCCTTTCGATTTAAAGAGTGGTTATCACATTTTACTGAGTTGGCTCCTATGCTTCATTGAGCAGCCCCATTATCCATTACTTACAGGTTGAAAAACTGACCCTCTCAGCCGGAATGCAGTCAGAAAGTATTTAGCTCTCACAACAAACATGTCCAGTATTTGGTCTCCATAGACCCTCTGTTATGATTTCAAGTCCAAAGCAGGAGGTCTGTATGGATTGCATCATGAAGGACAAGCAAGAACTGATTTCTTAATAGTCAGGGTAGGCAAGTGCCTAGCGCTCCAAACTTTGAGGGCGTTATCATAGCTGTGCTGGTCACACCCACATTTTCAATTGTGGGTGTGGCCAGGACAATCTCAGTGTCCCTGCACCTTTTTCAGACAATTATTTAACCCCTAGGAGTCTAGAGAGATCTTCAGTGCATTGCTTCGCAATGTGTTGGAGATCTCTCTACCAACCAAGGGGTTAAAACTTTTTTTTTTGTTGTTCTTGCTTGTTATAGGACGTGTATTTTCTGTGCCAGGAAACAGCGGATGGGACCAGGGGAGGGTTGATATGAGGAATGAAGATGCAGCCATGGGCGGAGTTAAGGGCACCTAGAGTGCCTTGCCTAGGGGAGCCTGGGATGTAAATCCAGCCTTGAGGACAAGTGACTGAACTTCAGTCTCACAGTTTAGTCTCTTCTTTCAAGACAAATGAGGAAGCCTCTGCGTTCCTTTATAGACAGCTCCCCCACTATTGGTCTGTAGAGGATCACAGTGTATGTCTGGATATTGACAATTCTAATCACAGGAAAAGATCTGCTGATAGGGCACTCTTCAAGTGCGTACAGGGGCCCATAATCCAAAGGGTGCCCCATCTACCCCAGGGACCAACAGGTACTAGTTATGTCTCCATGAATGTAGTTTTGTGTTTGGGGGCCAAAAAATATTGTCTTTACAGAGGGCCCTCCAATGACTAGTTACATCACTTGCACTGTCCATGTGATAGCTGCTCCTTAGCCCCTTGAATGTTAGTGAAGTCTCCAACGCATTGTGAAGCGATACATGGAAAACCACTATGAAATCATTTGAAATCCCTATTGATTCATATGGGGCTTTAAAAACCTTGAATGCTAAATAGGTTTTTGACCTGTGCAGTTGCCATCTTTATTTTTCATATCTCCCAAGTGTCTCTCTTTAGGTGATATTAGGGGTATGTACCTCCCAGGAGTACCTCTTTAGGAGATATTAGGGGTCCATACCTCCCAAGTGTCGCTCTTTAGTAGATATTAGGGGTCCATGCCTCCCAAGTGTCGCTCTTTAGGAGATATTAGTGATCCATACCTCCCAATGTCCCTCTTTAGGAGGGGCAGTCCCTCTCTGAGACCCAAATCCCTCTGTCCCTCTTTCTAACCCTGGTGTCCCAGTGTTTAGGAGATCAGACTGTGTGGTGTGTATATAAGTGTATCACCCTGGTGTCCCTGTGTTTAGGAGATCAGACTGTGTGGTGTGTATATAAGTGTATCACCCTGGCATTCCTGTGTTTAGGAGATCTGACTCTGTGGTGTGTATATAAGTGTTTCACCCTGGCGTCCCTGCGTTTAGGAGATCAGACTGTGTGGTGTGTATATAAGTGTATCACCCTGGTGTCCCTGTGTTTAGGAGATCTGACTGTGTGGTGTGTATATAAGTGTATCACCCTGGCGTCCCTGTGTTTAGGAGATCAGACTGTGTGGTGTGTATATAAGTGTATCACCCTGGTGTCCCTGTGTTTAGGAGATCAGACTGCGTGGTGTGTATAGAAGTGTATCACCCCGGTGTCCCTGTGTTTATGAGATCAGACTGTGTGGTGTGTATATAAGTGTATCACCCTGGTGTCCCTGTGTGTAGGAGATCAGACTGTGTGGTATGTATATAAGTGTATCACCCTGGTGTCCCTGTGTTTAGGAGATCAGACTGCGTGGTGTGTATAGAAGTGTATCACCCCGGTGTCCCTGTGTTTATGAGATCAGACTGTGTGGTGTGTATATAAGTGTATCACCCTGGTGTCCCTGTGTTTAGGAGATCAGACTGTGTGGTGTGTATAGAAGTGTATCACCCTGGTGTCCCTGTGTTTAGGAGATCAGACTTCGTGGTGTGTATAGAAGTGTATCACCCCGGTGTCCCTGTGTTTATGAGATCAGACTGTGTGGTGTGTATAGAAGTGTATCACCCCGGTGTCCCTGTGTTTAGGAGATCAGACTGTGTGGTGTGTATATAAGTGTATCACCCTGGTGTCCCTGTGTTTACGAGATCAGACTGTGTGGTGTGTATATAAGTGTATCACCCTGGTGTCCCTGTGTTTAGGAGATCAGACTGTGTGGTGTGTATAGAAATGTATCACCCTGGTGTCCCCGTGTTTAGGAGATCAGACTGTGTGGTGTGTATATAAGTGTATCACCCTGGTGTCCCTGTGTTTAGGAGATCAGACTGTGTGGCGTGTATAGAAGTGTATCACCCTGCTGTCCCTGTGTTTAGGAGATCAGACTGTGTGGTGTGTATAGAAGTGTATCACCCTGGTGTCCCTGTGTTTAGGAAATCAGACTGTGTGGTGTGTATATAAGTGTATCACCCTGGCGTTCCTGTGTTTAGGAGATCCGACTCTGTGGTGTGTATATAAGTGTATCACCCTGGCGTCCCTGCGTTTAGGAGATCAGACTGTGTGGTGTGTATATAAGTGTATCACCCTGGTGTCCCTGTGTTTAGGAGATCTGACTGTGTGGTGTGTATATAAGTGTATCACCCTGGCGTCCCTGTGTTTAGGAGATCAGATTGTGTGGTGTGTATATAAATGTAGCACCCTGGCGTCCCTGTGTTTAGGAGATCAGACTGTGTGGTGTGTATATAAGTGTATCACCTTGGTGTCCCTGTGTTTAGGAGATCAGACTGTGTGGTGTGTATAGAAGTGTATCACCCTGGTGTCCCTGTGTTTAGGAGATCAGACTGCATGGTGTGTATAGAAGTGTATCACCCTGGTGTCCCTGTGTTTAGGAGATCAGACTGTGTGGTGTGTATATAAGTGTATCACCCTGGTGTCCCTGTGTTTAGGAGATCAGACTGTGTGGTGTGTATAGAAGTGTATCACCCTGGTGTCCCTGTGTTTAGGAGATCAGACTGTGTGGTGTGTATATAAGTGTATCACCCTGGTGTCCCTGTGTTTAGGAGATCAAACTGTGTGGTGTGTATATAAGCGTATCACCCTGGTGTCCCTGTGTTTAGGAGATCAGACTGTGTGGTGTGTGTGAATATAAGTGTATCACCCTGGTGTCCCTGTGTTTAGGAGATCAGACTGTGTGGTGTGTGTGAATATAAGTGTATCACCCTGGTGTCCCTGTGTTTAGGAAATCAGACTGTGTGGTGTGTATATAAGTGTATCACCCTGGCGTTCCTGTGTTTAGGAGATCCGACTCTGTGGTGTGTATATAAGTGTATCACCCTGGCGTCCCTGCGTTTAGGAGATCAGACTGTGTGGTGTGTATATAAGTGTATCACCCTGGTGTCCCTGTGTTTAGGAGATCTGACTGTGTGGTGTGTATATAAGTGTATCACCCTGGCGTCCCTGTGTTTAGGAGATCAGACTGTGTGGTGTGTATATAAGTGTATCACCTTGGTGTCCCTGTGTTTAGGAGATCAGACTGTGTGGTGTGTATAGAAGTGTATCACCCTGGTGTCCCTGTGTTTAGGAGATCAGACTGCATGGTGTGTATAGAAGTGTATCACCCTGGTGTCCCTGTGTTTAGGAGATCAGACTGTGTGGTGTGTATATAAGTGTATCACCCTGGTGTCCCTGTGTTTAGGAGATCAGACTGTGTGGTGTGTATAGAAGTGTATCACCCTGGTGTCCCTGTGTTTAGGAGATCAGACTGTGTGGTGTGTATATAAGTGTATCACCCTGGTGTCCCTGTGTTTAGGAGATCAAACTGTGTGGTGTGTATATAAGCGTATCACCCTGGTGTCCCTGTGTTTAGGAGATCAGACTGTGTGGTGTGTGTGAATATAAGTGTATCACCCTGGTGTCCCTGTGTTTAGGAGATCAGACTGTGTGGTGTGTATATACATGTATCACCCTGGTGTCCCTGTGTTTAGGAGATAAGACTGTGTGGTGTGTGTAGAAGTGTATCACCCTGGTGTCCCTGTGTTTAGGAGATCAGACTGTGTGGTGTTTATATAAGTGTATCACCCTGGTGTCCCTGTGTTTAGGAGATCAAACTGTGTGGTGTGTATATAAGTGAATCACCCTGGTGTCCCTGTGTTTAGGAGATCAGACTGTGTGGTGTGTATATAAGTGTATCATCATGGTGTCCCTGTGTTTAGGAGATCAGACCGTGTGGTGTGTATATAAGTGTATCACCCTGGTGTCCCTGTGTTTAGGAGATCAGACTGTGTGGTGTGTATATAAGTGTATCACCCTGGTGTCCCTGTGTTTAGGGGATCAAACTGTGTGGTGTGTATATAAGTGAATCACCCTGGTGTCCCTGTGTTTAGGAGATCTGACTGTGTGTTGTGTATATAAGTGTATCACCCTGGCGTCCCTGTGTTTAGGAGATCAGATTGTGTGGTGTGTATATAAATGTATCACCCTGGCGTCCCTGTGTTTAGGATTTCAGACTGTGTGGTGTATATATAAGTGTATCACCCTGGCGTCCCTGTGTTTAGGAGATCAGACTGTGTGGTGTGTATATAAGTGTATCACCCTGGTGTCCCTGTGTTTAGGAGATCAGACTGTGTGGTGTGTATAGAAGTGTATCACCCTGGTGTCCCTGTGTTTAGGAGATCAGACTGCGTGGTGTGTATAGAAGTGTATCACCCCGGTGTCCCTGTGTTTATGAGATCAGACTGTGTGGTGTGTATAGAAGTGTATCACCCTGGTGTCCCTGTGTTTAGGAGATCAGACTGTGTGGTGTGTATATAAGTAGTGTTAGTAGTAGATAACATAGTAGATAAGGCTGAAAAAAGACATGCGTCCATCAAGTCCAGCCCATGCCAATAACACCCCTGTTGATCCAGAGGAAGGCAACAAAAAAGCCCTCTGGAGCAATTTCCAATGTAGGTGTGTGTGTGTGAGTGTGTCAAATAGTTTCCCGGCTCAATATCCTATTTGCTTTGAAGCCATCTGTCATAACTGTCAATATTGTTCTGTGCTAGATAGGCATCCATTGCTTTTTTGAATGCAGTTACATTATCTGCAAGCACAGCATCCCGAGGCAAAGAATTCCATAGCCTTACCGCCCTTACTGTAAAGAATCCCTGCCTGTGTTTTAGTCGAAAGCGCCTTTCCTCAAGTCTTAATGGATGACCTCTTGTTCTTAGCTCAGCTCTTTGCATAAATAATTCATTGGATAGTTCTTTGTATTGGCCTTGAATGTATTTGTAAATGGTAATCATATCACCCCTTAGACGTCTCTTTTCTAATGTAAACAAACCCAGTTTGGCTAGTCTCTCTTTGTAACTCAGATCCTCCAATCCCTTTATCAGTTTTGTTGCACGTCTCTGCACCTTTTCCAGTTCAGTAATGTCTTTTTTTAGAACAGGCGCCCAAAATTGTACTCCATATTCTAGATGAGGCCTAACCAAGGATTTATACAGAGGTAGGATAATATTAGCATCCCTTGCTTCTACACCTCTTTTTATGCAGGCTAGTACTCTATTTGCTCTTGCAGCAGCTGAGTGACTCTGCACACTGCTGTGAAGACTATTGTCTATCAGTACACCTAAATCTTTCTCTAATGAGGATTTCCCAAGTTGTTTCCCATTTAGAGTATATGTAGCAAGTTTGTTTCTACAACCCAAATGCATAACCTTACATTTATCTACATTAAATGACATCTGCCACTTTTCTGCCCATTCACTTAGTTTATCTAAATCCTTCTGTAGGGAAAAAAAATCGAGCTCTGTATGTATTTCCTTACATAGCTTAGTGTCATCAGCAAAGATTGAGATGCTACTTTCAATTCCCACTTCTAGATCATTAATAAACAAATTAAAAAGCATTGGGCCCAGGACTGAACCCTGCGGTACCCCACTTATAACCCTAGACCAATTTGAAAAAGTTCCATTTACAACAACTCTCTGCCATCTATCATTTAACCAGTTCTCAATCCATGTACAGATACCACCACCCAAACCGAAGCCTTTTAATTTATGCAGTAACCTGTTGTGAGGCACTGTGTCAAAGGCTTTTGCAAAATCCAAGTATACTACATCAACAGCAATTCCCCTGTCCAAATTACTACTCACTCTTTCATAAAATGCAAGTAAATTAGTCTGACATGATCTGTTCTTCATGAAACCATGCTGATTCCTACTAATGATATTGTTTGTCTTCACATAGTTCTGAATACTATCAGTTAATAACCCTTCTAGTATCTTACCCACTATGGAAGTCAAGCTCACAGGTCTATAATTTCCTGGTTTGGATCTTGCTCCCTTTTTAAACAATGGAACTACATCAGCTTTCCTCCAATCACAGGGCACTATGCCTGATGAAAGCGAATCAATAAATATTAAGTATAATGGTTTTGCTATTACTGAACTAAGTTCCTTAAGTACCCTTGGGTGTATACCGTCCGGTCCAGGCGCTTTATTCACTATAACCCTTTCCAGTCTCTTTTGGACCTTGTCCTCAGTAAGCCATGTAGATGTTGGAGGAAATTCCATGGTTTTGTCTGTTTGCCCATAGCTTGTCATTTCTGCTTCCTTTGTTGAGCGAGCACCCCGATGCTCGGAGTGCTCGGGTGCTCTGACCGAGCACCCCCTGAGGCTCGAGTGCTCGGCCGAGCACCCGAGCCCCATTGCATTGAATGGGGCGACACGAGCATTACACCAGGCACCCCCTGCTCTGATGAGGGGAGGGTGCCTGGTCAATGCCCCCCTTCATCTCCGCAATGTCCCCCTTCATCTCCGCAATGTCCCCCTTCATCTCCGCTATGCCCCTCTTCCACAATGTCCCCCTTCATCTCCTCTATGCCCCTCTTCCACAATGTCCCCCTTCATCTCCGCTATGCCCGTCTTCCACAATGTCCCCCTTCATCTCCGCTATGCCCCTCTTCCACAATGTCCCCCTTCATCTCCTCTATGCCCCTCTTCCACAATGTCCCCCTTCATCTCCGCTATGCCCCTCTTCCACAATGTCCCCCTTCATCTCCGCTATGCCCCTCTTCCACAATGTCCCCCTTCATCTCCTCTATACCCCTCTTCCACAATGTCCCCCTTCATCTACGCTATGCCCCTCTTCCACAATGTCCCCCTTCATCTCCGCTATGCCCCTCTTCCACAATGTCCCCCTTCATCTCCGCTATGCCCCTCTTCCACAATGTCCCCCTTCATCTCCGCTATGCCCCTCTTCCACAATGTCCCCCTTCATCTCCGCTATGCCCCCTTCATCTCCACAATGCCCCCTTCATCTCCGCAATGCCCCCTACCTCCAGTCCCTGGTGGTCCAGCGGAGCGTCTTCAGATCTGTGCCTCCTTCGGCACAGATCCCCGCCACCCGAACATGCCGGGCGAGCACATGGCGGTACTCGTACGAGTACCGCCATGTGCCGAGCAGAGCGATGCTCGAGCCGATCCGAGCATCGGCCGAGCATGCTCGCTCAACACTATATATAAGTGTATCACCCTGGTGTCCCTGTGTTTAGGAGATCAAACTGTGTGGTGTGTATATAAGCGTATCACCCTGGTGTCCCTGTGTTTAGGAGATCAGACTGTGTGGTGTGTGTGAATATAAGTGTATCACCCTGGTGTCCCTGTGTTTAGGAGATCAGACTGTGTGGTGTGTATATACATGTATCACCCTGGTGTCCCTGTGTTTAGGAGATAAGACTGTGTGGTGTGTGTAGAAGTGTATCACCCTGGTGTCCCTGTGTTTAGGAGATCAGACTGTGTGGTATGTATATAAGTGTATCACCCTGGTGTCCCTGTGTTTAGGAGATCAAACTGTGTGGTGTGTATATAAGTGAATCACCCTGGTGTCCCTGTGTTTAGGAGATCAGACTGTGTGATGTGTATATAGGTGTATCACCCTGGTGCCCCTGTGTTTAGGAGATCAAACTGTGTGGTGTGTATATAAGTGAATCACCCTGGTGTCCCTGTGTTTAGGAGATCAATCTGTGTGGTGTGTATATAAGTGAATCACCCTGGTGTCCCTGTGTTTAGGAGATCAGACTGTGTGATGTGTATATAGGTGTATCACCCTGGTGCCCCTGTGTTTAAGAGAACAGACTGTGTGGTGTGTATATAAGTGTATCACCCTGGTGTCCCTGTGTTTAGGAGATCAGACTGTGTGGTGTGTATATAAGTGTATCACCCTGGTATTCCTGTGTTTAGGAGATCAGACTGTGTGGTGTGTATATAAGTGTATCACACTGGTGTCCCTGTGTTTAGGAGATCAGACTGTGTGGTGTGTATATAAGTGTATCAGACTGTGTGGTGTGTATATAAGTGTATCACACCAAATAATAATTTACATAGCGATATGTATATCAATAGTTGTATGATCCCGAATAAGTCCAGCATTATTGAGACGTCCATCTTGTTCAGTGACTCACAGGCAGACATTTAGCTGTAGAGGAATCTGTGCTCCTACGCTGTCAGTCCCTTCCTGTACCTTAAGGTACGATGCAACTGCCCTTCACCAATCCTAGAGGAGACCGGTACGGTCAAAGCAGACTCACAGATGTCTCTAACACAAGATGCCTGCACTGATGCCTGCCGGCGAGTCTCCGATTTCTCAATAATGCGTGATATTCAGTATAATACAAGTATTGATATGTATATCGCTATGTATATAATGATTTGGGTCCCGCTTTAATGTTTGTATAAACTTTAGTGTCTGTGTTTATAAATTAGTCTGTGGAAATAAAATAATTTGGTCTTGCTCTACTTCATTTATTCTGTTACACAAACAGGTGTCAATAGGTCATGAAACAACCTAAAAATTCTTATAATGTCCCACTCATCAGTCACACCCCCAACAACACCCCCTAAAACAGATGTGTCTTTCTTTGGCCATTTGAAACATTCAGAGGTATGATTTTTAGGCAAACACAGGAGTGGAACAATTTTGGAACAAAGCAAAGCCATCATGAGATTTTTTAACCCCTCGAATGCAAAGCAATGCATTAAAGGGATAGTAATACTTTATTATTACTATCCCCCATATTGTACATATTTGTAAAATAATTTAATAGCCCCCAGGTTCATCTCTCAAACCGAAGGCAAAGTTCCCCCTCCCTCCCCCTTCCCTGAAGTCAGAGTTGTACTGACTGCAGGGGAAGTCTGTCGTACGACAAGCTTGCAGCTTTGCAGCTGAGCCGAGATCCCGTTAGTGAAAAATAATTATTTCACTGAAATGGTCTTCTACATGTGCTTGGTTTGCTCTTGGTTTGCAAGCACACGTAGAAGACCGTTTCAGTGAAATAATTTGTCATTAATGCGATCACGGCTCTGCTGCAGAGCCGCATGATTAAAGTCAGACCGGATATCCCTTCAGTCAGTATAACGCTGACTTCAGGGAAGGGGGAGGGAGGGGGGAACTTTGCGTTCGGTTATCTCTCAAACCATAAAGGTCTCAGAGTTGAACCTGGGGGCTATTAACTTATTTTACAAATACGTACAATATGGGGGATAGTAATAATAAAGTATTGCTATCCCTTTAAAGACTACTATTTAAAGGGTTAGTAATGCCTGTATTTAAGTTTATGCAATATGGTAGATTTAAAAAAAATAAAGTATATGAAGAAAGTCCCATCTCTCAAACCTTTACGGTTTGAGAGATATCTTCTTCTAAAGTTCCCCCTCCATCCCCTTCTCCTGACGTCAGCAATCTACTGACAGCAGGAGATTCCCATCCTGGGACCAGCCGGCGGCTCTTCAGCAGAGCCGAAATAGCGATCTTTAAACACAGTTACTTAATTGAAACGGTCTACAAAGTGTTCCTGGTTTGCAAGCACACTTTGTAGACCGTTTCAATGAAGTAGTTCTTTTTAAAGATCGCTATTGCGGCTCTGCTGAAGAGTCTCCTCAAGTCGTCCGATACAGATCTCCATATGTCAGCTTTACAGCTCATATGGGGGAGGAGGGAACTTTGGCAGCGAATATCTCTCAAACCGTAAAGGTTTGAGAGATAGGACTTTCTCCAGATACTTATTTTTTTTAAACTCTACCACATTCCATCAACTTAAATTTGGGCATTACTAACAACCCTTCGAGTGCCAGAGGGGTAAGGAATGTATTGCTTTGCAATGCATTCCGTACCCCTCTGGCACTCAAAGGGTTATTAAATTAATGTAAACTGTGGTGCTGTTAGCATAGCTCTGGTCCATCTCAGTATATGAATCTCATTAGATTGTGATTAAATGACCTATTCATTAGTGAGGCTGATGTACTAAGAAATTGCATAAATTGTGGTAAAAACCTATTCTACAATATCTGCCAAAATATCCACAATTCTTATTCTTTACACATGAATATTAACTCCTTGAATGCTATAGATATGTCCAATGAATTGCTAATGCAGCCTCTCAAGAATGTAATGAGTTAAAAAAGTCCCATTTAAAGGGATAGTAATGTTTCATAATAAAAGCAGCTCTAATTAATCATCATAGTATTTGGACTTTGGAGAGTGTTATATCAATTCTGTCAGAGTTGTAGCTCAAGAGTAATTCAATGACAAAGTATCCCCCTCCCGCCCCTTTTACTGATGTACATACCTGGGAACTCTCAGGGTTTGACCCTGAGACTCAGAGTTTTGACCCAAATCTCAGGGTGAAGGGCCAAATTCTCAGGGTGAGAGAGGTCTGTGTCACCTACTATATGAAGTTCCTCAATTAAATGTTTCCTTAGCCTCTAAACTGGTGCCATTAGTACCAGAGAGACAGTGGGAGATGTCCTGCTTGTCTTGTTTGTGTTCAGGCAGTGAGTTATCCGAACTGTAGCATATTAAAGGTCCCTCGCACACGGACTGGAGCACCTCTGTGTTAGAGCAAGCAGGCACATATCGCATAAAATCTACATCATAGGAAGCTTTAAGGGTTAATATTTCAAAGATCTCAGGGTCAGCTCATCTTGAAAGTTCCCAGGTATGCTGATGTAACACTGTTCAGCCAGAGCAGAAGGGAGGTGCCCAGGTAGATTGCAGAGAGGGACAATCTTCAATTAAGATAAGGGAAAAACCTGAAAAACCTGTCGAGGTGGGGGCAGAGTTTTCATTGTTCTCACAGTAAGAAGATTTACCCTTGATGTGAGCTATCTGGTCTATGGACTGGATTCCACATCTGAGAAGAGATGGCTTACAATAGGTAAAAGGGACGGGGGAAACTTTATCATTCAATTACTCTTGAACTACAACTCTCACAGTATTGAAATAACACTCTCTATGGCTCAAATACTATGAAGATTAATTGGAGCTACTGTTTTTGTGAAACATTACTATCACTTTAAACCAATAGGAATTTGTATTTGTAGTATGTGTGCTGCTTCTTTGTCCCCAAAATGCTTCAGTTCTTAATACTTCGGCCTGTGTCCCAGGCCACATACTCCCCGGGGGTTATCTCTCAATGCCCCCCTCCAATTTCCATATCATTATCTGTAGCACAATGGCTCTGATAGAATGTCATGTAACTGAATACACCCCTCAGCATGCTTTCTGGTAGCTTGGCAGATAATGGATTGTGTTCTTTTCCTGTCAGTCAATCTCCTTGGGCCATGCCAGGGACTCGTGTCTGCGTTCTGCACCGCATTAGATATGACAATTTGCTTTTTGTCTCCACTTCAGCTAGTGAATCAATGAGATACTCTTTGCAATGAACAGTCTAACCCCTTGGATGCTAAAGAGGTTTATGATGCATTGCTTCACAATGCTTTAAAGATCTCTCTAGCACCAGAGAGATTACAACAGAGGTGCCCAAAAAAACTGTAAAATATTAAGCACAAAGACGAAAAGTGATATAAGTACAGTATTTATTAGATAAAATGCATCAGCATACACATTCTTCAATCATTGCACTTACTAGACCCCTATCAAGGGAAAATTGTCTCGGGGTCCCTGCCAATTACAGCAGCAGGTTGTGTCCTCTGAAAACTCCATCCGCTGCCTCTGGTGCAGATGTGAAATAAGAAGATAAGCACAGCGATCAGCAGGTATCCTTTTGAAAAAATGGTCAAAACGTCTAAGGTTACAAGGCTCAAAAAGTTGTCATAATGAAAAAAAATGATCTGATAGAGAGTGAGTGGTAAAAGAAGGACACTATTTTCAGAAGTAACTCTTTCACATTTGAAAATGTTATAAACAATAAAAAATGATTGTAAGTTGAGCTTCATCAGTACTGCTGTTAAAAATACTGTTGTTAAAAATGTCTTTAAAGAGATAGTAATTTTTCAAAATACAAGCAGCTCCATAGTATTTGGGCCGTGGAGAGTGTTATATCAGTACTGTCAGAGTTGTAGTACAAGAGTAATTGAATGATAAAGTATCCCCCCTCCTGCCCCTTTTACTGATGTAACACTGCTCACCTCAGAGCAGCAAGACTGTCTGGATGGATCACAGAGAGGGACAATCTTCAGTGAGCATAAGGGAAAACCTGTCAAGGGGGGAAGTGATTTCCTCATGCTCACAGTAAGTTCCTTGCTGTGATCTGTCCAGTCAAGAGACCAGATTCCACATCCATGGCCCAAATACCATGAAGATTCGTTGGAGCTGCTGATTTTGTGAAACATTACTATCCTTTTAAAGGGATAGTAATGTTTCAGAGTACACATAGCTCAGAACTTTGAGCATGTGTAATAGTACTGCTCTGCAATGTTCTTTTGCTGCAAAACATGCTATTTACAGTGGGATGTAATGTTAAAGAGGATTCCTCCCGTCCCTTTCCCTGACGTAATGATTTTTGCCCCAGATCCAACAGTGGATTGCAAGGAGGGACAATCTTCACGCAGTATTAGGATAACCCTGCCCTCCGTCGTCAATGAGGACAGTTTTTTCCTTATACCAAACTAGGGAAGATTGTCCCTTGTTGTGATTTGTCCAGTCAGGTAACCGAACTTGAGAAATGAGAGGAGGTGGCTTCTGAACCTGGAAAGGGGAAGGAGGGATCGACATTAAAGGGATAGTAATACTTTGTTTTAACTTTATTTTATTTTGTAGGCATTAAAAAAACATGAAGAACGATATAAGACTTATCTCTCAAACCTTTATGGTTTGGGAGATATTCACAAGCAAAGTTTCCCCTCCCGTCCCTTTTACCTAGTGTAAGCCATCTCTTCTCAGATGTGGAATGCAGTCCATAGACCAGACAGATAACAGAAGGGGACAATCTTCTTCCTATGAGAACAATGAAAACCCTGCCCCCTTGACAAGTTTTTCAGGTTTTTCCTTTATCTTAATTGAAGATTGTCTCTCTCTACAGTCTACCTGGGCACCTCCCTTCTGATCTGGCTGAGCAGTGTTACATCAGTTATGGGGCGGGAGGAGGATACTTTATCATTGAATTACTCTTGAACTACAACTCTGACAGAACTGAAATAACACTCTCCAAAGTCCAAATACTATGATGATTAATTAGAGCTGCTTTTATTATGAAACATTACTATCCCTTTAACATTATATTACACAATAACTAGTAAATTTTGCACCATGTGACCATCGCAGAGCACAGCTTACACATGCTCAATGTTCTGAGCAATGTGTAATCTGAAACATTACTATCCCTTTAATTTTGCCTTTAAAATGAAAATTTTCAAAGATATAAAGCCTTTATTACCAGTTCACACCATACTACTTTTTCTCACTCCTAACTGCAAATAGTACTTTAAATTGTCTTCTCCAAGTTTAGACCATTTTTATTTTGTCAGAAAGACAAATCAGAAAGACAAAAAAATGATTGCTAAAAGATATGTTTTCTGAAAATACCTCTCAATTTTACTGTAAAGCACATCCACTGTAAGACTGCTTTTTCCCTTTGGGAAAGATGGCGGAATTGGATGCATGAAACAGTAGTTATATGCACAAGAGATCATGGCATAAAAACATTTTCATTCTGATTATGGACAATTTCAGTTGCCACAACATTTTGAACATCTTGATCTGAGTTATTTCAGAGTATTTTAAAGGGATAGTAATATTTAAGTCCTATTAAAAATAAATGTATTGCCCCCAATGTCATCTCTCAGACCTTTATGGTTTGAGAGATAATAGCTCCTAAAGTTGCCCCCTCCCTCCCCCTTCCCCGTAGTCAGTGTTCTAGCTGACTGCAGGGAAATCCGGTCATAGATCATCAGGCGGCTTTGCCGCAGAGCCGCGATTGCGTTCATAAAAAAAAATATTTCACTAAAATGGTCTTCTATGTGTGCTTGCAAACCAAGCACAAACCAAGCACAAACCAAGCACATGCAGAAGACCATTTCAGTGAAAGTTTTCTTTTTTATTAAAGTGATCGCGGCTGTGCTGGAGAGCCGCCTGAAAGTCATACGACTGACTTCCCTGCAGTCAGCTACAACGCTGACTTCAGGGAAGGGGGAGGGAGAAGGCACCTTTAGGAGCGATTATCTCTCAAACCATAAAGGTTTGAGAGATGACACTGGGGGCAATACATTTATTTTTAATAGGTCTTTACTATAGGGATTAGTAATACTTAAGTATTACTATCCCTTTAACTTTCAGTGGGAGCAAAGCCTGAGAATCACAATGAACTCCCACAGGGTATGTGAGCTCAGACCCAGAAAACAAGATAAGGGAAGGTAAAGGAAGTTATGACCCTACATATATAGTGGCATCCATTCTGCTTCATTAAAGGGGAATCTATCACTCCTATACATGTTTGTCTGAAATGTTAGTTTATATAGAGATTAGATTGAAAACGGTTTTAATTCTATTTTGCCCAAACTAAATGTCTAAAGATTACCCTGCGGCTTCCTTTCGGACAGACTGCGGTTACCAGCTCTGTACTGCAGTCTGTCACTCTTCCACTGCTCCCCTCCCTCTATTCAGCCTCCTCCAATGATGGAGGCTATCTGTCTGTAAGATGGAGCGGTCTCTGGCCAATGAGAGAGCTCCAGCTTACATGCAGAATGCCTCTGTCAATGAAGGAGTCTGGATAGAGGGAAAGGAGCAGAGGAGGGGTGACAGATTGTGGTACTGAGCTGGTAACCGCAGTGTGTCTGGAATGAAACCGTAGGGTAATCCTTAGACGTTTAATTTGGGCAAAATAACAATTACAAAAAAAAAAAAATTAAAACAGTTTTCAATCTAATCGCTATATAAACTAATGTTTTGAGACAAACATGTATAGGAGTGACAGATCCACTTTAAGGATTACCCAATAGCTAGATGGTAATCTACCAATAGATCACTAAGTGGTGACCAGTAG
This sequence comes from Rhinophrynus dorsalis, assembly GCA_037306005.1. Lineage (NCBI taxonomy): Eukaryota > Metazoa > Chordata > Amphibia > Anura > Rhinophrynidae > Rhinophrynus > Rhinophrynus dorsalis. The sequence continues at coordinate 486,714,094 of CM074722.1, forward strand.
ACAATGACAAGATTCCTGTTGAGAAGTGTTTGCCGAGTCCTTGCATCATTGTCAGAGTTAATATGGGCACAGGCTTGTCTTTACCCCTTTGAGTGCCAGAGAGGTACGGAATGCATTACTTTGCAATGCATTCCGTACCCCTCTGCACTCAAACCCTTTCAGTGCCGGAGAGGTATTCCACTGCATTGCACTCTGGGCACAATTAAAACTAAAAGTTGCCATTGATCTAAACGTGGCTTTTAGCCTCTTGAGTGCTACACAGATCTCCAAAGAATTGATTCTAAATGTATTGGATACCTCTCTGGCATTCAAAGGGTTACAACCACATGTAAGTCAGATGGACATTTGGAAATTTGTATTTGTCCTCTATGGTACGGGTAGTTTGCAGCATAATTACTTGTTTTTAAAAGATGTGTTTACAATATTGTATATATGTTGTTTTGGTCCATATCATTCATTATAGACATGGACTATAAGACTATGTTGTGCAACATGTTTATATGTGATGGCGAGGGACTGATGAAGCACAATAGTGGTGGTGGTGGTGGGGGGGGGGTCTATGGGCGTCTCAGAGTGTTCCTTTCCCCAACACCTTGCTCACATATTAAATAAGTTGTAGCAGACATAGTCTAACATTGCATCATCTCACTTTGCATGTTATGGGGCTGGTATAAAGGGCTTCCTGACATCAATGTCATACTGATGGCAGAGATTGTTAGATGGTATGTGATACAGCGTTCAGCAGTGTAAATACAGGGGTACAGAAGCTGCAGCTGTGACCGGACCTGGCATTCAAAGGGACCCATAGACTCCAGGGCCCAAAAGGTTCTAGGTATGGACCTGGGAGGACATTTCTGTTCTTGAGGCCCCCTCAAAATATGTATGCACCAGGGCCCTTTAAGGATTGGAAAGGTCGCAAAGCGTTGAACACCATTCTGGTCCTTAAAGGGATAGTAATACTTTATTTTATTTTGTAGGCATTAAAAAAACATGAAGAACGATATAAGTCTTATCTCTCAAACCTTTTACCTAGTGTAAGCCATCTCTTCTCAGATGTGGAATGCAGTCCATAAACCAGACAGATAACAGCAGGGGACAATCTTCTTCCTATGAGAACAATGAAAGCACTGCCCCCCTTGACAAGTTTTTCAGGTTTTTCCCTTATCTTAATAGAAGATTGTCCCTCTCTGCAGTCTACCTGGGCACCTCCCTTCTGCTCTGGATGAGCAGTGTTACATCAGTAAAAGGGTCGGGAGGAGGATACTTTGTCATTGAATTACTCTTGAACTACAATTCTGACAGAATTGATATAACACTCTCCAAAGTCCAAATACTATGATGATTAATTAGAGCTGCTTTTATTATGAAACATTACTATCCCTTTAAAGGTGTTAAATCTAAAATGACTGACAGTTTCTTTAAATTTTATTAACAGATCATTTGTGATCTACAGATGTCAGCAGTAGGTGTCAGAGTTAAGAACAGCCAACCCCCAGTAACAGTTACCTCATAGCCTAGCTGTTCCAATCAATCAAAATGTATAACACATGGTTCTTTATGATAATCTAGATAATTACATATTCATGATTTAAGAGAATCCATAGTGTGTAATATCCATGTTTGAACATATACAAACTGATGACTTAGGTGTTCTATTCTTGTGAAGTACTACTGACCATGTTTAAAGGGATAGTAATGTTTCATAATAAAAGAAGCTCTAATTAATCATCATAGTATTTGGACTTTGGAGAGTGTTATTTCAATTCTGTCAGTAGTTGTAGTTCAACAGTAATTCAATGTCAAAGTATCCCTCTCCCGGCCCTTTTACTGATGTAACACTGTTCAGCCAGATCAGAAGGGAGGTGTCCAGGTAGACTGCAGAGAGGGACAATCTTCAATAAAGATAAGCGAAGGAAGAAGATTGTCCCCTTCTGGTATTTGTCTGGTGTATGGACTGCATTCCACATCTGAGAAGAGATGGCTTACACTAGGTAAAAGGGGCGGGAGGGGGAACTTTGCTTGTGAATATCTCTCAAACCATAAAGGTTTGAGAGATAAGACATATCGTTCTTCATGTTTTTTTAATGCCTACAAAATAAAATACAGATAAAATGAAGTATTACTATCCCTTTAATGACTCATCATGGCATATATATTAAGTCATTGTGCATTATAAATTAAGAGAGATCTGACAGCATATACCAACAATGCTGACCACCGTGCCAAAAAACACCATGCAAAATTAACCAGTGAAATGCTGTAACAATGCTGTTAACCATCAAGCTTCCTGTAAGATCATGTTATGCTGAATTAAATCTTCTCTACAAAAAATCTTCATGACTCTATGTCCACCTCTGTCAAAGAATATAACCCTTCAGGTGCATTTTGATAAAAGGGTTAAATGGATAGTAATGTCTTAATTATATAAAAAGTAATATTGTAGACCATAAAATAAGAAATCCATTGATGCAATTCCTATCTCTCAGACCTTTATGGTTTGAGAGATAGAGGATTCTAAAGCTCCCTCTCCCTCCTCTTCACCTGACGTCAGCTGTAAGGTGACAGCAGGAGTTCCTGGTCTGGGGACCGACAGGTGGCTCTTCAGCAGAGCCGCAATAGAAATGCTTGATTGGAATGGTCTACAAAGTGCGCTTGGTTTGCAAGCACACCTTTTAGACCGTTCCAAATAAGTATTTCTTTTTAAATTGCGTTATTGCGGCTCTGCTGAAGAGCCTCCTCGTGTCGGCCAACACGGATCTCCTTCTGTCAGCTTTACAACTGACATCAGGATGGGGGGAACTTTAGAACGCTTGATCATACCATAAAGGTTTGAGAGGTAGGAATTGCATAGATGGATTTATTATTTTATGGTTTACAATATTACTTTTTAGATATTTAAGACATTACTATCCCTTTAAAACTAGTTATGCCACTGACAGTGATCATAAGCTCTAGTGCATACCCTGTGTGCCATCACTTGTTTTAGAGGTCAATGCTACCCCACTAACACTAAAAATTATCAAAAATTATATAAATTTATGAACCCTGTACTTCATACTACCATTTATTAAAATCATTTCTTTGTTTTCTGATGCCTAAAATCTAGTCTTCCATATGCTCTGTGGGAACAGCCATTTCTACTGCTTCCCAAGCTCCCTGACTCCAATAATCATGGCAATCTTAATAGGTTTCTGAGAAGTGATAGTTCTGTATTGTCTGTAAAATGCACTCAGATAAGGGAACATCCTTTCTGAATAGAAGAGTGGTAGACACATCTCAGTACAGTAACTAAATTAACTTGTGTTTGTCATTAGAAACCACACAAACAAAATGACATTTGTGGCGTCTGTATACGTCTATGCATTAAATAAACCAAGTTCAGGATAAGAATTTAGGGAATTAACATAAAAAATAGACTTGTTTTACAGATGCTAGCTGAAAAAGTACAATATTTAAAATGTATATAACCAAATTTAGTTTTTTTATATGTTGTGTTTCATTAAAACATTCTTAGTGTGCTGTGCAGCCCAATGACACCAAAATGAATCGGGGTATTAGTACCACACGCTGCAATCTGGGGATTCAAGATGAGATCTGGATTGTTAACCCTTTGCAATGCGTTGCGTACCCCTGTGGCACTTGAAAGTTCAACCAACTCAGCCAGCACCTAGCAACACCCCTGCCTTTCAGATATACTCTGTCAGCAAGTCCTATTGTATCATTCTGTGGGAATCAAGTATAATTTTCTAAAAAGAAAGGTACCAGGTCACCTCATCCTTTGCTGTCAAAGTGTGTTCTGTCCTAGTTTGTTGACCATGGAATAAAGTACAAAGGAGAAAGAACGACAGGATAAATGGGTGGTAATTTTCTGTGCTAAGCATCTGCTGCACTAAAGCAGTGGTGAGAAACCTGCGGACTTCCAGCTCGTGATGTGAGTTGTAGTTTGGTACTGGCTGGGGGGACTTCCTGTTGTCCACCTCTATACTAAAGGATCTGATAGCTTTTGTGCAAGATTCTCAGACTGCATTCCTGAAAGGTGAAGACTGTGCAGGTTTTTTCAGACTTTGCAGTGTTACTATGTTACTAGGCAAAATCAGGGATATCTCAAAAACCTGCACTGTGTCAGTGCTCTAAGTATGCACTGTGAGACCAGTTCTTTAGTGTATACCAGTGCGCATACTGTGCCGTGGCCAAGGCTTTCACGGGAGCAAGTCCCAAACTGCAGTCTTAGTAGGGTGACCACGTGTCCCGGAATGCCCGGGACTGTCCCTTAATTGAGGGCTGTGCCCAGCATCCTGGGTCACCCCCCCACCGGGACAATAAAGAGTCCCGGAATCAAAGCCTAGAGTCACTGTCAGCCCTATTCTTCCTGCCAGTGGTGCCAGTTCAGTCACAGCCTACTGAAAGTAACATGCACGCACCACCACCAGCTAATGAAGGGAGAGTATTTGCTGTGTGCACAATGTTCCTCTCCTTATTGGCTGGCTGCTGGTCTGTGCTTGTGAGGTGGTACACATGCCACATTGCCATGTGAGTGACAGTGTCTGGGTCTGGGAGCAGTGACAGGCGGCTGTAGATGGAGTGTGGACATGGAACATCGAGAAGAGGAGGGAGGACTGGAAGAGTGAACAGTGCATGCTGCAGTCACAGAGAGTGAGACTGAGTCCCGCGGCTGAGCGGTTCCCGCTGACTGGGCGGCTGGTGCTGACTGCATGACTCCCCTTCTGAGTCCTGATACTGAGAGTAAGTCTGTAACCACTGCAGAATATCCTACAATAATGTGTCAATAGAATATTATGTCAACGTTTAGAAGTCACATGTGATAGGAAGATCCTATGAGCGTGACAACATAGATTAGGATATAAAAGTGGATCCGCTATGGAGCGTACTGTTTATTATTAACCACTTTAGAACCAGAGTGGTGGATAATACTTTGTACACCCCTCTAGTCCTTAAGGGGATCTGTTACCACCATGGATGTTACACAGTTTTCTAGCAGATTGCTTACAGATGCATTAGAGACCACCCATAGTCTTCACTGGGTTAAAAGTTGCAGTCACAGTGTGTATATCCTCCTAGTGCTTACAAACCTGTGATGCTTCCGATAAAGCGCAATTCTTGCTCTTACAGCCAGTGACATCAGCACAGGGGCATGTGATGTCATTTGACCCCGCCCACACAGTGTCCCTGAATGGCAGAGGGGAAATGTGGTCACCCTAAGTCTTAGAGCATGAACTGGGATAATAGAGTAAAGCTACTCCAACTTCCTCTGTGTCTAGTATATACATGGCATTAGACAATGTGCAGATGGGATGTTTAAACCACAAAATGCCCATACTCTCCTACAATGACCTCCAGGTGTGGACTGATAACACCCAGGGCTATGGAAGTCACGTACCCCATTTACCCTGCCCCCAACTATGCTCCATTCACATTTATCTCCTGCCTCCCCCCCCCCAGTATCATTTCAGCTCACCCTCTTTTACTAATTTTATAATTGGCATTATTGTTGTGAAGTAAGGCAAGTGATACCACAGAGCTTACAACTGAAATGGAACTACGCTAGTGATACCACAGAGCTTACAGCTGAAATGGAACTACACTAGTGATACCACAGAGCTTACAGCTGAAATGGAGCTACACTAGTGATACCACAGAGCTTACAGCTGAAATAGGGCTACACTAGTGATACCACAGAGCTTACAGCTGAAATAGGGCTACACTAGTGATACCACAGAGCTTACAGTTGATATGGAGCTACACTAGTGATACCACAGAGCTTACAATTGAAATGGAGCTACACTAGCAATACCACAGAACTTACAGTTGAAATGGAGCTACACTAGTGATACCACGGAGCTTACAGTTGAAATAGGGCTACACTAGTGATACCACAGAGCTTACAGCTGAAATAGGGCTACACTAGTGATACCACAGAGCTTACAGTTGAAATGGAGCTACACTAGTGATACCACAGAGCTTACAGCTGAAATAGGGCTACACTAGTGATACCACAGAGCTTACAGTTGAAATGGAGCTACACTAGTGATACCACAGAGCTTACAATTGAAATGGAGCTACACTAGCAATACCACAGAACTTACAGTTGAAATGGAGGTACACTAGTGATACCACAGAGCTTACAGTCAGGGGCAGACTGACAGGACCCAGGGCCTCTGGTCCAAAAAGAGGTCTGGGCTCCCTGCAGAAATTACATCATTGGCACCTCCCCCATGACTTCATAAGCCCTACCCCATGACATCATAAGCCCCACCCCATGACATGCATATATAAGAATTAAAAAAAAAACTAACCTTACACTGCTGGCTAGATTCTTGCCGGTTGGCTGGAGGTTGCTAGGCAACTGGGTAGATAGCTTGAGGGTGGCTGGCTGGCTGTGCCTGTAACGAGTAATGGTTCATATATAATTTGCAAAAGTGTGGTGGCCTGGGGGGGTACTGAATGGCCTGGTGAGGTACTGGACCAGGTCCAGTACCCCCAGGACATCCATTAACCCCCCCAGGACATCCAGTACCCCACCCCAGGCCATCTATTAATCCCCAGGACATCCAGTAGCCCCTCCAGTACCTCCCAGGCCATCCATTTACCCCCAGTACATTAAGCACCCCTCCAGACCATCCAGTTACACCCCCCAGGCCATCCAGTTACACCCCCCAGACCATCCAGTTACACCCCCCCAGACCATCCAGTACACCCCCAGGCCATCCAGTACTACTGGCTTACTGTACTGGGCCTGGCTTACCTGTGCTGCCTTGTGTGAGTGGCGGGTCTTCTGTCAGTGTCACTGCAGCACTGTGGTCAGATTTCTGGGTCCTCTTGGTGAGGTGAGTCACTGAGTCCAGTAGTTCTTCCTGTTGGACGCGTGTCCTCCTTGGCGGGCTGTAAGTTCACTCACATGATGTCCCCTGTGGCAGGCTCCAAGTGCTGCTGATTCTCGCTGACGGAGTCCCACACTGCCCCCCCCATCATCACGTGCAAGCTGCGCAGACTAAATGGTCGAACAGGCATGCACAGATCAGAGGAAGAGGCACACAGAAGCTCCTGCTGCCAGCCAGAGGCGTAAGTAGAAGCCACCGGGCCCTGGTGCAAGAATTTGCATGGGCCCCTCTGACCACATTGGCCCCCTCAACCACATTGGCCACCTCCACATTGCCCCCCAATCTCCAAATTGTCCCTTCATGTCCAAATTGCCCCTTCCACAATGCCCCTTTCATCTCCACAATGCCCCTTTCATCTCCACAATGCCCCTTCCACAATGCCCCCATCTCCACATCGCCCCTTCCACAATACCCCCATCTCCACATTGCCCCTTCATCGCCACATTTCCCTTCCACAATGCCCCCTTCATCTCCACAATGCCCCCCCTTCATCTCCGCATTTCCCCTTCCACAATGCCCCTATCTCCACATCGTCCCTTCATCTCCTCATTGACCCTTCCACAATGCCCCCTTCATCTCCACAATGCCCCCTTCATCTCCACAATGCGCCTTCCACAATGCCCCCTTCATCTCCACATTTCCCCTTCCACAATGCCCCCTTCATCTCCACAATGCCCCTTCCACAATGCCCCCTTCATCTCCACATTTCCCCTTCCACAATGCCCCCATCTCCACATTGCCCCTTCCACAATGCCCCCTTCATCTCCACAATGCCCCTTCCACAATGCCCCCATCTCCACATTTCCCCTTCCACAATGCCCCCTTCATCTCCACAATGCCCCCTTCATTTCCACATTTCCCCTTCCTCAATGCCCCTTCATCTCCACATTTCCCCTTCCACAATGCCCCCATCTCCACATTGCCCCTTCCACAATGCCCCCATCTCCACATTTCCCCTTCATCTCCACATTTCCCCTTCCACAATGCCTGGTGCCCCCATCTCCACATCGCTCCTTCATCTCCGCATCATCCCTTCCACAATGCCCCTTCATCTCCACACTGCCCCTACCTCCAGTCCCTGGTGGTCTAGCGGTGGGGCTTAACAGATCTGTGCGAAGTCCCGTGCGCCTCTAGTAATGTAGAGGCTGGGAGATGATGACATCTCCCAGCGCTCTGTATTACTAGAACGGGCTGCTGGCGGCCGTAGTTGGAGAGCCGCTGAGCAGCGCTACAGATGGGCCCCTAAGTGGCAGGCGGACACGATATATTAAAATTATAATTGCTGGAAGCGGCGGTGGGCCCCCTTTGGCCCCGGGCCCTCGATCCGTGACCGAATGCCCGTATGGTCAGTCTGCCCCTGCTTACAGTTGAAATGGAGCTACACTAGTGATACCACAGAGCTTACAGTTGAAATAGGGCTACGCTAGTGATACCACAGAGCTTACAATTGAAATGGAGCTACACTAGTGATACCACAGAGCTTACAGTTGAAACAGGACTACACTAGTGATACCACAGAGCTTACAGTTAAAATGGAGCTACGCTAGTGATACCACAGGGCTTACAATTGAAATGGAGCTACACTAGTGATACCACAGATCTTACACCTAAAACCCATTTAACTATTTGGATGCCTTAGACACCCATTTAAATCAATGGGAATTGGGGGGGATTTTTATTTTTCCTTTTTAATGAAGAATTGCTCCTCCTTTTTGTCTTTGAGTGTACAACCTGAATGGTTATTGTGAGAACCCTAGAGTCCTGTGCAGGGTTAAATGGATTTAAGTGCACTTAGATCTATCATTTACCTCCCGAGCGCTTGTTGCTACACCAGCGAGAGGTTGGTATAAAGAGCTTCCCCAAGAGACACCTAGAACTCCAGCGGCAACTTCAAGAATTTTTCACAAAAAAAAAAAAAGGTAGATGGGAGGTTTCCATAGTGATGCAGATCAGCGCTTTGGAGAAGAGAGATGCCCTTTTCCCAGAGATGAGAGCATACCTCCCCCCATCCCTGCTGATCCTGGCCAAAGACTTATACACTGAAATATTCATGGATGTTTCTCTGTATTGCTCCCCAGTTCCCTCTTCACAACATTGTTCTCTTACTGATTCTGGTCCAAGGGCCAAGTTCCATTGATCTGTTTGTGTTCACACCTACAAAACCCCGCAGAAAATTAACCTGCTAAGGGCCTTACGCTTAAAGAAAAAGTGGATTGATGCTGGGGCAAACCAACTACACCACAGGGGAGATATAACCTCCCCACACTGATTTAAATTGGACTTTAAACCCTTTGAATGCTAGACAGGTCTCTGGTGCATTCAAGGGGTTAAAATAGCCATTTACATTAATGGCAATTTTATGAATTTGTATTTGTCATCTGCAGTATATGGTTTTTGCCCAAGGATTTCTCCATTTTTGCCTTTATACCAATGCCTCTATCTAGCCATTCTTTTCTCTGTGAATTGAGAATTCTAAGGGTCTTTTTCACAAACAAATGATGATACAATTCTGGAACAAACCAACCGTACTGTGGAGTAGAGGGAAATAAAAATTCATCAGATTCCCTTTAATTTAATAGGAAATTTTAACCTCTCGAATGCCAGAGATGTCTCCACTTTTGCTTTGCAATGATTTGAAGAGGTATCCAGCATTCAAGGGATTAAAAGCCCAATTTAAATCAATGTGTATTTTGGGAACATGTATTTGTCCTCTACAATAAGGTGGACAGATCCTCCCTTTAAAGGGATAGTAATGTTACACAATAAAAGCAGCTCTGATTAATCTTCATAGTATTTGGGTCATGGAGAGTGTTATTTCAATTCTGTCAGAGTTGTAGTTCAAGAGTAATTGAATGATAAAGTATCCCCCTTCAGCCCCTTTTACTGATGTAACACTGCTCTCCTCAGAGCAGCAAGACTGTCCGGATGGATCACAGAGAGGGAAAATCTTCAGTGATCATAAGTAAAAACCTGAAAAACCTATCAAGGGGGAAAGGGTTTTTCTTATGTTCACAGTAAGAAGATTGACCCTTGCTGTGAGCTGTCCAGTCCTAGGACCAATTCTACATCTGAGGTGGCTTACACTAGGCAAAAGGGATGGGATGGGGACACTTTATCATTCATACAACTCTGACAGTACTGAAATAACACTCTCCATGGCCCAAATACTATGAAGATTAGTGATGAGCGAGCACCCCAATGCTCGGGTGTTCGGGTGCTCTAACCGAGCACCCCCTGAGGCTCGAGTGCTCGGCCGAGCACCCGAGCCCCATTGAAGTCAATGGGAGGACTCGAGCATTACACCAGGCACCCCCTGCTCTGATGAGGGGAGGGTGCCTGGTCCATAGGAAAAGGGCAGAAAAGGATGGAAACACCACAGAAATGGTTCAGGGACAGCATAGGGAGGATGTCTGGATGCATCTTGGACTCCAACATCGCTGCTGGGAACAATCTTTCGCCCGTAGTACGCCATTTTTACAGACTGACCATAAAACACACAAAAAGGAAAATAAAAACGACTTTAGGCGAAAAATTGTTACCAAACAATATTTGCTGTATATTTACTTGTATATCATCTGCAAATTCTCCCAAAAATTTCCTTGGTTTTCGGAAGTGAGGCCATGATTAAGAGGGAAACGTGCGCAGAGGCAAATTCTCCCAAAAATTTCCTTGATTTTCAGAACTGAGGCCATGATTAAGAGGGAAACGTGCACAGAGGCAAATTCTCCCAAAAATTTCCTTGATTTTATTGAACTGAGGCCATGATTAAGAGGGAAACGTGCGCTGAGCCGACCATCTAAAACATTATGGGTGAGGGTCTGCTGCAGAGCTGACCATCCTAAACATTATATGCGAAGGCCCGCTAGTGAGCTGACGCTATAAAACATTATATGAGAGGGCCCGCTAGAGAGCTGACCCAATAAAACATTATATGAGAAGGCCCGCTGGTGAGCTGACCTATATAAAAATTGTCAAACAGGGCCCGCTGGTGAGCTGGCCCTATATAAAAATTATATCACAGGGCCCGCTGGTGAGCTGGCCCTATATAAAAATTATATCCCAGGGCATATGGAAGAGGAGGAGGAGGATGAGAAGATTAAGAGTCAACCATATACCCGTTTTTTGGGTGGAAGGGGTGAATGGGAATACAGAGTATTCCCATCATTGTAAATAACATATATAAAGTGAGTTTATGTTCCCCCGGGGCTTTCCTCCAGTGGAGTGGAGAAGTCAGGGGAAATCCAGGCCTTGTTCATTTTTATAAGTGTCAACCTATCAGCATTGTCGGTGGAAAGGCGGATACGCTTATCTGTTATGATGCCACCAGCAGCACTAAATACCCGCTCAGACAGAACGCTGGCGGCAGGGCAGGCCAGCACCTCCAAGGCATAGAGTGCCAGTTCATACCACGTGTCCAGCTTGGACACCCAGTAGTTGTAAGGCACAGAGGGATCATTGAGGACGCTGACACGGTCTGCTACGTACTCCTTCACCATCTTCCAAAACTTTTCCCTCCTTGTGACACTAGGCTGCGCATCAGGGTGAGGGTGCTGGCGGGGTGTCATGAAGGTGTCCCACGCCTTGGAGAGTGTTGCCCTGCCTTTCTTGGAACTGCTGTGTGCTCCCCTTTTCTCCCCTTCTCGGTTGGCCAAGGTAGCACGTACTCTGCCGCCAGCGTTGTCAGATGGAAAATTTTGGAGCAATTTTTCAACAAGAACCTTCTGGTATTGCACCATTTTGCTTGTCCTCTCCACCGGAGGAATGAGAGATGAGAAATTCTCTTTGTAGCGGGGGTCCAGAAGGGTGAACACCCAGTAATCCGTGTTGTCTAAAATGCGTGTAACGCGTGGGTCACGGGAAAGGCAGCCTAACATAAAGTCAGCCATGTGTGCCAGAGTACCAACAGGCAAGATTTCGCTGTCCTCACCAGGAGGATGACTCTCAATCTCCTCATCCTCTTCCTCCTCTTCTGCCCACCCACGCTGAAGAGATGGAACTAAAGTTCCATGGCTACCCTCTGTAGCGGAGACAACCGTGTCTTCCTCCTCCTCCTCCTCCTCCTCCTCCTCCTCCGCCTCCTCCAATTGTCGCTGAGAAGACGAAGTGAGGGTGCTCTGGCTATCACCTTGTGTAAGCTCTTCCTCCCCCATTTCCACCTCTTCCACATGCAAAGCGTCGGTTTTAATTGTGAGCAGCGAGCGTTTCAGTCGACACAGAAGTGGGATGGTTACACTGATAATAGCGTTATCGCCGCTCACCATCTGTGTCGATTCCTCAAAATTGCGTAAAACCTCACAGAGGTCTGACATCCATTCCCACTCCTCACTTCTGATTACAGGAAGTTGAACGGAGAGGCGACGACCGTGTAACAGCTGGTACTCCACTACTGCCCTCTGCTGCTCACAAAGCCGGGCCAACATGTGGAAGGTGGAGTTCCAGCGCGTGCTCACGTCACACAGCAGCCGGTGAGCTGGCAATTGTAAGCGCTGCTGCAGCTTCAACAGGCCGGCTGAAGCTGTTGATGACTTACGGAAATGTGCACACACGCGGCGCACCTTGGTCAAGAGATCATGCACATTGGGGTAGGTTTTTAGAAATCGCTGCACCACTAAATTAAATACATGCGCTAGGCATGGTACGTGTGTGAGCTTGCCGAGCTCCAAAGCCGCCACCAAGTTACGCCCATTATCACACACAACCATGCCTGGTTGCAGGTTGAGTGGCGAGAGCCACTGCTCGGTCTGGTGACTAATCCCCTGCAACAGCTCTGAGGCCGTGTGCTGTTTGTCCCCAAGGCAGATCAGCTTCAGCACGGCCTGTTGACGCTACCCCACTGCAGTGCTACACTGCTTCCAGCTACTGGCTGATGGGGGAGTGGCGGTGTGTGTAGAGAATTCGGAGGTGGAAACGGAGGAGGAGGAGCCAATAACGTAGGTGCTGGTGGAAACCCTGATGGAGGTAGGGCCCGCAATCCTCGGAGTGGGTAGCACCCGTGCCATCCCAGGGTCCGAGTCGCTCCCAGCCTCCACGACATTCACCCAGTGTGCCGTCAGGGAAATGTAGCGTCCCTGGCCACAAGCACTTGTCCATGTGTCAGTCGTTAAGTGGACCTTCCCAGTAACTGCGTTGGTCAGGGCACGGGTGATGTTACGGGACACATGGTGGTGTAATGCGGGGATGGCACACCGGGAAAAGTAGTGGCGGCTGGGGACCGCGTACCGAGGGACAGCTGCTGCCATCAGGCTGCGGAAGGACTCAGTGTCCACAAGCCTAAATGGCAGCATTTCGATGGCCAGTAATTTGGAAAGGTGTGAGGTTAGTGCTATGGCCTGTGGGTGGGTGGCTGGGTACTTTCTCTTGCGCTCAAATGCCTGGGGTAACGACATTTGGACGCTGTGCTGGGACAGGGAAGTGGATGTGGTCGCTGATGGTGCTTCAGATGCTACAGGTGCAGGGCGGGAGGTATGCGGGCCTGCGCCTTCGACAGGCGATTGGCCGGCACCGAAAACAGGGGAAGAGGAGGCAGTGGTGTGGCCTGCAGACACAGATGGGCGATCCAGGCGTTCCTCCCACTTACTACGGTGCTTGGATGCCATGTGTCGGATCATGCTGGTGGTGGTGAGGTTTCTAGTGTTCATGCCTCGGCTCATTCTGGTGTGGCACAGGTTGCAAACTACAATTCTTTTGTCGTCCGCACTTTCCTTAAAAAAACGCCATACCGCGGAACACCTACCCCTTGGCAAGGTAGATTTACGCAAGGGGGTGCTCCGTGGAACATTTGCGGGCCGGTTTGGTGCGGTCCGCCTTCTTTCTGTAGCCACACCACTGCCTCTTCCAGCCTGTTGCGGTGCTGCAGATGGCTCACCCTCAGGACTGCTGTCATCGCTCGGCTCTACACCTTCCCAGGTGGGGTCAGTCACCTCATCGTCCACCAAGTCCTCCTCCACTTCCTCACTCTGATCATCCTCCTCAAGTCTTGATCCCACCACATACTCAGTCATTGACAACTGTATAACATTCTCCTCAACAAGGTCTTGAGACGGAAATAGTGGTTGATTTAATGGCAACTGTGTCTCATCATCATCATCATCATCCACTACTTCCTTTGACCTTAAATGCCGTTCACATCTGTCATCTTCTTGAGATTGGGTAGCCTCTAGAGGTTGTGAATCAGGGCACAAGATGTCATGTTCCTCTGCAAGCGTGCTTGGAGAGAGGGTCAAATGAAGGATTGGTGATGAGACGAGCTCCTCACTATATCCCAGTGTGGGATCACTTCTTTGACCAGACCGTGTATGGTGGGAGGAAGGATGATCAGAGTGAGGATTATGTTGACCAGACTCTTGGCTACTGAGAGTGGACTTGGTGGAAGACAGGGTGGTGCTTAACCGACTGGAAGCAGTATCAGCTGTCATCCAACCGACCACCTGTTCGCAGTGGTCGGACCTCGAGAGTGATGTCCTGCGACGCCCTGTAAAATTACACATGAAGCTAGGTATGGTGGATGTCTTTCTTTCTTGTGCTCTGGCACCAGGCACAGTTTCTCCGCGTCCTGACCCGCGCCCTGAACTTTCAGGATCACGTCCACTTCCCCGTCCCTTTTTACCCGCCTTCTTCATCTTACACAGAATATGTGACTTTAATATTTGAGTTTGAAAACTTAACAGTATTTCTTATTATTCTGCAACTCTGCAGAGTACACAGAATAGGCTGCTAAACTGCGGTGAAACACACTGAATGGAATATGTGAGTTTAATATTTGAGTTTGAAAACTTAACAGTATTTCTTATTATTCTGCAACTGTACAGAGTACACAGAATAGGCTGTTAAACGGCGGTGAAACACACTGAATGGAATATGTGACTTTAATATTTGAGTTTGAAAACTTAACAGTATTTCTTATTATTCTGCAACTGTACAGAGTACACAGAATAGGCTGTTAAACGGCGGTGAAACACACTGAATGGAATATGTGAGTTTAATATTTGAGTTTGAAAACTTAACAGTATTTCTTATTATTCTGCAACTGTACAGAGTACACAGAATAGGCTGCTAAACTGCGGTGAAACACACTGAATGGAATATGTGACTTTAATATTTGAGTTTGAAAACTTAACAGTATTTCTTATTATTCTGCAACTGTACAGAGTACACAGAATAGGCTGTTAAACGGCGGTGAAACACACTGAATGGAATATGTGACTTTAATATTTGAGTTTGAAAACTTAACAGTATTTCTTATTATTCTGCAACTGTACAGAGTACACAGAATAGGCTGTTAAACGGCGGTGAAACACACTGAATGGAATATGTGACTTTAATATTTGAGTTTGAAAACTTAACAGTATTTCTTATTATTCTGCAACTGTACAGAGTACACAGAATAGGCTGCTAAACTGCGGTGAAACACACTGAATGGAATATGTGACTTTAATATTTGAGTTTGAAAACTTAACAGTATTTCTTATTATTCTGCAACTGTACAGAGTACACAGAATAGGCTGTTAAACGGCGGTGAAACACACTGAATGGAATATGTGACTTTAATATTTGAGTTTGAAAACTTAACAGTATTTCTTATTATTCTGCAACTGTACAGAGTACACAGAATAGGCTGTTAAACGGCGGTGAAACACACTGAATGGAATATGTGACTTTAATATTTGAGTTTGAAAACTTAACAGTATTTCTTATTATTCTGCAACTGTACAGAGTACACAGAATAGGCTGCTAAACTGCGGTGAAACACACTGAATGGAATATGTGACTTTAATATTTGAGTTTGAAAACTTAACAGTATTTCTTATTATTCTGCAACTGTACAGAGTACACAGAATAGGCTGTTAAACGGCGGTGAAACACACTGAATGGAATATGTGACTTTAATATTTGAGTTTGAAAACTTAACAGTATTTCTTATTATTCTGCAACTGTACAGAGTACACAGAATAGGCTGCTAAACTGCGGTGAAACACACTGAATGGAATATGTGACTTTAATATTTGAGTTTGAAAACTTAACAGTATTTCTTATTATTCTGCAACTCTGCAGAGTACACAGAAAAGGCTGCTAAACTGCGGTGAAACACACTGAATGGAATATGTGACTTTAATATTTGAGTTTGAAAACTTAACAGTATTTCTTATTATTCTGCAACTCTGCACAGTACACAGAATAGGCTGCTAAACGGCGGTGAAACACACTGAATGGAATATGTGACTTTGATATTTTAGTTTGAAGACTTAACAGTATTTCTTCCTATTCTGCAACTCTGCACAGTACACAGAATAGGCTGCTAAACTGCGGCGAAGCACACTGAATGGAATATGTGACTTTGATATTTTAGTTTGAAGACTTAACAGTATTTCTTCCTATTCTGCAACTCTGCACAGTACACAGAATAGGCTGCTAAACTGCGGAGAAGCACACTGAATGGAATATGTGACTTTGATATTTTAGTTTGAAGACTTAACAGTATTTCTTCCTATTCTGCAACTCTGCACAGTACACAGAATGTGCTGCTAAACTGCGGCGAAGCACACTGAATGGAATATGTGACTTTGATATTTTAGTTTGAAGACTTAACAGTATTTCTTCCTATTCTGCAACTCTGCACAGTACTCAGAATGTGCTGCTAAACTGCGGCGACGCACACTGAATGGAATACGTGACTTTGATATTTTAGTTTGAAGACTTAACAGAATGTGCTCTAATCTGCAACTTTGCACACTAAACAGAATGTGCTCTAATCTGCAACTTTGCACACTAAACAGAATGTGCTCTAATCTGCAACTTTGCACACTAAACAGAATGTGCTCTAATCTGCAACTGTGCACACTAAACAGAATGTGCTCTAATCTGCAACTTTTCACACTAAACAGAATATTTTTTTTTTTTTTTTTTTGTTTTTTTCCCCCCACACACAATATAACCTGCTGCCCCCACACACAGTAGTCCTAAAAAGGACTTTTGGTTCTTTTTTGTCACAATTTTTGTTTTTTCCTCCCTACACTGCCTTTCCCTTCCTATCCTCAGCTCTCCCTGGCTCAGACTGAGCCGAACTCGATGGTCAGGTGCTATACAGCACCTGACCACGGGTTCTGGCCAGCCAATCAGTGTAATGCCAGCAGCCAACATGGCTGCTGGCATTACACCGATGTCAGAGCCTCCCTGCACGTTTATTGGCTGCGCAGCAGCCGCAAAACGTGCGGGGAGGAGACCCGAACATGGCGGGCGAGCACATGCGGTACTCGTACGAGTACCGCCATGTGCCGAGCAGAGCGATGCTCGAGCCGATCCGAGCATCGGCCGAGCATGCTCGCTCAACACTAATGAAGATTAATTGGAACGGCTTTTATTGTGAAACAGTACTATCCCTTTAAATCCGAATACACATGAGAAATGTACGGAAGAGCCCTGGGGCCAACAAAAAAAAATTCTAATTTTGACTTTTAAAGTCAAAATTCTGACTTTTAAACTCGAAATTCTGACTTTAAAAGTCAGAATTTTGACTTTTTAAAGTCATAATTTCAAATTTTAAAGTCAGAATTTTGAGTTTAAAAGTCAGAATTTTGTCTTTAAAAGTTGAAATTCTGAGTTTAAAAGTCATAATTTTATGTTTTAAAGTCAAAATTTTGACTTTTAAAGTCAGAATTCTGACTTTTAAAAGTCAAAATTAGAATTTTATTGTTTTTCGTTGGCCCCAGGGCTTTTCCGTAGGAATGAGCTCTGCAGGCCTGCATGGAAGCCATAGTAATCACTGCAGCCCTGCAAATTGCATTCTTCAGATATGTTTGGGTTCGCAATGAGTTAGATACCCCACTCAAAGGGTTAAAGGGATAGTAATAGCTAAATAAAAATGCAGCTTCGATTGATCTTCATATAATGAGAGTCATGTAGCCCTGTATTTCAATAGTTTACGTTTTGTAGTTCAAGAGTAATTAATTTCTACCGCCCCTTTTACCTACCCTTAGCCGACTCCTGTCAGAAGTGAAATCTGGTCCTGGGACTGGACAAGGCGCAGCGAGAGACAATCTTCATCCACTGAGTATATTTTATTTTATTTAGGAAATGTTTTACCAGGAAGAATACATTGAGATTTCTCTCGTTTTCAAGTATGTTTTCAAGCCTGCCCGCCTTGACGAAGGAGAAAAGCATTTTCCTTACGCTCAATAAAGATTGAAATACAGAGCTACATGACCTGCGATACAGGAGGATCAATCAGAGCTTCATTTTTATTCAGCTATTAGTATACCTTTAAAGGGACAGTAATACGTGCAAATTACTAATCCTCATATTGTAGCTTTGTTAAAAATAAACTGATTGCCCCCAGTGTCATCTCTCAAACCATTATGGTTTGAGAGATGATAGCGCTCAAAGTTCCCCCTCCCTCCCCCTTCCCTGACTGAACGCTGACTGCAGGGATATCCGGTATTACTTGCATCAGGTGGCTCTGCAGCATTCCCGAGATCGTGTTTATAAAAAAGAAATCTTTCACTAAAACGGTCTTCTACATGTACTTGCAAACCAAGCACAAACCAAGCACACGTAGAAGACCGTTTCAGTGAAAGAATTCTTTATTATAAACGCCATCTCGGCTCAGCTGCAGAGCCGCCTGATGCACATAAGACTGTCGTACGACAGCTTCCCCTGCAGTCAGCGTTCAGTCAGGGAACGGGGAGGGAGGGGGGAACTTTGAGCGCTATCATCTCTCAAACCATAAGGGTTTCAGAGATGACACCGGGGGCACTAAATTTCTTTTTAACAAAGCTACAATATGGGGATTAGTAATTTGCAAGTATTACTATCCCTTTAAAAGGATGAAGTGGCAGCATTACCGTAAAGAGCAGCTGATTTGTCAAAGAATTGCTTTTCTTATGAACATAGAGCATTAAAGTGATAGTAATACCTTCTTTATGCAAGCTATAATATAATTCTTCTTAAAAAAATAAATCAAATGATATGTCTTTTTTTTCCATAAGTTTTATAGTTTTAGTATAATATTGTTCTAAAGTTCCCTCCTCTCGCCCCTTTTATGTCATCTCCCAGCGCTCTGCATTACTCGAGTGTTGGCCGCCGGGACATCAGCTGTGCTGCGGACGGGTGGGGAGGGGGTCGCAGGGGGCGGCCGGACCCCTGAGAGTGATGGGCCCGGTCGCAGGTGCGACCCATGCGACCCCTATTGTTACGCCACTGCAACTAGCCCCCACAACTTCAGGTATATGTGGAGAAAAGAAGTTGGCCAATAATGCTTCTCCATCTGCCCCCTCCTCCAAACTCATGGGCAGGGCCGGATTTACATCTCAAGTGCCCCTAGGCAAGGAGATCTAGATGTTCTTAGTTCTGCCCATGGACAAACCCCCACTCCTCATATGACTCCTCCCCCTGTCCCATCCGATAACAAGCAAGGAAAAAAAAACTTTAACTCCTTGGTTGCTAGAGAGAGCTCCAATGCATTGCACTGGACATGAGTCAAGCATCCAATGACGTTAAATAATAAGCCTGTAAAGCAGTATAAAACTGATGCAGGGACATTGAGAATTCTCTGGCCACACCCACAATTCAGAATGTGGGTGTGGCCATCACAGCTGAGTCGCCACTCAAAATTTGTACCTCTAGTCAGTTGCCTACTCTGCCTTTTGATAAATCAGGCCCTGCTTTTAACCCTTTGAATGCCAGAAGGGTAAGCAACGCATCGAGAACCACACTGGCACTCAGAAGGTTAGCTCTTGAACTGTTATCATTAAACACAGATTCTCTGAATGTTTAACTTCTAGTAATCCTCTAGCTGGCTCCATGGTTCTGTTGCGCCAGTGAGCTGTGTTATTTCATTCTCAGAAGTCCTCGAGTGTTTGATCCAAGGTCACTCTTAACGTGCTTCCTTGTATTTTCCTGTAATCACATGTAAACTGGAAGTGTACTGTTCTTATTAAGGCCATTAACCATGCATATGCCATAAAGTTTAACACAAGGATTATTTTTGTTTATAAATTCTGAGTACCATAGATTGTATGGTTGAAACAATAAGACCAATTCAGTGGAAGACAAACACAACCCTATTGATGCCATTTCTAATTTTGCCTCAAAGGGAAAAATGTATTTTCTAATGATGTATTTTTTACTGTACAAAAATGTGTGACATATACTGTGACTTAAAAATAACTTCTGTTATACTTGTAATGGTGTATTGCTCTGTTGGTTTTGTGTAATGGAATATTGCCCCGATGGTCTCATCAGTGTATTACTCTGCTGATCAGATGCAATGGTGTATTACTCTGCTGATTTCGTGTAATGGTGTATTGCTCTGTTGTTTTCATATAATGGAATATTGCCCCTGATAGTCTTATTTATTTATTTATTTAATTTATTTTATTATCATTTTTTAAAACATAAAAATTACAGACAACACTTACAAACTAAGTTTTTAACACAGCTCTATAAATACCCACGATATGCCCCCACATTCTATATTCTGTGTCATTCCATCTTGTACTATATATTGCCTTTCAATAACATATAGACAGACATATACATCAAACATAACACTGAACCTTGGGGGTTTTCGAGCTTCTTTCTAATTTTTTTAACCCCTTAAGGACCAGCCGCGCATGCACACGGCGGTCATTTAAGGACCACGGAGCATTTTTTTTTTTAATTGAATCTGATTCTGGACTCCCCGACGGTCCTGGTACGTCATTGGTCCTTAAAGCAAATCCAGCCATGACGTACCAGCACCGTCAAGGGTCCTTAAGGGGTTAACCACTACGTGCGTTCACTCAACACCTCTATACCTCTAGGTTCAAATACACATACTCTATAGTACACAGTTTCTGAATCCAGTCATCCCAAACATCCTCATTATTTTTCCCTTTACTCTCAGCTATCATTAAGCCTCTTTCAATCTTACATTTCGTGTAATGGTGTATTGCTCTGTTGTTTTCATATAATGGAATATTGCCCCTGATAGTCTTATTTATTTATTTAATTTATTTTATTATCATTTTTTAAAACATAAAAATTACAGACAACACTTACAAACTAAGTTTTTAACACAGCTCTATAAATACCCACGATATGCCCCCACATTCTATATTCTGTGTCATTCCATCTTGTACTATATATTGCCTTTCAATAACATATAGACAGACATATACATCAAACATAACACTGAACCTTGGGGGTTTTCAAGCTTCTTTCTAATTTTTTTAACCCCTTAAGGACCAGCCGCGCATGCACACGGCGGTCATTTAAGGACCACGGAGCATTTTTTTTTTTTTTTAAATTGAATCTGATTCTGGACTCCCCGACGGTCCTGGTACATCATTTGTCCTTAAAGCAAATCCAGCCATGACGTACCAGCACCGTCAAGGGTCCTTAAGGGGTTAACCACTACGTGCGTTCACTCAACACCTCTATACCTCTAGGTTCAAATACACATACTCTATAGTACACAGTTTCTGAATCCAGTCATCCCAAACATCCTTATTATTTTTCCCTTTACTCTCAGCTATCATTAAGCCTCTTTCAATCTTACACTGCCATACAGTATGTTGTCGTTTTTCTATCCATATGGGTATCCAAATACTTTTCCAGTTCTTGGCTATATACAATTTGGTGGCAGTCAAGATATGTAATGCTATACTTAATTTCCAGCTATTAATGTTTGGTTCATATGTAGTAGTGCTCTTTTGGGTGCTGGGTTCCATTATTATCCCGCAAATATCCCCAATTTTCTGAAAGATTTCCTCCCAGCAACCTAACAGCCTCGGGCAGCTCCACCACATATGGAGATACCAACCCACCAACCTTTCACATCTCCGACAGATCTTAGATACAGAACTATACATTTTTCCCAATTTTTCCAGTCCTGGATACCATCTATTACTAACCTTAAACGGATAGTAATACTTTGTTTTATCTTTATTTTATTTTGTAGGCATTAAAAAAACATGAAGAACGATATAAGTCTTATATCTCAAACCTTTATGGTTTAAGGGATATTCACAAGCAAAGTTTCCCCTCCCGCCCCTTTTACCTAGTGTAAGCCATCTCTTCTCAGATGTGGAATCCAGTCCATAGACCAGACAGATAACAGAAGGGGACAATCTTCTTACTGTGAGCCTTCTGCTCTGGCTGAGCAGTGTTACATCAGTAAAAGGGGCGAGAGGGGGATACTTTGTCATTGAATTACTCTTGAACTACAACTCTGACAGAAATGAAATAACACTCTCCAAAGTCCAAATACTATGATGATTAATTAGAGCTGCTTTTGTTATGAAACATTACTATCCCTTTAAAACATACTTCATTTAGATTCAAAGAGTGTATATTTTTATTCACAAGGGCTTGCACCTTATTCCAGTCAGCTCTCAATATTGATTTTCCTAAATCTTTTTCCCATCTGATCATAGTGGAGGGATTTCCTCGTTCCTCCACTTTATCTAAAAACCGGAGGCGTTTTGACATCAGCTTTTTTTCTGTATCTACCTGTATCAGTTCTATTAACACTGAAATTTGTTCTAGTGTTTCAGCTCTATATAGAAATGTCTTTATAAAATCTAACACCCTCATAAAACTGAAGGATTCACCCTCCTTTAACCCCATCTCTGAGAACCTTTTCACCTTCCCCACCAAAAACAAGTCTGTTATAGTCTCCAGATCCTTCTCTTCCCAGATTTTCACCGTAATATCCTCTATATTCTTTGGAATTAATATCAGTGGTGTAATAGTCAAATATTTTATCCCTTAGGCCCAACATTTTCTTAATCTTTATCCAACTACTCATAAGATCTTTTAACACCATAGAGGACATGTTTAGATGGGAATTTATCTTTTTAGGATACCAAAAAAGAGCAAAAAGATTCCCCCCCTCCACCTCCATACTTTCTATTTGATACCATTTCTCTATTTTTGCCTTAGCATTCTGAGAAACTACTATATGTAGACACCTACTTACTCTATAAATCTAATCAATATCTGAATAACCCATACCTGACTTAAAAATAAATTCTGTTATACTTGTAATGGTGTATTGCTCTGTTGGTCTTGTGTCATGGAATTTTGCCCCTGGTGGTCTCATTTAATAGTGTATTACTCTGCTGATCACATGTAATGGTGTATTACTATGCTGGTTTCGTGGAATGGTGCATTGCTCTGTTGGTCTCATGTAATGGAATATTGCCTCTGATAGTCTCATTTAATAGTGTATTTTCCCTGGTAGTCTCATTTAATAGTGTATTACTCTGCTGGTCACATGTAATGGTGTATTACTCTGATGGTCTCATGTAATAGTGTATTTTCCCTGGTAGTCTCATTTAATAGTGTATTACTCTGCTGATCACATGTAATGGTGTATTACTATGCAGGTCACATGTAATGGTGTATTATTCTGTTGGTCTCATGTAATAGTATATTTCCCCTGGTGATTGCATGTAATGGTGTATTAATATGCTGGTCACATGAAATGGTGTACAACACTGATGTTTTCATGTAATTGTGTATTTATCTGCTAGTACTGTGTACTGGTATATTGTGCAGCTAGTACCAAAATGGTGTATTGATTGGCTGGTCTCATTTAATGTTTTATTGCTCTGCTGGTCTCATACAAAGGTGTGTTGCTCTGCTGGTATTGTGTAATGTTATATACCACACTGCTGGTTTCATTTAATGGTGTATTGCCCTGTAGGTCTCATGAATTGGTGTATTGCCCTGCTGATCTCATGCAATGGAGTATTCTCCTGCTGATCTCATGTAATGGAGTATTCACCTGCTGGTCGCATGTAATGGTACATTGCCCTACTGGTCTCATGTAATGGCATATTGAACTGCTGATCTCATGTACTGGTGTAATGCCCTGTAGGTCTCATGAATTGGTGTGTTGCTCTGCTGGTCTCTCATACTGGAGTATTCTTCTGCTGGTCTCATGTAATGGTGTATTGCCCAGCTGGTCTCATGTAATGATGTATTGTCCTGCTGGTCTCATGTAATGGTGTATTGTCCTGCTGGTCTCATGTAATGGTGTATTGCCCAGCTGGTCTCATGTAATGGTGTATTGTCCTGCTGGTCTCATGTAATGGTGTATTGCCCAGCTGGTCTCATGTAATGGTGTATTGTCCTGCTGGTCTCATGTAATGGTGTACTGCCCTGCTGGTCTCATGTAATGAGTCTTGCGTAGTCTACTCCTCATACTGTATGTTGCAAAAATAAAGCATGTGTGTACAGAGACAAAAGTGTACTACCTCTGCGGTAAAATGACTGTTCCACAGGATAAAAAACAAGAAGGTGTTGGCGATTACTCTAGAATACAAGGGGTTAAAGGCCCCTATTTTTAAATCAGTATTAATTTAATGAATTTATATTTCCCTCAGTGGGGCATCTGCTTTAACCTAGAACTGATCCATTTGTGTTTTCATTCACAAACACACACTTTATTTTTACAATATACTGGCACTCTTTTCCTCAAAACAGTGTAGAGATATTAACCCTTTGAGTGTCAGAGGGGTGTCCAAAGCATTGTGAGGCAATGCACTGGGCACCGTGCTGGCTTTCAAAGGTTTTTAAAGGGGGAATACCCTAGGAATTAGTGGCTCATAATTTGTTTATTAGATTACGTTACCTAGGTAGGTGCGCGCCATACAGTTTCCTGTATTCAGTGATCTCTGTTGAAGTCCGCCTCTAGGTGACACCTTCTCACAACAAACAATGGGCTTCAATAGACTTGAGTGGTAGTAATGGACACAAGTTTTCATATCTCATAAAAACAATTAACAGTAGACTACAAAAGAAAAAAAATCTAAAACGGTAAATAGATATAACTGACTGCTGTTTGAAGGACACCACTCTATGTAAGTATTTTATTGAATTGGAACTTTCACCTTAATTCAAGGCTGCATATTTGAAAACTGCATTAAAAACTGTCTTGTGATGTTAACCAAAAGTTCAGCAGATGTATACTTTAGGAAATATTCATGGCAAAGTGAAAGCGAACATCTCCTGGTACTACACAAAGCTTAATTAGCATATGACACATCACTGAAAATGCATAATTAGCATATGAAGTGTCATTTATTCACTAATTAGCATATGTAATATTACTAAAACCATAATTAGCATATGGCCCATCACTGAAATACTTAATTAGCATATGGACCTTCATTTATTCACTTCATTAGCATATGAAAACATAATTGATGATGCTTGGTGCCACGATTAACATACATTAGCATATGAAAGAAGTGTGGATATCTCCTCAACTGGATGTTTGACATATAGGCAGATTTTAATGCAGTTTTCAAATATGCAAACTTCAATTAAGGTGAAAGGTCCACTTTAAACAAATTAAGAGCTACTTATTCTGAGTTATGGCATTAGCTCAGTGGTGGGCAACTGAGAGATTCCAGCTGTTGTGGACTGCAACTCTCATCACCGCCCCACCCCTCATCAGCCATTGGCTGGCAGGAGATGATGGGAATTGCACCACAGCAGCTGAAGTTCCACAGGTTGCCCACTCCTGTGTTAGACTTTTTTGGGTAGATTTATAAAAGTGGAGTTAATGAAAAAGAACATTAAAGGGATACTAAAATTTCGTTTTAACTTTATTTTATTTTGTAGGCATTAACAAAACATGAAGAACGATATAAGTCTTATCTCTCAAACCCTTATGATTTGAGAGATATTCACAAGCAAAGTTTCCCCTCCCGCCCCTTTTACCTAGTGTAAGCCATCTCTTCTCAGATGTGGAATGCAGTCCATAGACCAGACAGATAACAGCAGGGGACAATCTTCTTCCTATGAGAACAATGAAAGCCTTGCACTCCTTGATAAGTTTTTCAGGTTTTTCCCTTATCTTAATTGAAGATTGTCCCTCTCTGCAGTCTACCTGGGCACCTCCCTTCTGATCTGGCTGAGCAGTGTTACATCAGTAAAAGGGGAGGGAGGGGGATACTTTATCATTCAGTTACTCTTGATCTACAACTCTGACAGAATTGAAATAACACTCTCCATGACCCAAATACTATGATGATTAATTAGAGCTGCTTTTATTATTAAACATTACTATCACTTTAAAATGGCTGTACGAGTGCCTCTGGTAGTTATAAAAGTATTAAGGATAGTATAGGAGGATATAACATTTTTTTTGTTTTTAAATGGAGTAAGGACGTTTGTAAAAAGTGAATTTATAAAGAAATGTAATTTTTTTAGACAATTTTGAGACAGGATTTTCTTCAAATATTTAAGGCCATGTCTGACCTGTTCTTATTTTTGCGGTCTCCACATTTATAAACGTAACTAGAATTCTTTATAAATACCAACACTATAATAAGGATTAAAGGGATAGTAATACTTAAAATGTAAAAAAAAAAATGTTGTAGGGTTTATCCCCCTGAGTAAAACAAGAGTACTCCCACTGCTGAAAGGTGTTTCATTCAAAAGTTATTAATTTTCAAAGTTGCATTTTTTAGGTGCAATATCACAGTGGCCTGAAATTGTACAGTGGCGCTGTTGCTACACCATCCTATGGAGATTTATGGTCCCGGGACCAGAGCTGTCCATAGGATCGTGTAGCAACAGCGTCACTGTACAATTTCAGGCCACTGTGATATTGCACCTAAAAAATTCAACTTTGAAAATTAATAAAGTTTGAATAAAACACCTCTCAGCAGTGGGAGTGCCCTTGTTTTACTCAGGGGCATAAACCCTACAACATATTTTTTTTTACATTTTAAGTATTACTATCCCTTTAAGGACATTTTAAGGATCCATTCACGTACACAAACAAGAACACATTTTATAAATCTCCCCCTTTGATCTCTCAGGAGTGAATCTTGTCTGTGTTGCTGGCGAAACTATTGTGAATTTAGGCAGTGTGCCATCAAGAACGTACATATTTGTTCCCAGCCAATGATACGCTGAGATATGAAGGTCCCTGGTAACTGCAAACGAATGCTGAGCAGAACACAGGAATGAGATACAGAGGTTACGCAGGGAATATGGGAGACCAGTGAAACACAAGGTAACATTTTAATTACTGAACAGATGGAAGATAATGTCTTGCTCCCAAAGTGTGTCAAACTGGAGACCCCTCTACCATTAAAGGAGTTAATCCTTTGCATTGGGATTCAAAAGGTTAGAGTAAAATTGTCACTTTGTAACACATATAGACGATTTTGAAACAGTTTTCAAAATCCCCTGCACTTTAGCATTTATTATTTAAAAGGTTTATTTACAAATACATTCAAGGTCAATACAAGGAACTATCCAATGAATTATTTATGCAAAGAGCTGAGCTAAGAACAAGAGGTCATCCATTAAGACTAGAGGAAAGGCGCTTTTGACTAAAACAAAGGCAGGGATTCGTTACAGTAAGGGCGGTAAGGCTATGGAATTCTTTGCCTCGGGATGTTGTACTTGCAGATAATGTAGCTGCATTCAAAAAAGCAATGGATGCCTATCTAGCACAGAACAATATTGACAATTATGACAGATGGCTTCAAAGCAAATAGGATATTGATCCGGGGAACTATTTGACTACCAACTGGAGTCAGGAAGGAATCATTCCACCCCACACACACACTTGGGGCTAGATTGGAAATGGCTCCAGAGGGCTTTTTTTGCCTTTCTCTGGATCAACAGGGGTGTTTTTGGCATGGGCTGGACTTGATGGACGCATGCCTTTTTTCAGCCTTATCTACTATGTTACTATGTTACTATTTATTTGTAAGTTTATACCCATTAGACAGGCTGGCATTCTAGCAGGATGCTGCTCTCCCTCCCAAATGTCACTTCCTGCTGGCCAGTAGTAGCTTATTGACATAAATGGACAAATACACAAAGTTCAGTGTTCAGTTATCTGAAATAAAACATGTCAATGTATATGAGTCACTCTGAAAGCTCTTTCAAAACCAAACTTGTTACAAAGTGACAGTTTTACTTTTAATGCCCATTTACCCACTGAGCCTGACGTACAAAGAAAGGTTGGCACAATTCTGATGCAAATATCTTTACCACCGGGGACAGTTAAAAATGCTATTTTTTATAGCATTGGTCATGGGTCCATATCTGGGAACTCTCTGGATTTGCCACATAGACTCCGGTTTTGACACTGCAGTACTCAGTCTCTGGGGCAGAGGCTGAATCTCCGGACGTGGGGAGTTTCTATTGAAACTCAGCCCACTTCTTCTCTTTCCCACCCTGTTCTCCCACTTCTCCTCTTTCCCACCCTGTTCTCCCACTTCTCCTCCTTCCCAGCCTGTTCTCCCACTTCTCCTCCTCCCCAGCCTGTTCTCCCACTTCTCCTCCTTCCCAACCTGTTCTCCCACTTCTCCTCCTTCCCAGCCTGTTCTCCCACTTCTCCTCTTTCCCACCCTGTTCTCCCACTTCTCCTCCTTCCCAGCCTCTTCTCCCACTTTTCCTCCTTCCCAGCCTCTTCTCCCACTTCTCCTCCTTCCCCACCCAGTTCCTCCCACTTCCTTCCCACTTTTGGGATGTATTTGCTAGCCCCCCCAATCGCGGGTAAGCCCCTCTCCTTTTTACACAGTTTGCGTCAATTATATCCCCCAGTGGCACCAGAGGAGTCCCCACCGGGAGTCTATAACAGAAAGTTCCCAGGTATGATCATGACTGATAATTTCATGTATATAGAGTTAATTTCCTTTTTTGGATGATGTCATTGTAGAGCTCTCTGAACCTATGTGGCACTGTACACAGACCAGAGACGTAACTAGAAGCCACGGCGCCCTGGTGCAAGAATTGCCTTGGGTCCCCCGACCACATTGGCCACTTCCACATTGCTCCCCATCTCCACATTGCTCCTCACTCTCCACATTGCCCCTTCCACATTGCCCCTCAATCTACACATTGCCCCTTCTACAATGACCCTCAATCTCCACATTGCCCCTTTCACAATGCCCCCATCTCCACATTGCCCCCACCTCCACATTGCCCCTCAGTCTCCACAATGCCCCCGTCTCCACATTGCCCCTTCCACAATGCCCCTCAGTCTCCACAATGCCCCTTCCACATTGCCCCTAAATTTCCTACCACCCTGGTGGTCCAGTGGGAGAGGACAGGTCTGTGCCTCTTTCTGCACAGACCTCTTCTCCCGCACGGTCCTCTTCAGTAATGCAGAGCACTGGAAGATGATGTCATTTCCCAGTGCTCTGCATTACGAGAGTGCCGGCGTGCCGGAGGGAATACTGATCTCCTTCTGGCAGACCGGCACTCTCGTAATGCAGAGTCCCAGCGCCCTGCATTACTTAATTGCGGGCGTCAGGTGAGGGGGTCACAGGGGGAGTGACGGGCCCGGTCGCAGGTGCGAACCCTATATTACGCCACTGACACAGACGCTGATCTATTAAAGGGATAGTAATACTTAAAATGTAAAAAAAAATATGTTGTAGGGTTTATCCCCCTGAGTAAAACAAGAGTACTCCCACTGCTGAGAGGTGTTTTATTCAAAAGTTATTAATTTTCAAAGTTGAATTTTTTAGGTGCAATATCACAGTGGCCTGAAATTGTACAGTGGCGCTGTTGCTACACCATCCTATGGACAACTCTGGTCAGTTGACCATAAATCAATGTTTCATACAAACAGCAGCTCCAATTAATCTTCATAGTATGTGGGCCATGGAGAGTGTTATTTCTATACTGTCAGAGTTGTAGTTTTAGAGTAATTGAATGACAAAGTATCCCCCTTCCTCCCCTTTTACCTAGTGTATGCCACCTCCCCTCAGATGTGGACTCTGGTCTCTTGACCGGACAAGTCGCAGCAAGGGACAATCTTCTTAATGTGAGAACATTGAAAATCCTGCCCCCCTTGACAGGTTTTTCAGGTGTTTTCTTATGAACACTGAAGATTGTGCCTCTCTGGGATCCATCCTGACAGTATTGCTGCTCTAAGGTGAGCAGTGTTACATTAGTAAAAGGGGCGGGAGCGGGATACTTTATCATTCAATTACTCTTGAACTACAACTCTGACAGTATTGAAATAACAATCTCCATGGCCAAAATACTATGAAGATTAATTGGAGCTTCTTTTATTGTGAAACATTACTATCCCTTTAAAAGATTCCCCTTACATTACATCAGGATGTGTTCCCTCAGATCCGAACACTTGAATGGAAGGATCACAACGAGGGACAATTTTGTTTGTATCAGTAGAAGAAAAATCCTTTACGTAGTGAGGCATTTTCCTTATGCTGACACAATATTGACCCTTGTTGCAATCCGTCCGGTTTGGCTTTTGGATCTGAGGCATCATGATGTAATGGAAAGGGGCGGAAAGGGGAAACTTTTAACTTGATTTTCAAGAAGGACATGCAAGTAAATGATTTTCCTGTGCATTATAAAAAAGAAATGGAACAATCGTATATTAATTTATTATTTGACATCACTATCCCTTTAAAGGGGGAACTATCACCCCACCTTATTAGTCATCAAGCGATAACATTAACAATCAAACTGTTATGCAGAATAAAGAACTCGTTAGGCAGAATTCTTTCCTCAGTCAACACTGACAGCCAGGCAACAGCTCTCTAGAAGCATCTGCGCGCCTGCGCCATTAGTCCCTACCAGTACCTTAAGTTGCCATGCAACAGATGGCGCAAGCGCACAGACGTCTGTAAGTAAAGATGTCTGCACTGTTGCCTGGCCGTCAGTGTTGGCTGAGGAAGGATTTCTGACTAACGCCTCTTTATTCTACATAACGGTTTGATTGTTAAAGGAGCAGTAAACTTTTATTTATGAAAACACATATTTTATAGAGTATTTCCTGCTGAATAAAACAAGGTCACTCCCATCACTGTCAGATGTTTTATTAAAAAATTTATAGTAGTTCAAATAATCAGGAATTGAATTTACTGTGTTACTTCCTGATAGTTCTAACTGACAGGAAGTGACAGGCGGTTTCTATCACATTCTATGGAGAACTGTATGTCTCTGACTTTTCTGACTTTCCTCTCCATTAGAATCTAACTGGAAAACTAATTAGAATTTGATCACTAGAGGGCATTGCTAATGTAAAAAAACATGGATTTAAACTGTAATAACTCTGGAAATATAAATCTCTCAGCAGTGGGAGTACCCTTATTTTACTCAATACGAAAATCCCTACAATATATATTTTTTCATAAAAAAAGTTTACTGCTCCTTTAAGTTTATCTCTAGATGATTAATTAGGTGGGGTGGACTTTAGTTGGGGTGACAGTTCCCCTTTAAAGTGGATGTATCACCTATGCACATCCTCTAACTAGTTAGGTGACACATCCAATAACATTAAAACGTTATTATTATTATTTTTTAAGCGTCTGTTTGGTTTAAATGTAACTTACAAAAGTATCTGCTGCAGACACTTCTGGGTGACTGCAGTTCTCTGCGGTTCTCCGCAGACGCCTCTGTCATCGGAGGAGGGAGGGGAGCAGAGGCGTCTGCGGAGAACCGCAGAGAACTGCAGTCACCCAGAAGTGTCTGCAGCAGATACTTTTGTAAGTTACATTTAAACCAAACAGACGCTTAAAAAATAATAATAATAACGTTTTAATGTTATTGGATGTGTCAGTAAACTGAAGCGGTCTCAATATCAGGGCCGGATTTACATCTCAGGAGCCTGTAGGCACAGAAATCTGAAGCGCCACCCCCCCTCCATTGGCCATCTCCGCTGGACACCTCCACAATACTCCTAACCTCCACATTACCCCCCATCTTCATATTGCCCTCACACTGCCCCCATCAGCTCCATATTGCCCCCATCAGCTTCAACTTGCCCCCACATTGCCTCCATCATCTCCGCATTGCCCCATAAGCTCCAACTTGCCCCCATCAGCTCCAGTTTGCCCTCACATTGCCCCCAGCAGCTCCAACTTGCTCCGATCAGCTCCAACTTGCCCCATCAGCTCTGTATTGCCCTCACATTGCCCCCATCAGCTCCAACTTGCCCCCATCATATCAACATTGCCCCCATAATCTCCAACTTGCCCCAATCAGCTCTAACTTGCCCCCATCAACTCCAACTTGCCCTCACATCACCCCCATAATCTCCAACTTGCCCCCATAATTTCCAATTTACCCTCACATTGCCCCATCAGCTCCAACTTGCCCCTATCAGCTCCAGCTTGCCCTCACATTGCCCCCATCAGCTCCACATTTCCCCCACTTTGCCCTCTGTACCCGTTTCCTACCTCCCTGGTGGTCCAGCGGCAGGAGAGGTCTGTGCTTCTGCACAGACCTGTAGCTGCTGGAGCTCCCGCGCGGTCTTCTTCTTAGTAATCAGAGCGCTGGGAGATGATGTCATGATGATGTCATCTCCCAGCGCTCTGCATTACTAAAGAGCCGGAGGATCTCAGCAGCTACAGGTCTCTCAGCACAGACCTTACCATGCGGGCGGCGGGTTTCGCCACTTAAAAAAAATATATATAAAAATAAATAAAAAATCAATTCCAATGACAGGCGCCCCTCTGTGGGGTGCGCCTGTAGGCAGATGCCTACTCTGCCTTATGACAAATCCGGCCCTAGGTGTCATTGGCAGAGATCGATATCTAGCCAATGAGAGCGCTCCAGCTTACTGACAGAAGCCTCCGTCATTGGAGGAAGGAGGAGAGCAGAGGCAGAGCACTGGGCTGCAGTCTATACAGAGGTGGCTGCAGCCCAGACTTTATAAGTTACATATAAACCAAACAGAAGCTTAAAAACAAATAATAATAAAGTTTTAATGCTATTGGATGAATCACCTATTTAGAGGATGTTGTGCACAGGTGATACATCCACTTTAAGCTGTTTTCTTACATTTTATTTTACCTGAATAAGAGATGTGAGGGCAAAACCAAAAACACAGATGAGATTTAACCCCCTCCTCTACATGACAGTACTAATCTCAGTTTTTACCTATTATTGCTAACCCTTTGAGTGCTAGAGAGGTATCCAAAACATTGCTTTGCAGTGCTTTTTGAGACCTCTTCAGAATTCAGGCAGTTAAAAATGTCCTTTAACCCTTTGAGTGCCAGAAGGGTAGGCAACGCATTGCAATGCAAAGCAATGCGTTGCCTACCTCTCTGGTACTCAAAAAGTTAATTCATTTGGAGTTTTGTGGACTTTTATTTGTCCCCATTGCACTCATAGTGTTTAATTAGTCTTCACATATTGTATATAAAGGTATGTATTTAAAAATAATTAAAAAAAAATTAAGAAAATTGACCTAGCACGTCCAACGCGTTTCTGGATACTGCCATTATTTCAATAGGGATATAGAAGCTAGATACAGAAGCTTCTGCATCCCTGATAAAAGGGATTCTAGTATCCAGAAATGTGCCGGATGTGCTTGGACAATTTTCTTGTTTTTAATAATTTAATTTAATAAAATAAACCTTGTTGGATTTTTTTTTTCCAGCTGGTTGTTATTGAACGGAAAACTCTAGTGGTCCCTAGGAGAACTTGAACAAGAGGCTGATCTAAATTATGTTTTTTAGATCAACTGATGGATCACCTCTAGGGATGAGCGAGCACCCCGATGCTCGGGTGCTCGGGTGCTCTGACCGAGCACCCCCTGATGCTCGAGTGCTCGGCCGAGCACCCGAGCCCCATTCAAATGAATGGGAGCACTCGAGCATTAAACCAGGCACCCCCTGCTCTGATGAGCGGAGGGTGCCTGGTCAATGTCCCCCTTCATCTCCGCTATGCCCCTCTTCCACAATGTCCCCCTTCATCTCCTATGCCATAGCGGAGATGAAGGGGGACATTGTGGAAGAGGGGCATAGCGGAGATGAAGGGGGACATTGTGGAAGAGGGGCATAGAGTCTATGCCCCTCTTCCACAATGTCCCCCTTCATCTCCGCTATGCCCCTCTTCCACAATGTCCCCCTTCATCTCCTCTATGGCATAGGAGATGAAGGGGGACATTGTGGAAGAGGGGCATAGCGGAGATGAAGGGGCACATTGTGGAAGACGGGCAAAGCGGAGATGAAGGGGGACATTGTGGAAGAGGGGCATAGAGTCTATGCCCCTCTTCCACAATGTCCCCCTTCATCTCCGCAATGCCCCCTTCATCTCCGCAATGCCCCCGTACCTCCATTCCCTGGTGGTCCAGCGGAGCGTCTTCGGATCTGTGCCTCTTCCGGCACAGATCCTCTTCACCCGAACATGTCGGGCGAGCACATGGCGGTACTCGTACGAGTACCGCCATGTGCCGAGCAGAGCGATGCTCGAGCCGATCCGAGCATCGGCCGAGCACGCTCGCTCAACACTAATCACCTCCATTGAGTATATTCTGATAGTGAAGAAAGAAAGGTGAAAGATGCTCAACTAGGCTCATGAGCTAGCAAATTCTTGCAAGAAGCTCACTGGGACTGTGTCCTCGCGCCCAGGGTACAATCTCTTTTAGCTCACCAGTGCCATACACAGAGAGGAAATCTTCTGAAGCACATCATACTGGTCCTACCAAATGACAGTCCAGCCATGAAACGCCAGACAATTCCTCTCTGAACAAGGGAAACAGCTAACCCCAGACGTACGTTTCGGCCTTCTTGGGCCTCGTCAGTGAGGTGCAGCTGATATCTCTAGACACTGTGAGCAAGGGGTCCACATCTGGATTACCCTCACTACTCTTAGGGTGACCAACCCCAAGAACAATTTGCATATGAAGAAAGAAAGGTGAGAGATGCTCAACTAGGCTCATGAGCTAGCAAATACATGCAAGAAGCTCACTGGGACTGTGTCCTCACGCCCAGGATGCAATCTCTTTTAGCTCACCAGTGCCATACACAGAGAGGAAATCTTCAGAAGCACATCATACTGGTCCTACCAAATGACACTCCAGCCATGAAACGCCAGACAATTCCTCTCTGAACAAGGGAAACAGCTAACCCCAGACGTACTTTTCGGCCTTCTTGGGCCTCATCAGTGAGGTGCAGCTGATCTCTCTAGACACTGTGAGCAAGGGGTCCACATCTGGATTACCCTCACTACTCTTAGGGTGACCAACCCCAAGAACAATTTGCATATGAAGAAAGAAAGGTGAGAGATGCTCAACTAGGCTCATGAGCTAGCAAATACATGCAAGAAGCTCACTGGGACTGTGTCCTCACGCCCAGGATGCAATCTCTTTTAGCTCACCAGTGCCATACACAGAGAGGAAATCTTCAGAAGCACATCATACTGGTCCTACCAAATGACAGTCCAGCCATGAAACGCCAGACAATTCCTCTCTGAACAAGGGAAACAGCTAACCCCAGACGTACGTTTCGGCCTTCTTGGGCCTCGTCAGTGAGGTGCAGCTGATCTCTCTAGACACTGTGAGCAAGGGGTCCACATCTGGATTACCCTCATTACTCTTAGGGTGACCAACCCCAAGAGCAATTTGCATATGAAGAAAGAAAGGTGAGAGATGCTCAACTAGGCTCATGAGGTAGCAAATACATGCAAGAAGCTCACTGGGACTGTGTCCTCACACCCAGGATGCAATCTCTTTTAGCTCACCAGTGCCATACACAGAGAGTAAATCTTCAGAAGCACATCATACTGGTCCTACCAAATGACAGTGCAGCCACGAAATGCCAGACAATTCCTCTCTGAACAAGGGAAACAGCTAACCTCAGACATACATTTCAGCCTTCTTGGGCCTCATCGGTGAGGGGCAGCTGATCCCTCTAGGCACTGTGAGCAAGGGATCCACATCTGGATTACCCTCATTACTCTTAGGGTGACCAACCCCAAGAGCAATTTGCATATGTATAACAAAAGGTGAGAGATGCTCATCTAGGCTCATGAGCTAGCAAATTCTTGCAAGAAGCTCACTGGGACTGTGTCCTCGCGCCCAGAGTGCAATCTCTTTTAGCTCACCAGTGCCATACACAGAGAGGAAATCTTCTGAAGCACATCATACTGGTCCTGCCAAATGACAGTCCAGCCACGAAATGCCAGACAATTCCTCTCTGAACAATGGAAACAGCTAACCCCAGACATAGGTTTCGGCCTTCTTGGGCCTCGTCGGTGAGGTGCAGCTGATCCCTCTAGACACTGTGAGCTTTGAGGGATCAGCTGCACCTCACCAACGAGGCCCAAGAAGGCCGAAACCTATGTCTGGGGTTAGCTGTTTCCATTGTTCAGAGAGGAATTGTCTGGCATTTCGTGGCTGGACTGTCATTTGGCAGGACCAGTATGATGTGCTTCTGAAGATTTCCTCTCTGTGTATGGCACTGGTGAGCTAAAAGAGATTGCACCCTGGGCGCGAGGACACAGTCCCAGTGAGCTTCTTGCAAGAATTTGCTAGCTCGTAAGCCTAGTTGAGCATCTCTCACCTTTTGTTTTACATATGCAAATTGCTCTTGGGGTTGGTCACCCTAAGACTAATGAGGGTAATCCAGACATGGACCCCTTGCTCACAGCGCCTAGAGGGATCAGCTGCACCTCACTGATGAGGCCCAAGAAGGCCGAAATGTGCATCTGGGGTTAGCTGTTTCCATTGTTCAGCGAGGAATTGTCTGGCATTTCGTGGCTGGACTGTCATTTGGCAGGACCAGTATGATGTGCTTCAGAAGGTTTCCTCTCTGTGTATGGCACTGGTGAGCTAAAAGAGATTGCACCCTGGGCACGAGAGCACAGTCCCAGTGAGCTTCTTGCAAGAATTTGCTAGCTCATGAGCCTAGATGAGCATCTCTCACCTTTTGTTATACATATGCAAATTGCTTTTGGGGTTGGTCACCCTAAGAGTTATGAGGATAATCCAGATGTGGACCCCTTGCTCACAGTGCCTAGAGGGATCAGCTGCACCTCACTGACGAGGCCCAAGAAGGCCGAAATCTATGTCTGGGGTTAGCTGTTTCCCTTGTTCAGAGAGGAATTGTCTGGCATTTTGTGGCTGGACTGTCATTTGGCAGGACCGGAATGATGTCCTTCAGAAGATTTTCTCTCTGTGTATGGCACTGGTGAGCTAAAAGAGATTGCACTCTGGGCGCGAGGACACAGTCCCAGTGAGCTTCTTGCAAGAATTTGCTAGCTCATGAGCCTAGTTGAGCATCTCTCACCTTTTGTTCTACATATGCAAATTGCTCTTGGGGTTGGTCACCCTAAGAGTAATGAGGGTAATCCAGACATGGACCCCTTGCTCACAGTGCCTAGAGGGATCAGCTGCACCTCACCGACGAGGCCCAAGAAGGCTGAAACGTACGTCTGGGGTTAGCTGTTTCCCTTGTTCAGAGAGGAATTGTCTGGCATTTCGTGGCTGAACTGTCATTTGGCAGGGCCAGTATGATGTGCTTCAGAAGGTTTCCTCTCTGTGTATGGCACTGGTGAGCTAAAAGAGATTGCACTCTGGGTGCGAGGACACAGTCCCAGTGAGCTTCTTGCAAGAATTTGCTAGCTCATGAGCTTAGTTGAGCATCTCTCAAGTTTTGTTCTACATATGCAAATTGCTCTTGGGGTTGGTCACCCTAAGAGTAATGAGGGTAATCCAGACGTGGACCCCTTGCTCACAGTGCCTAGAGGGATCAGCTGCACCTCACCGACGAGGCCCAAGAAGGCCGAAACCTATGTCTGGGGTTAGCTGTTTCCCTTGTTCAGAGAGGAATTGTCTGGCATTTTGTGGCTGGACTGTCATTTGGCAGGACCGGAATGATGTGCTTCAGAAGATTTTCTCTCTGTGTATGGCACTGGTGAGCTAAAAGAGATTGCACTCTGGGTGCGAGGACACAGTCCCAGTGAGCTTCTTGCAAGAATTTGCTAGCTCATGAGCCTAGTTGAGCATCTCTCACCTTTTGTTCTACATATGCAAATTGCTCTTGGGGTTGGTCACCTTAAGAGTAATGAGGGTAATCCAGACATGGACCCCTTGCTCACAGTGCCTAGAGGGATCAGCTGCACCTCACCGACGAGGTCCAAGAAGGCCGAAACGTAAGTCTGGGGTTATCTGTTTCCCTTGTTCAGAGAGGAATTGTCTGGCATTTCGTGGCTGAACTGTCATTTGGCAGGGCTAGTATGATGTGCTTCAGAAGGTTTCCTCTCTGTGTATGGCACTGGTGAGCTAAAAGAGATTGCACTCTGGGCGCGAGGACACAGTCCCAGTGAGCTTCTTGCAAGAATTTGCTAGCTCATGAGCCTAGATGAGCATCTCTCACCTTTTGTTATACATATGCAAATTGCTCTTGGGGTTGGTCACCCTAAGAGTAATGAGGGTAATCCAGATGTGGACCCCTTGCTCACAGTGCCTAGAGGGATCAGCTGCACCTCACCGACGAGGCCCAAGAAGGCCGAAACCTATGTCTGGGGTTAGCTGTTTCCCTTGTTCAGAGAGGAATTGTCTGACATTTTGTGGCTGGACTGTCATTTGGCAGGACCAGTATGATGTGCTTCAGAAGATTTTCTCTCTGTGTATGGCACTGGTGAGCTAAAAGAGATTGCACTCTGGGCACGAGGACACAGTCCCAGTGAGCTTCTTGCAAGAATTTGCTAGCTCATGAGCCTAGTTGAGCATCTCTCACCTTTTGTTCTACATATGCAAATTGCTCTTGGGGTTGGTCACCCTAAGAGTAATGAGGGTAATCCAGACGTGGACCCCTTGCTCACAGTGCCTAGAGGGATTAGCTGCACCTCACCGATGAGGCCCAAGAAGGCCAAAACGTACGTCTGGGGTTAGCTGTTTCCCTTGTTCAGAGAGGAATTGTCATTTGGCAGGGCCAGTATGATGTGCTTCAGAAGGTTTCCTCTCTGTGTATGGCACTGGTGAGCTAAAAGAGATTGCACTCTGGGCGCGAGGACACAGTCCCAGTGAGCTTCTTGCAAGAATTTGCTAGCTCATGAGCCTAGTTGATCATCTCTCACCTTTTGTTCTACATATGCAAATTGCTCTTGGGGTTGGTCACCCTAAGAGTAATGAGGGTAATCCAGACGTGGACCCCTTGCTCACAGTGCCTAGAGGGATCAGCTGCACCTCACCGACGAGGCCCAAGAAGGCCAAAACGTACGTCTGGGGTTAGCTGTTTCCCTTGTTCAGAGAGGAATTGTCATTTGGCAGGGCCAGTATGATGTGCTTCAGAAGGTTTCCTCTC
The DNA here is from genome assembly GCA_037306005.1 of Rhinophrynus dorsalis. Lineage (NCBI taxonomy): Eukaryota > Metazoa > Chordata > Amphibia > Anura > Rhinophrynidae > Rhinophrynus > Rhinophrynus dorsalis. The sequence goes on from CM074722.1 coordinate 486,753,020, forward strand.
TGTGTATGGCACTGGTGAGCTAAAAGAGATTGCACTCTGGGCGCGAGGACACAGTCCCAGTGAGCTTCTTGCAAGAATTTGCTAGCTCATGAGCCTAGTTGATCATCTCTCACCTTTTGTTCTACATATGCAAATTGCTCTTGGGGTTGGTCACCCTAAGAGTAATGAGGGTAATCCAGACGTGGACCCCTTGCTCACAGTGCCTAGAGCAGTGATTCTCAACAAGTGTGCCGTGGCACTTCGGTGTGCCTCGGACATCAGCTTAGGGTGCCCCGTGTTTTCTATGAAGACTGACAAAAATGGACTTTTAAATAAAGATTTATACAAATTGTTATGCACAATATATTTAGTTTTGTTATTATGATTATAAAACCTAATAATAACTGGATATTTATGTATTGTATCCTTCTTATGCCCTTGATAAAGTACATTAAATATATTAGGGGTGCCCCGAATGTTGTAGATTATTTGTTAGGGGTGCCCCGAACAAAAAAAGATTGAGAACGACTGGCCTAGAGGGATCAGCTGCACCTCACCGACGAGGCCCAAGAAGGCCTAAATGTACGTCTGGGGTTAGCTGTTTCCCTTGTTCAGAGAGGAATTGTCTGGCATTTCGTGGCTGGACTGTCATTTGGCAGAACCAGTATGATGTGCTTCAGAAGATTTTCTCTCTGTGTATGGTACTGGTGAGCTAAAAGAGATTGCATTCTAAGCGCGAGGACACAGTCCCAGTGAGCTTCTTGCAAGAATTTGCTAGCTCATGAGCCTAGTTGAGCATCTATCACCTTTTGTTCTACATATGCAAATTGCTCTTGGGGTTGGTCACCCTAAGAGTAATGAGGGTAATCCAGACGTGGACCCCTTGCTCACAGGGATCAGCTGCACCTCACTGATGAGGCCCAAGAAGGCCGAAACCTATGTCTGGGGTTAGCTGTTTCCCTTGTTCAGAGAGGAATTGTCTGGCATTTCGTGGCTGGACTGTCATTTGGTAGGACCAGTATGATGTGCTTCAGAAGATTTTCTCTCTGTGTATGGCACTGGTGAGCTAAAAGAGATTGCACTCTGGGCGTGAGGACACAGTCCCAGTGAGCTTCTTGCAAGAATTTGCTAGCTCATGAGCCTAGTTGAGCATCTCTCACCTTTTGTTCTACATATATTCTGAAAGTGAATCAAGTGTTATAATTCTATGTGTGTAACTGAGAGCAACCCCAGTTTTCTAGATGAATGCTACTCAACCAAGCTGCTGTGACATCCACTTAAAGTGTCGTAATCTTCTATAAAGACATTCACAAAAATGTAAACGTTGTGTTTCACAGTAAGTTTAGTTTTGTTATTCTGACTGAGACCCAAAGATAACAATATATTTATGTATTTGTACCCTTCATTATACTCGAGACAAATTGCATAAAAATGTTAGGGAAGTCCTGAAATTCTAGACTGAATGTTTGGGTTTTTTCAAGAGAAAAAAAAAAGAGGATCATTTCATTAGTACAAATAATCACAAAAATTAATACTGGTGGAGAGACTCTGCTGTCCCAATGTCTGCAACAATCAAGTACCTCTCTGATAGCATACACCAAAAATGGGATTTTTATACTTACTGATAAATCACTTCTGTAGGAGGATACTGGGACAATGGGGTATAAAGAGGCTTCTTAAAGGGATAGTAATGCTTCATAATAAAAGAAGCTCTAATTAATCATCATAGTATTTGGACTTTGGAGAGTGTTATTTCAATTCTGTCAGAGTTGTAGTTCAAGAGTAATTCAATGACAAAGTATCCCCCTCCTGCCCCTTTTACTGATGTAACACTGCTCAGCCAGAGCAGAAGGGAGGTGTCCAGGTAGACTGCAGAGGGACAATCTTCAATTAAGATAAGGGAAAACCTGAAAAACTTGTCAAGGGGGGCAGGAAGAAGATTGTCCCCTGCTGTTATCTGTCTGGTCTATGGACTGGATTCCACATCTGAGAAGAGATGGCTTACACTAGGTAAAAGGGGCGGGAGGGGAAACTTTGCTTGTGAATATCTCTTAAACCATAAAGGTTTGAGAGATAAGACTTATATCATTCTTCATGTTTTTTAATGCCTACAAAATAAAGTTAAAACGAAGTATTAGTATCCCTTTAAATGAGACTCTCTATCTATCATGGTCCCTGCATCTCTTGTGGGTGTATGAAAAATAAAATTATACCAACTTTCTCTGCTCATGGTTAGTATACCCTCCCCATAGCAGAAGAGGTGTTAAGAGGGGACTTTTAGGTGTAAGTCACAGATGTAGGACTGGATGATTGATTCCAGATTCTGGTTTAGTGTGCCATTGTACTAGTACATAGAAACATAGATTCTGATAGCAAAAATATACCCCATCTGGCCAGGGACGGATTTATATTTCAGGCATCCCCATGCAAGGCACTTCAGGTGCCTTTAGCTCCTCCCATGGCCATGCCCGCATTCCTCCCATGACCACACCTCCAAATCTATCCACTATTTCATGGCACAAAAATACCCTTTGCCTGTAACAAGAGACAAAAAACAGAAAAGATTTTAACCACACGGTTGCTTAGAGAATCTCCAATGCATTGCTTAGCATCCAGTTGGCCCATTTCCTTATCTAGTAAGATAAAATTCCTTATCTAATGTAATATAATTAAATACTTTTCAGAACAGACGTATGTTTAGCACAGGCATTTTTCCCTAAGAGTACGAGTTCCTAAACACATTTGCTGGGAAGCTGTTCCATCAGTCTACTACCCCTTCTGTAAAGTAATATTTACACACGTTACTCCTGAATTTTCCCTCTAACTTTCGATCATGACAGCTTGGTCTTGGATTCCTCATTACTGAAAATGCCTTTCCTCCTGAACTATATTAATATATATATATATATATATATATATATATATATATATATATATATATATTATATGTTTTAATATATTAAAACTTTTCTATCACATCTTCCCTCTCCCTTCTTTCTTCTAAGCTGGACATATTATGCTACTGGAGTCTGTTTCGGAACCCTGTGTCATGATGCGCCATCTTGGTTGTTTTCTTTGAACGGCCTCCAGTTCATTAAGCCTTTGAGTGTCAGAGGAGTGCCCAACACAATGGAGGACACTAAGCGGTGATAAAACAGTGATAAAGTGGAGATGACTTCTCCAGTTGATCACTTCTCCAATTCCTATGTTAATCTATGGAGCCTAGGCACTAAGGGCTATATTCAAATGCAGGTGCTAAATTTATCTCTGCTTTTATCTCCAGGTATCCCCATAAACTTCTATAGGAATATCCTATATAATAATTTGCTACGATGCTTGTCAGGAGCCGTCATGTGCAGTAGAGACTGCCCGAATGCACAGAATGCTGGGAGGTGTAGGAATGCTGGGAGCACAGAATGCTGGGAGGTGTAGGAATGCTGGGAGCACAGAATGCTGGGAGGTGTAGGAATGCTGGGAGCACGGAATGCTGGGAGGTGTAGGAATGCTGGGAGCACAGAATGCTGGGAGGTGTAGGAATGCTGGGAGCACGGAATGCTGGGAGGTGTAGGAATGCTGGGAGCACAGAATGCTGGGAGGTGTAGGAATGCTGGGAGCACAGAATGCTGGGAGGTGTAGGAATGCTGGGAGCACAGAATGCTGGGAGGTGTAGGAATGCTGGGAGCACAGAATGCTGGGAGGTGTAGGAATGCTGGGAGTTCTTTGCTGGGAGCATTCTGTGCTTTCAGGCAGTCTCTACAGTGCATGACTGCCTCGGTGGCAGGACGCAGAGCAGGACCGTCTCTTAACCCTTTGAGTGCCAGAGGGATACGCAACGCATTGCAAAGCAATGTGTTGCATATCCCACTGGCACTCAAAGGGTTATCATCACCCGGACCTTGGCCCATGTACACAGGCTTTTACACTAGTTTTTGATAAATCGGGAGGTAACATTTATCTCCTGCATTTGAATCCAGCCCTAAGATTTCTTGAACTTTGGAGATCTTAGTACATAGGCTCTATAGAATAACACGGGAACTAGAGAAGTGATCACCACTGTTTCACCTATTCATCACATTATTGAAGCTCCCCCATTGTGTTGCAATGTGCTGGATAACACTCTGGCACTCAAAGAGTTAGATTCCGTCTGGATATGTTGTTTACAGAGCCACACACAGCGCCGTGCTCCTTGGGTTGCCACCTTTTCTTCCAAAAAACACCGACCATGGCATTCCGTCCATAGACTTAACATTGGACAGAAGCCAATTTTTTACCGGCCTGCTGGTAAACCACCGGCTGGGTGGTAACCCTACGTGCTCCCCATGCCTGAATTACACAGAGAACCAAGGCCCATATTTATAAAAGCAAGCTGACATTATTCTGTAGTAAGCCAACTGCACTTGCATAGAGCTGTTTAACCCCTTGAATGCTAGCATTCAAGGGTTTAAATGCCCAATTTCATTTAACAAGAATTATAATTTGTCCCTTATGGTGAATTTGGTTTACTCCTGAATAACTCCATAGCAGCCTTCTCTATAAAAGCAGCTTATAACAATTCTGGGGAGAACCAGCTGCACCACATGGGAGAAATAAACATTCACAAAATGATTTCAATGAAACGTTTAACCCTTTCAATGCTAGAGAGGACACCAACTCATTACTAGACCTCTCTAGCATTCAAGGGGTTAAAAACCCTATTTAGCTCAATACACTTTTTTCGGTGTCGCTATGGCAGAGATGGTTTGCCCAGAAAGACTCCAATTTGTTTTTTATACTCAAGGCCCCTAGAAACATAAATAGACCTGATTGGCCCATCTATCGTGTCCTACAAGGTACTCAACTCCCTGCATCACATTCATCCATCACTGTGTGTTCCACTGACACCTAAAGTCACAACAGTTTTGTAGCAGAGAGTGTATAATTGTGCTGTAATAGCTCTCTATCTGACAGGTAAAGTCCTGACTGAGGGGGATATATATATATATATATCCTTAAAGGGATAGTTTTACTTCAAAATTACTATCACTCATATTGTAGCCCTTAATAAACTGAGTTAAATGACACCAGCGGCATCTCTCAAACCTTTATGGTATAAGAGATAGCCGCTTTCAAAGTTTCCTCTCCCCTGCTGTCAGCGTTCTGCTGCCAGCAGGGGAATCCGGTCTCTGAATCAAGCGGAGGCTCTTCAGAGGCCGATATCTCGTTATGGAAGGAAAAATTATTAATTGAAACAGTCTTCTACGTGTGTTTGGTAACCAAGCACACGTAGAAGATTGTTTCAATTAATCATTTTTCCTTCCATAATGAGATATCGGCTCTGTTTAAGAGCCTCCCCCTGTCCCAGGACCGTTCTGCTGCCAGCAGGGGAAAGGGAACTTTGAAAGCGGCTATCTCTTAAACCATAAAGGTTTGAGAGATGCCGCTGGTGTCATTTAACTCAGTTTATTAAGGGCTGCAATATGAGGGATAGTAATTTTGAAGTAATACTATCCCTTTAATGCTATGAAGTACAAGCAGATACTTAACCATGAAGAGAGAGAAGCAACTGAGGTGTCTAAATCCACAGAAGAACTGTGGTTGGTTCTCCAAGATGTTTGGAAAAACCTACCTGCCTACAAAGTATAGTAATACTTTGTTAAAAGTAACTTTAATTCTGTACATATTTAAAAAACAAATCAATCATTTTTTAAATATCTACAGAATTAAAGTTACGTTTAACAATGTATTACTATCACTTTAAATTGTGTGCAAGTGCATCTATAAGTACTGATGCTGTTTTGAAGGCAAAGGGTGATCACACCAAATATTGATTTGGTTTAGATTTTTCTTCTGTTCACTCAGTATCATTTTGTTTAAGTGATAAAAATAATAAAATACATATATATTCAGGGCTCAAAATTTCAAGTCCTGAGCTACCAGTCAGGCCTGAAAATTTACTCGACACCAATTTCCATGCCTGGCCCCCCATATCCCCGCCTTTAACCCCACCCATCTCAAGTTCTCTTTGATGAAATGAGCTAAGGCAGAAAAGAAGGGGGTAGGGAAATATAAAATGTAATATTTTATTTATAAATCAAGAATAAAAACCAAACAAGAGTGTCCACAGATGGTGAATATGAAAAGTAGGTAACTCTGATACTATATTAGGACGTGTCCAAGATGCCTGCTATTATAAATAATTTAGCTTATTTTATTATTGTTCCCGTAGTAAAGTTCTTGGAAACTCCCTGATAATATTATAATTACTATAATTCACATGATGGCAACTGGCATTTCAGTGTCTTTTACAAGATCAGTCAGAGCGCATGGGGCTATTTCTCAGATCATTGTTTCACTCTTTTGATGATCCACGGAATCCCAACATATGATTTCCTTTGATGTCAAGTTGTATTTTAGCATTTGTGTTTTTTTTAACCCCTTCACGTCCGATGATGTACCCGGACCGTGAGTAATACCGGGGACTGAAGCTGATCGCTCCAAGTCACTTATATTGTGATAGGTGTCTTATTATTTAGAAAACTAGTTTTTGAGTTTCTTAAATGTATAGATTATGTATCACTGTGCACGTGATTGCTGGCTTTTGCTGCTATTACTGCACCGGTAGGGCGTTCCTGTTGTTCAGTACGTTATACTGGTTTGCTCCACTGTACCATCTGATGCTGATGCTTCCATCTATTCAGCACTAAGGGGAGCTGTCCTTAAGTCTGTTGGGCTGCCTTGGCCGGTATATTGGCAAGGCTGGTAGAGCCACATGCTGTTTGTCGTGCCATTCTGCAGGCTGCCTTGCCCAGTATATTGGCAAGGCCGGTAGAGCCTTATTCCTGCAATTGTATCATCCTGCAGGCTGACTTGCCCGGTATATTGGCAGGGCTGGTAGAGCCTCAGTCATATTGTTGTTCCATACCATAGGCTGCCTTGCCCGGTACATTGGCAAGGCCGGTAGAGCCTACCATACTGTATTCTGTAAAAGCTACTTTTCAAACCTATTTTGTGCAAGTGATATGTATGTATGTTCAGTACCCGTAAGGGTTCCCATTAAACTTTTCAATAAAGTTTGATTTTTATCTTACTCTGTGTCTGAGAGTCAAAACAAACCGTGACATTATGCTTCTTAAGGCATGCCGCGCAGGCACTTCCTGTCTTTGCTGTACATTACATTTACTACTCACTGATACTAGACCCTGTTGTGCTAGTGGAGGTGACCAATGCATTGTGGAGCAGTGTCAATGAGCAGGGGAGGTAGTGTTGGGTTAAAACAGCAAGTGCATGCTTGGCATACCGCAAGAAGCATAATCTATCAGACTAAATAACTCAAACTATTAAAAATGGCAAATACGTAGGAGAAGAAGTCAGAGATGCTCAACTAGGATCATGAGTTTGCAAGTTATGCAAAAAGCTCACTAGGACTGTGTCCTGAACCCTGGGTGAGATCTCTTTTAGCTTACAAGTTCCGTTCACATACAAGAAATATTCTGAAGCATATCACACTCGCCCTGTCCAAAATGACAGTCCAGCCATGAAAAGCAAGACAATTCCCCTCTGAACAAGAGAAACAGTTAACCCCAGATGTACCTTTCGGCCTTGTTGCGTCTTGTTGTTGAGTTGCAGCTGATCCCTCTAGGCACTTGTGAGCAAGTGATCCACACCTGTATTCCCCCATCACTCTTAGAGTGACCAACCCCAAGAGTGATTTGCATATGTAGACAAAGAAGTCTGAGATGCTAAACTAGGCTCATGAGCTTGCAAGCTATGCAAAAAGCTTACTAGGACTGTGCCTAGAGGGCAGAGGTGTAACGAGAACTCTCCGGCCCTGGTGCAAGACGTGCCATGGGCCCCCCCGACCACATTGGCCCCCGGGCCCTCCACAATGCCCCCATCTCCTACCTCCCAGGAGAGACAGATTGATGGGTTGAGCTCCCACGGGGTCCTCTTCTGTAATGTAGAGCGCTGGGAGATTATGTCATCTCCCAGCTCTCTGCATTACTAGAGCGCTGGAGGGGTCGCAGGGGGTGGCCAGGCCCCTGGAGTGACGGGTCCATCGTGGGTTTGACCCCTATAGTTACGCCACTGCTAGAGGGATCAGCAGCACCTCACTGACAAGGCCCAACAAAGCCAAAACGTACGTCTGGGTTAGCTATTTCCCTTGTTCAGAAGATAATTGTCTGGCATTTCATCATTTTGGCAAAACCAATGTGATATGCTTCAGAATATTTCTTCTCTGTGTACGGCACTTGTGAGCTAAAAGAGGTTGCACCCTGGGCGCGAGGACACTGTCATAGTGAGCTTTCTGCATACCTTGCAATTTCATGAACCTAGTTGAGCATCTCTGACTTCTTCTTTTACATCTGCAAATCACTCTTGGGGTTGGTCACCCTAAGAGTAATGGGAGAATCCAGATGTGGACCCCTTGCTCATAAGTGTCTAGAGGGATCAGCTGCACCTCACCAACGAGGCCCAGCAAAGCCGAAACATATGCCTAGGGTTAGCAATATCACTGTCACCTCACCTTGGCCCCCTAATCCATGCCCCATATCCCCCCCCCCCCGCACACACATCCAATGCCCCAGGCGAATGCCCACAGAGACTTTAATACAGTGAAATAAAGTACAAGTGTTGAGTTCAATAAAGTGATGATACAATAAAGTTCAAATGTACCTGTGTGCTGCCAAACTGCACTGCGTTGCAGATATTAAGAATGTTATTGTTTTAAATGTATGCATGCACTCTGTATTGGAAAGCATTACTGTACAAAGAAATGTTGTATTGTATTTTCCATGTCAAAATAAAGTTTATTTTAAAAAAAAAAAATATGCCTAGGTTTAGCTTTTTCCCTTGTTCAGAAGAGAATTGTCTGATATTTCGAGGCTGGACTGTCATTAAGGAAAGAAAGACCAGTGTGATATGCTTCAGAATATTTCTTTTCTGTGTACGGCACTTGTGAACTAAAAGATATTGCACCCTTGGTGCAGGACACAGTCCTAGAGAGCTTTTTGCATAACTTGCAAGCTCATGAGCCTAGTTGAGCATCTCTGACTTCTTCTACATATTAAAATGGTTAATACAACATATATATTATTTACTTAATAATCCCTAAATTTGTTTTAGATGATAGGGTCCCTTTAAATCATGTCCTCTTACGTAACGTGTCCTTGAGAACTAGATTTGGGCACTCCTGCTTTGGACCTTGTTCACACAGGCAGCATTGGAACTACTCTAATTTCCTGAAAATAGAACAATGGGAATTAAATCAGGATGTCCAAATGGGCAGTTATCACCTCACATGACGCAGCATGTTGCAGCTGTGAATAAGTAAGTCTGTGACTCAGCTATGTGTGTGAAAAGAATCGTAAGTTCTTTACGCCTTTGAGGACTAGAAGGTGTTCAAGGCATTTCAAATCAATGTGTTGACCACGCCTCTGGTCCTCAAGGGGTTAACAGATCTGTTCGCGTACCTCGCTCTCTCGCTTGTGTCAGCTGTTCAGAGAACAGAAAGGGAGACATAAATCTTATGATACTTTGCCGACTCAGTTTAGCCTCGGAGAACTTTAATAGACTGCAGGTAGTGGTAGCTCACGTCACTGCAAGTGGAAGGGAAACAAAGACATTAAATAGCAGATACCGGGGGTGTTTCTCAGTACTAGCTCAGGGGGCTTGAGCACCAGATGTCATGCTTAAAACCATGGGTCTTCTTGCCAGCTTTGGGCATGTAATGGTGATAATGTCCCTTCTAGTAATAGTGTAATCGGGCTTCGCAGGTCACCAATAATGCATTAGGTTGGCAAAAGTCCTTGGGGGGGTGCACTAAGGTGTGAGAAAAAAGTGACAATGGGGAGATGCACTACAGTTTGAAGAGGGTTCAGGATGGCAATATTATGTTGGATCTGTGTTGAAGGCACATCGCCAGTATGTACTAATATCATATCCCCTTGAATCGGTCACAAATCCACCACCTTCGACAGGTTTATGACTCAGGTATGAGCACATCAACAATGATTAATTTCCATACGGAAATGCAGATTAAAGTGCCATTCGTATTCATGTGGGTGTGTTCGTATGTTAAGGTAGCTGTTCGTTACATGCATTAAATTCCTATAGCAGCATCTGCTGTCAAAGTTTACAGTCCCAACATCTCCTACCTGAGGTTGGTGATGTTGGGATCTTATTGTAGCTTCGTATGCAATAACAGCCCTCAACCAATCATAAGCTTGGAGGGTTGCCGCACTGTTGGCGATGTATAAGGAATGCCCTTCCTTACACCAGCAGTAGACAACCCTGAAGTCTGAGAACATTCTCTCTGCTTCCCCACTTGCTCAGTGGGAGGAGCGGAGAGGACGCTGTCAGGCTTCAGCACCACAAACAGCATTACTCCCTTAACACTTTGAGTGCCATAGGGGTGTGCATTGCACACCTCTGTGACACACAAAATGGTTAGAAAAGTACTTTATACCAACCAATATTTATTTTATTTATTTATTTTTAATACTTGTACTGCTCACTTAAAATGATGTTAAAAAAATGGAAAACAGAATTTACTCCATGGCTGCTAGAGATGTTTCCATAGGATTGCCTTGCAGTGTGTGGGAGACGCTTCCAAAGGGTTGGTCCCTGATGAAAGTCCAAATGTGGACTCAAATGTCGGACAGAGATATGTTTTTGTGCTGTGAGAATAAAAAGAGGAGTTTTATATCAAGGCGAGTGCTGGGCTATGTCTGCTGCTTGAATCCTTAACCCTTTGAGTGCCAGACCCTCTGCCACTCAACGGGTTAACCCCTTAAGGTCTACATAACGTACTATGACCGTCATGGTCCTTATACCCTTAAGGACCGATGACGGTCATAGTACATCACATACTTTTTACTTACAGCGCTCTACTGGGAGCGCTGTAAGTAAAAATAGGGCCTAAAACTGACCGCTCCAAGATTGGAGTGATCTCTTTCAGGTGCCAAAGTGGCGCAGCGATACACGCAACAGGTCACTTGTACCGGTGCGTTGGCAAGGATCAAAGCAGTCCTTATGGGATGGAAATGTCCCAGGACCGCTGGTCCTTAAAGGGTTAAAGAGTTTGTCCTTTTGAGCATCCCACATTAAATCGAGTGTGTACGACAGCATCTCGATGTTGTGTACTTTTTTCAGGTTCAACTACTATGTAACTATGTAAATGGAAGGAAGGCCCTGAAGTGCCCACACAGTTTCTATCCCTTTAACATAAGTGGAATAAATGGGAGAAATGTTTGGAGTAGATAGCTTAGCACAGGAATATCCAAACTATGACCATCTGCAGACATCAGACAGGACCAATTAGGCACTTCGTGAAAATTCAGTTATCCCTTTGAGTGTAAAAGGGGTGCAATGCACTGGTCACCCCTCTGGCAATCAAAGAGTTAAATATAAAAAAAAAACTTGATCTGCTTCCAAACATAATGATCCTTATCTGACTGTAAACAATCAGATGGACTTCTGGTGATTAGTTTATAAATTTATGTAACAAAAATGTAAGATAAGTTGATAACATAGCTATAGGTTGCATCTTATACTTGAACTGTCACTTTTGTTTTTGTATGTTTCCCTTTAAAGGGATAGCAATGTTAGCAAAAAAGAAGATCACAGAGTCTTCTTTATAGTAAATGTAACTTACTTTTCTGTAGTTCAAAAGTTTTTAAATATAGAAGGATCCCCCGCCCGCCCCTTTTGGCCACATCACTGCTACATCTCTGTCTGATCCGGACAGATGCAGCGAGGGACAAACTTCAGTAAGCAAAGGAAGGAGGCAGAGGCGTAACTAGAAGTCACCGGGCCCTAGTGCAAAAATTGCCATGGGCCTCCCCCCCGACCACATTGCCCCCATTTGGTATCTCCACATTGCCCCAATTTCCACCTGTCCACATTGCACCAAATCTCCACATTGCCCCCAATGTCCAACTCTCCACATTGCCCCCAACTCTCCACCTCTCCACATTGCCCCCATTTGGTATCTCCACATTGCCCCAATTTCCACCTGTCCACATTGCACCAAATCTCCACATTGCCCCCAATGTCCAACTCTCCACATTGCCCCCAACTCTCCACCTCTCCACATTGCCCCAACTGTCCACATTGCAGCCAGTGTCCATCTCCTACCTCCCTGGTGGTCCAGCAGTGTGGCAGGAGAGGCACAGACCTCTATTAAGACCTGGAGCTCCTGCGGGGTCCTCTCTCCAGTAATGCAGAGCGCTGGGAGATGATGTAATCTCCCTGTGCCCTGCATTACAAGAGTGCCGACAAGGGAGAGCTCAGCTGATAGAAATCAGTGGCGCTGGGGTGGGGGATAGTAGGGGGCAGCCAGGCCCCGGGAGTGATGGGCCCAGTCACAGGTGCGACCCCTGCGACCCCTATTGTTACACCACTGGAAGGAGTCAGGGTTTTCCTTACACTTACTGACTGAAGTTTGTCCCTCGCTGCATCCGTCCGGGCCCACGACCAGATTGCAGATTCAGTGGGAGGAGGCCAGAAGGGGCGGGAAGGGGATCTTTCTACATTTAATATATTTTGAACTACACAAAAGTAAGTTGATAAAAATAGAGAAAAGTCTTACATTTACAATAAAGAAGAAACATTTACTATTAAAGGAGCAGTAAAGTTTTATTTATGAAAACACATATTTTATAGAGCATTTCCTGCTGAGTAAAACAATGTCACTCCCATCGCTGTCAGATGTTTTATTCAAAATTTATATCAGTTCAACTAATCAGGAAGTGAATTTACTGTGTTTACTTCCTGATAGTTCTAACTGACAGGAAGTGACAGGAAGTTTCTATCACATTCTATGAAGAACTGTATGTTTCTGACTTTTCTGACTTTCCTCTCCATTAGAATCTAACAGGAAAACTAATTAGAATTTGACCACTAGAGGGCACTGCTAATTTAAAAAAACATGGGTTTAAACTGTAATAACTCTGGAAATATAAATCTCTCGGCAGTGGGAGTACCCTTATTTTACTCAATAGGAAAATCCCTACAATATATATTTTTTCATAAAACAAAAGTTTACTGCTCCTTTAAGAAGACTTGGAGATCTGCTTTATTGCTAACATTACTATCCATTTAATGCCATTAACTTGTCTAGTATTTGGCCCTCAGTTCCATGTTCTTTTCTCAGCCTGGCACTTGGGCAAAAAAAAGTTTGGACATCCTTTGCTTGTTATTATTATTATTATCAAACTTTAGTTATATAGAGCCAACTTACACCGCTGCTCAGTACAATAGGACATAGGCATACAAAGATGTAAAACAGTACATATGCAATACAAGGATTAGAGGGCCCTGCTCATGAGATCTTACAGTCTAGTGGACACGGACAATATACAAGGGCAGCACCAGTATGTCGATTTGAGAGACTACTTTAGTGCAGAATCACATTAGTACATCACCATAACTGTGCCAATGTACAAGGCTGAATAACAGGCATCCCTGGAGCAACAAATGAAGTATGTTTGATGTGTGAACACAAGTCTAGAGGAAGGAAGATAGAAAAAAAACCACATTCCTTGTAACTGTGAAAGTGATACAGATTTATTGGAGCTCTTTCTAAGCAGAGAGCAGAACAAGCGTCATCATCCTCATAGTGAGTCACTAGGTCAGGTAAGTTCAGCTTCCACTGATCTGCGAGGAAAAAACGATTTTCTCTGCCAGAAAGGCTTCTCCGGTGTGACAAGTCCTTCCAAGTAGCAGGGAAATTTTGGGGATTATCAAAACCGTGCCTAATGGGCTGGGATCTGAATTTGGTGTTTTTAATCTTTAGAGCAATAAATTGTTAAGACATCTTTTCTATGTATTGGAAAACTTTTAACATCCAAGGGGTTAATGGAAATGGAGGTTTATGTTATAAAAGCAGAAAATGTCTGGTTAAGGATGATGGGAGTTGTAGTTCAATAACAGTACCAGATTGCCCACCTCTAAACAGTCAATTCGGAGGTCAGAAAAATTACTTGCAGAGGTGGAAAAAATACAGTATCTGGCCGTGGGTCTGTCTGGCAGTACATATACAGTAAAGCTGTTAGGCAGAAAAACATCACTTGTTTTCTGATACAATGTTTCACTCTTTCAGTGCAGAGAATTGATATTTTCTCTGTATAAAAATGTGTCAGTGATCAGTCAGTGATCAGACAGGCAGACAGGACTCAGTCATTTTCACTTCACATTTCATTGTCACACACACATCTCTCACTGGGCTCCATTCTATTATCAACATTAAAAAAAAAAAAAGTGGTGACACTAGTTTTAACCCCTTGAGTGCCAGAGGGGTATGCAACGCAATGCGTTGCGTACCCCTCTGGCACTCAAAGGGTTAAGTCATAGGGCTCGATACTATTACCACCGGTAAAACTGTCTGTAATAGCAAAAGCACTAATGCCTGAAAAACTCAACCATGTACCTCAGATATTCTGTTTCTGGTGAGGTACGTGGCAAAATTAGCATTATTAGCAAAAACTCACATTTTGGCAAAATGCTCGTTGTTGTTTTTTTGCTCCCACAACTCGCAAATAGTGGGAACATAAAAAGAAAAAAAAGCAAAAGAAAGTTAGCTAAAACTAGTCAGAAATGTAACACTTACCTGTGATCCGCTGTCTGGCTTCTTAAATAGTAGTTTTTATTTTATTTTGTAGGCATTAAAAAAACATGAAGAACGACATAAGTCTTATCTCTCAAACCTTTATGGTTTGAGAGATATTCACAAGCAAAGTTTCCCCTCCCGCCCCTTTTACCTAGTGTAAGCAATCTCTTCTCAGATATTGAATGCAGTCCATAGACCAGACAGATAACAGCAGGGGACAATCTTCTTCCTATGAGAACAATGAAAGCCCTGCCCCCCTTGACAAGTTTTTCAGGTTTTTCCCTTATCTTAATTGAAGATTGTCCCTGTCTGCAGTCTACCTGGGCACCGCCCTTCTGATCTGGCTGAGCAGTGTTACATCAGTAAAAGGGGCGGGAGGGGGATACTTTGTCATTGAATTACTCTTGAACTACAACTCTGACAGAATTGAAATAACACTCTCCAAAGTCCAAATACTATGATGATTAATTAGAGCTGCTTTTATTATGAAACATTACTATCCCTTTAATTTATCTTCTTTCTTCTGATCTTCTTTCTTGCTATGGGGGAAAAAATCCATTATTGCTCACTGGATTTTTAAAAATAAGCCCCCAAAGATGCTACTGTTAACCCTTTGAGTGACGAAGGGGTATGCCAGTCTCTGTTCAAAATAAATTGTCAGTCTCCAGTTGGCTGGGAAGTGTTTATGCGCCTCCCACCCAATCAGCTTCTAGCGTGGGTCATCTGTCTGTGCCCATTTCCCTCAGTACAGCTTGGGCAACAGCCGGAGATGTATCTGGGGGGAATTTTTGCTCTGCTTCCCTGTTGCTGCTGCTGGTGGCGGCAGTGTACAGTTACAGCTGCATATCTTTGGGGGGCATATAGAATTTGAACATTTGTTTTTTTATTATTATATAATATATTATTATCGCAATATATTTCAGATGAAGATAAGAAGAAGACGGCAGATAGAAAATTACAGAAGACTTACAGTCGATGACCAGGGCGCTGAAGATCCCGCTGGACATCAGACATACAGGCAAGTGTTTATTTTCAGGGGATGGTGTTAGCTTTAGGGGGATTAACCCTGTGAATGCCTGTGGGGTATGCAACACTCTGCAATGCATTGCACACCCCACTGGCACTCATAGGGTTAATGTTATTTTCTTTTCACACATGGTTCAGTGAATGTATTGATATGGAGTGTATGGACTCATATCAATATATCCATGGGTCACTAGTGTAGGGATCACTATCTACACTGTTCAGTTACACATTGTGGTTTTTAACCCCTTAAGGACCGGCGTGCGAACGTGCGGCCGGCACTTGAGGACCACCGGGCACTTTTTTTTTATTGCTTCCGGTTCAGGGCTTCCCGGAGCAGAGTGCAGCCACTCCGGGAGCCCTGAACTCCATGCCATGCCAGGACCGTCACTGGTCCTTAATTGCCGGACCGCCGTGACGATCCTGGCACGGCAATGGTCCTTAAGAGGTTAAAGCCCGGTAGGGATTCAATGCCTAGGTTTGCTAGGCACTGATTTTGTGCAAAAATACAATTTCATGTACCTCCCAAACAATCATCTCCGAGCGGGTTTCATCATCCCTTCGAGCTGGTTTGGTAGGAGCTATTTGTATACAAAAATAGAGAGACCCTTAATGTGTGATACCAACCACCACATGTAACTGAATACCAAATTCATCTGCTTTTTTTCAACGCGTACAGTGGGCTCAAATTTAGCACCCGTTGTGCATTTGTAACTGTCGATAGTTTGTCACAACACAGGTAACGGAATACCCGACTATGACTAAAACTACCGTCACCACTTTTTATTTTTATGTTGGTAATAGAGGAGGGGTATTACTAGTCGGGCAAAGGTATTAGGCACCTTTCGTAAGTATGTATGTGTGTCTGCTTATCTATCTGTCTATTTATCACTCTTTAAAGATCACAGGAGTGTGCAATGTATTGCAAAGCTTCTGAACTTTAATTAGTTGAGTGCCAGAGTGGTATATAAAGCATTGCATTGGATACCTCTCCGGCACCCAGTGTTAAAACAGAACTACCATGTCACAAAATGTTTAGCTTAACTAAGTCCCCTTCTGGCGACTAGCTGCTTAGTAGCGCTAGTCGCCAGAATTATTACCTGATTTAATAGATATCTGCTTTATTCCCCAGCTGTCAGTAGCACAGAGTGCGGACATCTTGCCAGAATGATGTCCGCGCCCCTGCGCTGTCAGACCCTTTTGGAGCCAGCCGGCTCCTGTGACAGAACTGTGGCAACCATGGGAGATATTGGGGTGTTAGAGACTATTTCTACCCAAAAGACTAACAGCCATAGACTGAGTTGCTTCCAATACATTTCTGGAGTGCAGAGATGGTGGGGGGTTGGGCGTTGCTTCCACTCTACTCCAGGTATGTGCTAAGGAATGTTAATTGATTCCTGCTGTGCTTCCTTGACCAATCAGAGGAGGTTATTGATGAGCCAGTTAAGAATGTATGATTTCAAGTCTTAATCTGCATTCTTATCCTGATAAAGATGCTGGTGACTGATTGGTCAAGCATAGAAACACTGTCCCAAGTATTCGTTTGCATGCTGATCTAGATAAGAGTCTCTGTAGTGTATATAAGCTGTGTGTTTGAGTCAATAAAAGAGAGTTCTTCCCTTCATCAAGTCTCGGCTGATGTTTGGGAACAGGAGGGTCAGTTTACTATTGGATTGTTATTCTGAGGGGAGAAAGGAACTATAAAAGAGGTATCCAGCTTATGATACAAGGCGTCACGTTACAGCTCCTAGCAACGCCTCCTAGACCCGGCTTGGACTGACAGCGCAGGCGCGCGGTCATCATTCTGGCAAGATGTCCGCGCTCTGTGCTACTGACAGCTGGGTAATAAAGCATATATCTATTAAATCAGGTAATAATTCTGGCGACTAGCGCTACTAAGCAGCTAGTCGCCAGAAGGGGACTTAGTTAAGCTAAACATTTTGTGACATGGTAGTTCCGCTTTAACATTGGGTGCCAGTGAGGTATCCAATGCAATGCTTTATATACCACTCTGGCACTCAACTAATTAGAGATCAGAAGCTTTGCAATACATTGCACACTCCTGTGAGCCTTAAAGAGTGATAAATAGACAGACAGATACACAGACACACATACATACATACGAAAGGTGCCTAAACATTTTCTGACATGGTAATTCCGCTTTAAGGTTAAACTTGTATAACCTGCTTTGTTCTCTGTGACGATGCATATTTTGCCTCACCCCTGCCATAGAGCATAAGCTTTCAACATGCAATCCACAGGCTAGGGTGTCCACGTGTCCCGGAATGTCCGGGACTGTCCCTTAATTGGGTTCTATGTCCCGCGTCCCGGATCATCCCCCACCGGGACAATAAAGAGTCCCGAAATGAAGGTAGCCGCCCGCCCGCATCATCATGCGCCCCTGCTAGACTCTGGCAGCAAGCGCTTGTCTTCCGGTGCCTCTGCCCTCTTCCTCTTCTCTGTATGTATGTCATCACGGCCCACAGGGGCGCGTGATGATGCGGGCGGGTAGGAGGGAACTCAGTGCCAGCCAGCCACAGGGGACCGGATGTCACTCAAATTTAGGGTGACCACATGTGCCGGAATAGCAGAACGGAAATGTGGTCACCCTACCACAGGCCAAATGTGGCTTTACACTTTGCAGCCCACCTGGGATTGTTAATTAAACCTCTGTTGTTATTGTTTTTTACCTATTTAGCAAACACACATCAACTAAAAGACCAAGAATAGTTCTGCCTGTTAAATTCCAGTGTTCATACTGACAGTGGTCAATGACTAGCAGTAGGCTTATAGCTGTGTATTTTAGTATGAACTAGCAGTTTGGGACGGCGTTGCCCGTCATGTTATGCAGGAAATGTTTCTTTTTTTTTAAATAAATGTTATGATAGTGAATTATAGCGTAGGGTGTACGTGTCAGAAAGGTACACACAGTGATACACAGACACATGCAACACACACATATACACACACATGCACTGACAACACAAACAGTGACACACAGCTGCAAATCAGAACATAAATACATACAGTGTGAGCAGTGTAAGTAACATACCTCCCAACATTTCATATGGCCAAAGAGGGACACTTGTGTTTTCGGTGGTGTTACTGGGGGCGTGGCTGGTGGTGTATTTTAGAGAATTTTTAACCCTTTGAGTGCCAGGGGGTAAGCAATGCATTGCATCCCCTCTGGCATTGAAATGGTTAAGTTACTCTTTCTGTAAGTGAATGATTTAGAAGAAGATGAAAGTATTTTTTTTTACACAGACTAATTTAACAGATATATACAGAAGTTTATTCCCACATTACTGTGGGTTTTATTGATGTGGAGCAATCTGATACACTGGTATATACACCACACAATGTGATCTCCTAAATAGAGGAGCAGAGGGATTTGGGTGTCAAACAGGGACTGTCCCTCCTATACTGTATAGTGCCAGTCCTTATACACAGACACATGCAGACTGTATACTATACAGCAGAGGTTCTCAGCCCATGCCCTCAGTGGCCACTAACAGGCCAGGATTTAGGAATTTCACTGCTAGAACACAAGTGTGTTGATCAGAGGCTCAGTCATATTGATTAACTCACCTGTGCTCTTAAAAGGAAATTCTAAAATTCTGGCCTGTTAATAGCCACTGAGGGCACAGATTGAGAACCACTGCTATACAGTGCCAGACCATTGTAGAGAATTTTTAACCCTTTGAGTGCCAGGGGGTAAGCAATGCATTGCATCTCCTCTGGCACTGAAATGGTTAAGTTACTCTTTCTGTAAGTGAATGATTTAGAAGAAGATGAAAGTATTTTTTTACACAGACTAATTTAACAGATATATACAGAAGTTTATACCCACATTACCGTGGGTTTTACTGATGTGGAGCAATCTGATACACTTGTACATTAGGCTGACCAGACCTCACCTTTAACCAGTGACACATATGAAAAATGCATACTGCAGGGCTGCTTTGATTTTGGTGCACTCCTGAAATATGCTTATTTCCTATGTGTCCCCGGTTAAAGGTAAGGTCTGGTCAGCCTACTGTATATACACCACACCGTGTGATCTCCTAAATAGAGGAGCAGAGGGATTTGGGTGTCAAACAGGGACTGTCCCTCCTATACTGTATAGTGCCAGTCCTTATACACAGACTGTATACTATACAATGCCAGACCATATATAAATAGTTTGTCATACATGCTATACAGTGAGCTATGTACAGCATGGAGATGATTGCAGGAACTGGCACCTCTACTTACAGACAGACTGACAAACAACCTGCTCTCTTTCTCTCTCTTTGTGCAATATATAAATACAGTCACATCCATGTCTCTGCCATTTACCAGCTCAGCTGAAGCCTTGCTCTGCACTGCCTGATCACCTCTCTGCCGTTGTTTCCACTTTCTCAGCAAGCCAGTATCCTCCTGCTGATTGTTTAGAAATCAGCTCACTTGTAGTAATTAGCAGAGCTGTGTAGGCTCAAAGACAGGGAATGAAGAAGCTGCATAATACAGATTGGACCATGGCCTTCCAGCTGTAGCTTGAACATTGTTCCCATCATCCTCAGCGTGCATGTGTGTGTGTGTATATGTGTGTTTGTGTCTGCTAGTGTGTGTGTGGGAGGGCATGTGCATGTGTCTGTGGTGTAGGAGTGTGTGGCAGCCATTTTTTTTTTCAGCCTTAGATAGTGGTGGGCGGGCTGGATAGTGGGGGCAGGCCAAAAATCACACTCCCACAGAATCACCCAATGGCAGCAGTAATCCTTTTTACTGCCGCCCCTGGGTGTGTTTTGCCAGGCACAAAGTCTTCTTTTATATATATAGATAAAGTTGACTACATTGTTTTCATAGGCTACAATTCACCAAAAAAGTGTATACGGTCCTCTAGCCTGTAAGCTTTCATGAGCAGGGCCCTCTGATCCTTCTGTTCTTGACATTTGATTTGTACTATTTAATATCTCTGTATGTCCATTCCATATTGTACAGAGCTGTGGAATTAGCTGGCGCTATATAAATAAATAAATAATAATAATAATATACGGCCTTCAACACATATTGATTCTTGATTATGGATCATGTGATCCACCTGCCTTACAGCACATGAGGTTTGACACTTGAAAGTGTTGGAGTTCATTTTCAGAGGCTGCCCCCAGAGGCAGCAATGAGAACTGTCAAATCATGACTTGCAGCCTATAGAAACAAAACTGATATATGACATCTGTTACTTGAGTTTTAGCTAAGAGGACTACATATCTCTTTAAAGGGATAGCAATGTTTCAAAATAAAAGAAGCTTCAATTAATCTTCCTAGTATTTGAGCCATGGAGAGTGTTATTTAAATACTGTCAGAGTTGTAGTTCAAGAGTAATTGAATGATAAAGTATCCCTCTCCCGCCCCTTTTACTGATGTAATACTGCTCACCTCGGAGCGGCAAGACTGTCTGGATAGATCACAGACAGGGACAATCTTCAGTGAGCATAAGGAAAAACCTCAAAAAACTGTCAAGGGGGACAGGGTTTTCCTTATGCTCACAGTAAGAAGATTGTCCCTTGCTGTGACCTGTCTGGTCTCAGGACCAGCTTCCACATCTAAGGGGAGGCGGCTTACACTAGGTAAAAGGGAGGAGGGGGACACTGCCCCCTTAGGGCCCTTAATGACGAGCGGTCCTGGAAGTAACTTTTCCTCAAGCACCTCATTGATCTTTGTCGGCGCACCGGCACACGTGACTGATGATGTGTACTGGCTTACCCAATGGGGGACTGAGAGAAACCTCTCTGGTCTTGAAGAGGTCAAATTTCAGACCCCTCTATTGCTTATAGCGCCCCCACAAGACCTCTGTAAGCACAAAATACGTGATGTACCAGAACTGTCACTGGTCCGTCAGGCAAAAAAAAAGGCGACGTTCTGAAACGTCACCGGTCGTTTAGAGGTTAAAGAAATCAACTTAAGAAGTAAAGTGTTTAAAAAGGGCATTAATAACTATTAACTCCAAAAACTGTTAAAGGCAGAACTCCATTTTGGCACATGCCAAGCTGGCTTTGCCAATTAGCTTTAATGTTTTGCTTTTTCCCTGCAGTTCACTTGCTTGAGGGCATGTTGGAGGTCTGACAAGACAGGCCCACATAGGCATTCAGCCATATATTTTTGTCAGATGCCCAGATGAATCAGTCAGTCATTGGAGGATGCAGATGGCACTGGATCCTACAGAATAACCCACATGAATGATCTGCTTGGCAATCTCTGCATAGATCACTATGCTGTAACCTAGATCTGTCCAATGTACGAGTGCATTCAAGTTGCAGAATGTTGTGTTCCGGTTTGTTCTGTGAGGTGGAAATGAGCAGTATGAACAGCAATATTCAAGGAAATGAATTCTACGTGAGTGCGTTTAGCTCATCTTTAATAAAACTGCTCTATAGTCGCCTGTATGATCATAGCCAAATTGTATCTCCAAAAACCATAGTTATGTGGCTATATCTTCCATCATTTCAATACTGTTGCATCTTATGTACTGCATTGTTGCTGCTTTTTATATTGAGAGAAAGAGATGCTGGGAGGAAAAAATATTCTATAAAAACACATATAAAACTCAGTAAAATCACATCTCTTCTTCACGAAATTCCATTGAGTCATATGGAGCCTGATGTTCTAAGAACTGGACTAATTCTGGGCCAAACCAACTGCACTATAGAGGAGTCAATTTTCCCTTTCATTTAAAGTGGACCTATCACTTGGAATTTTCTTTACATATTTGAAAACATCATTCAAAACTGCCTATATGTCATGTTAACCAAAATTCCAGCAGATGTCTCATTTAGGAGATATACACATTTTTATTTATGGGAAAAGTGAAAGTGAAAGTCTCCTGGTATAGCAAAGAGTTTCCACTTTACACCTCTGCATGCTTTAACCCTTTGATTGCCAGAGGTGTAGTGTTGCATACTCCTATGGTACTCAATGAGATAAATGAATGGCATATTATTGTAATTTTTATGTGTTCCTAATCTCTATGAGGCAGCTGGTTTGCTCCAGAATGTCTTCTTTTCAATACTTCAGACTCAGTGTTGGTGAATTGGGGCAGTTGATCTATAAAGGCCATATGCCTAAATTAAAGTGGAGCAGTTCTGGGGCAAAGCAACTGCACCATAGGGACCAGAAAAAATTCCCATTGATTTTTTTCCCCTCGTGTTTTCAATCGCTTGAATGCTTGGATTCACTTTTAAAAGGTCTCATTTTAAATATTGTGCAGTTGCATGCCACATTAAACATGTCTCATGGATGAAAAGGGCGACATGAGAATCTTATCCTGCATATAAGCATGAGATTCTCATGTCACCTCCTTAAAAGTCACATTGCACGCACACCTGAATCTGGCTTTAAATACAGCTTTATACAGTTGATCTATTGAAACAATGTTTCAAGACTCACTGATTTCTGAGACACAGGGGTATTATACAGTTGGTTCACCATGGAGGTACATGGGTCATCCCAGTAGGGACCTTTTTTGGGAGCTGACATCATGACCCTTCATTACAAGGGACTTGTAGAGGGCTCACAGACTGCTTGTGATCTCCTGGTACATAATTAATTTTTTTTTGTGTGGCACTCAAAGGGTTAAGTAACTTATCGAACATACATATGTAGGATTTTTACTCCTTTGTTCGATATGTAGCTTAACCCTTTGAGTGGCACACAAAAAAATGAAATTGTGTACCAGGAGATCACAGGCAGTCCATGAACCCTTCACAAATCCCTTGTAATGAAGGGTCATGATCATACCTGGGAACTCTCCGGATTTGCCCCGGAGACTCCGGTGTTGACAGAGCTTTACCAGGTCTATGGGGCCGAGGCTGAGTCCTCCGGATGTTGGGAGTTTCTATTGAAACTCTGCCCACATCTGCTGTTTCTCCCAGTGTTCTTCCTTCCCCAGTCTTCTGTGTGTCATCATTAAGCCCTGCCATTAAGCCCTCGCGTCAAGCCCCACCCCTTTTTGACGCAATTCGTGTCATTATTGTCACCCCCTGCTGCACCAGAGGACTCCCCTCCGGGCAGACCTCAATCAGAAGTTCCCAGGTATGGTCATGATGTCAGCTCCCAAATTCTTCACAGCTAGTGATGAGCGAGCATGCTCGGCCGAAGCTCGGTTCGGCTCGAGCATCACTCTACTCGGCACATGGCGGTACTCGTACGAGTACCGCATGTGCTCGCCCGCCATGTTCGGGTCTCCTCCCCGCACGTTTCGCAGCTGCTGCGCAGCCAATAAACGTGCGGGGAGGCTCTGACATCAGTGTAATGCCAGCAGCCATGTTGGCTGCTGGCATTACACTGATTGGCTGGCCAGAACCCGTGATCGGGTGCTGTATAGCACCCGACGCGCGAGTTCGGCTTATTCTTAGCCAGGGAGAGATGCGCTTAGGCAGGGAAAGTCAGTGTAGGGAGAATAAAATTGTTGAAACTCTTTCAAGACCCAAAAGTCCTTTTTAGGACTGTTGTGTGTGGGGGCAGCATTTATATTTTGTTTGGGGGGGCACAATTTCCTTTTTTTTGTGGGGGGGATATTTGTAAGGTGACATATAATACTAGATGCACAGGAAGTCAGTGTAGGGAGAATAAAATTGTTGAAACTCTTTCAAGACCCAAAAGTCCTTTTTAGGACTGTTGTGTGTGGGGGCAGCATTTAATTTTTTTTGGGGGTGGCAGAATTTCATTTTTTTGTGGGGGGGGACATGTTCTAAGGTGACATTGTACTAGGTGCACAGGGACAAATATTTCACAGTGCAGTGACAAGCTGACATATTCTGTTAGGTGCACAGGGCCAATGATTTTACAACGCAGCGACAAAAAGGGCCATTTTAAACGTGTGCCTAGCCATAGATTATTGTCACATTCTGTTTAGTGAGCAAATTCACAAATTAACGTTACATATTCCGTTCACTGTGCCTAGCCGCAGATTAGCGTCACATTCTGTTTCGTGTGCCTAGCCGCAGATTAGCGTCACATTCTGTTTCGTGTGCCTAGCCGCAGATTAGCGTCACATATTGTTTAGTGTGCCTAGCCGCAGATTAACGTCACATATTGTTTAGTGTGCCTAGCCGCAGATTAGCGTCACATATTGTTTAGTGTGCCTAGCCGCAGATTAGCGTCACATTCTGTTTCGTGTGCCTAGCCGCAGATTACCGGCATATATTCCGTTTAATATGAAGAAGGCGGGTAAAAAGGGACGGGGAAGTGGACGTGATCCTAATAGTTCAGGGCGCGGGTCAGGACGCGTAGAAACTGTGCCTGGTGCCAGAGCACAAGAAAGAAAGACATCCACCATACCTAGCTTCATGTCTCAGTTTACAGGGCGTCGCAGGACATCACTCTCGAGGTCAGACCACTGCGAACAGGTGGTCGGTTGGATTTCAGCTGATACTGCTTCCAGTCGGTTAAGCACCACCCTGTCTTCCACCAAGTCCACTCTCACTAGCCAAGAGTCTGGTCAACATAATCCTCACCCTGATCATCCTTCCTCCCACCATAGAGGGTCTGGCCAAAGAAGTGATCCCACACTGGGATATAGTGAGGAGCTCTTCTCATCACCAATCCTTGATTTGAACCTCTCTCCAAGCACGCTTGCAGAGGAACATGAGATCTTGTGCCCTGATTCACAACCTCTAGAGGGTACCCAATCACAAGAAGATGACAGAGGGGAACGGCATTTAAGGTCAAAGGAAGTGGATGATGATGATGAGACACAGTTGCCATCAAATCAACCACAATTACTGTCTCAAGACCTTGATGAGGAGGATGATACACAGTTGTCAATGACTGAGGATGTGGTGGGATCAAGAAATGAGGAGGATGATCAGAGTGAGGAAGTGGAGGAGGACTTGGTGGACGATGAGGTCACTGACCCCACCTGGGAAGGTGGAAAGCCGAGCGATGACAGCAGTCCTGAGGGTGAGCCATCTGCAGCACCGCAACAGGCTGGAAGAGGCAGTGGTGTGGCTAAAGAAAGAAGGCGGACCGCACCAAACCGGCCCGCAAATGTTCCACGGAGCACCCCCTTGCGTAAATCTCCCTTGCCAAGGGCTAGGTGTTCCGCGGTATGGCGTTTTTTTAAGGAAAGTGCGGACGACAAAAGAATTGTAGTTTGCAACCTGTGCCACACCAGAATGAGCCGAGGCATGAACACTAGCAACCTCACCACCACCAGCATGATCCGACACATGGCATCCAAGCACCGTAATAAGTGGGAGGAACGCCCGGATCGCCAATCTGTGTCTGCAGGCCACACCACTGCCTCCTCTTCCCCTGTTTTCGGTGCCGGCCAATCGCCTGTCGAAGGCGCAGGCCCGCATACCTCCCGCCCTGCACCTGTACCATCTGAAGCACCATCAGCGACCACATCCACTTCCCTGTCCCAGCGCAGCATCCAAATGTCGTTACCCCAGGCATTTGAGCGCAAGCGAAAATACCCAGCCACCCACCCACAGGCCATAGCACTAACCTCACACCTTTCCAAATTACTGGCCATCGAAATGCTGCCATTTAGGCTTGTGGAGACTGAGTCCTTCCGCAGCCTGATGGCAGCAGCTGTCCCTCGGTACGCAGTCCCCAGCCGCCACTACTTTTCCCGGTGTGCCGTCCCCGCCTTACACCACCATGTGTCCCGTAACATCACCCGTGCCCTGACCAACGCAGTTACTGGGAAGGTCCACTTAACGACTGACACATGGACAAGTGCTTGTGGCCAGGGACGCTACATTTCCCTGACGGCACACTGGGTGAATGTCGTGGAGGCTGGGAGCGACTCGGACCCTGGGATGGCACAGGTGCTACCCACGCCGAGGATTGCGGGCCCTACCTCCATCAGGGTTTCCGCCAGCACCTACGTTATTGGCTCCTCCTCCTCCTCCTCCGTTTCCACCTCCGAATTCTCTGCGCGCAGCGCCACTCACCCATCAGCCGGTAGCTGGAAGCAGTGTAGCACTGCAGTGGGGAAGCGTCAACAGGCCGTGCTGAAGCTGATCTGCCTTGGGGACAAACAGCACACGGCCTCAGAGCTGTTGCAGGGGATTAGTCACCAGACCGAGCAGTGGCTCTCGCCACTCAACCTGCAACCAGGCATGGTTGTGTGTGATAATGGGCGTAACTTGGTGGCGGCTTTGGAGCTCGGCAAGCTCACACACGTACCATGCCTAGCGCATGTATTTAATTTAGTGGTTCAGCGATTTCTAAAAACCTACCCCAATTTGCATGATCTCTTGACGAAGTTGCACCGCGTGTGTGCACATTTCCGTAAGTCATCTACAGCTTCAGCCGGCCTGTTGACGCTGCAGCAGCGCTTACAATTGCCAGCTCACCGGCTGCTGTGTGACGTGAGCACGCGCTGGAACTCCACCTTCCACATGTTGGCCCGGCTTTGTGAGCAGCAGAGGGCAGTAGTGGAGTACCAGCTGTTACACGGTCGTCGCCTCTCCGTTCAACTTCCTCTAATCAGAAGTGAGGAGTGGGAATGGATGTCAGACCTTTGTGAGGTTTTACGCAATTTTGAGGAATCGACACAGATGGTGAGCGGCGATAACGCTATTATCAGTGTAACCATCCCACTTCTGTGTCTACTGAAACGCTCGCTGCTCACAATTAAAACCGACGCTTTGCATGTGGAAGAGGTGGAAATGGGGGAGGAAGAGCTTACACAAGGTGATAGCCAGAGCACCCTCACTTCGTCTTCTCAGCGACAATTGGAGGAGGCGGAGGAGGAGGAGGAGGAGGAAGACACGGTTGCCTCCGCTACAGAGGGTAGCCATGGAACTTTAGTTCCATCTCTTCAGCGTGGGTGGGCAGAAGAGGAGGAAGAGGATGAGGAGATTGAGAGTCATCCTCCTGGTGAGGACAGCGAAATCTTGACTGTTGGTACTCTGGCACACATGGCTGACTTTATGTTAGGCTGCCTTTCCCGTGACCCACGCGTTATACGCATTTTAGACAACACGGATTACTGGGTGTTCACCCTTCTGGACCCCCGCTACAAAGAGAATTCCTCATCTCTCATTCCTCCGGTGGAGAGGACAAGCAAAATGGTGCAATACCAGAAGGTTCTTGTCGAAAAATTGCTCCAAAATTTTCCATCTGACAACGCTGGCGGCAGAGTACGTGCTACCTTGGCCAACCGAGAAGGGGAGAAAAGGGGAGCACACAGCAGTTCCGACAAAGGCAGGGCAACACTCTCCAAGGCCTGGGACACCTTCATGACACCCCGCCAGCACCCTCACCCTGATGCGCGGCCTAGTGTCACAAGGAGGGAAAAGTTTTGGAAGATGGTGAAGGAGTACGTAGCAGACCGTGTCAGCGTCCTCACTGATCCCTCTGTGCCTTACAACTACTGGGTGTCCAAGCTGGACACGTGGTATGAACTGGCACTCTACGCCTTGGAGGTGCTTGCCTGCCCTGCCGCCAGCGTTCTGTCTGAGCGGGTATTTAGTGCTGCTGGTGGCATCATAACAGATAAGCGTATCCGCCTTTCCACCGAAAATGCTGATAGGTTGACACTTATAAAAATGAACAAGGCCTGGATTTCCCCTGACTTCTCCACTCCACTGGAGGAAAGCCCCGGGTGAACATAAAGTCACTTTAGATATGTTATTTACAATGATGGGAATACTCTGTATTCCCATTCACCCCTTCCACCCAAAAAATGGGTATATGGTTGACTCTTAATCTTCTCATCCTCCTCCTCCTCTTCCATATGCCCTGTGATATAATTTTTATATAGGGCCAGCTCACCAGCGGGCCCTGTGATATAATTTTTATATAGGGCCAGCTCACCAGCGGGCCCTGTTTGACAATTTTTGTATAGGTCAGCTCACCAGCGGGCCTTCTCATATAATGTTTTATTGGGTCAGCTCTCTAGCGGGCCCTCTCATATAATGTTTTATAGCGTCAGCTCACTAGCGGGCCTTCGCATATAATGTTTAGGATGGTCAGCTCCGCAGCAGACCCTCACCCATAATGTTTTAGATGGTCGGCTCAGCAGCAGACCCTCATTCCTAATGTTTTAGATGGTCAGCTTAGCGGCATGCCCTCGCCCCTAATGTTTTAGAGGGTCACCAGCAGGCCATTAATCCTAATTTTTCAAGGGTGTGTATGATGCCCTCCTTTATGTGTAATAAAGGGTGTATTGGAGTGACATTTCAGTCTAATTTTTGGCAGCCCTTTCACTTAGTGCATAGGCTTTATGAGTGTTGGACCACTACCTGAACTGTTGTACCACAATGTGAATGAGGCCCTCCATTTTGTGATATACAGGTTGTATCGGAGTGCCTCAGGTCCTCCCATTGAATTAAATAGGGCTGGGGTGTTCGACAGAGCAGAAGGTAGTTCTTGGCTTCATCCACTAAGTCACTTCGTCACTTTTACTCAATGGATCAGACCCCACTGTTCCGACTATAAATTTTGGACTTAACAAGGGCAAACGGACATGTTGTAAAACCTGTGGTGGCTGCGGCCTCCGTTCCTGAATGCTGTACCTTACCCGGGCCATAACCACGTTGAACACCTGCTTTACGCTGCGCACGTTTCCCTCTTAATCATGGCCCCAGTTCCGAAAAATCGATGAAAGTTTTTTGCAGAATTTGCAGATGATATACAAGTAAATATACAGCAAATACTGTTTGGTAACAATTTTTCGCCTAAAGTCGTTTTTATCTTCCTTTTTGTGTGTTTTACGGTCAGTCTGTAAAAATGGCGTACTACAGGCGAAACATCATTCCCAGCAGCGACGTTGGAGTCCAAGATGCATCCAGACATCCTCCCTATGCTGTCCCTGAACCATTTCTGTGGTGTTTCCATCATTTTCTGACCTTTTCCTATGAACCAGGCACCCTCCCCTCATCAGAGCAGGGGGTGCCTGGTGTAATGCTCGAGTCCTCCCATTGACTTCAGTGGGGCTCGGGTGCTCGGCCGAGCACTCGAGCCTCCGGGGGCGCTCGGCCAGAGCACCCGAACACCCGAGCATCGGGGTGCTCGATCATCACTACTCACAGCCTGTGAGTCTTGAAACATTCTTTCAATAGATCAACTGTATAAAGCGGGATTCAGAGCCAGATTCAGGTATGCGTGCAATGCGGCTTTTAAGGAGGTGACATGAGAATCTTGCGCTTATATGCAGGGCGAGATTCTCATGTCGCCCTTTTCATCCAGGCGACATGTTTAATGCCATGTGCAGCCACACAATGTTTAAAACACGACCTTTTAAAAGGATACAAAATGCTTGCTAGGTCTCCAAAGTATTGCTTAGCAATGCGTCAGAAACCTTTCTAGCACGTAAATGATTAACCCTTTGAGTGACAGAGGTACACAACGCATTGCAGAGCAATGCGTTGCGTACCCCTCCGGCACTCACAGGGATAAAAGCACCACTTAACAATCTGAGTGCCAGAGGACTACACAGAGCATTGCTTTGCAATGTGTTGTGTACCCCCCGGCAGTGGTGTCCGTAGACATTTTTCCGGGGGGGGGGGGCAAAGCCATAATATGACCCCCAGGCCAGCCCATCTAGCCCTTTATTTATATGGAGGGGGGTAATTGTAGGGGGGCAAGTGCCCCCCTTGCCCCCCCTCTGGACGCCCATGCCCCCGGCACTCAAAGGGTTAAACCCTGTTTAAAACGTATGGGAATTTGGATTTTAATTTTTATTTCTGTCCGTTAGTTTGCCGCAGAATAGTTCCACTTTTCTCTGTGTTTATGGCTCTAATTGTTATTTAGACAGACAATAGATTTTTGCTTTCTATTACACCCCTGATTACATAGATAAACCTGAGGATCAATTCCTGGGAGAACCCCCCCCCCCCCATTATCATAATTGAAGAAGCTGTTAAAAAAATCAACTTGCCTCATTAGACAGAATCTTCCTTTTTTACCTCTGTGACATATCTACTTTTATACAAAATGAATATGCTGCTCGTGTTGTCAGGAATTTGTTTTCCAGGCGTATCGGCTAATTATGTTTATCTGTTTTACCAAAGATAACATCACTATTACTATAGAAACAAAAAGCAGGAACGCTACACACAGTATGACAGCCTTACCACTAATAGGCAATAGTTATAGAGCGTGAAACCATCCATAGGTTTTATTTACCAAGGAAACGTTAACCCTTTTAGGGCTTGCTACTTTGCACACTCATCTGATTCTTAATCCATTTTACTGCCAGAAGGTCCGTTGGATACCCCTCTGCCATTCAGTTCAAAGAATACAAAATACATACCATCCAAGTGTCCCTCTTTTAGACCCAAATCCCTCTGTCCTTCTTTCCCACCCTGGTGTCCCTGTGTTTAGGAGATCACACTGTGTGGTGTGTATATAAGTGTATCACCCTGATGTCCTGTGTTTAGGATATCAGACTGTGTGGTGTGTATAGAAGTGTATCACCCTGGTGTCCCTGTGTTTAGGAGATCAGACTGTGTGGTGTGTATAGAAGTGTATCACCCTGATGTCCCTGTGTTTAGGAGATCAGACTGTGTAGTTTGTATATAAGCGTATCACCCTGGTGTCCCTGTGTTTAGGAGATCAGACTGTGTGGTGTGTGTATATAAGTGTATCACCCTGGTGTCCCTGTGTGTATGAGATCAGACTGTGTGGTGTGTATAGAAGTGTATCACCCTGGTGTTCCTGTATTTAGGAGACCAGACTGTGTGGTGTGTATAGAAGTGTATCACCCTGGTGTACCTGTGTTTAGGAGATCAGACTGTGTGGTGTGTATATAAGTGTATCACCCTGGTGTCCCTGTGTGTATGAGATCAGACTGTGTGGTGTGTATAGAAGTGTATCACCCTGATGTCCCTGTGTTTAGGAGATCAGACTGTGTGGTGTGTGTATAAGTGTATCACCCTGGTGTCCCTGTGTTTAGGAGATCAGACTGTGTGGTGTGTATAGAAGTGTATCACCCTGGTGTCCCTGTGTTTAGGAGATCAGACTGTGTAATGTGTATATAAGTGTATCACCCTGGTGTCCCTGTGTTTAGGAGATCAGACTGTGTGGTGTGTATATAACTGTATCACCCTGATGTCCCTGTGTTTAGGAGATCAGACTGTGTGGTGTGTATATAAGTGTATCACCCTGGTGTCCCTGTGTTTAGGAGATCAGACTGTGTGGTGTGTATAGAAGTGTATCACCCTGGTGTCCCTGTGTTTAGGAGATCAGACTGTGTGATGTGTATAGAAGTGTATTACCCTGATGTCCCTGTGTTTAGGAGATCAGACTATGTGGTGTGTATAAAAGTGTATCACTCTGGTGTCCCTGTGTTTAGGAGATCAGACTGTGCGGTGTGTATAGAAGTGTAACACTCTGGTGTCCCTGTGTTTAGGAGATCAGACTGTGTGGTGTGTATATAAGTGTATCACCCTGGTGTCCCTGTGTTTAGGAGATAAGACTGTGTGGTGT
This sequence comes from Rhinophrynus dorsalis, assembly GCA_037306005.1. Taxonomy (NCBI): domain Eukaryota; kingdom Metazoa; phylum Chordata; class Amphibia; order Anura; family Rhinophrynidae; genus Rhinophrynus; species Rhinophrynus dorsalis. The sequence goes on from CM074722.1 coordinate 486,785,031, forward strand.
GTGTAGAAGTGTATCACCCTGATGTCCCTGTGTTTAGGAGATCACACTGTGTGGTGTGTTTATAAGTGTATCACCCTGGTGTCCCTGTGTTTAGGAGATCAGACTGTGTGGTGTGTGTGTGTATATAAGTGTATCACCCTGTGTCCCTGTGTTTAGGTGATCAGTCTGTGTGGTGTGTACAGACGTGTATCACCCTGGTGTCCCTGTGTTTAGGAGATCAGACTGTGTGGTGTATATAGAAGTGTATCACCCTGTGTCCCTGTGTTTAGGAGATCAGTCTGTGTGGTGTGTATATAAGTGTATCACCCCAGTGTCCCTGTGTTTAAGAGATCAGACTGTGTGGTGTGTGTAGAAGTGTATCACCCTGGTGTCCCTGTGTTTAGGAGATCACACTGTGTGGTGTGTTTATAAGTGTATCACCCTGGTGTGCCTGTGTTTAGGAGATCAGACTGTGTGGTGTGTGTGTATATAAGTGTATCACCCTGGTGTACCTGTGTTTAGGAGATCAGACTGTGTGGTGTGTATATAAGTGTATCACCCTGGTGTCCCTGTGTTTAGGAGATCAGACTGTGTGGTGTATATAGAAGTGTATCAACCGTGTCCCTGTGTTTAGGAGATCAGTCTGTGTGGTGTGTGTGTATATAAGTGTATCACCCTGGTGTACCTGTGTTTAGGAGATCAGACTGTGTGGTGTGTATATAAGTGTATCACCCTGGTGTCCCTGTGTTTAGGAGATCAGACTGTGCGGTGTATATAGAAGTGTATCACCCTGGTGTCCCTGTGTTTAGGAGATCAGACTGTGCGGTGTCTATAGAAGTGTATCACCCTGGTGTCCCTGTGTGTAGGAGATCAAACTGTGTGGTGTGTATATGAGTGTATCACCCTGGTGTCCCTGTGTTTAGGAGATCAAACTGTGTGGTGTGTATATAAGTGTATCACCCTGGTGTCCCTGTGTTTAGGAGATCACACTGTGTGGTGTGTTTATAAGTATTTCACCCTGGTGTCCCTGTGTTTAGGAGATCAGACTGTGTGGTGTGTATGGAAGTGTATAACCCTGGTGTCCCTGTGTTTAGGAGATCAAACTGTGTGGTGTGTATATGAGTGTATCACCCTGGTGTCCCTGTGTTTAGGAGATCAGACTGTGTGGTGTGTATATAAGTGTATCACCCTGGTGTCCCTGTGTTTAGGAGATCAAACTGTGTGGTGTGTATAGAAGTGTATCACCCTGGTGTCCCTGTGTTTAGGAGATCAGACTGTGTGGTATGTATATGAGTGTATCACCCTGGTGTCCCTGTGTTTAGGAGATCAGACTGTGTGGTATGTATAGAAGTGTATCACCCTGGTGTCCCTGTGTTTAGGAGATCAGACTGTGTGCTGTGTATAGAAGTGTATCAACCTGGTGTCCCTGTGCTTAGGAGATCAGACTGTGTGGTGTGTATATAAGTGTATCACCCTGGTGTCCCTGTGTTTAGGAGATCAGACTGTGTGGTGTGTATAGAAGTGTCTCACCCTGGTGTCCCTGTGTTTAGGAGATCAGACTGTGTGGTGTGTATATAAGTGTATCACCCTGGTGCCCCTGTGTTTAGGAGATCAGACTGTGTGGTGTGTATATAAGTGTATCACCCTGGTGTCCCTGTGTGTAGGAGATCAGACTGTGTGCTGTGTATATAAGTGTATCACCCTGGTGTCCCTGTGTTTAGGGAATCAGGCTTTGTAGTGTGTATATAAGTGTATCATGTTACTCTACAGCAATAAAACTCAAATTAATGTTTGTTTAAATGTTAGTGTTGAGCGAGCGTGCTCGGCCGATGCTCGGATCGGCTCGAGCATCGCTCTGCTCAGCACATGGCGGTACTCGTCGAGTACCGCCATGTGCTCGCCCGCCATGTTCGGGTGGCGGGGATCTGTGCCGGAAGAGGCACAGATCTGAAGACGCTCCGCTGGACCACCAGGGACTGGAGGTACGGGGGCATTGCGGAGATGAAGGGGGCATTGCGGAGATGAAGGGGGACATTGTGGAAGAGGGGCATAGACTCTATGCCCCTCTTCCACAATGTCCCCCTTCATCTCCGCTATGCCCCTCTTCCACAATGTCCCCCTTCATCTCCTCTATGCCCCTCTTCCACAATGTCCCCCTTCATCTCCGCTATGCCCCTCTTCCACAATGTCCCCCTTCATCTCCTCTATGGCATAGAGGAGATGAAGGGGGACATTGTGGAAGAGGGGCATAGCGGAGATGAAGGGGGACATTGTGGAAGAGGGGCATAGCGGAGATGAAGGGGGACATTGTGGAAGAGGGGCATAGCGGAGATGAAGGGGGCATAGCGGAGATGAAGGGGGACATTGCGGAGATGAAGGGGGCATTCGGAGATGAAGGGGGCATAGCGGAGATGAAGGGGGGCATTGACCAGGCACCCTCCCCTCATCAGAGCAGGGGGTGCCTGGTGTAATGCTCGTGTCGCCCCATTGCATTCAATGGGGCTCGGGTGCTCGGCCGAGCACTCGAGCCTCAGGGGGTGCTCGGTCAGAGCACCCGAGCACCCGAGCATCGGGGTGCTCGCTCAACACTATTAAATGTCATTATATGTGTTTAAAAATTAGTCTGTGTAAATAAAATACTTTGGTCTTGTTATAAGTGATTCATTAGATTATACAAGGAGGTGTTAATAGGTCATGAAATAGCCTAAAAATTCTTGGTAATGTCCCGCCCACCTGACACGTGACCAGGTGGGCGGTATGAAAATGAAGTTAGCTGATACACTTTTAAATCATTTGCTTACAGCTAGAATCTGTAAAAAAATATATATTTTATGTTAGAACCTTAATATCTACTCTTATACCTGCTTTTTTAATGCATGTGTAGACTGTAATTTTCAGGTTAAAGGGATAGTAATGTCAGAAAAAAAGTATTAACTGTATGGTATATACAATTAAAAGAGAGTACTTTCACTTATTTGTATCTCTCAAACCGTTATGGTTTGGAAGATATAGGAAAATAAAGTTTTCTGGTCCCTCCCCTTTCTGCTTGACGAGCTGTAAAGCTGTCAGAAGCAGATTCTGGTCACTTGACTAGATGTGGCTCTTCAGCAGTGCCGATATAACAATATCTAAAGATAAATAATTAATTTAGAACAGTCTACAAAGTGTGCCTGGTTTGTAAGCACACTTCGTAGATTGTTCCAATGAAGTATTTATTTCTAAATAGCTTGATTTCAGCTCTGCTGAAGAGCCTCTGTCTGGTCAAATGACTGGAGTCTGCAGCTGTCAGCTAGATGGCAGACTTGAGTAAAACAGCCAGGAAAAGGTAACTTTAGCAAATGATATCTCTCAAACCATAAAGATTTGAGAGATAAGACTTACATAGATGTTAACCTTTTTTAATGTCTACAATATTAAATCAAGTTAAAATTAACCATTACTATCCCTTTAATTTTGCTTCTGTTCTTTATAATGAAAGAGATGAGCTAAGGCAGTTATTTTATTGCAATTTATGTCCACCAATCACATTCAAAAAGGCTATTACTTTATCTCAGCCCATTTACAGACAATAATGGATCACAGAGCTTTTTTTTTTTTTTTTTTTTGTTTGCTGAATTCTGGGATGGCAGAGCGACTTGCAGTCACAATGCCACCCCAGAATTCCATGACGTGCCAGGACTGTCACCGGTCCTTAAGTGCTAGGAGAAGTGTGAAGATCCTGGCACTTCATGGGTCCTTAAGGGATTAATTGTATATAACCCTAGTCCATTGTTAGCATTTCTGTAAAGCAGCGGTGTCCACATTTGGTCCACAATGGCTTTTAACAGGCCAGTAGTAAAGGATTTTCCTGATTAAGCACAAACGGGTTAATCAGTGGCTCATTCATTTTGATTAACCCACCTGTGTCCAAGCAAGGAAATCCTTAAATACTAGCCTGTTGGCAGTCCTGAACTGGGGCACCCCTGCTTTACAGGAATACTAATACTGCCTAATAATAAACCTTTACCTTTCTTAATCTGGGCAGAAAATATGCAGGGACAATAACAAAATTAATACTGAAAGGAACACTAACATGTTAAAAATGATCTGGGGATTTTTGCCACTTAAATAAATTGTACGCTATGCTAACCTCTCTGTAAAAATGTCCTCTTTGTTGAGTACTAAACCCCAGCCTTATATATGCTGTCTGGGAGGCTGACCAGACCTTACCTTTAACCGGGGACACATAGGAAATAGGCATATTTCAGGAGTGCACCAAAGTCAAAGCAGCCCTGCAGTATGCATTTTTCATATGCGTCCCCGGTTAAAGGTGAGGTCTGGTCACCCTACTTTCGAGGGCTCCCATAATAATTGTAGTCTTGATGAGTCTCTCAGAAGTGGAAGTGATTTATTATCTTTTACTCCCTTGAGTGCCAGAGGGATACACACCGCATTGCATTGCTGGCACTCAAGGGGTTCATGATATCAGCATTTCTCAATCAAAGAGAAGTGGGTTCTAATTTTAATTCAGTAACAGCATTAGCTTGGTACAAACAATTAACCAAATTGTGTTTACATAGCACAGTCTACACATGAATTAAAGGGCAACTCTCACCTCTTAAAAAGCTTTTACCGTATGTTTAGTTATTAAAGTAGTATTAGGAAATGTGTTTTTTTTATATATATATATATAATTTACATACTTTTAAAGATATTTAATCTTCAAGCTGTGCACTTCCACATAATGCAGCCCGCTGAATCTTCAGCACAGCTCTTCATGACTTCCCAGTGCTACTTAACTCTCCCCAGCTGCCCCAGGGAGCTCGTTCACGCTTTCCTATTGTTACAGCAAGCTCCATTTATCATTATACTGAGCTTGCAACCTCCGTATAATGAGCTTGCTGTAATGATAGAAGCAATTCAGACCACACCGAAGGAAAGCATGAACGCGCTCCCTGGGGCAGCTGGGAGGAAGGTGGGAGGAGAAGTAAGTAGCACTGGTAAGTCCTGAAGAGCTGCGCTGAAGATTCAGTATGCTGTATTATGCAGAAGTGCACAGCTTGAAGATTAAATGTCTTTAAATGTACGTAAATTTTAAAAAATGTTTCCTAGTACTAGTATAATAACTAAACATATGGTAAAAACTTTTTAAGAGGTGAATGTTTTCTTTAAAGGACAACTCTCACCTCTGTTAAAGTACTTCTTATCTTAAAGTGCAATTTAAGAGAGATCTCCAGCTCACATGTAGGGTGACCACATTTCCATTCTGCCATTCGGGGACATGTGGTCACCCTAGTCCCGCGGCTGAGGATCCCGCTGGCACTGATCATCTTTCTGAGGCTGACACAGAGTAAGAGTTTCCACTGTGTCAGCCTCAGAAAGATGGTCAGCGCCAGCGGGAGCCTCAGCCGCTGGTCCCTCTTGCTGCGCCAGCATACCTGCTCCACCCCAGCTGTCTTGCACGTACCAGTCCAGCCAGCCAATGAATTGTATTTGCTAAATGGTCCTCATTGGCTGGCTCAGCCAGCCAATGAGGACCATATAGCAAATACATTTCATTGGCTGGCTGGACTAGTGCGTGTTGCTCCATTTCGGGACTCTTTGTTGTCCCGGTGGAGGGTGACCTGGGACACGGGACACAGACCCCCAATAAGGGACATTTCCGGCAGGGGAGGGCTGGCAACTTTTGGCCTGGGGGGCAAGTACAATTAAGTGGCCTATTTCTATTACCGCTCCAGCCCAATGTCCAAGCCCACCACCTTTTGTTAATGTTATAGCTGGCATTAATGTTATGGATTAAGTCAAGTGATACCTCAGAGCTTATAACTGAAATGGTAGTGCACTATTGATATCACAGAGATGACAATTGAAATGGAGCTACACTAGTGATACCACAGAGCTTACAATTGAAATAGAGCTACACTAGTGGTAACACAGAGCTTACAATTGAAATAGAGCTACACTAGTGATACTACAGAGCTTACAATTGAAATGGAGCTACACTAGTGGTACCACAGAGCTTACAATTGAAATGGAGCTACACTAGTGGTACCACAGAGCTTACAATTGAAATGGAGCTACACTAGTGGTACCACAGAGCTTACAATTGAAATAGAGCTACAATACTTGTGTGGCTCCTTAAATTCTGTTTATGCTATTTACAGCAGCAAATGGGAAATTGAGTGAGGCCGTGGCCCACTGGCCCATATTCATGACCAGCCTGGGGGGCAATTGCCCCCTTGCCCCCCACGCCAGCCCTCCCCTGATTTCCAGGCATTCCGGGACTTGTGGTCACCCTACTCACAAGGAGGAAGCCTCCATCATCGAAGGAGGTCTGAACAAGGCAATACTGGGGAGGGGAAGAGGCGAAGATTGACAGGCTGCGGTATAGAGCTGTATTGCAGCCTTCCTTAACTGATGTCACTGGTTTTTTAAAAGGTAAAATCTCCGGCTATATTGCATTATGTTACAAAAAAATAACAGCTGGAAGATAAACTCGGACAGCACTTTAAGATAAGAAGCTCTTTAACAGAGGTGAGAGTTCTTCTTTAACCCCTTAGGGTCCGATGATCCCGCGGTGTCTGGTCCTTTAAGGACCAGATAGACGCGTTCGACGTGCTGTCCCACGTGACTGATCACGTGGGGCGGCACATCGCAGGGAGGACTGAAAGAGCTCGTTCCGGTCTTGGAACAATCAATTTCAGTCCACGGTATTACTCACCGCGCTCCTGCAGGAGTGCGGTGAGTAAAAGTACGTGACGTACCAGGACCATCACTGGTCCTTAAGTGCCGGACCAGCGTGACGGTCCGGGTACGTCACAGGAAGCGAAGGGGTTAAAAAGCAAGTCTGGAATTCTGTTTTATGGATATAACATAAAATAAGCTGACCAGATCTTCCTTTTAACTGGGGACAAATAGGAAATAGGCATATTTCAGGACTGCACTGAAATCAAACCCGCCCTGCAGTAAGCATTTTTCATACATGTCCCCTGTTAAAGGTGAGGTCTGGACACCCTACCATAAAATAAATACAATTTACAGATCATAGCTGGAAGTATGTGATATAAAAAAATTATAAAACCCATTTCCATTTTTGGTGTTCCTGTAATTAGTACTGAATTTCATCTCTGCAGAGGCAGACATGATTCCTTCTGCAGGACTTCAACATTCCAGACTCCTCCTACTGAAGGTTTTATAGGTAGACCAGTGAGGATAGACTGGAATAGTGAAGTCCTGCAGAAAAAGCATGTCTGCTTCCACCGACATAACATCCATTACTAATTAAAGGGATAGTAATACTTAAAATGTAAAAAAAAATATGTTGTAGGGTTTATCTCCCTGAGTAAAACAAGAGTACTCCCACTGCTGAAAGGTGTTTCATTCAAAAGTTATTAATTTTCAAAGTTGAATTTTCTAGGTGCAATATCACAGTGGCCTGAAATTGTACAGTGGCGCTGTTGCTACACGATCCTATTGACAGCTCTGGTCCCGGGACCAAAAATTTCCATAGGATGGTGTAGCAACAACGCCATTGTACAATTTCAGGCCACTGTGATATTGCACCTAAAAAATTAAACTTTGAAAATTAATAACTTTTGAATGAAACACCTTTCAGCAGTGGGAGTACTCTTGTTTTACTCAGGGGGATAAACCCTACAACATATTTTTTTTTACATTTTAAGTATTACTATCCCTTTAAATATCAAGGGATAGTGATGTCAATATTAAAGGGGAACTACCACCCCGCAAAAACTGTATGTTACTTAAGTCTTCATCTGGCGACAAGCTGCTTAGTAGCGCTAGTCGCCAGAAATATTACCTGCCCGGCTCCAAAAGGGACTGACAGCGCAGGCGCACGGACGTCACTATGGCAAGATGTCCGTGCTTCCTGCTACTGTCAGCCTTAGGGTTGCCACCTTTTCCTAAAAAAAATACCGGCCATAGCTGTGTGAGGGCGGAGTCACAAGTGGGAGGAGCTACAAAAGGGGCAGAACCACTCAATGATGCATGACCACTGTCAGACTAAGCACTCTCTCTTGGACCAAGCACACTCTCTCTCTCTCAGACTAAGCTCTCTCTCTCTCTCAGACTAAGCACTCTCTCTCTCCACAGACTAAGCACTCCCTCTCTCAGACTAAGCATTCTCTCTCTCTCAGACTAAGCACTCTCTCTCTCTCAGACTAAGCACTCTCTCTCTCAGACTAAGCATTCTCTCTCTCTCAGACTAAGCACTCTCTCTCTCACAGACTAAGCACTCTCTCTCTCAGACTAAGTTCTCCCACCCTGATTTATATTTAACTCTTTGAGCGGCAGTGATGTGTCAGAGTCTGACACATTGCAGTACCAATCTGTCCTTCAAAGTGTTGAACACAAAATTGATTAAATTCACAGTTCACTCACTGATATGTAAATGGTGTAATTCGTTAATATGGCTGCTAAACCAACAAATAAGTGACCATAATATGCGACAACCTCTCTAGTCTCGACTATGGTAAATGGAAGGGGTAGGCAAACTTTGGCTCCCCAGATTTTGGGAACTACCACACTCATCAATCCCAACCAGCCTACACATGGTATATGTCACAGCAGTATGTAATCATAACAACAGCAGTATAAACTCAATGGAAAGCTGTCAGCCAGAAGTGTCGGTGAGCATGTATCAGAGTAAGGTGCCCAAGTAACCATCCTCCTAAGGTGCCTGACGGGTGTCTCCGTTCCTTCCTCTGAACTCACCACCTCCCGGACTCTGCTATTGAAGTCCCCACGTGGGCAGTTCCTCTTCATTATGTTGGTCTCAGGCAATGACACCCCCAGCTCCTTACTCCGTGTCTTTCTGTCTTAACGCTAGCTCCAACATATTTCCGACGGCTACACTGGTTCCTGCAATGGGGTTTCCGCTGCTCATCAACTGCTAGTAGCTATTGCTGTGTTGTATTCATTAGCGGTAAAAGTGAAACCAAAAGCTTGGTATATTGCCGCAATGACTTTTTTTTATAGTAGCTAGAGAAAACACTCCAACTGTATTTTATTCCAGGTAGAGACTTGAATGTAGGGCTGCAACTAACGATTATTTTGATAATCGATTAGTTGGCCGATTATTTTTTCGATTAATCGGATAAAAAACCCAATATGCTAATTTTTCATTATTTAAAATGATTTAATGAACAAACTGAGTGTTAAAAACAAACAGCATAATAAAAAACTTTACACATTTAACATGCGTCATTGTTATTATTTTACTATGGGGTCTATGCACCTCTCTTTCTCCCCCTTGCACCTCTATTTCTCCCCCCCTTGTGCCTCTCTTTCTCCCCCTTGTACTTCTTCCTCCCCCTTGTGCCTCTCTTTCTCCCCATGTACTCCTTTCTCCCCCTTGTGCCTTGCTTTCTCCCCCCTGTGCCACTCTTTCTCCCCCTTGTACTTCTTTCTCCCCCTTGTGCCTCTCTTTCTCCCCCTTGTGCCTCTCTTTCTCCCCCTTGTACTTCTTTCTCCCCCTTGTGCCTCTCTTTCTCCCCCCATGTGTCTCTTTCTCCCCCCTTGCACCTCTCTTTCTCCCCTTTGTACCTCTCTTCCTCTAGACTGTCGCTCTCCTGGTCACTGCTGCACTTGCTGCCGGTCCCCTGCGGCTGGCTGGCTCTGAGTTCCCTCCTGCCCGCCCGCATCATCACGCGCCCCTGCGGGCCGTGATGACATACAGACAGAGAAGAGGAAGTGGGAAGAGGCACCGGAAGAGAAGCGCTTGCAGCCAGACAGTAACGATCAGTCTGCTGGCAGCAAGCGCGTCTCTTCCGGTGCCTCTGCCCTCTTCCTCTTCTCTGTCTGTATGTCATCACGGCCCGCAGGGGCGCGTGATGATGCGGGCGGATGGGATTGGGAAGTGCAGAATGACACTGGCGGCAGTCTGTTGTTGCAGACTGATTAATTTTTGCAGCCCTACTTGCACAGAAATACCGGCTTTTTCAATTGCCGGTATAGTCCTTATACCGGCACCGGCCCCAATGCGCCAATTACCGGCCGTGCCGGTAAAATACCGGCCGGGTGGCAACCCTAGTCAGCCTCCGAATAAGTAGAAAATCTTTTAAACCAGGTAATATTTCTGGCAACTAGCGCTACTAAACAGCTAGTCGCCATATGAAGACTTAATTAACATACAGTTTTTGCGGGGTGGTAGTTCCCCTTTAAAGTTTATCTCTGAGTCTTCTATATGGTTTTTATAACATGTATCGCTATGTTTAATTACTAACAGCTCTGTAGTTCAAAAGATATTCAAGCTGAAAGAAACCCCCTCCCGCCCCTTCTGGTCGCGTCACGCTGCCTCTCTGTTTGGTCCGGATGGAGCGGTGAGGGACAATCTTCATTAAGCAAAAGGAAAATCCTGCCCTTCTTCATCATGTTGGGCAGGGTTTTCCTTATACTTACTGATTGAAGATTGTCCCTCGCTGCATCCGTCCAATCCCGGGACCAGATTGCCTCTCTAAGAGGAGGCGGGCCAAAAAGGGCGGGAGGGGCATCCTTTCAGCTTGAATATATTTTGAACTAAGAACTGTAAGTAATTAAACATAGCAATACATAAAAACATATAAAAGACTCGGATATAAACTTTAATACAGACATTGCTATCCCTTTCATTTTGTTGAATCAGTCTGCACAGAATTGAATCTTGTTGTCTTTGCTTATTTTCTGCACAGAATAAGATACATAGAGATTTATCATTGTGATGGGTGACTGTTCCTTTAACCCCTTAACGTCCAGAGATGATCCAGGACTGTCGCTGATATTTTTCCGTTAAAGGGATAGTAATGTTTCATAATAAAAGCAGCTCTAATTAATCTTCATAGTGTTTGGACTTTGGAGAGTGTTATTTCAATTCTGTCAGAGTTGTAGTTCAAGAGTAATTCAATGACAAAGTATCCCCCTCCCACCCCTTTTACTGATGTAACACTGTTCAGCCAGAGCAGAAGGGAGGTGCCCAGGTAGATTGCACAGAGGGACAATCTTCAATTAAGATAAGGGAAAAAGCTGAAAAACCTGTCAAGGGGGGGCAGGGCTTTCATTGTTCTCATAGGAAGAAGATTGTCCCCTGCTGTTATCTGTCTGGTCTATGGACTGCATTCCACATATGAGAAGAGATGGCTTACACTAGGTAAAAGGGGCGGGAGAGGAAACTTTGCTTGTGAATAGCTCTCAAACCATAAAGGTTTGAGAGATAAGACTTATATCGTTCTTCATGTTTTTAAATGCCTACAAAATAAAATAAAGATAAAACAAAGTATTACTATCCCTTTAAGGACCAGTGACGGTCCTGGCAGGTCACGTACTTTTTACTCAGCGCTCCTGCAGGAGCGCTGTGGGTAGTAGTGGGGACTGAAATTGATTGTTCCAAGACTGGAGCGATCTCTATCAGTCCCCCATTCAGCGTGCCGGCACACGTGATCAGTCACGTGGGCCACACGTCAAAGTTTCCTATCTGGTCGTTAAAGGATCACACACCCACGGGACCTGTGGTCTTTAAGGGGTTAAGGAGATTTAAACAAAGAGCTAAAGATCTTTACTATTAACAACATAAAGTGCAGACTTTCTTGGCTCATTAATATCCCTCCATAGGAGTCCTCTGTTGCAGAATTCCGTTGCATGAATGATTCTACTGCGTCTCCCACCTACTCAGGCTAAGCTGTGTGGGAGGAAAATCCCTGAATCTGCTTGTAACCCCCGCATTGCCGGACACTTTAGTTTATCTCTTACTCTGCTGATTGACACAGCTTATACTGGTGCATAAATATCTATCCTGCCTTATATTGAGTCTGTCAATCACGCATCAATAGATTGCTAACGCTGCAAAGAAAGCTAAAGAAACAATTATCTGCAAATTGCAACAAATCTCCCATAGCTGGAAATATCTAAAGGGATTTTTTTTAAATTCTACTTTATGACCTGAAACAATAGAACAAAAGGACTAATTAGCCCTGAAATGCTATCTACTGTAAGATATAATTGGCCGAGGTTAGAATACATTTCTCTCTCATCTGTTTTATCTTCCTGTCCTGATAAAGGAAAATAAATCAAAGCATTCTTCAACACTAATATAAAAGAGACTCGTATCTGCACACACACAAAGTAATACACAAATAAAATGTCATTAGGAATGCGGGGATCTCCTTCAGTCCCTAACATTAACTCTTTGGGTGCTAGAAGGATCTCTATAATACAATTTGTCGAAATATATGTAGCATCCAAGGGAATACTATAAAATGAATTACATAAAAATATTATTTACTTTATTTAGAAAATGTATTACCAGGAACTATGCATTGAGATTTCTCTCATTTTCAAGTATGTGCTTGAGAGCAGCGAATATATAATTGTGGAACAAAAAATAACCAAGGTGTGCATAAAGAATGGAAATAAATTAATTTTGGAATAGTGTGGTCTAGCTTAAAGGGGAACCATACCCTAAGAATAAGAGGCTCTTAAAGGGATAGTAATGTTTCATAATAAAAGCAGCTCTAATTAATAATCAAAGTATTTTGATTTTGGAGAGTGTTATTTCAGTTTTGTCAGAGTTGTTGTTCAAGAGTAATTCAATGACAAAGTATCCCCCTCCCGCCCCTTTTACTGATGTAACACTGCTCAGCCAAATCAGAAGGGAGGTGCCCAGGTAGACTGCAGAGAGGGACAATCTTCAATTAAAATAAGGGAAAAACCTGAAAAACTTGTCAAGGGGGGCAGGGCTTTCATTGTGCTCATAGGAAGAAGATTGTCCCCTGCTGTTATCTGTCTGGTCTATGGACTGCATTCCACATCTGAGAAAAGATGGCTTACACTAGGTAAAAGGGGCGGGAGGGGAAACTTTGCTTGTGAATATTTCTCCAACCATAAAGGTTTGAGAGATAAGACTTATATCGTTCTTCGTGTTTTTTAATGCCTACAAAATAAAATAAAGATAAAACGAAGTATTACTATCCCTTTAATTTGTCCTTAGTTGAGAATCTCTGATAATTTCTTTGCATATGGTGGTATCCCGATGTGGACCACTCGCTCACAAGTGCCTAGAGAGAACAGCTCCACTGATGAGGCTTTAGTATTTTGAAGGAGAAGAATGTGATCCTTCCTGTTCTCCAGAACTGTACAAGCTTGGCCACTCTTGGCAACCAAGGTTAACTATTGAAATGTCCCCACACAGCCCCACAGAAGGGACAAGATCCTCTTTAAAAGTGCTTTAAAATCACCTGTTAACTCCTTTGATGGTACACTCTTGTGTTCTGGCTCTGGCTATCTAGGTGGAGCCAAGACTCAAACCGGCTGCAGCAAAGGTATTAACAGCTGATTTTAAACCTGGATCTTGTCCCTCCTGTAAGGCTGTGTGCTGGCTGGGACCTCCACCACCGGGACTCTTCTCTCACAGCACCAGCTTCACTTCCACCCGGGGAGACAAATACTATTACTATTTAATATACTCTTCAAATCTCGCCCTCTTTTTGGTGACCCTAAATTTACAAAATCAGAATGTCACCCTTTTGATGTAGGTGACATTCTTATGTCGCCGTTTTGATGGTTGCCAAATAGAGGGCGATATTTCAATAGGATACTGGCAACCAATTTCAGAGCCATCTCAAGGGCAGCCTATTTTCTCATCTGGGACTCTAAAATGGAGAAAGTAAAGTACTCAATGGTGTATTTGGAGCCCCACAAAAGGTAAAGGTGTAGCTGACATCCCCACCATACTGTGGGCCTTATTCAGATGCAATTATGTGGAGGACTCTAAGAGACAATGACCAGGGCTTTGAAGGTAACATCATGCATTAACTCTTCTTGCTGTTCCTTTGGAGGGGAGAGCACCAACTGAACCAGAACGTCGGTCATTACAGCTAGAGGATATATATTTAGCAGTTATATGGAGGCAGCGGCTGTGAGTGGACCTTTTATTGTTTTTGAAATGTTGGAGGGTTTGTACATAGTCATATTTGTATACAAAGGAATATATTTAAAAACATATACCTGGAAGCTGTATCTAGGTAAAGTAATCAGTAAAATAAATCAAATCTCAAATATTAACCTCTTGGACCTTAGCAATGGATTCGGAGACATCATTATTATCCAATGGTTAATCAATGGATTCCAGATAGATACAAGTAAGTATTTATATGGTGTAACTGTTGTTGTTTCCTCAAAAAGACTCTTCTTAAAAATAACAAGTTACAAACCTGAATAAATTCAGTTCAATGTCCAAGGTTAAAGGGATAGTAATACTTCGTTTTAACTTTATTTTATTTTGTAGGCATTAAAAAAACATGAAGAATGATATAAGTCTTATCTCTGAAACCTTTATGGTTTAAGAGATATTCACAAACAAAGTATCCCCCCCCTGTTCAACCAGATCAGAAGTTAGATGCCCAGGTAGACTGCAGAGAGGGACAATCTTCAATTAAGATAATGGAAAAAGCTGAAAAACTTGTCAAGGGGGAAAGGGCTTTCATTGTTCTCATAGGAAGAAAATTGTCCCCTTCTGTTATCTGTCCTGTCATACAACCAGACTCACATTTGAGAAGAGATGGCTTACACTAGGAAAAAGGGGCGGGGAGGGGAACTTTGCTTGTGAATATCTCATAAACCATAAAGGTTTGAGAGATAAGACTTATATCATTCTTCATGTTTTTTTAATGCCTACAAAATAAAATAAAGTTAAAACGAAGTATTACTATCCCTTTAAAAGAGAATACGTCTGGATTTCCTATCAGGCAGAGAAGGGAACTGCCTTAAAAGCCAGATTGTGAGAGGCACCTCAACCTTGCTGGCCCCACCCACCACTCTGAGCTATGTGTGTGACCAGAACAGTCCAAGTTCCACTGCACCAGGCACCGTTATGTTTAATTTACCTATCCCTATATTCCTGAAATGTTCCGTTTATATACAGATTTTATCAGTACATTTACCAGTTCGTATACTGATGTAATGTCCAGTTTCTATATATTATTTGGCCATTTTACTTGCTGGTTTATATGTTGCTGTAAAGTCCAGTTTATCTATTAGCTTGACAATTTTATTTTCCAGTTTACATCCTGCATTAACATCCATTTTATGTACTATTATGGTCAGTTTATTTACCTGTTTATGTACTGCTGTAATGTCCACTTTATATAATAATTTGACTACTTCATTTTTCAATTTGTGTGTTGCTGTAATGCCCAGTTCATATACTAATCTGATTGCTTTATTGACCTGTTTATATACTTATGTAATGTCCAGTTTATTTTCAAGTTTATACATTGATGTAATGCCCAGTTTGTTTTCTAATTTGGTGGTTTATTTACCAGTTTATGTATTGCTGTAGAGTCCAGTTTACATAATAAATCAAGTATTTTACTAACCAATTTAAAAGTAATTTACGGTAGCCTAAAATCTATCCACTGCCCACACTGCCCGCATAGCTTAAGCTTGAATCCTTTGTGTGCCTCCGAACTCCGCAAACAGATAACCCATGTCATCTCTCCCCTGCATGCCATCGCTTCCCAGCATCTTCCACCAAGAAAGTCACAAACTGCATTAACCCTTTGGGTGCAGAGGAATAGGTGAACCCCTCTGGCATTCAAAAGGTTAAACTTTGTTGGTGGAATCTGCTGGGAAGCAATGGCACGCAGGAGAGAGATGACATGGGTTATCTGTTGACGGAGGTCGGAGGCACACAAAGGATCCCTTCTCAGATGTGGAATGCAGTCCATAGACCAGACAGATAACAGAAGGGGACAATCTTCTTCCTATGAGAACAATGAAAGCCCTGCCCCCCTTGACAAGTTTTTCAGGTTTTCCCCTTATCTTAATTGAAGATTGTCCCTCTCTGCAGTCTACCTGGGCACCTCCCTTCTGACCTGGCTGAGCAGTGTTACATCAGTAAAAGGGGCAGGAGGGGGATACTTTGTCATTGAATTACTCTTGAACTACAACTCTGACAGAATTGAAATAACACTCTCCAAAGTCCAAATACTATGATGATTAATTAGAGCTGCTTTTATTATGAAACATTACTATCCCTTTAAAAGTGAACCGTCATTTACTGACCAGCTTATTTTCCCTCGGATGCTGGTGAAATTTCCAAAGCCTATTGAAGTAATGCATTAAATACCTTTGTAGCAGCAACAGGGTTAAGACACTGGGATAAAACTTTACTCTTTAATTTGTCCACCCTCTTGAATGCAAAGGGTTAAACCCAGCAGTCTATTTAGCATGCTGCTACCAGGATTTCAATTCTTGTTGATAAAATTCCTGCCAATTCCCTATGATGCATCCAACACAACACACCATACTGTTTGAAAGCCCTTCCACTGCCCGTCACTTCCTTCTATCACAGATCTAATCATTCAGGACATTACAAGTCTATAGCTGTTATCTGCTCAATCCTGTGTGCTCTATGTGGTCAGTGCCAGAGTTGCTCTGTCTTTGACTTATATATGCCCCAAACCCTGGGGGAGATTCACTAAGCGGTGATAAAGAATTGATAAAGTGGAGATGACTTATCCAGTGATATCACTTCTCCAATTCCTTTGTTATTCTATAGAGTCAATGCACTAAGATTTCTTCAACTTTGGACATCTTAGTGCATAGGCTCTATAGAGTAACATAGGAACTGGTAGTGTTGCCACCCAGACGGTATTTTACCGGCAGGCCGGTAAAAAATTGGCTTCTGTCCAATGTTAAGTCTATGGAGGGGATGCCATGGCCGGTATATTTTTTAAGAAAAGGTGGCAACCCTAGGAACCGAAGAAGTCATCTCCACCTTATCACCTTTATATCACCTAGGGTTGCCACCTAGCTGGTATTTTACCAGCAGGCCGGTAAAAAATTGGCTTCTGTCCAATGTTAAGTCTGTGGAGGGAATGCCAGGGCCGATATTTTCCTGAAGAAAAGGTGGCAACCCTAATATCACCGCTTAGTGAATCTCCCCCATTATGTTTATGAAATATTAGCTTCACAAATGGATTAACTTTTTGAGTTCCAGAGAGGTATACCTCCATGTCCTTCAAAGGGTTAACATCTCAGGCACCAGGAACCACATGGCCAACAACAATGCAGTTAAATGAAAAAAAAAAAATAATAATATATATATATATATATATATATATATATATATATATATATATATATAAATAAAAATACATAAAATGAAAGTTTATAAAAAAAGTGACCTTTCTAACAGCCAATGTGTTAACCCATTGAGTGCCAGAGGGGTATGCAACACATTGCTTTTTACTGTGTTACATACTCCACTGGCACTCAAATGGTTAAAGGAATACACACCCTCCTAATAATAATGCCCAGTAACCTTAATACAGCACTTCCCACTGCTGAGATGCATATTTCCAGATTTATTACAGTTTAGACCTGTATTTTTTTACATTAGCAGTGCCCTCTAGTGGTCATATTCCAATTAGTTTTTCTGTTACATTCTAATAGAGGAAAGTCAGTAATATACAGTTCTCCATAGAATGTGATAGAAACTGCCTGTCACTTCCTGTCAGTTAGAACTGTCAGGAAGTTCACTTCCTGATTATATGAACTGTTATATAATTTGAATAAAACAGCTGACAGCAGTGGGAGTCCCCTTGTTTTACTCAGCAGGAAAAACTTTATAACGTATAGGCTTTCATTAAAAAAAATGTAATGCTTCTTTAAAGGAGCAGTAAACCTTTGTTATGAAAAAATATATATCGTAGGGATTTTCCTACTGAGTAAAATAAGGGTACTCCCACTAACAAGAGATTTATATTTCCAGAGTTATTACAATTTAAACCCAGTTTTTTTACATTAACAGTGCCCTCTAGTGGTCAAATTCTAATTAGATTTCCTGTTATATTCTAATGGAGAGGAAAGTCAGAAAAGTGAGAGACATACAGTTCTCCATAGAATGTGATAGAAACTGCCTGTCACTTCCTGTCAGTTAGAACTTCCAGGAAGTAAACACAGTAAATTCACTTCCTGTCAGTTAGAACTATCAGGAAGTAAACACAGTAAAGTCACTTCCTGATTATTTAAACTGCTATAATTTTTGAATAAAACATCTGACAGCAGTGGGAGTGACATTGTTTCATTCTGCAGGAAATGCTCTATAAAGTATATGTTTGCATAAAAAAAAGTTTACTGCTCCTTTAAGGATGTCCCTGATTGAACACAGGTAGGTCAGTGCAAATGAATCTGACTAACTCACCTGTGCTTAACCCTTTGAATTGCAAAGAGATGCTTTGTGCTCCCTTCTAGTCTTCAAGGTGTTAATCAGGGAAAATCTTAATTCTCGGTCTGTTGGTAGCAGTTGAGGATTTGATTGGATAACCCAGTCTTAATCAGTTCAGAAAAACCTAATGGCCAATATGAATCAATTCTGCATGGACTGCTTATCTAGAATTAACCTTTAATTAGTAATGGAAAGCATGCAGTGCCAGACATTACTCTTTTTTGCCAAACACTGGGCCCCTGGGCCCCAAACTCCTCCTGCTAAAATCTTTCTTTTTTCCTTTAACCACTTCTGTGGGAGGAGTTTGAGGTCCTAAAGTCCAGCAAAATAGAATCCTATTTATCTCAGTGTACATTAAATCCAGCACCAATTTTGGGGAACCAGTCCACACAGATTGAGTCATAGAGGCTATTAATATTTTTTGCCCAAATCAAGGTATGTGGGATATTTTTTATTATGTGTTAAGTGTCTCTTTAAATATCCTGTACTGTTAGTGGGTACTTGGTACCAGTACATTAACACCTAAACGACTACCCGATCCGGTGACTGGGTGGCCGTTAATGACCACATAACTTTAGTTTTTTTATGATATGAATTATTGGATGGCAGAGCCGTGTGCCGCAGCGCTGCCATCCCATAATTCCATGACGTGCCGGGACCATCACCTATTGTTAAGTGCCAGAACTGATGGTCCTGGCAAGTAATGGGTGCTCAAGGGGTTAACCCTTTGAGTGCTAGAGGGGTACGGAATGCATTGCTTTGCAATGCATTCCATACCCCTCTTGCACTCAAAGGATTAAGATAAGCCTACACATAGGTATGTGGATGTAACCAGTACGATTATAGCACTCCTCAAAATAAAGCATAGAAACAGAATGTGACGGCAGATAAGAACCATTCGGCCCATGTAGTCTTCCCATTTACCTACAGTAAAAACCTCAAACCTTTTTTGGTCCTTGGTCTTTTCTTATGTTAAGGACAGCTTTATATGCCTATCCCATGCATGCTTAGATTCTGTTACTGTATTAACTTCTACCACTTCTGCTGGTAGGCTATTCCACTTATCTACTACCCTCTAAGTGAAGTAAAACTTTCTTACATTACATTACAAACCTGTGTCCCTCTAGTTTTAGACTATGGCGTCTTGTCCTAACTCCTTTGAAATGTACTTCCCTCCTGCACATTGTTGAATCCCTTCATGTATTTGGATGTTTCTATCATACCCCCCCTCTCTCTCTCTTCTGTCCTCCAAGCTATACATGTTCAGATCCTTTAGTCTATCCTGATATTTCTTTTCCTGTAAACCAGTCACCGTTTTAGTAGCCCTTCTCTGAATTCTCTTTAGAGTATCTATATCCTTCTGGAGATGGGGTCTTCAGTACAGTACACAATACTCTAGAGTATCTATATCCTTCTGGAGATGGGGTCTCCAGTACTGTACACAATACTCTAGGTGAGGTCTAACTAGAGATCTGTAGAGTGACATGACCACTTCCCTTTTTCTGCTACTAATGCCCCTAGTTATCCAACCCAGCACATTGCTTGCACCTGAACAGTCTCCTATCCATCAGGAACTCAAAGGGTTTTTTTAGTCTAAGAGTGAAATAAATATAAAATTAATAAAATACATAAGTCTGAGCTAACTAGATAGGGAAATGAGCAGACTAGATGGGTCAATTGCTTCTTATCTGCTATCAGATTGTTTTCTGTGTGTTGATGGACTGTGTGGTGAGGGATACAAATGTCAAGAAAGGAAGACGGGAGAGAGATTTTACAATTCATTAGCACAGATGCAAAAAAAAAGGCGCATATTAGCAGTGTTATGGGGAAATATATACTGAGATGTAATGATAGTGTAATTGCACTGGATAAACATGAGGTGAGTCAGATCTGACATATAAACAATAGGCATGAGGATCTGGATAGATTTTAGCTATTGGCTGTGAGTGGCAGGGTCTTAATATGAGAAGATTCCAAGTTGGATGACATTATGAACAATTTTGTTTGTCATATTCTGAGACTGAAGAGATAGTCATATAGCATGAGACTGTGGAGGTGGAACATGATGGGCTTCCAGGGCCACTGCCCCACAAGCTTTATTACTCACAAAGGGGTAGATTTAAAGGCAGACGTTAGCCAAAAAAAAACACCGCCAGGTGTTTTAACTTGTAGTAAGCCATTTAAAGGTCCATGTAATAAACAGCTAAAGGCAGTTCAGCAAGTAATACGGCCGTTACGCTAACATGTGTTTTGACCCATTAGAAAAAAAAAATGCTCCAAGTTGCCATTTAAAGTGATCGTAATACTTTGTTTTAACTTTATTTTATTTTGTAGGCATTAAAAAAACATGAAGAATGATATAAGTCTTATCTCTCAAACCTTTATGGTTTGAGAGATATTCACAAGCAAAGTTTCCCCTCCCGCCCCTTTTACCTAGTGTAAGCCATCTCTTCTCAGATGTGGAATGCAATCCATAGACCAGACAGATAACAGAAGGGGACAATCTTCTTCCTATGAGAACAATGAAATCCCTGTCCCCCTTGACAAGTTTTTCAGGTTTTTCCCTTATCTTAATTGAAGATTGTCCCTCTCTGCAGTCTACCTGGGCACCTCCCTTCTGCTCTGGCTGAACAGTGTTACATCAGTAAAAGGGGCGGGAGGCTGATACTTTGTCATTGAATTACTCCTGAACTACAACTCTGACAGAATTGAAATAACACTTTCCAAAGTCCAAATACTATGATGATTAATCAGAGCTGCTTTTATTATGAAACATTACTATCCCTTTAAAGGGCTGTGTTAGCTGTAAAAAAAGTTAAGACCCAGTTTGTTTGGCCGTAAAGTCCCTTATCGGATCTTTAGGAAGAGATGGATTCAGACTCTACAGGGCCCTAGGCAAGGTACCATTTTGGGGCCCCACATCTCTTGATCCGGTGTTTGTGACACAGAGTGCTGCCAGCAGGTATTGACATCGTGGCTCTAACAGATGTGGGAAAAACTGGATGATGCTTTTCTCTTCCAACAAAAAAGGTATCTGACACAAGATGTTAGTGATAGCAACAGCAGGGCCTCTGTCTGTGTTCCATCACTTGCATCCAGGGTCCCTCGTGTTGCCCTGGGCCCTAGGCAGTAGCCTAGGTTGGCATAATGGATGATCCGGCTCTGTCTTTAGGCAGCTAACGCAGCTATTAACGGGCAAACAAAACCCTAAGTTAACAGTGGATGTATTGATATGGGGCCCTAAGCCCCATATCAGTACATCCAAGGTGCCTAAAAAGTGTCCAGAGTTAGTAGAATTAACCCTATGAGTGCCAGTGGGATGTAATTACCCCACCGTCATTCATAGGGTTAACCCGACTAAGTTAAAAAAAACAACATCATATTACAAGTAACACCATTAGTCCTGATGTCCAGCGGAGTCCTCAGCTTCCTGGTCCTCTTCTGTCCTTCTCTTCTTTCTTCAGTCAGGGAAGGGGGAGGGAGGGGGGAACTCTGAGCGCTATCAAACCATAAGGATCTGAGAGATGACACCGGGGGCAATACGTTTCTTTTTAACAAAGCTACATTATGGGGATTAGTAATTTGCAAGTATTACTATAACCTTTATATCTACCCCTAAGAGTCATGTTACAGGTCAGACCACAGGGATGGATTTATATCCCAGGCACCCTTAGGCAAGGTACTTTAAAGGATAGTAATACTTCATTTTAACTTTATTTTATTTTGTAGGCATTAAAAAAACATGAAGAATGATATAAGTCTTATCTCTGAAACCTTTATGGTTTAAGAGATATTCACAAACAAAGTATCCCCCCCTGTTCAACCAGATCAGAAGGGAGGTGCCCAGGTAGACTGCAGAGAGGGACAATCTTCAATTAAGATAAGGGAAAAAGCTGAAAAACTTGTCAAGGGTGGAAGGGCTTTCATTGTTCTCATAGGAAGAAGATTGTCCCCTTCTGTTATCTGTCCTGTCATACAACCTGATCCACATCTGAGAAGAGATGGCTTACACTAGGTAAAAGGGGCGGGGAGGGGAACTTTGCTTGTGAATATCTCATAAACCATAAAGGTTTAAGACTTATAACGTTCTTCATGTTTTTTTAATGCCTACAAAATAAAATAAAGTTAAAACGAAGTGTTACTATCCCTTTAAAGGATAGTAATACTTGTTTTCTCTAAGCTTTAACCCCTTCGCGTCCTGTGACGTACCCGGACCGTCACGCTGGTCCGGCACTTAAGGACCAGTGATGGTCCTGGTACGTCACGTACTTTTACTCACCGCGCTCCTGCAGGAGTGCGGTGAGTAATACCGTGGATTGAAATTGATCGCTCAAAGACCGGAGCGATCTCTTCCAGTCCTCCTTTCGATGTGCCGCCCCACGTGATCAGTCACGTGGGACGGCACGTCGAACGCGTCTATCTGGTCCTTAAAGGACCAGACACCGCGGGATCGTCGGACCCTAAGGGGTTAAAGGGATAATAATGTGTCACTTTAAGTAAAGGGACTATTGTAGCCATTAAAAAAATAAAATGATTGAGCCCATTCCGATCTTTCAAGCCTTAAAGGTTTGAGAGATATATGATTATAAAGTTCCCTCCTCCCTCCCCTTTCTCATACATCACGTTCTATCTTAGAGCTGGAGAATCTGATCTGCAGACCGGCCGATGGCTCTTCCGCAGAGCCGAGATCGCGAGATCTAAAATCAAATTCTTCATTGGAACGGTCTACAAAGTGTGCTTGCAAACCAGGGATACTTTGTAGACCACTGTCATGAAGATTTGCTTTGTATGCATTGCTATTTCGGCTCTCCAGATGAGGACCAGAATCCAAGTTTGTCAGCTAGAGCGCTAAAAGGGGCAGGAGGGGGAAGTTTAGATCGATATTACACTAAACCTATGAAAGTTATCAGTAATATACTTTGATGCTTTGCTTTATTTATTTCATAACTACAAAATTAATGTCATAAAAATGTCATAAAAGTCCTCCATTGAAGGGAAGGTCTGGTCATATTGATGCCCAAGATTGTTTAACCTTTTGAGCGCCACAAGCAGAGGCGTAACTAGAAGCCTCCGGGCCCTGGTGCAAGAAGCGCCATGGCCCCCCCACACCACACTGGCCCCCCTACTCAACCACATTGACCCCCTCCACAATGCCCCTCAGTCTTCACAATGCCCCCATCTCTTACCTCCCTGGAGCTCCCGCGCGGTCCTCTTAGTAATGCAGATCTCTGGGAGATGATGTCATCTCCCAGCGCTCTGCATTACTAGAGCTCCAGAGGGAGATTGCGGGCACCAGGCGGAGGGATCGCAGGGGTGGCCGGGCCCCTGGAGTGACAGGCCTGGTCGCAGATGCAACCCCTGTGACCCCTATAGTTATGCCACTGGCCACAAGTGTGCCTTTCTGCCCACAACTAGTAGAATATCGCCGCCGCACTCCCTTCAGTATCGAGGTGCCTCCAACTGAGATATCAGCATACCAAAATCATGGATAGAATGTTATGTATTACGACATTCTCTGATGTGACTAGGGATTTTAGACAGTCTGTTTCCAAACATTGGGAATTGTTAAGTACGGATCCAGAAGTAGGACATTTGTTTGAAGAGAGACCAATGTTTGGGTATAAACGGGGGAGGAGTATACGGGACCAGTTGGTAAAATCAGACCCGGTAGAGAAATATGAATTTCCTATGACATTGGGCAAGATAGGGATCGTCAAATGCAGTGGGTGTGTTACATGTAGACATATGATTACAGGTTCCATGGTTAAAATTCCTCCTTTGAACTATGAGATACAAATTCAGGATTGTCTAACATGTACCACTTCATTTGTGATTTATGCACTTTTTTGTCCTTGCAACAAATGTTACATTGGTAAGACGAGTCAGCCTTTTAAGTTGAGATTGAGGGAACATCGATCTTCAATAATTAGAGGCTTGAATGGCACTTTGAGTGATAACTCAAATTATCACCAGTAGCCAGACATTTTATATCACTGAAACATAGGCTGCAGTACTTACGGTGTTGTCCAATTGAATGGGTTAAATCTGGGGTGCGAGGAGGTGATAGAGCATTAAGATTATCTAAGCGTGAAATGTATTGGATATACGTATTAAAGACGCTCACACCCTCTAGTCTAAATGAACAGTTCAGCTTGATCAGTTACATATAGGGGATACATTGTCTTTTATTGATGTTTCTTACTTGTATTTTTATTTTGGAACATTGTATATTTGTTATGATTTCTACTGTGGATATTGCATACATGGCAATGATTGCTAGTTGGGGGTTAATACGCTTGATCATGTGGAGCCGGATGGACGCTGTGGGGTTGCGTTAGCGACCGGACAGCGCCGGTTTGGCGCCAAGAGAGAGCGGAAGAGGCTATTTAATGCTGGAGATAAAGGAGGTTTGTAAGTTTCAGATGTCCCTGATGAAAGTCGCAATATGCGACTGAAACGTTGGATTTTATTATTTTTTAATAAATGTTAAGTTTTACTTTAAGGAGTGATGCCCGACTATTGACATGATTTTGGTATGCCTTTCTGCCCACAGCAGACATAACAGACTGCATCAGCATGTCATAGGATGGCATGTTAAACAAGGGGTGGTTTTCCTAAAAGGAAAGATACTAGGTCACTCCATTTTGTAGTGGTGTAATGCTTTGCTAGTGGCATAAGGTGGTGGTCAACAAGGCATGGCATGGCTGAAAATCAGCTCTGACATTAATCCACTGGATTTTGTAAAGGTCTCCAAAGCATTGTAAAGCATACAAGGAGTTAAGATATTTTTGACTTGGTGGGTCTGACTAGAAGGAAGTTTCCTTTTAAACTTAAGTATATAGCTGGAGTCAGTGAGAGTGGGTGAATAACAGGGGAAATAATAATATATAATGTTTAAACTATAATTCAACCAGTTCAGAACTATACTTTCATCCAGCTTTATGAGTAAATAAATCCAATTATTCCAGGGTTTTTTTTTTTCACCTGTAGTGTTTGATGAGAGTCGTATAATCTTGAATGTGAAGGCTGATGCTGCGAGGGAGGCAGAGATAGCTAATAATCATCTTGAGAATAAGGAACTTGTCAAATCTCCATTTGCAGGGTCAGTTCATCTGACTTACCAGATGGCTGGGAGCTCTCGCAAACATAAAATCAAAGTATGAACAGCATCTGTGTGAGGGAGCTGTGCAGAGCCAGACATACCGCTGCTTTCAATTAGTGAATGTTTAGTTTAGTTTGCTGAACAAGATGCCTATAATTGCCTTATATCATGCAAGTTCTTGAGTATATTCAGTCATATATTCCTCATCGCATACCTTTACATTCATACAGTTGTGCGTAACATTGCTCTTCAGACACACTCAGATTCTTGTAAGGTCTGTAAAGCTATGCTCCTAAAATACTCCCAGTAAAACATCTATAGAAAATTGCTCCTCAGATCCACCCAGTGTTTGGAAGACCAGCAGAGCATTGCACCACAAATCCTACAAGTGACTGGCAGACCAGCAGAGCATTGCACCACATATCCTACAAGTGACTGGCAGACCAGCAGAGCATTGCACCACAAAATCTATCCTATGCTTGAATTGACTACAGAGAATTTCTCTACTAACAGGGGAGGGCAGGCAACTTGTGGCCCGGGGGGCAAACACAATCAAGCGGCCCATTTCTACTATCGTTTGAGCCCTCTCTCAAAGCCCACCACCTTTTGTTAATTTTAAACGTGGCATTAATATCGTAAAGTAAAGCGATACCACATAGCTCACATTAAAATGTGTTAAACTACTGATATTACAGAGCTTACAATTTTAGTAAAGCTGCACTAGTGATACTGTAGAGCTTACAGTGGAAATGGGTTATGTAACTAGTGTAGCCTCATTTGGATTGTAGCTTTGTGGTACAATTTGTACAGCACCATTTCAATTGTAAGCTCTGTGGTATCACTAGTATTGCTCCATTTATAGCAACAAGATGGCGATTAAATGAGACAGTGGCCCACTGGCCCAGACATATGACCGGCCCAGGGGGCAATTGCCCCCCCGCCCCCCAGGCCAGCCCTCCCCTGTCTACTAACCTTCTTAGTGCTCAGATATCCTGCAGGCAATTGCTTCACAAATCTACCAGGTACATGGAAGAAATGAACATTACATCACTGTTCCATTCAGTGTTCTGCACAGTCTGCAGAGCATTACTCTATAAATTACCCAGCACTTGTACTTGTTCCACTGACTATTTCTTCACATATCTTCCCAAGGAGTGAATGTCCTGCTGAGCACAGGGTCTGAAGGCATGGGAGTTGATGGCTCTGCCCAGTGTGTTATCTTGGAGACTGATTGAATTAAAATGATCCCTTTATTGCTAACTCAGTAGCTACTCGGGTATCCATTAAAGGTATCACTTTTAATGTACCAGTTTCCTGCTTTATCTACGGATAATGTTTTACTACCTTTTACCTGTGTTATCTTGGATGCTGGACAGCTCTTGTTGTAAGTATAATATTGCACTGATCATTCCTGGGATATCTTGCCATCTAGTATCTTCCAGAACATTCTGGATCAACTCTGACTTCCTATATAAATATGCTTTTATACTCCTTGTTTTTCAGATTATTGGGGTTATCTCTATTGATCTAGGGTTCCTTGATATCAGAGGCGTAACTAGAACAGTCCGGGCCCTGGTGCACGAACTGCCATGGGCCCCCCCAATCCCCGAACACATTGGCCCCGGGCCCTCCACAATGCCTCCATTTCCTACCTCCCAATCCCTGGTGGTCCAGTGGAGTGGCAGGAGAGGCGGGCTGGTGCGACGTGCTCCCGCGCTGTCCTTTTCTGTAACACAGAGCGCTGGGAGGTGATGTCATCTCCCAGCGCTCTGCATTACTAGAGCGCGGGAGGGAGCTTGCTGCGCCAGGAGGAGGGGGTCACAGGGGGCAGCCTGGCCCCTGGAGTGATGGGCCTGGTCGCGGTTGCGACCCCTATAGTTACACCACTGCCTGATGTACATTATCAAAATGGGTTCTTTATACTGAACTCAATTTGATCCTGTCTGTGATTGCTCTCCTCTCCCAGGTAATAACACCTATGCACTCTTAGACTATGCCTGTTCTTCACTTACGATTACAGCCTGACTATGTCTTTACTCTGCCCTTTAGTAAAAAGACATCTGCTACAAATAATTGTGCCTGTCCTTCACATCTGGTTTACAATTCCTGCTTAGCATGCCTATGTATAGGTTATGGTTATACAAACTCTTCTAAGTTTGACTACACCTGTTTTTGACTTCTTAATTAGTACTGTGAAATTCCCTGTAGTCTGTCAAATGTTGGGACTCAACTCCTGGGAGTGATGGAGACATGACTGAAGGACCAATGTTCCAGCTATTGAATTCCCTTCTTTGACACGGAGTCTCTGATTGAATGCTTTGATGTTCTGCTGAACATTGCATCAAAAATGTACCCAATACTTGATTAAAGGGATGGTAATACTTCGTTTTAACTTTATTTTATTTTGTAGGCATTAAAAAAGCATGAAGAATGATATAAGTCTTATCTCTCAAACCTTTATGGTTTAAGAGATATTCACAAGCAAAGTATCCCCCCCCCCCCCGTTCAGCCAGATCAGAAGGGAGGTGCCCAGGTAGACTGCAGAGAGGGACAATCTTCAATTAAGATAAGGGAAAAACCTGAAAAACTTGTCAAGGGGGGCAGGGCTTTCATTGTTCTCATAGGAAGAAGATTGTACCCTGCTGTTATCTGTCTGGTCTGTGGACTGGATTCCACATCTGAGAAGAGATGGTTTACACTAGGTAAAAGGGGCGGGAGGAGAAACTTTGCTTGTGAATATCTCTGAAACTGTAAAGGTTTGAGAGATAAGACTTATATCATTCTTCATGTTTTTTTAATGCCTACAAAATAAAATAAAGTTAAAACGAAGTATTACTATCCCTTTAATCTTCTGAGCATTGCTTCACAAATATACCAAACTAGTTGAAGAGCCCGTTACACGGGCCACAGTGCCACTGCCAGCCGGTTACGGGGCAGTCATGCGCAGTAGAGACTGCCCACTCCATGGCTAAACCACGGCACGGGCAGTCTCTATTGCGCATGACTGCAGCACGCGCAGCAGTCTCTACTAAGCATGACTGCGTCGTTACACACGTTTTAGCGAATTATTATATAGGTTGTGTGTTTGACCTTGAGAGCCTGGATCCAGAAATCAATTCAAGACCTAGCCAGACTTTAATTTATCCAGTCCCTATAAGACCTTCTCTCCTTGTTTTGAAGACTGCAGTTCGATCATTTTCTGTTGTCTTTTTTTGCAGATTCAGAGTGACTTCAAATGCCAGATTTCATTCATATTAACACATTTATCAAAGTGAAGCACCAACATATTCAGCAACACTCTATAAAAATATTCAATTTATAGCAGAAACCCTTTGCCTAGTCCTGTGGCAAATCTCATGTTAGCCTTTTGGATAAAATATATGTATATACAAATTACATGTGCGTATGTCTGGGTTTTTATTCTCAAAATTGTTTAAAAGAACAGTAAACTTTTGTTACAAAAACACTGTTGCACGCACTTCAGGTTCTTAAACAGTTAATATTCCTAGAGTAATATATACTAGTGTACTTTACAGCAGGAAAGATACTCACAGGTTTTCCTCAACAACAAAGACAAAGAAGAGTGGAGAACAGATTATTTGGTATTCTGATTTCTCGAATACTTAAAGGGATAGTAATACTTCATTTTATCTTTATTTTATTTTGTAGGCATTAAAAAAACATGAAGAACGATATAAGTCTTATCTCTCAAACCTTTATGGTTTGAGAGATATTCACAAGCAAAGTATCCCCCCCCCCCGTTCAGCCAGATCAGAAGGGAGGTGCCCAGGTAGACTGCAGAGAGGGACAATCTTCAATTAAGATAAGGGAAAAACCTGAAAAGCTTGTCAAGGGGGGCAGGAATTTCATTGTTTTCATACAAAGAAGAGTGTCCCCTGCTGTTATCTGTCTGGTCTTACAACCAGATTCACATCTGAGAAGAGATGGCTTACACCAAGAAAAAGGGGCGGATGGGGGAAACGTTGCTTGTGAATATCTCTTAAACAATAAAGGTTTGAGAGATAAGACTTATATCGTTCGTCATGTTTTTTTAATGCCTACAAAATAAAATAAAGATAAAACGAAGTATTACTATCCCTTTAACCCCTTGGATGCTAGTGGTATCTTCAAAGCATTGCCTAAAAATGCATTAGACGTGTCACTAGCATACAAGGGTGTTGATAAGTGAACCCGAGTGTAGAATACTTGTCAGTCTCTCACAGGGTCAAGAGAAGAGGTGGGCAACAGGGGGCCCTAGAGCCACATGCTTCCATTTGAGACTTCTCCCGTAACCTAGTCTAGTCTAGTGCAGTGAAAAATGGTGATAATTCCACTCTAAATTATCATGTGTCCTATTTTTACCCAAAAAATTGTAAAGTTTTCTGAGCTGGATGGACTAGAAGAATTAGGAATATAGGAAAAGGCTATTTGTGGTCTAGAAACGCGTTGGTATTTCCTTCTTCTTAGTTTGTTTTATTTTAAATGATACATTTTATTTCAAATGATACATTTACTAATGAATGGCACACAGGATTGTGATTGGGCACCAGGTGGACCACTGTAGCGGTAACTCTAGCTGCAGAGATTTTCACAGGAGTGAGCAGGTTGGCAGGGGGGATGAGATCAGCAGCATGCAGTGAGTCAGTGGTGGCCCACGCCCACTGCAGTGAAAATTGCCACCCATGATTTGCTGCCCCATGTGAACCAGAAACCACTTAGATAAGCAGCACTGTCTCTGTTGCTCATGACAGAAACAGAAACTCTTGAGACTCGTGGTAAATGATGTATAAAATTCAACTTTATTGGAATCAAGGATGCAAACAGATACACCAAGCACTCACATCTCACGTGTTTCGCACAATAATGTGCTTACTATTTCTAGGAGTAAGCACAGTATTGTGCGAAACGCATAAGATGCGAGTGCTCGGTGTATCTGTTTGCATCCTTGATTCCAGTAAAGTTGAATTTTATACATCATTTACCACGAGTCTCAAAAGTGCAATCCTATTCCTGTTTCTGTTATGCTAAAGACGCCTGGGAGGTTTGTTTTGAGTCGGCACCTAATGGGACTTTTGATGGATTACATCTTTTATATTTCGCTTTGTGATTTGGTGTGCTTTGCCTTTCTCCTCTTCTGTTGCTCATGAGTACTTACTGGCTAGTTACACAAGTGAATGAGGTCTTTTGACTTTATTATCATGGTAAGAATGTAATGTTTAGTGCCCTCTCTCTTTTTTGTGCAATATGAGAGCATTTATTTAATTCTGTAGCAAGCCAACATTAGTACAGAATACAAATAAAAATCCCCATAGATGTAGATGGGGCTTTTAATTCTAGAGAGGACCCCAAAGCATTGCGTACCTCCCCAGCATTCAGTGAGTTAATATCTCTACTTAAAGGGATAGTAATGTTTCAAAATAAAAGCAGCTCCATTTAATCTTCATAGAAGTTGGGCCATTGTAGTTCAAGAGTAATTGAATGATAAAGTATCCCCCTCCCGCCCCTTTTACCTAGTGTAAGCCACCTCCCATCAGGTACAGAATCTGGTCTTAAGACCGGACAGATCGCATCAGGGTACAATCTTCTTACTGTGATCATAAGGAAAACCCTGCCCCCTTGACAGGTTTTTCAGGTTTTTCCTTATGATCACTGAAGATTGTCCCTCTCTGCGATCCATCTGGACAGTCTTGCTGCTCTAAGGTGAGCAGTGTTACATCAGTAAAAGGGGCAGGAGGGGGATATTTTATCATTCATTTACTCTTGAAATACAACTCTGACAGTATTGAAATAACACTCTCCATGGCTCAAATACTATGAAGATTAATCGGAGCTGCTTTTTTTGGGAAACATTACTATCCCTTTAAATCCCCTGGAGGTTAGAGAATTCTTCAGTTCATTGTGAAGCAAAGTGTTGAAGACCTCACAAGCAAGCATCCATGGAAGGTGTTAATCTGCTTTTTTCAGCTCCTACTTAGAATGCTTCACAATGCGTGTTTAGAATGCTTCACAATACGTTGGACCCCCCCTACAGTCCTTAAAGAGTTAATGAGATTGTGGCGGTTTTACTTATCCTAGATGACAGCCTTGCCCTTAAATGCAGAAGACACATCACTGATAAGCAGCGTCTCTTAGTGTGTGATGTATAGATCAAAGCAGCTTATTTATCAAATTGCACATAGTTTAGTTTTTTTCTCACATCTAAAGCAAGATTTTGTAGGTTTTTTTTTTCAAAATGCTCAAGATTTATAAAGAAGCAAATGGACAGTCAGATGTGAAGTGTGAAGTGGAGCGATGCGAGATTCATGGAGAAAAGGCATTAGAGAATACGTGTTTTGGGAAATAATAGAATGTAGGTTATCTTGCCTGTGTACATTGAGTTTCTGCTCCTATTTTTTCCTTTATTTATACAGTCTAGGGTGAATTTCATATATATTAACCCTTTAAAGGGATAGTAATGTTTATAATAAAGTAGTTCACTGAGTGTTCTTTATATTAAAAGTAACACATTGCACTATGTGTAGGAGCTTACCTGTGTGTAGATCAAAAGTTATTTAAGGAGAAGTAAATTTTTTTTTAAGAAAAAATATATATTGTAGGGATTTTCCTATTGAATAAAATAATGGTACTTCCACTGCTGAGAGATTTATATTTCCAGAGTTATTACAGTTTAAACCCATGTTTATTTTACATTAGCTGTGCCCTCTAGTGGTCAAATACTAATTAGAGTTCATGTTAGATTCTAATGGAGAGGAAAGTCAGAGACATACAGTTCTCCATAGAATGTGATAGAAACTGCCTGTCACTTCCTGTCAGTTAGAACTATCAGGAAGTAAACACAGTAAATTCACTTCCTGTCAGTTAGATCTATCAGGAAGTAAACACAGTAAATTCACTTCCTGATTATTTAAACTGCCATAAATTTTGAATAAAACATCTGACAGCGATGGGAGTGCCCTTGTTTTATTGAGCAGGAAATGCTCTATAAAATATGTGTTTTCATAAAAAAAAGTTTACTGCTCCTTTAAGTGGAGAAAGATCCCCTGCCCCCTTTCTGGCCGCCTCCCATTGAATGTGGTATCTAGTTGTGGGACTGGAAGGATGCAGCGAGGGACAATCTTCAGTCAGTAAGTATAAGGAAACTCCTACCCCCCCCCGACGAAGGAGGACAGGATTTTCCTTTGCTTACTGAACATTGTCCCTCGTTGCATCCTTCCGGACCAGACTGCAGCTTCAGAGTGACGTGGCCAGAAGGGGCAGGTGGGGGATTTTTCTCCACCTAATAAGTTTTGAACTACATAAAAGGAAGCTGCTACACATAGCGCAATGTGTTACTTTTTATATAAATTAGACTCAGTGAACTACTTTATAACAAACATTACTATCCCTTTAAGGGGATAGTAATGTCAAATAATAATTCAATATATGATTATTCCATTTATTTTTGTATAATGCCTAGTATCTTTTTAAAATCATTTAACTGCATATCCTTCTTCAAAATCCAGTTAAAATATTCCCCCCCTTCCACCCCTTTCCATGATGTCATGAAGAGTGCCGTAGAATGCGTCGCTTCCTGTGTGCGTAACCACACATGCGCAGTGGAGACAAACGCACCGGCCTCCAGTCAGAGGCACAGCTGATTCGGAGAGGGGTGCTCCTAACGGCCCACTGCCTGTCTCCGTGGCAGCAGCCGAGGCGGCTGGGTGGCACTTTGTCCCGTGTACACGGCCTTCAAACTAGTATATATATATATATATATATATATATATATATATATATATATATATAGTGAGGTTTATGCTCCTGAGTAAAACAAGGGTACTCCCACTACAGAGAGCTGTGTTAGTCAAGAGTTTTTGCAATTTAAACTTGAATTTTTTAGGTACAATATCTCAATGGTGTGAAAATGTACAGTGAAGCTGTTGCTACACCATTCTATGGACAGTTCTGGTCATAAACCTCCATAGGATGGTGTAGCAACATCGCCCCTGTAAATTTTAGGCCACTGAGATACTGCACTTAAAAAATTCAGGTTTGACTTGCAATAACTTGCAGGTACCCAGGACCTTGTTTTACTCAGGAGGATAAACCCTACCATATATAGACATTTAGATATTAAGTGTTATTATGCCTTTACAAACCAGAGCAAATTATGGGTAACCCAACTGTGCCTGTGCCATAAGGTACAATAGTATTTCCATTGCTTGAGGTGTTTAACCCCTAGAATGCTAGAATTGTCTTCAACACATTGTTTTGCAGTGCTTAGGAGATAACTAGAACTCAGAGGGTTAAGTTAAATCAATGAGAATTGATTATTTTTTTTACTTATTATTTATGGTGCAGTTGACATACTCCAGAACTGTGCCATTTCTTTTTATTAAAGGGACCCTGCCACCTTAAACCAACTTTGATGATTTTGAAAGAGCTTTCAAATATTCTGTGTTTGGTTAGCCAATTTTTTTTATTTAGAAAACAGATTTATTTAGATTAATAGCTTATGCTAATTAAGGCATGCCATGCAGAGACTTCCTGTCCTATATCTGCTTTACCTCCCTCACTGACAGATCCTTAACCCTTTCAGTCCTCGGGAAGGTGGCCAATACATTGCTGAGCAGTGTCAGTGAGTGGGGAGGTAATGTAGGGATAAGACAGGAAGTCAGTGCTAGGGGAGGTGAGCAATGCATTGCTGATCAGTGTCTGAGTGGGGGAGGCAATGCAAGGCAAGAACAAGAAGTCAGCGCTAGGGGAGGTGGGTAATGCATTGCTGAGTAGAATCAGTGAGTGGGGAGGTGATGTAGGGATAAGACAGGAAGTCAGTGCTAGGGGAGGTGGGCAGTGCATTGCTGAGCAGTGTCAGTGAGTGGAGGAGGTGATGTAGGGATAAGACAGGAAGTCAGTGCTAGGGAAGGCAGGCAATGCATTGGCGAGCAGTGTCAGTGGGTGGGGAGGTAATGTAGGGATAAGACAGGAAGTCACTGCTAGAGGAGGTGGGCAATGCATTGCTGAGCAGTGTCAGTGAGTGAGGAGGTAATGTAGTGATAAGGGAGACTACAAAAAACAAAAGAATGTCACAAACGCACACCAAGAACGAGCAAAATAGAGTGATCTGCACAAGGCACGTGTGGCCTCTCGGGTGCTGCTCAAGTCACATTTTTCGCTCCCATGTGACATTGCAGAGAGGAAATTTCCATATTCATATCAGTCTGGTCTCAACCACAGGCAGTCCAGCCCTGAAATATCAGGAAAATCCTCTCTACACAAGAGAAAAAGCACAACCCCGGATGTACGTTTCGGTTTGTGTGGACCTCATCAGTGGGGTGCTATCACGGTGCCCGTGATTCTGCCTGAGTGACATTCTTACTTCCGGGTTTACCTTGGCTGCATTCTTATTGGCTCTGGGTTTATAACTCCTCCCAGGGCTTGCCTTTATATACGCCGTCCTGTCACTATACCGGTGCCCTTTCGTGGTGTTCCTGACCAGACGTTTGTTTCTGTGTATCCTGTTTCGTGTATGATCCGGTTTCGTCTGACCTTGCTCCTGTCTTCGCTGCCCATTTTGTTTACAACCCGGCTTGTCTGACTACGATTCCTGTGACTACTGCTCTCTGTGTACCGATCCAGGCTTTGGCTGACTACCACTCGCTGTGTACCGATCCAGGCTTTGGCTGACTACCGCTCTCTCTGTGTACCGATCCAAGCTCTGGCTGACTACCGCTCTCTGTGTACTGATCCAGGCTTTGGCTGACTACCGTTCTCTGTGTACCGATCCAGGCTTTGGCTAACTACTGCTCTCTGTGTACCGATCCAGGCCTTGGCTGACTTCCGCTCTCAGTGTACCGATTCTGCATTGGCTACTCTCCTAGCATTAGCTTTACCGCTAGTGTCCCTGTTATCTCTGGTCTCATGTCCTATAGCCATTTGCTCTATGGTTGCCCGGTTGCTCTCCATACAGCCTGTGCCTTAGCGGTCACTTTTGGTTGCATTACCTTTCAGCTTACACCTTACTGTTGCCTCCGGTTGCGCTACTATACAGCCAGTGCCTTAGCGGTTATTTCTGGTTGCACCACCTTTCAGCCTGTGCCTCACTGTTGCCTCCGGTTGCGCTACTATACAGCCTGTGCCATACGATTATCTCCAGTTGCGCTACTTGCTACCGGTACCTTACTGTTGCCTCTGGTTGCGCTGCTATACTGCCTGTGCCTTACGATTGCCTCCGGTTATGCTACACTCAGCCTGTACATTAATGTTGCCTCCGGTTGTGCTGCTATACTGCCTGTGCCTTACGATTATCTCCAGTTGTGCTACTTGCTACCGGTACCTTACTGTTGCCTCCGGTTGCGTTGCTATACTGCCTGTGCCTTACGATTGCCTCCGGTTACGCTACACTCAGCCTGTACATTAATGTTGCCTCCGGTTGTGCTGTTCAACCTGTGCCTTACAATTGCCTCCGGTTGCGCTACCATACAGCCTGTGCCTATTCCGGTTGCCTCCAGGCATAACTTCCGAGTATGTGTATCTGAGCCGTCACGTGTGCTGCCTATTTCTTCAGTATAATTTGGGCCTGCTACGGTTGCCTCTGGTCATACGTCAGTGTACCTGTGTCTGTGCCTGTCACTCAGGCTGCCTATACCTGGTTTTCTGGGCAAGTCTTTTAATCTCAACTGTCTCCCTGTTCCACTGGGGATTTTGCCCTGCAGTACTTACCTCACCTAGGGCGCCTCCTTGCTGGTACTGCTGAGGTTTTGTTCTAGTTCTACTCTCTGCATTACAGTTGTTTTGTACATACCTGTTTCTGTTTGTACCCTGACCTGTGTCAGATCCAGAAGAGCTTATCCTCCTCCTGGGTCTGGACCTGTGAAGAGCATCTCTGTTCTTTATTATTTATTTAATAAAGCTGCATTTTTTACCTTAACCAAATTGTCGGAGTGTTCATTAAAACCATGACAGGTGCAGCAGATTCCCTCTAGGCACATGGAAGCAAGGGCCCATGCCTGGGATGTCCTTCCGCTTAGGGAGACTACAAAAAACAAAAGAATGTGATGAACGCACACCGAAAAAAAGCAAAATAGAGTGATTTGCTCAAGGCATGTGTGGCCTCTCGATTGCTGCTCAAGTCACGTTTTTCGTTCCCATGTGCCATTGCAGAGAGGAAATTTCCATATTCATATCAGTCTGGTCCCACCCACAGGCAGTCTAGCCCCATGAGTGGGACCAGACTGATATGAATATGGAAATTTCCTCTCTGCAATGGCACATGGGTGCGAAAAACGTGACTTGAGCAGCACCTGAGAGGCTACCATGCCTTGAGAAAATCACTCTATTTTGCTCTCAGTGTGCGTTCGTCACATTCTTTGTTTTTTTGTAGTCTCCCTAAGTGGAAGGGCATTCCAGGCATGGGCCCTTGCTTCCATGTGCCTAGAGGGAATCAGCTGCACCCCACTGATGAGGTCCACACAGACCGTAACGTATGTCTGGGGTTGTGCTGTTTCTCTTGTGCAGAGAGGATTTGCCTGGGGCTGGACTGCCTGTGGTTGAGACCAGACTGATATGAATATGGAAATGTTCTCTCTGCAATGGCACATGGGAGCAAGGAATGTGACTTGAGCAGTACCTGAGAGGCCACACGTGCCTTGAGCAAATCACTCTGTTTTGCTTTTTTCGGTGTGTGTTTGTCACATTCTTTTGTTTTTTTGTAATGTAGGGATAAGACAGGAAGTCAGTACTAGGGGAGGTGGGCAATGCATTGCTGAGCAGTGTCAGTGAGTGGGGAGGTAATGTAGGGATAAGATATTAAGTCAGTGCAAGGGGAGGGGAGTAATGCATTGCTGAGTAGTGTCAGTGAGTGGGGGGAGGTAATGCAGTAATAAGACAGGAAGTCAGTGCTAGGGGAGGGGGCAATGCATTGCTGAGTAGTGTCAGTGAGTGGAGGGAGGTAATGTAGGAATAAGACAGGAAGTCAGTGCTAGGGGAGGGGGCAATGCATTGCTGAGTAGTGTCAGTGAGTGGGGGGAGGTAATGTAGGAATAAGACAGGAAGTCAGTGCTAGGGAAGGGGGCAATGCATTGCTGAGCAGTGTCAGTGAGAGGGGAGGTAATGTAGGGATAAGACAGGAAGTCAGTACTAGGAGAGGTGGGCAATGCATTGCTGAGCAGTGTCAGTGAGTGGGGAGGTAATATAGGGATAAGACAGGAAGTCAGTGCAAGGGGAGGGGGGTAATGCATTGCTGAGTAGTGTCAGTGAGTGGGGGGAGGTAATGTAGGAATAAGACAGGAAGTCAGTGCTAGGGGAGGGGGCAATGCATTGCTGAGCAGTGTCAGTGAGTGGGAAGGTAATGTAGGGATAAGACTGGAAGTCAGTGTTAGGGGAGGTAGGCAATGCATTGCTGAGCAGTGTCAGTGAGTGGGGAGGTAATGTAGGGATAAGATAGGAAGTCAGTACTAGGGGAGGTGGGTAATGCATTGCTGAGCAGTGTCAGTGAGTGGGGGAAGGTAATGTAGGGATAAGACAGGAAGTCAGTGCTAGGGGAAGTGGGCAATGCATTGCTGAGCAGTATCAGTGAGTGGAGAGGTAATGTAGGGATAAGACAGGAAGTCAGTGCTAGGGGAAGTGGGCAATGCATTGCTGAGCAGTATCAGTGAGTGGAGAGGTAATGTAGGGATAAGACAGGAAGTCATTGTTAGGTGAGGGGGGCAATGCATTGCTGAGCAGTGTCAGTGAGTGGGGAGGTAATGTAGGGATAAGACAGGAAGTCAGTGCTAGGGGAGGTGGGTAATGCATTGCTGAGCAGTGTCAGTGAGTGGGGAGGCAATGTAGGGCAAGGACAGGAAATGCCTGCATGGCATTCCCTCATTGGCAAAATATATACATATAAATAACTTAAACTGCTTTTCTAAATAGAAAAAAGTTAATACAGCTAATAGCTGATTGTCTAAGTAATTTTGTTGTTTTTAGGTAATAGAGGCCCTTTAAATCAGTGTTGTAAACAGTTTCCCTTTATATACTTGAAATCTCTATCATGTTATTATTTTGTTGTAAAGCATCATTATATCATTGTGTGACCCATTTACACTTACATCAGACAGCAATTCATCCAAGTGATAAGTGACTGTACCTGTTAAGTAGTTAGCTCTCTGTTAGCTGGAAATCATTAGCTAATTCCCCCAGCAGGAGATAAAAGCTAATCCCTCTGCTTCCCCTGCACCCCAGGTCCTATTAGAGCCCAAATAAGGTGAAATCCTTATTGATTACCTCCTGTATCCCCAGAGCTCAGCATGAGCAATCAGAGGCCTCTTCTGATTGGAGAAATCCAAGTAGAGACAGTCCTTATCATTTGGACCTTATCTCAGAAATATTTACACATTATTAGCTCCATTGGCTGTCTCTAGGGATCAATATTGTTCCATTAAAATTCCACACATTATTTGCAACACGCTTGCATGATTGTATGAACATTGAAATAATTATTTGTCTCTTAGCACAAGGCAGGGAAATAGCCTGGAGATGTGGTGCTGAAAGGACAGCTCCCTATAGGACAGTTACTGAGGACAGTCTGCTAAGAGTAACTGTAGGAATTCTATTCAAATCAAATACTCCATACGGGACAAATCAAAATTACCAATGTTCACACTGAGCCAGATATTTTTAACCCTTGAATGCTAGAGTATTTGGAGGTCTCTCTGACGTTTAGAGGGCTAAAAGACCAACTTAAACCATTTGTAACAGTGGTCATTTTTAACTTGTCCTCTATATTGTGTTTGGTCTGCTCCAGAATTGCTTCTGTTCATTGTAGTACACCAGCCTTAGTGAGTATGGGTGCATTGCCTGGCTATCCAGTAGAGTGGGTACATTATATTCACCGTGTTACACTCTTCTTAAAGGGATAGTAATGTTTCCAGTAGAGTGGGTACATTATATTCACCATGTTAAACTCTTCTTAAAGGGATAGTAATGTTTCCAGTAGAGTGGGTACATTATATTCACCGTGTTAAACTCTTCTTAAAGGGATAGTAATGTTTCACAAAAACAGCAGCTCCGATTAATCTTCATTGTATTTGGACCATGGAGAGTGTTATTTCAATACTGTTGTAGTTCAAGAGTAATTGAATGATAAAGTATCCTCCTCCCGCCCCTTTTACCTAGTGTAAGCCACCTCCCATCAGATGTGGAATCTGGTCATTTGACCAGACAGGTCGCAACAAGGAACAATCTTCATACTGTGATCATAAGGAAAACCCTGCCCCCCTTGACATATTTTTCAGGTTTTCCTTATGATCACTGAAGATTGTCCCTCTCTGTGATCCATTCGGTCAGTCTTGCTGCTCTGAGGCGAGCAGTGTTACATCAGTAAAAGGGGCGGGAAGGGGGTACTTTATCATTCAATTACTCTTGAATTACAATTCGGACAGTAGTGAAATAACACTCTGTATGGCCCAAATACTATGGAGATTAATTGGAGCTGCTTTAATTGTGAAACATTACTATCCCTTTAATTATAAGCCACTGGTGCTGGAGAGGTCTCTTATATATTGCTTTGTTGGATAGCTGAAAAGGATGGAAGTTATAAATCAACAACCACTCAAGAGGTTTCTCATCTTTGCCCTAGTCTAATTTTAGGGAGAGGGTGCAATTGGAGGGTGTATATAGTGGAGGACAGAGAGTAAGAATCAGAAATTGGAAATAAATGATGAGGGAGAATGGGGAGGGGGCAGATAGAGTGATAAAGTGAAATTAGTGGTGGTGATAATACAGTGAAGATGATGTGGGGGGGATCATGCAACAGGGGTTACTTAACTCATGCAACCTCCATCAACATCTGCTGCACTTGGCCATTCCATGGTTGTTGCTCAAGCTGGATTCAGGGAAAGATCAATCATCTGACAGATATACCGAGACCTATACAACAGTGGTTCTCAAACAACATTCTGTGGAACCCCAGGGATCCCTAAAAAACCATGAAGGATTTCAAAGAACACATTTTTCTAATGGTAGAGAAGTGGACAAGACTAGGGCGTCCATTAGTGTTCGTGTGGTTCTGTGACCACCAGTGAAAATTAAAGTAACTCCTTATTTTGACTGAATATTCTGCAAGTGCAAAATCTGTAAATTCAAATCGCCTATACATTTTTTCATCTACTTTTGTATACTTTTAATTCCTTAACTTAGAGGTCCCAGGATCTATTTCCTGACAGTTTTCTTTCAAGTAATCCTAGCATATATAGAGTAGAGAGGCATAGGGTCATAGAATCAATGCCAGGGCTTGATTTAGTGCAGAACTGTCATTGTACAGTCACCATTTTATCCCTTTGAAAGGATATTAACTCCTAATGTAAAAAAAATATATATTGTAGGGTTTCTCCTTCAGAGATGTGTTTAAAAGTTGTTACAGATCAAACTTCACTTTTTTAGTATCATTCAATGGCCTGAAACTGTACAGTGGTGTGTTGCTACACCATACTATGGACAGCTCTGTTCTGTTGACTGTCAACCTCCACAGGATTGTGTAGCAACAGCTCCACTGTAAAATTTCAGGCCATTGAGATACTGCGTCTGAAGTTCAAATTTGGGCTTCAATAAATTTTGAATACAGTGCATGTCAACAATGGGAGTATCCATGTTTTACACAGGAGGATAAACCAAACTCCATCTCCCTCTCTCCCCCTCTCCCTCTCTCCCTCTCTCCCCCTCCCTCTCTCTTTCTCTCCCTTTCTCCCTCTCCCTCTCTCCCACTCTCTTCCCCTCTCCCTCTCTCCCCCTCCCTCACTCTCTCTCTTTCTCTCCCTTTCTCCCTCTCCCTCTCTCCCACTCTCTCTCCCTCTCTCTTCCCCTCTCCCTCTCTTTCCCCCCCTTCTCCCTCTCCCTCTCCCCCACTCTCTCTCTCTCTCTCTCTATATATATATATATATATATATATATATATATATATATATATATATATATATTTATATTTAGATAGATAGATAGATAGATAGACAGATACATAGATACACATGGAATGATGCACAGCATTTTACATGAGACTGGGCAAACTGTGTACATCAGAATCCTGTTGGACCAGTGCAGAGGCGAGTCTCACAGCAGAGATTGTCACAGAAGTGGGGTGGGGGCCTTGTCCCACCCACTGCTGTGAAATCTCCATCCCTGATTCATTGCCAGTGGCCAGTATCTGCACCCAAGCTGCCCCGGGTCAGGGCAGACAGCGAACCAGGTACCACTTTGAATTTTATATATATAGATTAGAAAAAAAGAAATATTATGTTTTACTATCCCTATAACGTATTCCTGAATGTTTACACTTAATAAGCTTATCACAAGTTACCAGTAAAAAGTAGCATTCCAATTAATTTCATGCAGATAGTATGTTAACCCTTTGGATGCAAGAGAGGTCTCCAACACAGTGCAAAGCAATGCACTAGAGATCTCACTTTCATCCGAGGGTTTAAAAGATTCTATTAAGGTTCCACAGAGCTTTCAATGGTTCCATCAATGAAAAACATTTGAGACCCACAGCTATAGATAATTATAGTCCCAAGCCAGCCTGCCTGCTCATTGCTGGTAGATAAGAGCACACTTCTACACACCAAAACATCAGTCGGTCATAATAGGAAAATCAGGAGTGGACAGTTGGAATCGGCTCAGTTTCCCCTCACTGGGCTTCTCTTCCAGAAACTCATTACAGGAGATTAGAAAAGGCTGGCTGAGTGATGAAAAATGTCTCTGTTCTCCTGACTGCAGTAAATGACTTTCACAAAACAGCCTGACCATAGAGCAGATTGCCATGTGAGTTATAATGAGTTCTTCAAATGGGATATTTGGACTCTTTTATTATATCCAGAATTCATTGTCCTGTACTCTGCAGGCTTCATATATTTATAGATATGGATCTACTTTGTTCTAAAGCTGTAACTATGAGTAGAAGGCAACACAAGTATCCTTATTTACAAAGCTCTCATCAATTGTGTTTGGACGTCACAATGGACCATATGCAGAACACATCCAGACCACAACAAATGCATCTAAGGAGATAACTAAAACTGATCAAAACTGACAAGGTTTTAAATGGGACTTATAACCCTTTGAGTGCCAGAGGGGTACACAAAGTATGGCTTTGCAATGCTTTGCGTACCCTGCTGGCACTCAAAGGGTTAAGCAAGAGAAGACTCCAACACCTTGCTTTGCAATAAAGAGCTATTCCGCACTGCAGGTGACAATTAACCCTTTGAATGCCAGAGGGGTAACAACTCAAAGGGTTCAACTTCCCATTTCTTTGCATGGGACTTTTAACCCCTTGAATTCTGGAGAGGTCTCCAAGCAGGGGAGGGCTGACCTGGGAGGCAGGAGTGCAATAGCCCCCTGGGCTGGTCATGTGTCTGGGCTGGTGGGCCACTGCCTCACTCAATCCCTCACTTGTAAATGGAGCTAAACTAGTGATACCACAGAGCTTACATTTGAAATTAATCTAAATACAATCCAAATAAAGCTACACTAGTAGTATAGCCCATTTACCTTGTAAGCTCTATGGCATCAATAGTGTAGCTTTACTTAAATTGTAAGCACTGTGCTATCACTAATGTAGCCCCATTTCAACTGCAAGCTCTGTGGTATCACTTGTCTTACTTCACAACATTAAGGACAATTTTAAAATTAACGAAACAGGGGCGGTCTGGGACAGTGGGCTCGGCTGATAGTAGAAATGGGCCACTTGATTGTATTTGCCCTCTGGGCTGTATGTTGCCAGCCCTCCCCTGTCTCCAAGGCATTGCTTTGCAGATGAATGCTCTGCACTGACTTTTTGCATAAGTCTCAACATATCTCTGTATTACTCCTCATTTGTACAACACTGCTGAATATATTGACACATTGTTAACCTTGTGGGTACAGGTTGAAACTCTTTACTGTCCTTTTAAAGATTCTCCTTTACCCCGCTTACAGTAAAGTGGGAAAAATCTTAGTGCATTGGCGCCATATACTTACATAAGAATTGGAGAAGTGATATCACTGGAGAAGTCATCTGCTCTTTATCACACCTTATTGTATAACGCCCCCTTGTGTTTGAGAAATTAACCTTTAGTCTAGGAGGTACTGAGTGACACTTTGTATGCTAATTATCTGCACACAGGGGCATTTTAATGCATGTTTGTACCTATCATTTGCCAGGGGACTCCAGGTTCAGGGGGCATCACCCTATTTACAATTTAATCCTTACACACACATATATATTATATATTTTACTGTATTCTGAATGAATAAATAAATAATCTAGATGGCTGACGAATGCCACTGGGATAAAAACCTTCGGAAATATGCTTCCACTAAAATAGAAACACTTGTCAGGTATACAGGATACTGGATCCTGATGGCAGTACAAAAGGCTGATGAGAAGCCTAAAGCTCACGGTCTCTGCAGAGGAAGTTAGGGAGCAAAGCTTGAGTTTGAGTCTAGGGAGCAAAGCCAGAAACCAGTGTATCATTGCTGCAGTCTAAACTATATGAAGGTGACGGCAGTGAAGCCAGAATTCCCACCCCTGGT
Organism: Rhinophrynus dorsalis; assembly: GCA_037306005.1. Lineage (NCBI taxonomy): Eukaryota > Metazoa > Chordata > Amphibia > Anura > Rhinophrynidae > Rhinophrynus > Rhinophrynus dorsalis. The sequence goes on from CM074722.1 coordinate 486,828,833, forward strand.
TGAGCCAGGGGCTGGACCAGGGTAGGTACACTGGCAGTCCGGGGAAAGCAGGGAGACTGGAGTGGGAAACTGAGAAATAGTCAAAGCAAGCCAATAAGTCAAGGCAGGTGGAAGTCAAGCAAAGTCAGGATAGAGGCCAAGATCGATACAGATGACGTTCAAGTAAAGTCAAGGTACAAGCTGAGGATCAAATAAAGCAAACAGGAAGCTGAGTGTTCACCACCAGGGCTAACAACTGAGCCAGAGGTGTAACTAGAAGCCTCTGGGCCCTGGTACAAGAAGTGCCACGGGCCCCCACCACCACATTGGTCCGCCTCGACCATATCGACCCCCTCCACAATCCCCCTCAGTCTGCACAATGCCCCCATCTCTTACCTCCCTGGAGCTCGCGCACGGTCCTCTTAGTAATCCAGAGAACTGGGAGATGATGTCATTTCCCAGCGCTCTGCATTACTAGACTGCCGGAGGCCCTTTAACACTTTGAGTGCAACGCAATGAGCTGATAACTTAACTTATCTTAGGTTGACAGATCCAATTTAACAGCAATTTCTTCCTTTTTACACAAATATCACATTTTTTAATAGTTTCCTTTTAAAGGGAACTAACACTTTATACAAACTTGGAAGATTTTGAAAGGGCTTTCAAAATCCCCCATATTTACGTTAGCTATTCTTTATTTTAATGTTTAGGAGATATTTAGCTTTATTTATTTATCTCTTTATGCAAACTAGTCACTACTTCCTGGTAGGAAGTGACAGTTAGGAGGGAGGGGAAAATGGTACAATCTGACGCACCAGGCTGTGTTGGCCAGTACTGCCTAATTTGCATAAACCAAGGCTCAAAATTTCCACTCGCCACTAGCCAATGGCGAGTGAAAATTCAGCCCTGGCGAGTAGAAATTCAGCCCTGGTGGGTATGTTTTGGCTTGCAGTGGCGAGTAACTTTTCAGGTCTGGCTAGTAGCAAAGGACTTCACATTTTAAGCCCTGGCATAAACAGAATAAATAAAGCAAAATATACCCTAAATTATAGATTTAATAAAGAATAGCTAACAAACATAGATAATTTTGAAAGATTTTTGAAAATTTTTATAAAGTGTTTGCTCGACTTTGCTCCCTTGGGTACTAGAGAGGTCTCTGACTTCCAAGGAGTTAAATTTACATGTTTATAAAGTGAATGATTTCCAGACTAGACTTAAAGGGTAGCCTAGGCCGTTCTGTCTCTGTGCAGTGTTTGAGCTGCAGTAGACAGCGCTGTCACCGAGGTATCTCTCAGCAGCTCTGAAAATCCTAAATTAAAATAGACACAGAGAATAATGAAATCATTTGCATTATAATAAGACTGTGTGTTCTTTGCTGATAATTTCCCTGCCAATTAAAACTGGGGACAGTATGGGTGGGAAAGAGAACAAACTCTGCTGAAAGCACAAAACTGAGATTAACTCTTTCTCTGCTACATATGTCAAATACACTAAAAGAGAAGGTGAGCGCAATCTGGAAATCAATATCACTCTACCACAGTAAGAGCTAAATAATACTGTGTATAGGAAAGATGAAAACTCCCACCCCCAGGATATAGCCACAAAATATACACTGATAGTGATGACTAGGGTGACCACACGTCCCGAAATGCCCGGGACTGTCCCTTATTGGGAGTCTGTGTCCCGCGTCCCGGGTCACCCCCCACTGGGACAACAAAGAGTACTGGAATAGAGCAACATGCACCAGTCCAGCCAGCCAATGAAATGTATTTGCTATATGGTCCTCACTGGCTGGCTGAACCAGCCAATGAAGACCATATAGCAAATACATTTCATTGGCTGGCTGGACTGGTGCATGCGAGACAGCTGGGATGGAGCACTGCGCATGCACTCACTGTGTATCGCAACTTCCCCCCCAGACACTGCTGTGTGAGAAATGTCACTTTGTGGGAGGTATGTGGCCATGTTGAGTCGGCAGTGTTATTAGATACAAACAGCGGTGTATATCCAGATCTACTGATACCAGCTATAGACCTCCCGGGTTGTTTATTCCAAGAGGCGGGGATATGTGGTTTTCCAGCTGTACACTGACACAGACAGAAGTTCTAATTTATCAGCCGTAGAAGATCCATATTGTTCTCTGGCAGTGTATGAGCAGGTGTGCTAGCGCTGCAAGTGAGACCCGCGGCTGAGGCTCCCGCCGGCACTGACCATCTTTCTGAGGCTGATAGTGTAAGAGTTCCCACTGGGAATCCTCAGAAAGATGGTCAGCGCCAGTGGGAGCCTCAGCCCGGGGACTAGGGTGACCACATGTCCCGGAATGGCAGAATGGAAATGTGGTCACCCTAGTGAGGAAGGGAAATAAATTCAAAATAATATCTCTAAATAAAAAATGATAATAGATGTACAAAAATATAACAACGTCCCAGTGTCCAAGTAAACACACAAATGGTCCAAGTTATAGGACAAATAGTTTATGGAAAGCTCCCACCTTGTAACATGGGACTCATAGTTTTCTCAGCTGACGAGATGTCCCAAAGCTGGGAGAGTCATAGCTGTAATAATGAATTCTCTCCCCAGCACTAAGTCCTGTGCTTCAAGTCAGGTCTTGTACTTGATCACCTAGCGAAATTTCAACCAAAGAAGGCTTAACTGTGCTCAGAGAGATGGCTTGCTCCGGATAGCAGCAATATATGAAAAAGAGAGACACTTGGGAAGTATGGTATGTCTTGTCATTTCCTGTTTATGTCTTTTGGCGGTCTGAGTTACCCAGGGTACCCTTTGCACCTCAATCCCCCAGTATAATCATACCACAACTGATTACAGGACCTGCCTTCTGACCCATACACTGCTTATTTCTTAGAACAGAAAATATTGTAACAAATAAACTACCACAGGCCACAAAAAAGATCATAAAGGATCACTAAAATTCTATTATGAAAACAACACACGTATCATAAGCGTTTTCCTGCTGAGTATGTCAAGGTCATTTCCATTGCTGTGAGATGAATCACACAACAGTTATTACAGTTCAAACATTTATGAAGTGGTGGAGTTGTCACTCTCATATTCTCAAGAGGGCTGTTATCAGAAGTTCAAATATCCCATAAAATGCAACAGAAAAACAGTGGTTCAGTTTACTATAAAAACAACAGTTATAGCTGTAACCACTTTGGAATGTAGCATCTACTTGCACTGGGAATTCCCTTGTTTTACTGAAAAGGAAACTTGCAAGATAAACTGGCGCTACACAGGCCACACCCATAACTCATCAAGACAGGTGTGGCCAGCATTATTGAGATGTCCTAGGCTTTTGCCTACTCTACCTAATGGAAATCTGGCACTGGGTACCTGAGATATTGGTTTTATCCACTGGCTGTGTTTCCCATTAGGCAGAGTAGGCAGCAGCATAGTATTCCTGATTGTGATTGGATCCTCTGTTGCACTGGCCCACCTCCATTAGTTATCGACCTGCTTTGCAAATCATTTACAAATTTGTATTTTGCTTTAATGTCCAGCACATATATTCATTTGTCCAGTTTATAATCCAGACTCTATCCTAATTCTAGTTTCTTTATTGTTTATATATTTCTGCAATGTTCAGTTAATATACGGATAAGGCCAGTTTATTTTTCAGTTTGTATTTTGCTTTATTATCCAGTTTATATAGTAATTTGACCAGTTTATTTACCAATTTATATCAGGGGCATCCGCAGAAATTTTCCCGGGGGTGGGGGTGGCAGTCCAACCTGCCCATCCCCTATGTTTATATGGAGGAGGCAAGTGTGTGTGTGTGTGTGGGGTGGGGGTGGGGGGCAGGTGCCGTCCCTTCCCCCCTCCGGATGCTAATATATTGCTTTATTGTCCAGTTTATGTACTAATTTGGACTGATTATTTGTCAGTTTCTATATTGCTGTGATGTCCAGTTAATATTCTAATGAGGCCAGTTTATATGGCAGTTTACATAATTATGTACTGGCTAGATAATTTAATAATTACACTGTTATTAAGGCCTCCTATGCAATCTGTTGTGTACCTCCCAACAAGTAAAGGGTTAATAGATTTTCAAATTGTCAGAAAAGCTTGGAATCTGCTCTATTTTTTCTTCCTCCACATTTTTAAAAATACAAACATTTATCAGAGAGGAAGCTCAGGCGAGAAACACATCTCCGCCTTTCCAGGCGAAAGGAACGCGTCCAAGCAGAAGGTTTCAAGCTGTTCTAGCTATCTTCCATTAACTCTTTCATCCAACAGGAAAGAAGCAAAAGTCTTTTAGCCTAAAGGATTTATAAAGTTTTATTGTAAAACAAACATATGTTATAGAGATTTTTTATTTTTTTTATTTTGCCACATACAACAGGGATATGCCATGGCATGGAGATGCTTTAATCAAATGATATCAAGGTTCAAACTGTCACAATGTGGTACAGCTGTTACAATCACATTCCATGGAGAATATAGGCACTAACTCAGCTCCCCCATAGAATGCAACAGAATAGCTGAAGCTGTTGTACTAGAAGACATGGAGTCATTCTGGGGCAAACCAACTGCACCATAGGGGCAAATAAAATTCCCATTTACATAACCCTTTAAAGGGATAGTAATGTTTCATAAAAAAAAGCAGCTCTAATTAATCTTCATAGTATTTGGACTTTGGAGAGTGTTATTTCAGTTCTGTCAGAGTTGTAGTTCAAGAGTAATTGAATGATAAAGTATCCCCCTCCCGCCCCTTTTTACTGATGTAACACTGCTCAGCCAGAGCAGAAGGGAGGTGTCTGGGTAGATTGCAGAAAGGGACAATCTTAAATTAAGATAAGGGAAAAAGCTGAAAAACCTGTCAAGGGTGGAAGGGTTTTCATTAGTGTTGAGCGAGCGTGCTCGGCCGATGCTCGGATCGGCTCGAGCATCGCTCTGCTCGGCACATGGCGGTACTCGTACGAGTACCGCCATGTGCTCGCCCGACATGTTCGGGTGAAGGGGATCTGTGCCGGAAGAGGCACAGATCCGAAGACGCTCCGCTGGACCACCAGGGACTGGAGGTACGGGGGCATTGCGGAGATGAAGGGGGCATTGCGGAGATGAAGGGGGACATTGTGGAAGAGGGGCATAGACTCTATGCCCCTCTTCCACAATGTCCCCCTTCATCTCCGCTATGCCCCTCTTCCACAATGTCCCCCTTCATCTCCGCTATGCCCCTCTTCCACAATGTCCCCCTTCATCTCCTATGCCATAGAGGAGATGAAGGGGGACATTGTGGAAGAGGGGCATAGCGGAGATGAAGGGGGACATTGTGGAAGAGGGGCATAGAGTCTATGCCCCTCTTCCACAATGTCCCCCTTCATCTCCGCTATGCCCCTCTTCCACAATGTCCCCCTTCATCTCCTCTATGGCATAGGAGATGAAGGGGGACATTGTGGAAGAGGGGCATAGCGGAGATGAAGGGGGACATTGACCAGGCACCCTCCGCTCATCAGAGCAGGGGGTGCCTGGTTTAATGCTCGAGTGCTCCCATGCTTTTCAATGGGGCTCGGGTGCTCGGCCGAGCACTCGAGCCTCAGGGGGTGCTCGGTCAGAGCACCCGAGCACCCGAGCATCGGGGTGCTCGCTCATCCCTAGTTTTCATTGTTCTTACAGTAAGAATTTTGACCTTTGATGTGAGCTGTCTGATCTATGGACTGGATTCCACATCTGAGGTGAACAGTGTTACACTAGGTAAAACGGGCTGGAGGGGGATACGTTATCATTCAATTACTCTTGAACTACAACGTTCTCAGTAATGAAATAACACTCTCTATGGTTCAAATACTATGAAGATTAATTGGGGCTGCTTTTTTTGTGAAACATTACTATCACTTTAAGTGATGGAAAGGTATCCAGTGAATTGCTTTGCACTCAAAGAGTTAAAGGAGGCCTTAACCCTTTGCTTTCCACAGAGACAGAAAACTCATTGCAAAGCAATGAATTGGTTACCTCTCTGGCCCTCAAAGCGTTAAACTCCTTCAATGCTAGAGAGGTCTCCAATAGTGATGATCGAGCACCCCGATGCTCGGGTGTTCGGGTGCTCTGGCCGAGCGCCCCCGGAGGCTCGAGTGCTCGGCCGAGCACCCGAGCCCCATTGAAGTCAATGGGAGGACTCGAGCATTACACCAGGCACCCCCTGCTCTGATGAGGGGTGGGTGCCTGGTTCATAGGAAAAGGTCAGAAAATGATGGAAACACCACAGAAATGGTTCAGAGACAGCATAGGGAGGATGTCTGGATGCATCTTGGACTCCAACGTCGCTGCTGGGAACGATGTTTCGCCCGTAGTACGCCATTTTTACAGACTGACCGTAAAACACACAAAAAGGAAGATAAAAACGATTTTAGGCGAAAAATTTTTACCAAACAGTATTTGCTGTATATTTACTTGTATATCATCTGCAAATTCTGCAAAAAATTTCATCGATTTTTCGGAACTGGGGCCATGATTAAGAGGGAAACGTGCGCAGCGTAAAGCAGGTGTTCAACGTGGTTATGGCCCGGGTAAGGTACAGCATTCAGGAACGGAGGCCGCAGCTACCACAGGTTTTACAACATGTCCGTTTGCCCTTGTTAAGTCCAAAATTTATAGTCAGAACAGTGGGGTCTGATCCATTGAGTAAAAGTGACGAAGTGACTTAGTGGATGAAGCCAAGAACTACCTTCTGCTCTGTCGAACACCCCAGCCCTATTTAATTCAATGGGAGGACCTGAGGCACTCCGATACAACCTGTATATCACAAAATGGAGGGCCTCATTCACATTGTGGTACAATAGTTCAGGTAGTGGTCCAACACTCATAAAGCCTATGCACTAAGTGAAAGGGCTGCCAAAAATTAGACTGAAATGTCACTCCAATACACCCTTTATTACACATAAAGGAGGGCATCATACACACCCTTGAAAAATTAGGATTAATGGCCTGCTGGTGACCCTCTAAAACATTAGGGGCGAGGGCATGCCGCTAAGCTGACCATCTAAAACATTAGGAATGAGGGTCTGCTGCTGAGACGACCATCTAAAACATTATGGGTGAGGGTCTGCTGCGGAGCTGACCATCCTAAACATTATATGCGAAGGCCCGCTAGTGAGCTGACGCTATAAAACATTATATGAGAGGGCCCGCTAGAGAGCTGACCCAATAAAACATTATATGAGAAGGCCCGCTGGTGAGCTGACCTATACAAAAATTGTCAAACAGGGCCCGCTGGTGAGCTGGCCCTATATAAAAATTATATCACAGGGCCCGCTGGTGAGCTGGCCCTATATAAAAATTATATCACAGGGCATATGGAAGAGGAGGAGGAGGATGAGAAGAGTAAGGGTCAACCATATACCCGTTTTTTGGGTGGAAGGGGTGAATGGGAATACAGAGTATTCCCATCATTGTAAATAACATATCTAAAGTGACTTTATGTTCACCCGGGGCTTTCCTCCAGTGGAGTGGAGAAGTCAGGGGAAATCCAGGCCTTGTTCATTTTTATAAGTGTCAACCTATCAGCATTTTCGGTGGAAAGGCGGATACGCTTATCTGTTATGATGCCACCAGCAGCACTAAATACCCGCTCAGACAGAACGCTGGCGGCAGGGCAGGCCAGCACCTCCAAGGCGTAGAGTGCCAGTTCATACCACGTGTCCAGCTTGGACACCCAGTAGTTGTAAGGCACAGAGGGATCAGTGAGGACGCTGACACGGTCTGCTACGTACTCCTTCACCATCTTCCAAAACTTTTCCCTCCTTGTGACACTAGGCCGCGCATCAGGGTGAGGGTGCTGGCGGGGTGTCATGAAGGTGTCCCACGCCTTGGAGAGTGTTGCCCTGCCTTTGTCGGAACTGCTGTGTGCTCCCCTTTTCTCCCCTTCTCGGTTGGCCAAGGTAGCACGTACTCTGCCGCCAGCGTTGTCAGATGGAAAAGGTTCGACAAGAACCTTCTGGTATTGCACCATTTTGCTTGTCCTCTCCACCGGAGGAATGAGAGATGAGAAATTCTCTTTGTAGCGGGGGTCCAGAAGGGTGAACACCCAGTAATCCGTGTTGTCTAAAATGCGTATAACGCGTGGGTCACGGGAAAGGCAGCCTAACATAAAGTCAGCCATGTGTGCCAGAGTACCAACAGGCAAGATTTCGCTGTCCTCACCAGGAGGATGACTCTCAATCTCCTCATCCTCTTCCTCCTCTTCTGCCCACCCACGCTGAAGAGATGGAAATAAAGTTCCATGGCTACCCTCTGTAGCGGAGGCAACCGTGTCTTCCTCCTCCTCCTCCGCCTCCTCCAATTGTCGCTGAGAAGACGAAGTGAGGGTGCTCTGGCTATCACCTTGTGTAAGCTCTTCCTCCCGCATTTCCACCTCTTCCACATGCAAAGCGTCGGTTTTAATTGTGAGCAGCGAGTGTTTCAGTAGACACAGAAGTGGGATGGTTACACTGATAATAGCGTTATCGCCGCTCACCATCTGTGTCGATTCCTCAAAATTGCGTAAAACCTCACAGAGGTCTGACATCCATTCCCACTCCTCACTTCTGATTAGAGGAAGTTGAACGGAGAGGCGACGACCGTGTAACAGCTGGTACTCCACTACTGCCCTCTGCTGCTCACAAAGCCGGGCCAACATGTGGAAGGTGGAGTTCCAGCGCGTGCTCACGTCACACAGCAGCCGGTGAGCTGGCAATTGTAAGCGCTGCTGCAGCATCAACAGGCCGGCTGAAGCTGTAGATGACTTACGGAAATGTGCACACACGCGGCGCACCTTCGTCAAGAGATCATGCACATTGGGGTAGGTTTTTAGAAATCGCTGAACCACTAAATTAAATACATGCGCTAGGCATGGTACGTGTGTGAGCTTGCCGAGCTCCAAAGCCGCCACCAAGTTACGCCCATTATCACACACAACCATGCCTGGTTGCAGGTTGAGTGGCGAGAGCCACTGCTCGGTCTGGTGACTAATCCCCTGCAACAGCTCTGAGGCCGTGTGCTGTTTGTCCCCAAGGCAGATCAGCTTCAGCACGGCCTGTTGACGCTTCCCCACTGCAGTGCTACACTGCTTCCAGCTACCGGCTGATGGGTGAGTGGCGCTGCGCGCAGAGAATTCGGAGGTGGAAACGGAGGAGGAGGAGCCAATAACGTAGGTGCTGGCGGAAACCCTGATGGAGGTAGGGCCCGCAATCCTCGGCGTGGGTAGCACCTGTGCCATCCCAGGGTCCGAGTTGCTCCCAGCCTCCACGACATTCACCCAGTGTGCCGTCAGGGAAATGTAGCGTCCCTGGCCACAAGCACTTGTCCATGTGTCAGTCGTTAAGTGGACCTTCCCAGTAACTGCGTTGGTCAGGGCACGGGTGATGTTAAGGGACACATGGTGGTGTAAGGCGGGGACGGCACACCGGGAAAAGTAGTGGCGGCTGGGGACTGCGTACCGAGGGACAGCTGCTGCCATCAGGCTGCGGAAGGACTCAGTGTCCACAAGCCTAAATGGCAGCATTTCGATGGCCAGTAATTTGGAAAGGTGTGAGGTTAGTGCTATGGCCTGTGGGTGGGTGGCTGGGTATTTTCGCTTGCGCTCAAATGCCTGGGGTAACGACATTTGGACGCTGCGCTGGGACAGGGAAGTGGATGTGGTCGCTGATGGTGCTTCAGATGGTACAGGTGCAGGGCGGGAGGTATGCGGGCCTGCGCCTTCGACAGGCGATTGGCCGGCACCGAAAACAGGGGAAGAGGAGGCAGTGGTGTGGCCTGCAGACACAGATTGGCGATCCAGGCATTCCTCCCACTTATTACGGTGCTTGGATGCCATGTGTCGGATCATGCTGGTGGTGGTGAGGTTGCTAGTGTTCATGCCTCGGCTCATTCTGGTGTGGCACAGGTTGCAAACTACAATTCTTTTGTCGTCCGCACTTTCCTTAAAAAAACGCCATACCGCGGAACACCTAGCCCTTGGCAAGGGAGATTTACGCAAGGGGGTGCTCCGTGGAACATTTGCGGGCCGGTTTGGTGCGGTCCGCCTTCTTTCTTTAGCCACACCACTGCCTCTTCCAGCCTGTTGCGGTGCTGCAGATGGCTCACCCTCAGGACTGCTGTCATCGCTCGGCTTTCCACCTTCCCAGGTGGGGTCAGTGACCTCATCGTCCGCCAAGTCCTCCTCCACTTCCTCACTCTGATCATCCTCCTCATTTCTTGATCCCACCACATCCTCAGTCATTGTATCATCCTCCTCATCAAGGTCTTGAGACAGTAATTGTGGTTGATTTGATGGCAACTGTGTCTCATCATCATCATCCACTTCCTTTGACCTTAAATGCCGTTCCCCTCTGTCATCTTCTTGTGATTGGGTACCCTCTAGAGGCTGTGAATCAGGGCACAAGATCTCATGTTCCTCTGCAAGCGTGCTTGGAGAGAGGTTCAAATCAAGGATTGGTGATGAGACGAGCTCCTCACTATATCCCAGTGTGGGATCACTTCTTTGGCCAGACCCTCTATGGTGGGAGGAAGGATGATCAGGGTGAGGATTATGTTGACCAGACTCTTGGCTAGTGAGAGTGGACTTGGTGGAAGACAGGGTGGTGCTTAACCGACTGGAAGCAGTATCAGCTGAAATCCAACCGACCACCTGTTCGCAGTGGTCTGACCTCGAGAGTGATGTCCTGCGACGCCCTGTAAACTGAGACATGAAGCTAGGTATGGTGGATGTCTTTCTTTCTTGTGCTCTGGCACCAGGCACAGTTTCTACGCGTCCTGACCCGCGCTCTGAACTATCAGGATCACGTCCACTTCCCCGTCCCTTTTTACCCGCCTTCTTCATATTAAACGGAATATATGCCGGTAATCTGCGGCTAGGCACACGAAACAGAATGTGACGCTAATCTGCGGCTAGGCACACGAAACAGAATGTGACGCTAATCTGCGGCTAGGCACAGTGAACGGAATATGTGACGTTAATTTGTGAATTTGCACACTAAACAATATGTGATGCTAATCTGCGGCTAGGCACACGAAACAGAATGTGACGCTAATCTGCGGCTAGGCACACTAAACAATATGTGACGCTAATCTGCGGCTAGGCACACGAAACAGAATGTGACGCTAATCTGCGGCTAGGCACACGTAACAGAATGTGACGCTAATCTGCGGCTAGGCACAGTGAACGGAATATGTGACGTTAATTTGTGAATTTGCACACTAAACAATATGTGACGTTAATCTGCGGCTAGGCACACTAAACAATATGTGACGTTAAGCTGCGGCTAGGCACACTAAACAATATGTGACGCTAATCTGCGGCTAGGCACACGAAACAGAATGTGACGCTAATCTGCGGCTAGGCACACGAAACAGAATGTGACGCTAATCTGCGGCTAGGCACAGTGAACGGAATATGTGACGTTAATTTGTGAATTTGCACACTAAACAATATGTGACGTTAATCTGCGGCTAGGCACACTAAACAATATGTGACGTTAATCTGCGGCTAGGCACACGAAACAGAATGTGACGCTAATCTGCGGCTAGGCACACGAAACAGAATGTGACGCTAATCTGCTGCTAGGCACAGTGAACGGAATATGTGACGTTAATTTGTGAATTTGCACACTAAACAATATGTGACGTTAATCTGCGGCTAGGCACACTAAACAATATGTGACGCTAATCTGCGGCTAGGCACACTAAACAATATGTGACGTTAATCTGCGGCTAGGCACACGAAACAGAATGTGACGCTAATCTGCGGCTAGGCACACGAGACAGAATGTGACGCTAATCTGCGGCTAGGCACAGTGAACGGAATATGTGACGTTAATTTGTGAATTTGCACACTAAACAGAATGTGACAATAATCTATGGCTAGGCACACGTTTAAAATGGCCCTTTTTGTCGCTGCGTTGTAAAATAATTGGCCCTGTGCACCTAACAGAATATGTCAGCTTGTCACTGCACTGTGAAATATTTGTCCCTGTGCACCTAGTACAATGTCACCTTAGAACATGTCCCCCCCCCACAAAAAAATGAAATTCTGCCACCCCCAAAAAAAATTAAATGCTGCCCCCACACACAACAGTCCTAAAAAGGACTTTTGGGTCTTGAAAGAGTTTCAACAATTTTATTCTCCCTACACTGACTTCCTGTGCATCTAGTATTATATGTCACCTTACAAATCTCCCCCCCACAAAAAAAAAGGAAATTGTGCCCCCCCAAACAAAATATAAATGCTGCCCCCACACACAACAGTCCTAAAAAGGACTTTTGGGTCTTGAAAGAGTTCCAACAATTTTATTCTCCCTAAACTGACTTTCCCTGCCTAAGCGCATCTCTCCCTGGCTAAGAATGAGCCGAACTCGCGCGTCGGGTGCTATACAGCACCCGATCACGGGTTCTGGCCAGCCAGTCAGTGTAATGCCAGCAGCCAACATGGCTGCTGGCATTACACTGATGTCAGAGCCTCCCCGCACGTTTATTGGCTGCGCAGCAGCTGCGAAACGTGCGGGGAGGAGACCCGAACATGGCGGGCGAGCACATGCGGTACTCGTACGAGTACCGCCATGTGCCAAGCAGAGCGATGCTCGAGCCGAACCGAGCTTCGGCCGAGCATGCTCGCTCATCACTAGTCTCCAACAAATTGCAAAGAGATGAAATTGAGACCTCTCTAGAATTCAAGGGGTTAAAATTGTACTTGTGTACGTGTTTCTTATGGTGCAGTTGGATTGCTGCAGAATTAATCCTGGTGTGTTGTACACTAAGGTGTGATAAACTGGATATAACTATCCAATCCCTATGTTCGTCTATGAAATCTGTCTCAAGATCTCTCCAACATGAGAGATCTAAGGACATATGTATCAAGTAAAAAGTGGAGTAAAACAACCGCACCATATTTATAAATGAAAAATGCAAAGGGGGATTTTCTTTGATAAATATGGAGCAGTTGGTTTGCTTCAGAATCGCTCCACTTTGGCTTGATCAATATGCCCCTTAGTGGATAGGGTCCATAGAAGCATTGGTAAAGCGTGGTACCATTTTAGATGTAGTAGGAGACTAGTAGAGTGAAAGTGATCAATTTATTGGCTAACTGAGTGGCTCTAGATTGCAAGCTGTCAAGACAACTTGGTCTCTTCTCCTTCAGACATACTTGGAATGAAAGGTAAATACATGACAGGTTATACATTCATGCAAGTTGCATTTACATTTAAATGAGTAGTAAACTTTTTTTCATGAAAACACATATTTTATTTTCATGCTGAATAAAACAAGGTCACTCCCACTGCTGTCAGATGTTTTATTCAAAATTTATAGCAGTTTAAGTATTCAGGAAGTGAATTTACTTTGTTTACTTCCTGATAGTTCTAACTGACAGGAAGTGAATTTACTGTGTTTACTTCCTAATAGTTCTAACTGACAGGAAGTGACAGGCAGTTTCTATCACATTCTATGGAGAACTGTATGTCACTGACTTTTCTGACTTTCCTCTCCATTAGAATCTAACAGGAAATCTAATTAGAATTTGACCATTAGAGGGCACTGCTAATGTAAAAAACACGGGTTTAAACTGGAATAACTCTGGAAATATGAATATCTTGGCAGTGGGAGTACCCTTATTTTACTCAATAGGAAAATCCCTACAATATATATTTTTTCATAAAAAAGTTTACTGCTCCTTTAATTCCCCTCGAAGTGAGCTTCTTATCACTATTTTCTATGTAATTTATTCCCCATGCTCTGGTAGCGGCATGTCTTTGTAGCTGGTTAAGTGGTACAAGATCTAGTTTGCTTTTGATGCTCCAGTAAATTTAGTAGGAGACCCGTAGAGTAGAAATTATACCTTTTATTCGCTCACTGAGTGGTTCTAGGATGCAAGCTTTCTGTGGCTAGCACAGTGACATTTTTTACCCAGTAAATTTAGTGTGTAGAGAGTTTGTGACTGCAGCCAAAGACTGCTAAATCTATGGAATGTATGGATTAACCCTCCGGACACCAGAGGGATGCACAATTCATTTCTTGCAATGCATTGCACACCCCTCTGGCCCCCAAAGGACCCAAATATGTTTATTGTGTGGGATAAAGTGACTTAAATTCCTTCTCATGGTTCAGGCCACAGTTGAGTGTTAAATTTGGTAATCACTTTATACTCCCAGATATTTCTATGTCTCTGTATCTTAAAATGTCCCATCCGTACAATGCTTTATGCTTTTCTCCCCATAGTAATACTTTACTGCTCATTTAATCACAAAAGTATAGAAGAGTAATTGATTTTGTTATTTTGCAATTTCACAGGAAGATTAAAAAACACAGATACTGACAGCAAATTGAACTCTTGAGTGTCAGGCAAGTCTGATTGACATTGCTGTCACATTTGAGCACACACATATCCTCTTGTCATCTACAAGACTACATCGATGCTGCACCCTAGCTATAGGACTGCCATGCCAATATCAGACTTTCAACTAACTTTATTAGCTTCGTGCACTCTTTGGAAACACACCTCTTCACACAAACCTTTTCCCAAACTCCTCACTTCCTTCATTCTCTTCTGGGTCCAACTGTTCATCCTTCCTAACCATACTTTCCGCTTCATCTTGTGTCTCCCATGTTTCCTCACACCTTCTATATTATAGCTAGCAATGTGGGACGGCGCTGCCCATCAGGATATATAGGTAATTAATGCACACACGGATGCAAGACAAACACACACAGAGACACACACGCAAATGCACACACATGCACTGAGATGCATAAAGAGCGACACAGTCATACACACATATATGCAATGCACAACATGGAGACACATAGAGTGTGATACAGACATGCAACACACACAGTGAGGAACACACAGAGACACCAAACCAAAAGAATGTGACGAGCACACACCGAGAAAGAGCAAAATGAAGTAGTTTGCTCAAGGCATGTGTGGCCTCTCAGGTGCTGCTCAAGTCATGTTTTTCGCTCCCATGTGCCATTGCAGAGAGGAAATTTCCATATTCATATCAGTATGGTCCCACCCACAGGCAGTCCAGCCCCAAAATGTCAGGCAAATCCTCTCCACACGAGAGAAACAGCACAACCCCAGACGTACGTTTCGGTCTATGTGGACCTCATCAGTGGGATGCAGCTGTTCCCCTCTAGGCACACAGAAGCAAGGGCCCATGCCTGGGATACCCTTCCACTTAGGGAGACAACAAACCAAAAGAATGTGATGAGCGCACACAGAGAAAGAGCAAAATAAAGTAGTTTGCTCAAGGCATGTGTGGCCCCCTCAGGTGCTGCTCTAGTCACGTTTTTCGCTCCCATGTGCCATTGCAGAGAGGAAATTTCCATATTCATATCAGTCTGGTCCCACCCACAGGCAGTCCAGCCCCGAAATGTCAGACAAATCCTCTCCGCATGAGAGAAACAGCACAACCCCAGACGTACGTTTCGGTCTATGTGGACCTCGTCAGTGGGATGCAGCTGTTCCCCTCTAGGTACACAGAAGCAAGGGCCCATGCCAGGGATACCCTTCCACTTAGGGTGCACTTCTGTGTGCCTAGAGGGGAACATCTGCATCCCACTGACGAGGTCCACATAGACCGAAACGTACGTCTGGGGTTGTGCTGTTTCTCTTGTGCGGAGAGGATTTGCCTGACATTTCGGGGCTGGACTGCCTGTGGGTGGGACCAGACTGATGTGAATATGGAGATTTCCTCTCTGCAATGGCACATGGGAGCGAAAAACGTGACTTGAGCAGCACCTGAGAGGCCACACATGCCTTGAGCAAACTACTTCATTTTGCTCTTTCTCGGTGTGCGCTCGTCACAGTCTTTTGGTTTGTTGTCACACACAGAGACACACACACACATAGAAGTGAGTCATAAGGGGGTGACTTATGTGTCATTGTAATGAGTTTGTGTTTGTACTTATGCCTCCACTGTGGCATTTATTCATGTAGTTGAAATGCATGTGGTAATTGCAAATACTATGGTGGAAGGTGGATCGTACTGGCTTCCGGGGTGTGAGTGAGTGTGTGTGAGTGAGTGGCATTCATTCATGTAGTTGAAATGCATGTGGTAATTGCACATACTATGGTAGAAGGTGGATCGTGCTGTCTCCCGGGGTGTGAGTGAGTGTGAGTGAGACTATGGTGGAAGGAGGATCGTGCTGGCTCCCGGGGTGTGAGTGTGAGTGCGAGAGTGAGTGATTGCGTGTGAGTGATTGCGTGAGTGTGTTAGTGAGTGTGTGTGATTGAGTGAGAGTGTGTGAGTGTGAAAGTGTGTGAGTGAGAGGGTGTATGAGAGTGAGTGTGTGTGAGAGTATGTGTGAGAGTGTGTGTGTGTGAGAGAGTGAGAGTGTGTGAGTGAGAGTGAGTGAGTGTGAATGAGAGTGTGAGTGTGTGAATGAATGTGAATGTGTGAATGTGAGTGTGTGAATCTGAGTGAGAGAGTGTGTGAATTATTGTGAGTGTGCATGATTGAGTGTGTGTCAGAGTGTGTAAGAGAGTGTGAGTGAGAGTGTGTGTGTTTTTCTCTGATGTGTTTGTGTCTGTGGTGTAGGAGCGAGTGGCAGACATTTTGTTTTTTCAGTTACTTGGATAGTGGTGGGCGGGCTGGGTAGTGGGGGCAGGCCAACTCCCTGCATGATTTAAATCACTCCCCCATTGAATCACCCAATGGGAGCAGTAACTCCTCCTTACTTAACCCTTTGAGTGCCAGAGGGGTATGCAACGCATTGCTTTGCAATGTGTTGAGTGCCCATCTGGCACGCAAAGGGTTAAGTTGAGGTAACATAGCAATATAACACATAGTGGCTCTTCAGTTGAGGCAGAATAGCAATATGCTGAGGGAACAAATAGAAAGTGGTGTTTGAGGCTTGCCCTCTGTAACATACAGCAAAGCATCTCCCTCCCTTTAAGGAGAAAGGGCGGGAATCAGGAAGTGGAGGAGTGACAGTTGAAAACAGACAGTTAGTGAGGTTGACTGAAGAGATGAAAAGAGTTAAATAAAAGAGTTGCTATTAAGTTTATCCCTGAGTGTTTGTAGTTTATGGAAACATCACACCCTCATACTGAAACAGAGTGTATGGAGGGTTACAATTATCTGTGGGAGGTGAAACAGTGTGTTTGTGTGGTCATGATCCTGAGTGAGAGTGTGTGTGGACCAGGAGAAGTTATTGATATCCCCTACTTCAGAAGCGAGTGGCAGCTATATATTTTTTTGCCAGTTGGATAGTGGTGGGCGGGCTGGAGGGGGCGGGCCAACTCCCTGTATGATAAACATGCCCCCATTGAATCACCCAATAGGAGCAGTAAAGTCCCCATTGAATCACCCAATAGGAGTTGTGTCTCCTAATGAGACATAAATTATGTAATGAAGCAATCTGTTCAATGTGTGTTTGTTTTCTGAGGAGACATAAATTATGTTCGGTGTGTGAGGTACCATAAATTATGCAATGAGGCTTATTCTTTTATATATAGAGATTTGTCCTGAACATGGCCCTCACTACCTTCTGTTCTGATTAGATTCTCATACCTTCCAACATTTCAAAAAGCCAAAGAGGGACATTTTTGTTTTAGATAGGTTTTCTGGGGGTCTGAGTGGTAGGTAGGGCATAACCAATAATTTTTAGGTTATTTCATGACCTATTGACAGCTCTTTTAGTAACTGAATAAATAATTTAGTTCAAAACCAAAGTATTTTATTCACACAGAGTAATTTTTAAACACAAGTATTGAAGTTAAAACAAACATTAATGTGAGTTGTATTGCAGTGCAGCAATTTATACACTTAAATACACACCACCATACATCCCAAGTGTCCCTCTTTTAGACCTAAATCCCTCTGTCCCTCTTTCCCACTCAGATGTCCCTCTTTTTAGGCGATCAGACTGTGTTGTGTGTATCATACTGCTCTACAGCAATAAAAATCACATTATTGTTTGTTTAAACATCAGTATATGTTTTTATAAATTAGTCTGAGTAAATAAAATACTTTGGTCTTGTTATAACTCATTTATTAGGTTACACAAGGAGGTGTCAATAGGTCAGGAAATAGCCAAAAAATGCTTGGTAATGCCCATCCACCAGCCACGCGCCCCCCAGCAACACCCCCTAAAACACAAGTGTCCCTCTATGGCAATTTGAAATGTTGGGAGGTATGCACCACACAGTCTGATTTCCTAAAAGGAGGGACATCAGGGTATCAAAGAGGTACTCTTGCTCTTAAAGGGGAACTACCACCCCGCAATAACTTAAGCTTCACTGATTGCTCATCTGGCGACTAGCTGCTTAGTAGCGCTAGTCGCCAGAAATATTACCCGGTTCAGCTAGGGTTGCCACCCAGCCGGTATTTTACCGGCAGGCCGGTAAAAAATTGGCTTCTGTCCAATGTTAAGTCAATGGAGGGAATGCCATGGCCGGTATTTTTTTGAAGAAAAGGTGGCAACCCTAGGTTCAGCAGATATCGGCGTTTTACCGATGGTGACAGGAGCAGGAAGCACGGACGTCTCTTCACAGTGACGTCCGTGCGCCTGCGCTGTCAGTCCCTTTTGCACCGTGTGGTTCAAAAGGGACTGACAGCGCAGGCGCACGGACGTCTCTGTGAAGGGACGTCCGTGCTTCCTGCTCCTGTCACCATCGGTAAAACGCCGATATCTGCTGAACCGGGTAATATTTCTGGCGACTAGCGCTACTAAGCAGCTAGTCGCCAGATGAGCAATCAGTGAAGCTTAAGTTATTGCGGGGTGGTAGTTCCCCTTTAATGAGGGACACTTGGGAGGTATGGATTCTGAATGTCATGTGCTCTCATTCATATTTTGTGCAGCTCTGTGGAATATATTGGCTCTCAATCCTATATAATAAAAGGCCAGAAAGTTTGTCACAATGCAATCATGCACAGTAGGGACTGCCCGCGTTCCTCCAATCTCTACTGAGCATGATTGCATCGCGTGAGTGAGGCGGTGCAACCGCATGGAGCAGTGAGGTAACGGCAGTACGCAGAGCAGGTCCGGGTAATGTTAACCCTTTGAGTGCTAGATGGGTACGCAATGCATTGCAATGCGTTGCGTACCCCTCCGGCACTCAAAGAGTTAAAAGACCAGTCCTGCTCTGCGTACTGCCATTACCTCACTGCTCCACAGCCCGTGCACACGGACATTTACACTAGCAAATAAATAAATAATAATAATTATATTAAATGAACATACTGTTACATCACTGCCTTCACAGCCATATACACAGAGTGTAATCCCAAGTGAACAGACTTAACCGTTTCAGTGCCAGCAGGTGTCCAACTCAGAGGGCACTCAGAGTTAAATTCCATCAAAAATATCACAAGCGAAACGTGAAAGGATAAATGAAACCATTTCTGCCCCAAATGAGCAAACAAATATTTATTTCTAAATATAAAGGGACCTTTTCATGTAAAACAAATTTGGTGATTTTGAAGGAGCCATCAGTAGCACCTTTATGTTATGGAGTATTGTGTGAAAAACCTTGTCCAGGAATGAGTGTGACAATGTGAATGTATAAAGGCTTTTGAGTCATTCTTATTCTCCATTAGCTGTATTGTTTCAAACCTTACACCATGTTACAGTGGCATACAGTTTGGGAGCAGATTTACTATAATTTATGGTGCATCTTGCTATAATGTATGGCAACTTTTGAATGCATCACTTCTTAACCCTTTGAGTGCCAGAGGGGTACGCAACGCCTGGCACGAAAAGGATTAAAATGTATTTTCTTTTTTCAAACTTTGCCCAACTTGCACCTGCACTGTCATACGCACTAACGCTCACCTATCGCCACGCAGAGTCCCGTAGAGGGCTGTAACCATGGAGACCCGTGCATCAATCAGAAGGCTGACTTTTCCCGGGTTTCTAAGAGGAAGTGAAGCCAGTTTACCTCAGAGGTGGAGAGAGAGGTCTGAGGGAGTTGTTAGAGGGAAGAGTTGATCCTCTCAGGAGGCAGAAGCTGCATAGAGAGGCTATCCCATATAGGTAATATCGAGAAGCCACCTAGCATTAGTTTTAACTCTTTGAGTGACAGAGGGGTACGCAACGCATTGCACAGCAATGCGTTGCGTGCCCCTTTGGCATTCAAGGGGTTAAGCCAGGCCTCCCCTTGTGGTATAATTGACTGGAGAGCCACATTATTTATAAACTCCCCTTATTCCATGGCTGGGGAGCCACGTTACCTCTGAATTGGCTGGGAAATCACCTTATTATTATTATAAGGCAGCCCCCTCCGTTTTGTTAGGTGGCTGAGACCCACATTATTTGTCAGTTCTTCTCTTCGTCTAACAGTGGCTGGAGAGCCACATTATTGCCTAGCCTTTATATTTACTGATGGCTTGAAAGCTACATTATTATAGGCAGCAATCGATAGGATAGGGCTTTATTACTTAGTGTTAGATTAGATATAGGGTCAGTCAGGTGTTAAAGGAGGGTGACTCTTGTCACGCCTTAACTCTGAGTGCAACACAGGGGTATTCAACGTATTGCTCTGCAGTGCGTTGGATACCCCTCTGGCACACAAAGGGTTAATATCAGATATCCTGTGTCTCAGGGAGTGAAGGGCAGGAGGATCTCATGTAAGGTGACCACACATTCATTTAACACTTTGTGCTCCAAAGTGGTATCCTACAATGCAGAGCAATGTGCTGGATACCCCTCTGGCATTCAAAGGGTTAATTCAGGGACACTCATGAAAATATAATTCTGCAGGATGATAGAAATCAGTGTAACCTGAAGTGTGTTTTTTCATAAGCATCCTGATTTAACCCTTTGAGTGCTTTGCATTACGTAACCCTCTGGCACTCAGGGGGTTAAAGGGATATGTGGTCACTTTAACCTTATCAGGGGTCTAGCTCCCACCAGGCAGTAATTAGGAGATTTTGGTTGGAGACCTGTCTTCATGGGATCAAGCTCTCTTTCCAGCCAGAGAGAAGATATAGCCCTATGCAGCAGGAGGTACCCATTGGGATTTACCACACTAAAGGGGTAATCTTACCTCCACCTCAGTAAGGGCCACACCGGTGCACCAACATTTGTAAGGACACACAGGTACCTTGTGTGGTTAAGTGTATTTTTTGAGGGGATTCTACATTTGGTGGTGGGGACGGCATCATTTTGTAAGGGTGTATTGTTATTCAGCTGCTACAATTTCTAATGGTAAAGGTTTTACTATTTCACCTCTGTGTACATGTGGTACATTCCTGTAGCTACTGACTGTATTTACCCTGTCCATAGGCAAGTGAAGGCTCAGCCAAATCCGTCATTGCTCCAATTTCTCCTACTCAGAGGATCAGGACTCCATATAAACTACATGCGGGTGTCATTCAACACTGTGCCATTAACACTGGGGGAAGATACCAGGTGTATTTGCAATTTTCATTTATAAAACTAACTTTTGAGTTATTAGGATTTATAGAACATGTTAATTAATTCGTGTCCACTATGAACTTCCCATTAACCCTACATTACCTTTCCAGTTCATTGGCACTGAAAGGGCACTGATTTGCTACAATCCATTAAGCCTATGGGGAAAATGTGCATAGATACATTTAATAGTATTCAACAGACAGGGTGTCTGGGCTTAAATTTTTATTAAGACCAACAACTTGTTGCTCTGCTGGATTCAATCTCAACCTTGGTGAAAAAGCTGGGAACCAGTTCAGGAGAATAAAGAGGTGACCTTCCAGTCTTGGGTTTTATTGTGGACAATGTCAACCCATATGACATATATCCCTCCAATCAGCGATACTCCAATGGCAGTTGACAACAATTACTTATTTGGACTAAGAAGTGATTCGGCAATAAAAAAAAAAAAAAAATCACAAAATGATGTCCCATCTACAATGAATGAGTCTGTCTCCCACAAAGACCATAGATCCCACCACAATTACTGAGGCTTCAGTCACATATCTTCCTCCCCCAAAAACTGTAGCTATAATGATTAATCTCAAACCAGAAGTGAAGTTTCAGACAGTGACAGGTCACATCCAACAAGTGAGGCTTTGTGCCTATCAAAGACCATATTTCTTACAATATCATGTGAGGCTTCAATGACATATGTTCCGTCCCCATTGATATGGGCTAGTAATCATTGGTAAATAATGCTCGATACTGGTCTCATGCTTTAGCCTCAGGTCATGTTGCCTGCTTGGGCCGTGTATTAGCTGCGACCACTCTACTAGTAATGATGCAATTGTACTGCATGGTACACTAATAATGTATTAGTTTGACCCAAGGTGTAAGTCTTTTGAGAATCAAAATCCCCTGGTGCCTACAGAAACTGAAATCAACCAGTAAGTAAGACGTCAATGACACAAACTCAGCAACTGAAGCTTTGTCTCCCAAATAGATTTCACTGCATCATTTAAAGGGATAGTAATACTTCATTTTAACTTTATTTTATTTTGTAGGCATTAAAAAAACATGAAGAATGATATAAGTCTTATCTCTCAACCCTTTATGGTTTAAGAGATATTCACAAGCAAAGTGTCCCCCTCCCGCCCCTTTTACTGCTCAGCCAGGGCAGAAGGGAGGTGCCCAGGTAGACTGCAGAGAGGGACAATCTTCAATTAAGATAATGGAAAAACCTGAAAAGCTTGTCAAGGGGGGCAGGGATTTCATTGTTTTCATAGGAATAAGAGTGTCCCCTGCTGTTATCTGTCCAGTCTATGGACTGCATTCCACATCTGAGAAGAGATTGTTTACAGTAGGTAAAAGGGGCGGGAGGGGGAAATTTTGCTTGTGAATATCTCATAAACCATAAATATTTGAGATATAAGACTTATATCATTCTTCATGTTTTCTTAATGCCTACAAAATAAAATAAAGTTAAAACGAAGTATTACTATCCCTTTAAGGATCTAATGACAAGTGTACGGGCTGAGCCCGTATTTGTGGGAGGGGCTGAAGGGTTCTTAAGCCCGGCAGCCTCTCCTACGGAGCGACGCCTACCGCTTGTCCCCACCTCTTCCCACCCTCTCTTTACTCTTCACTCACTAGGCCGGCCCTCCAATCAGGCCGGCTGTATCGTCATCTGTACTGGGTCGCTAGGACCCAGTTTATGCCACTCCGTTCCTTATGCATTCTCTTAATTTAGAATCCTCATCATTACATCCCGTAGGCCCTGACCACAAATATATTTCCTTCAATAACTGCGGCTATAATTATCTTCTTCAGTAAATGAAGTCCGAATGAATACGGTTATTTTACTTAATGAGTGACTCTAGTTTCCTGTGTTTTTTGTGAGAAGATTGGGGAGATTTTTTAAATCTGGTGTCATGATATACGGTATGTGGAGTAAAAAATCTGTTTTTAAACATTCTGGGCGTTAACATCACCTTACTAACAGCATATTTATAATGATGCCCTCACTCATTTATAAATCAGACCTGACAATATCGCCAGTTACCATGACTTAAGGACAGTTCTTAAAAAAGGGCTGATCATTTTTTTTTATAAATCTCCAACAATATAGAATATTGTTGGAGCTTCAAAGCCCATGGTAAAGTGTCAAGTGCACTTTGTATGAAGCCTAAATTGTATTGAAGCCAGAGTTTTTTCTATGGCTGCAGCTTGCAGACTGAACGTGTTCTCTCTTCTAATGTGTAATTATTCCATTCTCTCCCTGTCTCTGCCTAATCAGATTCTTTTCAGTTGCATCTGCAGCTGAGTGACCCCCTTGGCTTCAGCACCTCAGTCCCAATGGCTGGTTATGACAAGTGGGTGGTGTTTGCTCACACCAGTACCTCCAACAGCATCTTGCTTGAACTGCAAGTGCTTTCATAGTGTAAGCAACCATTGACCAGCTAGGGATGATGGGAACTGTAGTCCAACAGGATCTGTAAAAACACTGATTACCACCCCTGTCTTTCACAACAATAATATGAAACATCTGACAATCTTCATATGTGTATTTAAATAAATGTCAATGGGATTAACATATGAAACTGTCAAATATGATTTCTACTTATTTAGACATTGTTGTCAACACAAAAATTACCAGTACCATGATAATGGGCATTCATGTTACATTGTATCACCACCTGTTCATGGTATTACATAGTGAGGGGATAATAGATAACATTGGCAGGATAGGAAGTTTGAACAGTAGAACAGCCACTACTATTCCAAAACATTATAATCAAACAGAAACATGAAAAATGTGCTTTACTTAAAGGGAACTGTGTCTTAGTATTAAGTGTCTTATCGAAGACACATCTAAGTAGGCACCCTTCATACTTAATTCAGTCTATCTATTTATATATATATATGTTGTATTATATCTGCAGTTTCCCCTATAAAATGATCTCTGTTGAAGTCTGCATCTAAGTCACACCTCCTCACAACAAAAACTGACTTCAGGAGATATGAAAGCTGTGTACATGTATGGCTCTATATAAATAAAGATACATACATACACGAATGGCTCCTATAAGACTCCTACCAAGGCAAGTCCTTCTGTTACACAGAGAAATTATATAGCTATACCTGACTGCTCAGAGTCGGATCATGGGCAAGGCGACCTAGGCGCCTGCCTAGGGCCCGGCGACTTCTGGGGGGGGCCCTCTGTCCCAAGCCCAGCCAATAATTGTGAGTGCTACTTCTTCCCTCCCTGCATGCATGTCCAAAGTCCTGGGACGCTTCCTGTGTGACACATCGTGCGAGAAGTCCTGGCATGCTGTCTGTCACACAAGAGCATGTGTGTGCACTGTTGGCCAGAAAAACCCAAAACTGCTCCATACCTCTGGCGCGCTGCTTGGCCGTTGAGTAGCAGGAGCAGCAGAAGTGTGAACCGTATGCACTTGGTGAGTCTCAGTAGACTGGCTACAGAGGAGTGAGGATACTTTTAAGTCCAAATAAAGTGCTATATCTATCTATCTATCTATATCCTATATAATAATTCGCTAAAACGTTTGTAACGCCACAATTATGCACAGTAGAGACTGCTGCGCATGCTGCAGTCACACGCAGTAGAGACTGCCCGCGCCACAGCTGATACAGAGCGGGGTGCTCCGAAGGCTGTGGCCCGTGTAATGGGCTCTTCAACTAGTATATATATATATATATATATATATATATATATAAATAAATATAAATAAAAGAAGACTTTGTGCCTGGCAAAACACACCCGGGGTGGCAGTAAGGTGGAGTTACTGCTCTCCCTGGGTGATTCAATGGGGTGTGATTTTTGGCCCACCCCCACTATCCAGCCCACCCACCACTATCTAAGGCTGAAAAAAAATGGCTGCCACTCACTCCTACACCACAGACACATACACATGCCCCCCACACACTGGCAGACACATACAAACATATACACACACTCATACGGAGACAGACATACATGCATGCTCAGCAGCTGAGGATGATGGGAACTATGTTCAAGCTACAGCTCTAAGGCCATGGTCCAAATCTGTATTATGCATCAGGGTTCACAGCACATAGATACAAGGTTATGGGCTTGCTACAATAAACCACTCATATGCAGCTTCTTCATTCCCTGTCTGTGACCCTGCACAGCCCTACCTATTACTACAAGTGAGCCTATTTCTAACCAATCAGCAGGCAGGATGCTGAGGAACTGACTTGCTAGCACAGAGAAGCTGGGAAAGTGTAACAATGGCAGAGACATGATCAGGCAGTGCAGAGCAGGGCTTCAGCTGAGCTGGTAAGTGGCAGAGACATGGTTGGGACTGTATTTATGTATTGCACAAAGAGAGAGAAAGAGGGCAGATTGTTTGTTAGTCTGTCTGTAAGTAGAGGTGCCAGTTCCTGCAATATTCTCCATGCTGTACATAGCTCACTGTATAGCATGTATAACAAACTATTTATATATGGTCTGGCACTGTATAGTATACAGTCTGCATGTGTCTGTGTATAAGGACTGGCACTATACAGTATAGGAGGGACAGTCCCTGTTTGAGACCCAAATCCCTCTACTTCTCTATTTAGGACATCACACTGTGTGGTGTATATACCAGTGTATCAGATTGCTCCATATCAATAAAACCCACAGTAATGTGAGTATAAACTTCTGTATGTATCTTATAAATTAGTCTATGTAAAAAATACTTTCATCTTCTTCTAATTCATTCATTTACACAAACAGTAACTTAACCATTTCAATGCCAGAGGGGTATGCAATGCATTGCTTACCCCCTGGCACTCAAAGAGTTAAAAATTCTCTAAAATACACCACCAGCCATGCCCCTAGTAACACCACCTAAAACACAAGTGTCCCTCTTTGGCCATTTGAAATGTTGGGAGGTATGTTAATTACACTGCTCACACTGTATGTATGTATGTTCTGCTTTGCATCTGTGTGTCACTGTTTGTGTATGTCAGTGCATGTGTGTGTGTATGTATGTGTGTTGCATGCTTCTCTATCTATCACTGTGTGTCCCCCTGTATATGTGTGTGTTTGCACATGTGTCTGTGTATCACTGTGTGTACCTTTCTGACACGTACACCCTACGCCATATTTCACTATCATAACATTTATTAAAAAAAAAACAAAAAAAAACATTCCCTGCATAACATGACGGGAAACGCCAACCCATATTGCTAGTATAATATAAATATATATATATGAATGGAGATATAATTATATACAGTACTAGCAATTTGGGAAGACGTTGCCCATCATGTTATGCAGGGAATGTTTTTTTTTTTTTTTTAGTAAATGTTATGATAGTGAAATATAGCGTTGGGTGTACGTGTCAGAAAGGTGCACACAGTGATACACAGACACAGGCGCAAACACACACATATACAGGGGGACACACAGTGATAGAGAAGCATGCAACACACATACATACACACACATGCACTGACATACACAAACAGTGACACACAGATGCAAATCAGAACATACATACATACAGTGTGAGCAGTGTAAGCAACATACCTCCCAACATTTCAAATGGCCAAAGAGGGACACTTGTGTTTTAGGTGGTGTTACTGGGGGCGTGGCTGGTCATGTATGTTAGAGAGTTTTTAACCCTTTGAGTACCAGGGGGTAAGCAATGCATTGCATACCCCTCTGGCATTGAAATGGTTATTATTATTATTATTATTATTATTCTTTATTTATATAGCGCCAACTAATTCCGCAGCGCTGTACAATTGGGGAATAGACATACAGTGGTATTAAATAGTACAATCAGATGTGTAGAACAGGAGGATCAGAGGGCCCTGCTCGTGAGAGCTTACAGTCTAGAGGAAGGTAGGTTTGATACAGAAGGAGTAAGTGCTATTGTGTTTAAGTGCCTCCTGCCACATGAACTGCCAGTCAGTGGGTGGGAGTGAGAAGTGCCATTGAGTGCAGTAGTCCGTGCAAGGGGTGAATCTTGGTGATGATGTTTATGGAGGCAGTTGATAGGCCTCCCTGAAGAGGTGAGTCTTCAGGGAGCGTCTGAAGATTTGAAGGCTGGGGGAGAGTCTAATGGGGCGGGGGAGGGAATTCCACAGCTCAGGTGCAGCACGGGAGAAGTCCTGTAGGCGGGAGTGGGAGGATGTAATAAGAGCTGTGGAGAGCAGAAGGTCATGTGCAGAGCGAAGATGGCGGGCGGGAGTATATTTGGAAATGAAAGATGAAATATAGGGGGGTGCAGTGTTAGTGAGGGCTCTATAAGTTAGCACCAGAGTTTTGAATTTGACTCTGTATGCTAACGGGAGCCAGTGTAGGGACTGACAGAGGGGTGTGGTGTTAGAGAAGCGATGAGTGAGGTAGATTAGTCTTGCAGCAGAGTTCATTATGGACTGTAGCGGGGTTATTCGGGTGAGAGGCAGGCCAATTAGTAAAGAGTTACAGTAGTCAAGACGGGACATGATGAGTGTTTGGATTAGAATTTTGATGGTTGAGTTACTCTTTCTGTAAGTGAATGATTTAGAAGAAGATGAAAGTATTTTTTTACACAGACTAATTTAACAGATATATACAGAAGTTTATATCCACATTACTGTGGGTTTTATTGATGTGGAGCAATCTGATACACTGGTATATACACCACACAGTGTGATCTCCTAAACAGAGGAGCAGGTGGATTTGGGTGTCAAACAGGGACTGTCCCTCCTATACTGTAGTGCCAGTCCTTATACACAGACACATGCAGACTGTATACTATACAGCAGAGGTTCTCTCAACCCATGCCCTCAGTGGCCACTAACAGGCCAGGACTTAGGAATTTCCCTGCTAGAACACAAGTGTGTTGATCAGAGGCTCAGTCGTATTGATTAACTCACCTGTGCTCTTAAAAGGAAATTCTAAAATCCTGACCTGTTAATAGCCACTGAGAGCACAGGTTGATAACCACTGCTATGCAGTGGCAGACCATTGTAGAGAATTTTAACCCTTTGAGTGCCAGGGGGTAAGCAATGCATTGCATCCCCTCTGGCACTGAAATGGTTAAGTTACTCTTTCTGTAAGTGAATGATTTAGAAGAAGATGAAAGTATTTTTTTACACAGACTAATTTAACATATATATTGTCAGGATCACGGTTACCTGAGTTGCTGTCTGTCTTTCTGTGCTCCTCCTCCTTAGGTTCGTTGCTCGATTATTCGTGCTGACTCTGTTTGCTCCGTTGGGATTGTTTTGTCTTGGTGCTGACTTCTGGCTTTGTTGGACTCAGATTATCTGCCTGCCGATTTTGTTCCTGTTGCTCCTGGTTCCCCTGGCTTTCCTCGACCGCTGTCTGCCTTCTTTGATGTCCCAGACACCCCCGGTAAGACTTGGCTTGCTTGACTACTCGTTGCTTGCTGCTACCAGTGTGCTCCGGTGCCTTGGCTTGTCTGTCCTTGTCGGTTCCCAGGTGCATAGCTCTGCGCTCCTCCCTGGTCTCCCAGCCACTCTTCCACTGCCGTGTGGTTCCCGTGCTCTTACCTGGCTGCATTCAGGTCTGGTGAATCTCGTTGCAGGGTGTATTCGGCCGTGGACCCTCTGCCTGCTCACTTCCGCCTGTTTCTCCATTTCTGAGTTCTGGATTCCGTTGGCTATCTGCCCGCTTGCCTCTTGCGGTCAGGTCTCGCTGCGGGGATGGTCCTCTGGCTGGCAGGTTTTGTCCCTCCTGAAGGTTTCATCTGGGGAACTTATTCCTCCAGCTCTGGGACCGGGTTTGGGAGTGCTCTAGGCTAAGATTGGTCTGTGGCTCCGTGCCTATTGGTTCGGATCACCCTAGCCCCTCATCGGTTCGGCCAGGTAAGTGAGTACCATTTCTTCCTTCCTGAGATTCAGGGAATTGGGTCCTGGTGCTTTTCTATGCTCTTTGGGAGGGGCCTTTGGCTGTTGGCATTCTGTGTCCAGAGTGGGCCCTTGCCACTTTGGCTCTGCGCTGCTACCTCCCCTTTGGAGGCTGAGGGTTCTGGTATTGGGGCTGAGTGGTCTCTCTCTCTACCAGTCTTAGGAGTTTTGGTGTGGTTTGGTGGGTTTCTGTCCGGTCTGGGTTTCCTGGCTAGGGTATTCTCCTGCGCCTTTGGGGTCCGCTTAGCAGGGGGTCCTGCTGATTTGTTCCTGCCTCCTCCGGTTCCTGTCCAGTGGATTTGTCTCCCGTATGGTCCCAGAAGAGTTCCCGTTTGCCTTCTAACTCCTGGGTTGGGATCTCGGTCCTGTTCTTCTTACACCTCTTCTCTGCATTTGGATCCAGGCCTAGGAAAGGGAAGTACAGCGTGCCCTTGCCCCCATTCAGGTCAGGGTCCCGGCTCAACCAGGGTCGGACATCTGGCTTCGCGGCCACCACCTTTACTTACGGCTACGGCCGCAGCAAGGGGGTAGGGGCAGCTGTCAACGCTCCCGAGCTACGCCCTCTAGCATCGCACCCGAGCTTCATACTGAACTTCTGAAGACTTTGTGACATATATACAGAAGTTTATACCCACATTACTGTGGGTTTTATTGATGTGGAGCAATTTGATACACTTGTATATACACCACACAGTGTGATCTCCTAAATAGAGGAACAGAGGGATTTGGGTCTCAAGCAGGGACTGTCCCTCCTATACTGTATAGTGCCAGTCCTTATACACAGACTGTATACTATACAATGCCAGACCATATATAAATAGTTTGTCATACATGCTATACAGTGAGCTATGTACAGCATGGAGATGATTGCAGGAACTGGCACCTCAACTTACAGACAGACTGACAAACAATCTGCTCTCTTTCTCTCTCTTTGTGCAATATATAAATACAGTTACAACCATGTCTCTGCCATTTACCAGCTCAGCTGAAGCCCTGCTCTGCACTGCCTGATCATGTCTCTGCCGTTGTTCCACTTTCCCAGCTTCTCTGTGCTAGCAAGTCAGCTCCTCAGCATCCTGTCTGCTGATTGTTTAGAAATCAGCTCATTTGTAGTAATTG
Source organism: Rhinophrynus dorsalis (assembly GCA_037306005.1). Lineage (NCBI taxonomy): Eukaryota > Metazoa > Chordata > Amphibia > Anura > Rhinophrynidae > Rhinophrynus > Rhinophrynus dorsalis. The sequence goes on from CM074722.1 coordinate 486,859,151, forward strand.
GCAGGGCTGTGCAGGCTCACAGACAGGGAATGAAGAAGCTGCATAATACAGATTGGACCATGGCCTTCCAGCTGTAGCTTGAACATAGTTCCCATCATCCTCAGCTGCTCAGCGTGCGTGTGTGTGTCTCTGTATGAGTGTGTGTGTATGTGTGTATGTGTCTGCCAGTGTGTGGGGGGCATGTGTGTGTCTGTGGTGTAGGAGTGAGTGGCAGCCATTTTTTTTCAGCCTTAGATAGTGGTAGGCGGGCTGGATTGTGGGGGCGGGCCAAAAATCACACCACCATTGAATCACCCAATGGGAGCAGTAATCCTCTTTACTGCCACCCTGGTTGTGTTTTGCCAGGCACAAAGTAAGTCTTTTATATATATATATAAATATATATGAAAGAAAGCGAAGAAATACAGCATAACTAGGGATACTATCATTAGTCGAACAATTGGGGCGATCTGTGTTAATCCCTTACTGTATTAGAGACTCGTTCTGTGCCAGGAGGTTTGCAAGGACACTAAAAATTTACTTTTATTTAGTAGTAATACTTACAACGAAAAACCCTAAATTAAAAACATAATACACGGACCACTTGGATTCCAGATTACCTGTGTATAAATTGGTGCTCTATTAGAGAACAAAGCAATTTGGCTGATTGGAGTATTCACACTGCTGTCAGTTGTTTTATTCAAAAGTTATAACAGTTCAAATAATCAGGAAATGAACTGCAGTGTGATTACTTCCTGTAATTTCTAACTGACAGGATGCAACTATTAGTTTCTATCACATTCTATGGAGAACTGGTTGTCATGACTTGCCGCTCAAATAGAATGTAACATAATAACTGATTGGAATTTAACCACTAGAGGCACTGTTAATAATAAAAAAAAACCACAACATTAGTATAAACTATAATAACTATTGAAATATGCATCTCTCAGCAGTAGGAGCATCTTTGTTTTACTCAACAGTAAACACCCTACAATATATGTTATATATTAAAATTTCATAAGAATCTTAATCTGTTCCTAAGCATTTCAGGCATTAACATCAGCTTAATACTAATTATATTCCTATTCTTTTATAAATTAGACCTGACATTATCTCCAGTTGTCATGGCTTAATGACAGTTCTTAAAATAGTACTAAAATTTTTTTTTTTCTATAAATCTTCTCCCCATGTTCCTTGAGAGAATCAGCTACGACACACCAATGAGGCCCATATAGGCCAAAACGTACATCTATGTTTCTCTTGTGCAGAGAGGATCTGCCTGACATTTAGGAGCTGAATTGTCTGTGAGTGAGACCATTCTGATATGAATATGGAAATTTTGTCTCTGAGATGACACATGGGAGCAAAAAAACATGACTCGAGTACCACTGATAGGCTACCATGCCTTAGAATAAAACATTTCATTTGTTCGTTCTCTGCCACATTCTTTTTTTGAAGGTGTTTGAAAAAGCAGTCAGTTACATCCAAACACTGTTTTATGATCTGCGCCATAGATGGCAAATAAAACTTTCCCTTGGAGAGGTCTCCAAGGCATTAATGGGGTCAAAATCCCATTTAAATCAATGTGAATTTTTAGAAAACGTTAATTTAATATGTCTATTAAAACATCAGTCAGACACTGAAATGCAGGGACACCATTGATCTATGCAGATCTTGTACATCAAAGTAAGAACGTGTAGGTTTAGGCCAATCAATAAGAGTATAATAGTTCCCTCGTATCACGTCTTTGATCTCTGGCACTTAATGAGTTTATAAAAGAAAAAGGGAAATAAGTAGTTTCATTGATTTAGATAAAAAAGTTTAAACCCTTGAATGCTATAGAGTTCTCTAAGGCATTACAATACTGTGTATCTTAGAGAACTTAGTATGATTAAAGGGGGCTTATGCACTAAAGTATGATAATGAAGTGATAAAATGGAGGTGACTTCTCCTGTGATATCGCTTCTCCAGTTCCTATGTTATTCTATGGAACCTATGCACTAAGCTCTTCAAAGTTGGAGAAATGTTAGTACATTGGCTCCACAGAATAACACAGGACTTGGAGAAGTGATATCACCTGAGAAGTCATCTCCACTTTATCACCTCTTTATCACACTTTAGTGCATAACCCCCCAAGGAGTTAAATGTACCATTTAAATCAATTATACTTTTTATGTATCCAATTTTTCTTATTATTACCTAATAACACAGTTGATGGGGCTGAAAAAGACATTCATCCATCAAATTCAACCTTTGCCATATCAACCTTGGTTTTCCTGATCCAGAGCAAAACCAAAACAGCAAAAAAAATAGAACAACAAAATGAAACATTGATGCCATTTAAATTATGTGTCCAAATGAATAAAAATTCCTTCCTGGCATTTCAGTATCTCCCTGGACCAACATCCTAACTGCAGTGTATCAACTAGCATAAATCTTGATATTGTTCTTAACTCAGAATTCTCTATATTGTTCTAAAAAGGTATCCATTACTTTTCTGAAAGTACAGTATCTGCATACCTGGGAACTTTACCCTCTTGAGCCCCCGCAGACAGCTCATGTTTTGTGACGAGGGGGATACAAATTACATGATTGGCATCATGAATGGCATGTGGCTTATCATTCTAGTGCCATAAAGTTGGTGGAAAGGAGGAGAAGTAGGTGGAAGTGGGTGAAACAGGGTGGGCAGAGTGTCAGTGAAAACTCACCACCACCACCGGAGAAACAGCCTCTGTGCCCGGAGATTGGCAATTAACTCTAAAAACTGGATTCCCTGGGGCAGCTCTGGATATTTCCTAGGCCGAGTATCTGCTAAAACAGCTTCCCAAGGCAAAGAATCCCACATCCTTTCTGCCCTTATATCAGCATAGATAGGGAACATATATCGGCAAAATTGGAACAGTACTGGGGAAAACAAGATATTAGAAAACAGTATACTCAGTCCTTCCTAACCTTAAAAGGATATTTGTAACAGTTTTATATACACTTAGAAACGGAAGGTTTTGGTAAAACACAGTTTTATTAAATCACACAGAATAATAGTAACCCTCACGGGTCCAGCATATAGATACAATATGACGCTGACACAGGACAGGTTACAATAAAGTAAATAACCCACACAGGTCCAGTATATGTAAAACAATATACAATACTGACACAGGTCAGGTAAAGTTCGTATGATTCAGTGAGACAATGGCAGATAGGTACTATTAGGCCAGGAAGAGCAGATAGGCCCTAATAGTGGAAGGCCCAGAGTACACTCTCTATGCAGAGAGTGACAAAATAGCGACTGTATCCACCAAGGAACAAGCGGAGCCCAGGATGTGCGACTGGCTACTGGAGCACCAGAGGTAGGCAGCAACTGGAGGTGCAGTGTAACACCAAACCGGGACTGTAACTCAAATGCACAGCACCGGGAGGTGCAGTGTAATGTAAACCGAGACTGCAATAGATTGTGACCCAAGTGCACAGCACCGCCCCGCAAGGAGTTAATGAATGCTTCGGTCTGAGGCAACTGCAGATGGAATAACCGACTGAGGCGCCCAAGAGTAACCCAACCACAGGTATAGCAGCAAACAGACCAAGTGTACCGTGGTGCAGCCGGAATCTCCACACCGAAGAGAGAGAACTAGGCACAGGAGTGATCGGGTTACAGTAAGACCTGCCTGAGCAGTAACCGAGGCAACCGGAGGTCTAGTCAGACCGAGAGAGTGAGCACCGGCTACAGCCCCCAAACCGGATTCCGGAATGAGTGCGAACCGGGTTGTAACACAGAGCAGGAACTTAGCCAATCCAGGTCGGTACACAGAGCAGGAACTTAGCCAATCCAGGTCGGTACACAGAGCAGGAACGTCAGCCAAGCCGAGTCGGTACATGGAGCAGGAACGTCAGCCAATCCGGGTCGGTACACAGAGCAGGAACATAAACAGGCAGAGTAATCAGGCAGTCCGGGTCATGCACAGGAATCATACGATTATAGCGGAACAAGCGCTAGCAACAGGAACACCACAAAAGGGCACTGCAGAAGTGACAGGACTGAGTATTTAAGGGCTGTCACTGGGAGAAGCAACAAAACGTTAGCCAATAAAAAGGTATTAGGAAGAAGCAAAGTGACAGAATGTCGCCAGCATAGCACGGGCACCGTGATAATAGCAATACTTCGTTGTGTCTTTATTTTATTTTGTAGGCATTAAAAAAACATGAAGAACGATATAAGTCTTATGTCTCAAACCTTTATGGTTTGAGAGATATTCACAAGCAAAGTTTCCCTCCCACCTCTTTTTTCCTACTGTAAGCCATCTCTTCTCAGATGTGGAATCCAGTCCATAGACCAGACAGATAACAGAAGGGCACAATCTTCTTCCTATGAGAACAATGAAAGCCCTGGCCCCCTTGGCAGGTTTTTCCCTTATCTTAATTGAAGATTGTCCCTCTCTGCAATCTACCTGGGCACCTCCCTTCTACTCTGGCTGAGCAATGTTACATCAGTAAAAGGGGCGGGAGGGGGATACTTTATCATTGAATTACTCTTGTACTACAACTCTGACAGAATTGAAATAACACTCTCCAAAGTCCAAATACTATGATGATTAATTAGAGCTGCTTTTATTATGAAACATTACTATCCCTTTAAACTCAGCACAATACATAGATCAGAGTGTGCTGGTGATTAAAACAAATGCAAATTACAAATAAATTACAGGGAAAATAAATTCTATTTTGTCCTTAGATATAATGCTAAACATTAATTTAAATAGACTTTCCCTATGGATAGTTCTTTGGGCACGCTCTCTGTTGCTGCTTGTCTTTGTAGTTTGTCGCAATTCAATCTCCAGAAGATGATTATCATGTAACAATATGAGAGGGCAAGACAGCACAAGAAAATCTAAGTGTGGTAATTTTAATTGAGTCAAAATAGTAAAAGAAATTGGACATAAAAACAGATAAAAAAAAACATACACAAGAAATATATCGATCCTCTAAATAAGGAAATCAAAATAGATAAAAGGTATGGTGTAAGGCATACAAATAAAATTAGATAGACTCTGACTTATGTTAAACGAAGTATATACAGAGAGCAGCAAGCTAGACAAATCTCATATATACAGGTGTTCAGTCCACACTAAGCATACATGTATAGAGCAATGAGGGGTGTAGTTAAAGGGATAGTAATGTTTCATAACAAACAGCTCTAATTAATCTTCATAGTATTTGGGCCATGGAGAGTGTTATTTCAGTTCTGTCAGAGATGTAGTACAAGAGTAATTCCATGATGAAGTATCCCCGTCCCTCCCCTTTTACTGATGTAACACTGTTCAGCCAGATCAGAAGGGAGGTGCCCAGGTAGAGCGCAGAGAGGGACAATCTTCAGTTAAGATAAGGCGAAAAACCTGAAAAACTTGTCAAGGGGGGCAGGGCTTTCATTGTTTTCATAGGAGATTGTGCCCTTCTGTTATCTGTTTGGCCTTACAACCAGGTTCCATATCTGAGGAGCAAGGGCTTACACTAGTAAAAGGGACGGGAGAGGGAAACTTTATCCTTCAATTACTCTTGAACCACAATTCTGACAGTATTGAAATAGCACTCTCCATGGCCCAAATACTATGAAGATTAATTGGAGCTGCTGTTTTTGTGAAACATTACTATCCCTGTAAGTGAGGTCCTCCTGGACCACTTAAAAACAACTAGAGGGACAATGTATACAGTGGCCCCTTACATTCAGATTTTAATAAAGTTGCATTCAGTAAGTTCCAATCCTCTAAGCAAGTAAATGTGGCCGCTTACTTGAATCCCATGAAGGGTCTTTACATGTTTAGTAGTTAAAATGTTGGTTCTTTTTTCCTCTCTTCTTCCATCTTGCTCCGAGATAATGCTGTGTGTCTTAAGGTGTATCTGGTCCTTGTGCGTTCTCTGGTCAGCACCCTGTTCTTTCCGATTGCAGGCTGCAGGCTATTACTTCAACGCGTTTCAGCGCATAGATTTGCTCCTTTCTCTGGAAGTGTGATGTTTACCCATGTCTCTTTCCCTACTTTATTAGGTCTTTGATCAATCATCAGCATTAGGGGGAAAGTTCAAAGGTACCAGAGCATGATTAAATGGCACATTATCATGAATGATAGAAAATAAAATGAAAAAATACAAAATAAAAGTTAAAAAAGCAAACTAAAATGCAGTAGCGTGCTGTGTTGTTAAATCACTGCATTTCTGATTTTGAGTGGATAATATATATTAATTTTCTATTCTAATCCGATGATGTTTAATTTCTATTATGTTCTCTGGGCTTTGTCACTTTAATTTTATTTAGAATAGATGTTTGATTAAAAAAGAAGAAATTATGTGGTGGTCCCTTAACCTAATTAATTTCCTCATTGATTCCTTTTGGTGTAATATTTGTTTCATTGGTATTAAATTCATCCAGAAATATAGCTAGATGTAAAAATTGGATTTGTGAAAGTCCTTACATGGGTATGAGATTTATTTTTGATCTCCCTGAACCAACATCCTACCTGCAGTCTAACAACTAGCATAAATTAAAAAGGTATCCAGTACTTTTCTGAAAGTACAATATCTTCATACCTGGGAACTTTACCCTCTTGAGCCCCTGTAGAGGACTCATGTTCTGTGACAAGGGGGGTGCAAATGACATGATTAGCATTATAAATGGGGTGTGGCTTAATTGTGTGGGTGTGGTTTATCACCCTGGTGCTATAAAATGGACGGAAAGGAGGAGAAGTAGGCGAAAGTGGGTGGAACAGGGTGGGCAGAGTGTCAGTGAAAACTAGCCTAGATAGGGCACATATATGGGCAAAATTGGAACAGTACTTGGGAAGATCAGATATTACATGTTTCTGTGTTGCCTTCATGAAAAAAACACATTAAAGTGTTTCTGTGTAGCAACATTAGCTAAAACTGTTAGATGAGTGCTGACTATCTTCACTGACCCTGGTATGCCCTGATACTCTTAGAGCCATATGTTCAAAAGGAAATTTTAGAATTTCTGGGGCAAAATGATAATCGATAGAGGAAAAATAAAAATTCCAAAAGTCTCCTTTGAGTTCAATGGGGATTTTAAGCCCTTGCATGTTAGAGCAGTGTCCAGTGTATTGTCATACAATGTAATGAAGACCACTCTAGAATATAAGGGATTAAAGTCCCCATTTAAGTCAATTGGACAGTTTAGTTCTTCCCTACAGTGCAGTTAGTTTGGCCCAGAATTCCTGCACTTCTCATTAGCTCCTTAAGGACCGACGACAGTCCTGGCACGTCATGAGTTTTGTGTTCACAATAGGGAGTGCTGTGATCACTGCGGGAGTCTAGAACTGACTGCTCCAAGACCGGAGCGGTCAGTTTCAGCCTCTCGTTCAGTGAGCCAGTACATGTGATCAGTCACTCGTGCCAGCACACCAAATGACGTCTATGGGTCCTTAAGGGTGATCCAACCCCATGAGCGCCAGATGTTAAAGGGTTACAACTAGGGGTGCCTTGAAATTTCGGTAGCTGAAATGTTTCAGCCGAAAATGGCATTTTCGGCAAAAAGCCGAAATAAAAAAAATGGCCTAAAATCTGTGGAGGCAAGAAATAGTAAGTACCTTCACCAAAGCTGTGGGCAAGCTGGCAAAAAAGTACTGGCAGTTCAAGCACATTGCACAACAGCTGATCCGGATGACATCTGGATCTGTCATTCTCCCTGTCAGAGGTCATGCTCCGGTTCCTGTCTCACTTCAGGTTCCAAAATAATACAATTACCCCAAAAACTATTTTAAAAAAGGTGGGTGAAAAAAAAAAAAAGTTCGGTTTCGGTTTTTGGCCAAGTGCATCATGAATTTTCGGTTTCAGCTCAGAATTTTCATTTCGGTGCACCCCTAGTTACAATTTACAGTTGTTAGACGTGAGTCACCACTATGTCCTGCACAGACCATAGCTGCAGGCTATGTAATGAAGACACAGTACAACATGCTTTTACAGTTGTGAAACTGATATTTGTTGATGAAGACAGAGAAAATAAGAATTGATAGCTCAAATGAAAACTCAATTCCAAGAAAATAGCTATAAGAACCAAATTAGTTTTGTGCAAAATGTAACTCTATGGATGCTAGAGACTTCTTCAATGCATTGCAAATCAATATGTTGTAGACATCTCTAGCATGCAAGGGGATGAAACAGAAAACAACATTAAGCAACTAAGAACTATATTTAACTCCATGGATTTCAGAGATGTCTGTGATGCATTGTGAGCCAGGGGTTAAAAGAAAGAGATTAATAGTTATATCAGTTATAATTTCCCTTTTATTTTCCTTTTTCTTAATGTAACAGAAAAGACAGATCTTTTCTACTCACAAAAAATTATGCCCTTTGGGTTTTAAGGTCAAATTTAAGAAATTTGTAATTGAAATTTGCAATGCAAATATGCAACAACATCTAATTTATACAATGATTCAGTCATAACTGTAATTTTTCCCTCTGCATACATAAAGCCACAGTGTAAAAAAAAATCACACGTAGGGATATGTTACGATATTTAATAATGTTTAAAAATGCAGATTCTACTTAAAGGGATAGTAATACTTCGTTTTAACTTTATTTTATTTTGTAAGCATTAAAAAAACATGAAGAATGATATAAGTCTTATCTCTCAAACCTTTATGGTTTATGAGATATTCACAAGCAAAGTTCCCCTCCCTGCCCCTTTTTCCTAGTGTAAGCCATCTCTTCTCAGATGTGAGTCTGGTTGTATGACAGGACAGATAACAGAAGGGGACAATTTCTTTGTATGAAAACAATGAAAGCCCTTCCCCCCTTGACAAGTTTTTCAGCTTTTTCCCTTATCTTAATTGAAGATTGTCCCTCTCTGCAATCTACCTGGGCATCTCCCTTCTGATGTGGTTGAACAGGGGGGGATACTTTGTTTGTGAATATCTCTTAAACCATAAAGGTTTCAGAGATAAGACTTATATCATTCTTCATGTTTTTTTAATGCCTACAAAATAAAATGAAGTTAAAATGAAGTATTACTATCCCTTTAAGTAAATCAGGGATAAGAAGTTGTATGTATAAAGTGCATCAGTTCTGAGGCAAACCAACATCAGTACAGGAGACAGACATTCACTTTGATTTAAATGGAGTTTTTAACCGTTTGGATTGTAGCGAAATCTCTAATGCGTTGCAAAAGCAATACGTTGGAGATCTTTCTAGTATTCAGAGGGTTAAAAGTCCCAGCTAAATCAATGAATATTCGGGAATTTGTTTTTTTATTTGTGCTCTGTAGTGCAGTTGGATTGCTCCAGAACCGGTACACATTACATGATTCTCAGTATATTATATTATGCATGTTTCATATACTTCTGCTTCACATTGAAGCTTATTGGTATAGGCCAAGTGTACATTGTGACGCACACGATCAGGGCTGGATTTACATTCCAGGCATCCCTAGGCAAAGCAGTATAGGTGCCCCTAGTCCCACCCATAGCCACACCCCAACTCCTCAGTCCCATCCACTATTTCCTGGCACAGAAAATACCCATGGCCTATAACAAGCAAGGACAATAAATAATAATAATAAAAAAGCTTTAACCCCTTGGGTGCTGTAAAGATCTACAATGCATTGTATAACTCTCTGGCACTTGAAAGGGTTAAAAATACATAAAAATTAAATAATAAGTAATAATAATAAAATTAATAATCATTCAAAAAATGTCTGCCAGAGGGGTTTCCAACACATTGCTTTGGACTGAATTGGAGAACTTGGATCTTACTAGCACCAGTTGCGGAGAAGGGAGAATACAGGCACAGCTTGCTGTCTATAGGGGTTGGGACCTCGATTTGCACAAAGCCCAGGATGGACTAAATGTGAGTGTAATTATTGCTGTTTTTTTACCTTGTATATTGCTTAATTAAACTACTACACTTAGATATTTTGTCCCTGTTCTTTGTCTTGTTTGTGTACTCTTTTCCTCCAGGAGTCATTTTCTTTGGGGTGGGCAAGGCCACCTATGTTTGTAGCAGCATCAAGACTTAGGACTGAGGACTTAATTACAGTTCGTGCTTCCATTCAGATCATCTCCATACATCGTCACTGACTGTTTTATCATCTACAGTACCATTTTACTTGTATTTCCAATCCATCATTATATACTATCTATTTGGAATTTTTTACATCAATGTATTTTTTTTTATATATATAGACTGTGATTCTATCTAAGCTACTTGTATTTTCACCTGCACCCCTCTTTTGAGGTTTTTGGTTGTTATCTTTTCTGATTAAATCAAGTGGCCTGTATTTTTATATGTATTGTTCATTTTTATGCTATATATTGGTACTAGTTGAACAGCCCGTTACACAGGCCACAGTGCCTCTGGCAGCCGGTCGCGGGGCAGTCACACGGGGCAGTCAGTACATTTAAAGTGGTGGAAATTTAAATAAATTACTATTTTTTTCCTTTAGCGCTACTTTCTGGAAACATTTTTGCACACCAGGGTAGGGGTAGAAAGGTAAGTGACCCCCTCATTTGATGCAGTGGGATATCTATTTTCAGGAAATATATGGTTTTATATCATTATTGAGCTTTTTTAGAGTAGTTTTACCATTTGACCAATGCAATGTGCATTTTAGTTCACATATTTTACTCTCCAGATAATTAGGGGTCAGTGCAGCCCATGCATGTAGGTAAAACTATGCATAGTTGGTATTTTTATACTGAGGGGGTTCAGAGCTTTTAAAAAATAATTTGAAATATCACTTACAACATTAATGTTTTTATATATGATTTATGATAGTGGCAAAATATGTACTTTTGTTTACATTATTTGTATTTATGAAATCATAGCATGTCACATGATGTAAAACTTGTTTTTTCGAGGTGCCATGAAAAAAGACAAATGTGATCAGAAAACAACATATATATATCTCCAGAAAGTTACCAGTGGAAATCATGCCTAAACAGATGCATAGCAAAAATGCTGAAAACGTGTCTGGCCAGCAGTGTACAGAAGATTCCCCAAGCCTCTAGCACTGAATGGGGTCAATGGGAATGTTATATTTTATATTATCTGTCCCTTGTTGTGCAGCTGGCATTCTCCAGAATTGCTCAAACTCTTCTTCGTACATCAGCTTCTACAAGTCTCACCATGTTGAAGAGAGAATTATTTTATTAAATAACCCCACACAATGAAATTGCTGACAGCATGTGCAGTTAATTCCCAAACAAGTTGAAACATCTCTGCAAAATCATTGTGCCTGCCTCTTAGTACCAAAGCTGCTGATTTTAATTGTATTCAGTTCCAGATGACATAGCCTTCAGTTCTTTTACTAACATAATGATGGCTTGAGGGTTCATTAGGAAATTAGAAATAATTTTTTATCTGTGCATCAAAAAGCAACTGACGTGTAAGACCCTGAATAGAAGCTCTATAAAAATACAAATAATGAGACCCCTGGAGCAAGGGAAATACAAGTGGATGGGGCTTAAAGGGGTTAGTAAGGACAGGAAGTGGAGGGAGCAGGGTAACAGCTTAGGGAAGGTAGGGATTGTCTGGTAGAGGTTAAAAGGTGGTCTGAAGGTTATTAGCTGCAGAGCTTTGTGGGACCAGTAGCAATACTGGACAAGAGTACATCTGCCCTTGGGTATGTATTGGTATTGATATATTTGGTATTTGCTTATGGATGCATGTAGCTGTGGGACTGTTAAGGTAGTGTTGGTGGTGCTTGAGACTCTTTCCAGACTGCCAGAGCTCCGTCTGAGTATATTACAGTAGGAAGAAGAGTCCCACTATTTATATCACATATGCCTTTGTGGAGATCAGATGTTCTCTTGTTTTGGTGCTATACAGCACCCCCCAAGTGGAGGGGAAATCTGTCAAGTGTAGAGAGAAATATGCTTCCATGACAGGTGTCACAATGCCATATGCACTAAGAATTATGTATTCAACTAGTTGAACAGCCCGTTACACGGGCCACAGTGCCACTGCCACCCGGTCTCGGGGCAGTCACGCGCAGTAGAGACTGGCCGCGTCACGGCTGATACAGAGCTGGACGCTCCTTCGGAGCGCCCAGCTCTGTATCTGCCGTGGCGCGGGCAGTCTCTACTGCGCATGACTGCAGCACGCGCAGCAGTGTCTACTGCTCTTGTCGCGGCGTTACACGCAATTTAGCAAATTATTATATAGGATGGGATAGATACATTGGACAGTAGCCTATGATATTTGAGTAAATTTCCCATACATGTTGTAATTAAGTCTGCAGACAGGTTAAAAACCAGGCTAATGTCAAACTACTCACTGCAAACCAAGCACACGTTTTAGACCATTCCAATAAAGTAATTCATTCCTGCTGCAGAGCCTCTGTCAGCTGACATGGATCTCCTGCTGACAGCTATACAGCTGACAGCAGGAAACATCGAACTTTGAATGCATGTATCTCTCAAACCATAGCAGTTTGAGAGATACATTTTTTTGCATTCAAGCCAACTTTTTAACCTCTTCAAAATGAAAAATAAGTTTTTTTAGACCGTTTAATGTAAACTCTTAAAAACATACAAAGAATAAACTCCCCATTCAGGGTATCTACTCACAAGATATAAATTCTTTAAAAGCTCATAGAATCAAAAACTTGTCCATTTACTGGGGATATCTACCTCTCTTTCTCTCTCCTGTACACTTCAGCAAAGCATGTCTCCCTTCGGTAATGTCACTCTGACAGGACAGCTAAGCCCTGAGTTCCCAGCCACAGTTTGATGTTAGATGAGAGCTAATCCCACACTAGAAAAGAAACAATGATTTCAATTTGTCTCTGGAATCATTGGTCATTTTGCTGTGTGGGATTAGCTCTAATCTTAAATCACACTGAGGATGGGATCACAGGGATTTGCTGTCCCGTCGGAGTGACGTCAGTGAAGGGAGACAGGCTTTGCTGATGTGTTCAGGATGCCAAGTAGAAGGAAAGAGAGGTGGATATCCCCCGGCTGTGAAGGGACAAGTTTTTGACTTTATGAGCTTTTAAAGGATTTATATCTTGTGAGTTAGATGCCTTGGAGGGGGTTTGCTCTTTCTGTCATTTTAAGAGTTTACATTAAAGGGATAGTAATACTTCATTTTAACTTTATTTTATTTTGTAGGCATTAAAAAAACATGAAGAACGATATAAGTCTTATCTCTGAAACCTTTATGGTTTAAGAGATATTCACAAGCAAAGTCCCCCCCCACCCTGTTCAGCCAGAGCAGAAGGGAGATGCCCAGGTAGACTGCAGAGAGGGGCAATCTTCAATTAAGATAAGGGAAAAAGCTGAAAAACTTGTCAAGGGGGGAAGGGCTTTCATTGTTTTCATACAAAGAAGATTGTCCCCTGCTGTTATCTGTCTGGTCTTACAACCAGACTCACATCTGAGAAGAGATGGCTTACACTAGGTAAAAGGGGCGGGAGGGGAACTTTGCTTGTGAATATCTCTTAAACCATAAAGGTTTGAGAGATAAGACATATATTGTTCTTCATGTTTTTTTAATGCCTACAAAATAAAATAAAGTTAAAACGAAGTATTACTATCCCTTTAAATATTGTTGCTACACTTAGATCAAGCTTCCCGTTTTTTGCTCTCCTCTTTATTATAGTGGAAAGACAGAATTTTTCTTACATGTCAATTATTTTTTCCTTCAGATATCTGTAGGTTGTGCACACAGCTGAGAGAACATCTCTCCAGGTAGGACAGGAAAACTGAATTCATAATCCCACCCCCATCATCCCACAGTCTTTTGAACAAAGATTAATTAAACACATGCAATATGATGCGATAGTGGCAAAACAAACAGAAAAGAGCAGGAAGTCTGGAACTACATGAAGAAGTTAACAGACAAGGAAGAAGACTTATGAAAGGTGCTGGTCCTTTGGAAGTAAAATTGAGGATCTAGAAACAAAGTTTGAACATAAATGTCTTGTTTTGTATAGAAAGTGTATAAAACGTTATATATAAATTCAGGAGGTGTGTAAAGCATGACTTACTCCTACTGGAATAGCAGGTAAGGAACCTGGATAGAAAGAGCTGGGGGGAGATTCACTAAGCGGTGATAAAGTGGACATAACTTCTCCAATTCCTTTGTTATTCTTGTCTTGAACTTTGGAGATCTTAGTGCATAGGCTCTGTAGAATAACATAGGAACTGGAAAAGTAATAAACTGGAGAAGTAATTTCCACTTTATCATCACATAGTGAATCCCCCCCCCCCCCAGTAAATCTCCACCTCGTCTAGAGAAGTTAGCACAATAATCAGAGCTGTTTAAGGAATAGCATATTTAAAGTACAGGAATCCAACAGTTCAAAATCATCCTCCAACAAGGCCTTAAGAACAATGTTCAGATCCCACTGCAGGAATGAATGAATGTTCTGAGGTCAGAACCTCTTCAACAGATGGTCAGGAAAGCAGCAATCCAGAAAACTGCCTATTGCAGCACCCAAACGTTAAGGGTAGTAGAACTTAACCCTTTGGAAAAGCTGTCTGAGAGAAAATCCAGAAGTATTGGAAGTGAAGATTATAATGGATTGATATTGTGGTCTTTGCACCAACAGAAAAAATTATTTGTGATTGAAGAGGCATATTAATCACATTTGTGGACAGACCTTGAGTTCTTAAGAGGGAGGTTTCAGAAACTACAATGCCAGGTTCAGGCTGACTGATTGCTGGTGAAACACTGGACCTTATTGTCAGAGATCTTTCATCATTAGTATGCAAAAGTATTAATCAGAGACACTCATGAGTCTGCCATAGCAGTCTCTATAGAAATGTTATCATATCCAGAGTGCAGGCTCTTTTAGCTCAGAGGAGAAATATCCTAAAATATATCATACTGATTCTGTCAAAATAGCAGTCCAGCCACAAAATACCAGGCAACTCCTCCCTGAAAAAGAGAAATGGACACCACCAGCAATAGGTTTTTGACTTGTTGGGGCTTTTCAGGGAGGTGTAGCTGATATCTCTAGATGCTGTTAGCAAGGAGTCCATGTCTGGATTCCTCTGTTACCCTTAGGGTGACTAAACCCAAGGATAATTTACATATGCAAAGTAATGGTCATAGATGTTGAACTAGGAGCAAGCCTGTCATAGAATTTAGCAGGCACTGTGGGGTATCCTACCCAGGGTGCAGTCTCTTTTCCTCTCTAGAGTGCCTTACACATAAATAAATATCCTAAAGTCCATTATAAGGATCCTACCAAAATCAAGACCTCCCACAAAACACCAGGCAATTCCTTTCTTAGCAAGAGAAACAGTCCATCCCAGTTGTACGTTTCAGCCTAGCTGAGCATCTCTCTGACCAGTACTTTTACACTTTCTTCATTTGTAGCAAGATCGGATCCTCTGCAGATAGGGCCTTCAAAATGACAAACCACAACCTCCCCAGCCAGCAGAGGGTTATGACGATAAGTGCAGTCTTCAGGACCATTGGAATCAAACTCAGGGATCAAAAGACATAGTCTAGTAAAAAGAACCAGGTCTGCAGCACCACCCCAGGGCGAACCTGGAGAAACTATCTGAAGAACATGGGAACCTTTGTATTTTCCCTGAATACCATCAAATCTATTTGTGGCATCCCTCATTTCTTAATGAGAGAAAGGAACATTTCCTGATGCAAAGACCAGGCATTACGAGTACACGTCGACCTGATCTCGCTGTTGGGTTAGACGTTGTCCTTCCACTTTATGTGAACTGCTGTAATGTCTTTGAGTCTGTTTTCTACCCATTGGCTCTTTATGTCATCATATCATAACAGGTAGGATACAGTAAAGATATCTGACTGTATTTTGACCTCCTCCTGACCCCAGATACATGATAATAACTCTTCAAAGCCCTTCAGATTTCTAGCAACTTTAAATATTGTTAGTATAGTTTGGCATTCTGACAGTGACCACAGGGTCAGAAGAAATTGATCCCGAAACACTTCTCCCCATCCTCTCTTGTTTGTGACGGCTTTTAGACGGGTTAGCTCTGTACCACTATGAGATAGATAATTTCACTTGAGGAGTATTGAGAGTTTGGAAATTAATTAAAAGGGTAATCCAGTTCCACGTGAAAGAATTAGCTGCTATAAGGATCCCATGTGAGTTCAGGCCCAAGGTTACCACTTCTACAGATTATGTCATTAGCCTCAGGATGGACATGAAATGTTTGAGTGGTAGCTGACTTGATCTGAGAAAATAGACCTGATCCAAGATCTTACAAACAATCGATAATGCAGATAGTCTCTAATCACAGTATGCATTCAGTTGATTGGACCACCACCAATATCACAAAAAAAATCTTCTTTAAGAATGATACTCACATTGTTAGAAGGCCTGTCTGACCTCTCAGTACAAAACCTATGCACTGGATTTATACACCAGACTGATGAACTATCTTCATCTGCACATACTGCTCACTTTCACCTCTGGTTGTCCTCATATGGTTTATCACAGAAAAGCAGGTAGTTAACTCTTCTATCTCATTGAGAAGTGCTCTACTTATTTAGCCTTCCAACATCTCCCTAATTTACTCTACCAAAGGTGCAAATGTATAGAGGAGTAGCCACCCTATTGGCATATGAAGAATCAGGGTTTCTCTACCTTAATCTTTTATCCCATCATGTAATGGCCTGTATCTGAGGTCTTGCTCTATGTTTAAATGGTCTTTATATACCTGTTTGAAAAATGTGTTTTCAAACGGCTGTTGTGTGTTTTATTTGTGGTGCTCATGGATGATACTGATGAGTGGTCTTTTACTGCTTGTATTTTACAAGCCCTGATATCTCCATTGCCACTTTTATAGCTAGCGGTAATATATGGAGTGATCTTCTCTAGTATAACTTTAGTGGTTTGGTGAGAATACATGTTGCACTTCTGTTTGTGTGTCCATGGTTGTAAAACACGTACAGGAGCGTTAACATGAGATTGGCCAGTCTGCAGGTCTGCTAACTTTATTTATATCTTATAATGTACAAATTATGCAATTTTATCTACTGAGAAAGTGGTGTTTTAATGTGTAGATCCCACAAAATGCTTTGAGTATTTGAAATTTGTATTGTATTTTCTTAGAACTCTGTTCTTATTCCTTCTTTTAAATACTGTGTTGATATTTAATGCATTATTGGGGTTGATTTTACCCATGCCCTAAAGTTTACACAGGACTGCTTTTTTTGATATTCATATGAGAAGTACAAAATAGTAATGGATTATAAGCGCTCTATTCAACACGTGGTTTGATATAATGTCCTTAAGATTCCACTTTACCTTATGTTAAAATGCAGCTGTTAGGTGGACCTCACAGGCATCATCCACATCATCGTGTAGACACAATATAGAAAAGAAAAGAAACACAGCGCAAAAAACACTTCTAAGAGTAGTATTTGTCGTTACACATGGCGGGGCGGGCGCGGATCTCGTCTACTATGGCCGTTATATTGATGATATTTTAATAATATGGAAAGGTAGTTTGGAGAAGTTAGATTCTATGCTATTAGCCTTCAATAAGAACCATAGAGGCTTAAAATTTACCATCAATATACAGAAATCACAGATAGAGTTTTTGGATTTAACTTTATCATTCGATATAAACCAAACTATCAGAAGCCAAACATACCGAAAACCAGTAGCATCCAATCAATATATAGCAGCCAACAGTGGACACTACCATAAATGGCTTACAAATGTACCATTTGGACAATTACATAGGTTAAAAAGGAACTGTAGTAACCCTGAAGATTTTGAAAAGGAAAGTCAAGTTCTGGTCCAACAATTTAAAGAAAAAGGGTATAGTGATGAACTTTTAAATACAGCCCTTAATAGAGCAAGGGAGTTAAATCGCGAAAAAATTCTAAAAAAGGAAAAGAAGAACAAGAAGGATAAACAAGGTATAATTTTCACCACGCAGTTTAATGCTTTCGGTAAGAAAGTGAAAAGAATTTTTAATCAGCATTGGGCAATATTAAAGCAGGACCCCATTTTGGGACAGCATATTGGCGAGCATCCCATTATAACATACAGGAAAAACCGCAACATTCGCTCATATATAGCACCAAGCCGACCAAAAATTTTAAATATTGAAAATAAACAAGAATCAAAACCAAAAGGCACTTATAAATGTCATCAACCTAGGTGTGCAAATTGTCCATTTATGGGAGATGGAATCAAAGTCTTTTTGGGCAATAATAATCAAACCTATAGAATAAACCAACACATCAGTTGCAATACAGAATTTGTTGTATATATGTTAGTCTGTGGATGTGGCACTAGATATGTTGGACGTACCATTAGACCTTTGAAAAAACGAATACAAGAACATAGAGGCAAAATAAAGAAAAAAGATGAATCTCATGGTGTACCAAGACATTTTAATACATGCCCCAAAGGTGGCTTAAAGAATTTATTAGTATTAGGATTGGAACATATCTTAGAGTCCACAGCCAACAGATACAAAAAACTTTGCACCCAAGAAGCATATTGGATATATACATTAAACACAATAGGTTGTAATGGAATCAAGGCCGAAATTGATGTGGCTTCATGTTTTTAAAGTTCTGCATATCATTCAACTATTTTCATATACATATACACACACTTCAGTTTTTTTTTTTTTTTCTCTCTCCCCTCCCGCTAGCCCCCTTGTAGCCACGCTGGTGTTCATCCAGGTTTGGTAAACTTTTGGGGGACACCAGTGTTAGAATTGCCCCTGAATCACTGGGATATTGTCTGTATTGGTCCAGAGGTGTTGTACATCAATGCTTACATTTTGAAACATTCAGCACTTTGTCCCTAGTGAGATGCGATGGCTATGAGGGCTAGAAATGCCGAAGAACAATGACACCCACTTTGGGATTCGCTCCCGTTTGCTTACGCTGCCCGCTTGCGTTCCAAAGATGGAACGCGGAAGTGGTTGCGCGGACTTCCGGTTCAGCCGAGTCAACGTGGTGGATGGTAGCGTTCAGCGATGGGCAACGTGGAGGGTTTTTTGGCGCTTCTTGTTGGTTTTTCCTCTACACAACGAATGCTATATATAATACCATTAAGGTAAGCTGTCAAATTTGATTTGCTCCTCAGGAAGTGACCTTTAACAGTCACGAAACGCGTTGAGCTTGTTAGCCTATCAAAAAGTTAATTGTGAGTTGGATAATATTGTCATTAACTCCATTCCTGTTTAGTATTATTTTTTATACATAGATACCTTTAAGGTTTCATTTTATATTTATCATAATAATCTCTCATATTCTCTTCCTAAACACCCATAGTGGGGATTTGGCAGAGATTTTTTAAATATAGATATATATTCTTAATTCCAATAAAAGTGTATTGTTGTTACTTGGTACCTCCATACTCACTAAGTAAGTGGGGACCAGATAACTATATTGGTTTTTATTATCATAATAAAAAGTTCTCAATAAAAGTTTGCATGCTGTTGTTTGCATGCGAAACAAACTGAGAACAACAAATTTAACCATTTTGATATCTGAGTCCATTCTATTCTGAGAACTACAAAAAGACATCATACCCGGTGAGATATCCCTTTAAACCGGTGCAGACGAATTATACTGAGAGGCAGGAGAAACCTCTCATAAATGTGAGTAAAACCATTGGAGGGAAAGGGTTATATATAATCCATGTGTAACGACAAATACTACTCTTAGAAGTGTTTTTTGCGCTGTGTTTCTTTTCTTTTCTATATTGTGTCTACACGAATGATGTGGATGATGCCTGTGAGGTCCACCTAACAGCTGCATTTTAACATAAAGTAAAGTGGAATCTTAAGGACATTATATCAAACCACGTGTTGAATAGAGCGCTTATAATCCATTACTATTTTGTATTTTGCAACTTGACTCACAACTAATAAGCGGCAACTTCAACACAAACTGATAACAACAATAATTTGAATAAGTGGTTATTATATATCAAAATACCATCAACATGACAAGCATTTCTATCTCAGCCAGACAACAGAGAAAGGATAATTTAAAACAATTTATAAACAATAAAAATGAGAGATTTGTGAAAGACATAAATACGCCGGATCTGACAACACTATTTAATAAATTAGAACAACTATTGAGTGCAGAAATGAGACATCTATGGGATAGTTTATTATTAGAACAATACCTCGCTAGAAATATCATTCCTAGGGGTCTACGTTTAATAAAACAGTCCCCCTTTCCAGATATACAATTTACTGATAAATGGAATTCCATACTGGAAGATTGTTCCCTCCAATTAATTAAACATCTTCTAGACTATAGACAATCTCGTCTAACTAATATTGAACAAGAAATTAATATGCTTAACGTAGAACTAAACAAATATGAAGGATCACCCAGATTCAAAGAATTGGATCAAAGAGTTAATAATAATATAAATAAGATTGAGAGGGAACTTAAAAACAGAAAGGAAAATAAACTCAATAGAGATTTAGGTGACTATGATCAGCAACAACAAACATCTAGATATAACAGAAATGGGAAGTATAATAGGTATAAAATTAATAATAACCAGGGAAATAGAAGACAACAAGATAAACAATCTGTTCAACAACAATACTCAAATATTAAACACAATCAAGAACCCAATGATACACGGAAAATTATACAGCAAAAAGAAAAAACACCTACTACCTGTAGTCCTTCTGAAAATATAGCCCAAATTCCTCTGAAAAATTCATTTCTACCATTAGAGAAAGAATTGAAAGAAATTGAACATTTAATTAAACAGAAGGAGACTGAATTGGGGCAAGACCCAAAAATGGACATAGAAACACGACAGGCACCAAAACTTCTGATACATCTATTGACAATACAGCAAATGCAGTACAAGCAAATATCAATACTACTACTACTACATCTTTTTTGGGGGAGGGCCGAGGATTGGAACGATTCACGGGGTGGACCACCAAAACAGCCAAGGCAAGACGAAAAAGAGGAGGGGCTGTAGAGGAGGGAGAAAAAACAACAAGCCCAGAAAACACCCCAAAGAAATCGAAATCCGAATGATACCGGCTCATAGTTACGAAAATGGCATATACAATCTTTCAGATATAGACCTTGAAGCCAACTATGTAGCTATTTTATCAAAAGGCCTAAAATTTGCCCCAACAGCAACATCAGACGACTTCGGGTTCTTCATGGATCTACAAAAATTTGTAAGAAAATTGACATTACAGAGATATTATAATGAGAAGCCCAATGAAGAAGTACAGTTTGATGAAAAAGATAGAGAAATTTTACAAATTCTAGAGGATTTAAAGGAGACTGCAAAAAATGAAACCAATAATGAGGAATTCATCAGAAGTAATTTTAAGCCAAAATCTTATTTTTATCCGGTGCACAAAAAAGGCCCCTATATAGAAAGTTTTTATCAGATGGTTTTGGATCAATATAATAAAGAAGTAAAAGGTCAAAAGATTAGTAAAGATAATTTACTCCCACAAGAAAGAATAGCTTTTAAACAATTAGCTAAAAATAAGAACATCACCATACGGGAAGCTGACAAAGGTGGATCAGTGGTGGTTCAAAACACCACAGATTACATTAAGGAGGGTTTTAGGTTAGTACAGGACCAAGAATTCTATCAGTTATTGGAAGATAATCCCACCACAACATACCAGTTAACTCTCAAAACATTCTTGCAAGATGCACTTAAAAAAGGTATCTTAAGTAAGCAGGAATACAAATATATTTATTTTGAACAACCAGACCCAGCTTTTCTTTACCATGCACCCAAAATCCATAAAAACATTGTATGCCCTCCAGGTAGACCCATTATAGCGGGTACAAACTCCATGACCACCAATCTGTCGGCCTACTTAGATTTTTATTTACAGAAATATGTAAAAAATCTACCCAGCTACATAAGAGATACCCAGCATGTGTTGGAACAACTGCAACATCTAAAAACGGAAGAACAGTATATATGGGCCACTTTGGATGTAGAGGCACTATATACCAACATAGAACATAACAAGGGTTTAGAAGCACTAACATTCTTTTTTAATAAAGATCCAGATATACCGCCTGCTCAAAAAGAGTTTCTTATCCAATGTGCAGAATTTATGTTAACACATAATTTTTTCACTTTCCAACAAAAATGGTACCTTCAGATCACGGGAACGGCCATGGGCACGAGGTTCGCGCCCTCTTATGCAAATTTGTTCATGGGGCATTGGGAAGCCTGTGAGCCTTGGCTAAATGGCGGGGCGGGCGCGGATCTCGTCTACTATGGCCGTTATATTGATGATATTTTAATAATATGGAAAGGTAGTTTGGAGAAGTTAGATTCTATGCTATTAGCCTTCAAAAAGAACCATAGAGGCTTAAAATTTACCATCAATATACAGAAATCACAGATAGAGTTTTTGGATTTAACTTTATCATTCGATATAAACCAAACTATCAGAAGCCAAACATACCGAAAACCAGTAGCATCCAATCAATATATAGCAGCCAACAGTGGACACTACCATAAATGGCTTACAAATGTACCATTTGGACAATTACATAGGTTAAAAAGGAACTGTAGTAACCCTGAAGATTTTGAAAAGGAAAGTCAAGTTCTGGTCCAACAATTTAAAGAAAAAGGGTATAGTGATGAACTTTTAAATACAGCCCTTAATAGAGCAAGGGAGTTAAATCGCGAAAAAATTCTAAAAAAGGAAAAGAAGAACAAGAAGGATAAACAAGGTATAATTTTCACCACGCAGTTTAATGCTTTCGGTAAGAAAGTGAAAAGAATTTTTAATCAGCATTGGGCAATATTAAAGCAGGACCCCATTTTGGGACAGCATATTGGCGAGCATCCCATTATAACATACAGGAAAAACCGCAACATTCGCTCATATATAGCACCAAGCCGACCAAAAATTTTAAATATTGAAAATAAACAAGAATCAAAACCAAAAGGCACTTATAAATGTCATCAACCTAGGTGTGCAAACTGTCCATTTATGGGAGATGGAATCAAAGTCTTTTTGGGCAATAATAATCAAACCTATAGAATAAACCAACATATCAGTTGCAATACAGAATTTGTTGTATATATGTTAGTCTGTGGATGTGGCACTAGATATGTTGGACGTACCATTAGACCTTTGAAAAAACGAATACAAGAACATAGAGGCAAAATAAAGAAAAAAGATGAATCTCATGGTGTACCAAGACATTTTAATACATGCCCCAAAGGTGGCTTAAAGAATTTATTAGTATTAGGATTGGAACATATCTTAGAGTCCACAGCCAACAGATACAAAAAACTTTGCACCCAAGAAGCATATTGGATATATACATTAAACACAATAGGTTGTAATGGAATCAATGCCGAAATTGATGTGGCTTCATGTTTTTAAAGTTCTGCATATCATTCAACTATTTTCATATACATATACACACACTTCAGTTTTTTTTTTTTTTTCTCTCTCCCCTCCCGCTAGCCCCCTTGTAGCCACGCTGGTGTTCATCCAGGTTTGGTAAACTTTTGGGGGACACCAGTGTTAGAATTGCCCCTGAATCACTGGGATATTGTCTGTATTGGTCCAGAGGTGTTGTACATCAATGCTTACATTTTGAACCATTCAGCACTTTGTCCCTAGTGAGATGCGATGGCTATGAGGGCTTGAAATGCCGAAGAACAATGACACCCACTTTGGGATTCGCTCCCGTTTGCTTACGCTGCCCGCTTGCGTTCCAAAGATGGAACGCGGAAGTGGTTGCGCGGACTTCCGGTTCAGCCGAGTCAACGTGGTGGATGGTAGCGTTCAGCGATGGGCAACGTGGAGGGTTTTTTGGCGCTTCTTGTTGGTTTTTCCTCTACACAACAAATGCTATATATAATACCATTAAGGTAAGCTGTCAAATTTGATTTGCTCCTCAGGAAGTGACCTTTAACAGTCACGAAACGCGTTGAGCTTGTTAGCCTATCAAAAAGTTAATTGTGAGTTGGATAATATTGTCATTAACTCCATTCCTGTTTAGTATTATTTTTTATACATAGATACCTTTAAGGTTTCATTTTATATTTATCATAATAATCTCTCATATTCTCTTCCTAAACACCCATAGTGGGGATTTGGCAGAGATTTTTTAAATATAGATATATAATTTGCACAAATAACTTGTATTAGGAATAATTTTAATAAAACCAACACATGTGGGTCTCCCTTGCGGTGGCGAAAAGGCACCCTGCCTGCCTATAGGACTGTCAGACTTGTTGATGTGACATTGAAAATTATTCAAACAAATACCTAATATTTTTTTATATTTTGCACAGGAACAAATATTACTCGCTCTTGCAGTGGCAATAACTGGAACTAATGCTGGCTGCCTACCTATGCCTAGCCTAATGCTACCTGCCTGCCTACACAACAACTGGACACTCTCTTATCTCTTCTTCTCTCTCTGAGCTCCAACAACGCAATGAGGAAATGCAGGCTGTCTGTCTATGTGACTGTGTCATTAGTCCAACCCCCATCATGAAACGAAGAAGGCTATTGGAATACAGACAAAAGATGGAAGTAGTGCATGAAACGGAGAATGGAATTGGACTAGAGACATGGAGGGAAAATTATGGAGGGAAAGTAATTGAGCATGCATAGGAAGTACAAAAAAGTCCTGGTCGAAAGTAGTCAAAACTTCTGGAAATTTGTCGAATGCCGAAACTTCCAAAAGTTTCGACGAATTTCGGTCCTGGGCTGTTCGGAGTCGGATCATTTTTGCCAAATGACCCTTGAGTTTTGGATTGGCCGAATGTCTCCGAATTACCCCATTTTCGACGAAATCCGAATGAATTTGCACAAGTCTAATGTATAACACTGCTAGTGTTGTACATCAATGCTTACATTTTGAACCATTCAGCACTTTGTCCCTAGTGAGATGCGATGGCTATGAGGGCTAGAAATGCCGAAGAACAATGACATCCACTTTGGGATTCGCTCCCGTTTGCTTACGCTGCCCGCTTGCGTTCCACAGATGAAACGCGGAAGTGGTTGAGCGGACTTCCGGTTCAGCCGAGTCAACGTGGTGGATGGTAGCGTTCAGCGATGGGCAACGTGGAGGGTTTTTTGGCGCTTCTTGTTGGTTTTTCCTCTACACAACAAATGCTATATATAATACCATTAAGGTAAGCTGTCAAATTTGATTTGCTCCTGAGGAAGTGACCTTTAACAGTCACGAAACGCGTTGAGATTGTTAGCCTATCAAAAAGTTAATTGTGAGTTGGATAATATTGTCATTAACTCCATTCCTGTTTAGTATTATTTTTTATACATAGATACCTTTAAGGTTTCATTTTATATTTATCATAATAATCTCTCATATTCTCTTCCTAAACACCCATAGTGGGGATTTGGCAGAGATTTTTTAAATATAGATATATATTCTTAATTCCAATAAAAGTGTATTGTTGTTACTTGGTACCTCCATACTCACTAAGTAAGTGGGGACCAGATAACTATATTGGTTTTTATTATCATAATAAAAAGTTCTCAATAAAAGTTTGCATGCTGTTGTTTGCATGCGAAACAAACTGAGAACAACAAATTTAACCATTTTGATATCTGAGTCCATTCTATTCTGAGAACTACAAAAAGACATCATACCCGGTGAGATATCCCTTTAAACCGGTGCAGACGAATTATACTGAGAGGCAGGAGAAACCTCTCATAA
This sequence comes from Rhinophrynus dorsalis, assembly GCA_037306005.1. NCBI lineage: Eukaryota > Metazoa > Chordata > Amphibia > Anura > Rhinophrynidae > Rhinophrynus > Rhinophrynus dorsalis. The sequence goes on from CM074722.1 coordinate 486,884,780, forward strand.
ATGTGAGTAAAACCATTGGAGGGAAAGGGTTATATATAATCCATGTGTAACGACAAATACTACTCTTAGAAGTGTTTTTTGCGCTGTTTCTTTTCATTCATATGAGAAGGTCAGCTGAGGTGCAGATAGATACGCACAAACTACTCATTTTTGTGCTAAACTGTGTAAGGCCAACCAGAAGTAAAAGCAAGCAGTACCTGCAGATGAAGGAGCTCCACCACCCTGGGGTGTGAATCCAGTGCCTGTTACCTAACAATGTGGGTATCATTATTTAAATATAATTATTTGTGGTATTGGTGGTGATGGTCTAATGAAGGGCATACTTACTGCCTTACAGACTGTTAGCAATGTCTTATTTTATTGTTTTTGCGCAGTTCAATGTGAAGTGGAGATGGCGATTTCCATTTGGAAAAGCTGTTATAGCCTTTGAGGACTGTATATGGGTATTTATTTATGGTGCATCACTTTCTGAATCAAGGTAACAAGCTAACAGTTGAAAACACAATTATGTGTTTGTTTTTTAATATAATATTGTATAACAAAGTGGTTGAATGCATCGCTCCCTGTGAGCGTAACCACACATGTGCAGTAAAGAGTCTCTACTGTGCATGTGTGGTTTCGCACACAGGGAGATTCGCTGTGAGCCGTCTGGAGCTCCCCGTTAACCCTTTGAGTGCCAGAGTGGTACGGAACGCATTGCAAAGCAATGCGTTCCGTACCATTCTGGCACGCAAAGGGTCAAGGATCAGTGCGTTCGTCGAGTCTCTACTGTGCATGACTCCAGTCACGCAATGCGTTCCGCACCACTCTTGCACTCAAAGGGTTAAGGACCAGTGCGTTCGGCAAGTCTCTACTGTGCATGACTCCAGTCACACAATGCGTTCCGTACCACTCTGGCACTCAAAGGGTTAAGGACCAGTGCGTTCGGCAAGTCTCTACTGTGCATGACTCCAGTCATGCGCAGTAGAGACTCGCCGAACGCACTGATGGTTCACTGCCTGTCTCTGCTCCAGGGCAGCAGCTGGGGCCGCTGGGTGCACTTTATCCCATGTATACGGGCTTTCATACTAGTGTATATATAATATACACTATGCAATAAAGATTTTCCTTCTAGACTGACTTGTCATCCAGGGGGTGTAGAGCTGAGATTACCATCTGAAGATGTTTTTATGATACAGTAGTTCAGGTATGGAATAACAGCTACATTCAAATATCATTAGGCCGCCACCACTACCATTATTTTGGTGAACACTGGGCATAGAAGAAAGGTGCCACATAATGGAAATGATGAACATTGGAGCCATCCTTGCCTGCTACTTTTAGATATTTCTGGCAGTCCACATGAATGCGGAAGTGCAGGCATACATCCTGAAAAACCATGGTCAACATCAAGTCCCCCTTTTGCAGAATGCTGTCTGCTGGTTGGATTCCTTCAATCTAGAAGCATAATGATCAAATGCAGAGGTTGAGGGAATTTAAATATATGAAAAATTCTTGGATTAGTCTTGCTCTCTGTTGAAATTTGAGTTTCATTTACTATTTTTTTCTAACCTAATTTTCTTTTTTGCAGTCTCTGTTGCTGTCCCTGTATTTTAAGTAAGAATACTCTGCTCCTATAGACTTATATAAACTAAATGCCCTTTTTTCCTTACCATTTCCTTATTTTCATTTGCATTTAACCACATTGGTTGAACTCTGCATCATATATATTTGGTCCCCCAGGGTATATACTCTCCAGCTGAATTTTGACCATATTTTCTCAGTAATTTATTTCCTTTTTATAATTCATCCAGTCTATGGGTTGCATTGATGCTGCTAATATTTTGAAGTTATCCTTTTAAAATTAAGAGTCTTGTTTGAACCAATAAAGCTTTGCGTTTTAAAACTAACCGCAAATAAAACCATCTTGTTAACATTGCTTCCTAAATGTTCACCTGCTTGAATATTGGACACCATGTGTATTTTATTTTTTATCACTAGTTCAAAAAAAAAAGTATCATTCCTTGTTGGTATTTGCATCATCTGTGACCTGTAGCTATACACAAAATCTGCTGCTCTTAGCTGTTTGACAGGATTCTTTACTCCAGTTTATATATGGTTTCTTAGAGTATGCTCAAGATATGCAGTTTTTATCTCTCTTGCAATAATTGTTGGGCTTTATCATTCTAAGAAATATTTGAAGCTTTGTAGCATAGACCGATCAACACTTTTGTTTTTTCCTTTTACTCCACTGATAACGCCGATTTCTACCAACAAGAACTCCCACATTGTCACCAGTTCCTTCATAAATATGTTCCCTAAAACCTGGCTTTAGATCTGGTCTGATATATAGGCATATACCTCTGTTAATCCTTCAACAGGAAGTAGCCCTCAATATTTACAGCCTAGTCATGTGTATCCTCCCACCATGTTTCAGTAATTCCAGTTATGTCACAATGCCATTTACCAGTAGCACTTCCAGCTTGCCTATTTTGCCTATCAAACATCTTGCACTTGCCAACTTTCAGTTAATTTTGTGGTGACTTTGCATTTTACAAACTACCTGCCTTTTTTGTATATCTGAATTTAACATTGGAGCCTCCCAGTTAGTTACATTCATTCACCCCCACAACTATTTACTTGTACTCAGTTCCTATGTACACTACGTACCCCCTTTTAATAGCTATATCACCCCCCACTTCCTAATGTAAAAGTTTCTCCAGTTTTGTAAGTATTCTGTCTCCTAGCACTGAAACTTCCTTTCCATTTGGGTGCAATCCATTAATACCATAAACCTTGTGCACAAGATCGATGTGCGCCCATGCACTAAAAACTCCAAACCCTCCTTCCTACGCTAATACTTAAGCTACGCAATATGTTTCCTGAGCACCCTCTGTCTCTTGGTACTGATGTATAATAGACTTGTGCACGGGCAAAATTTTGATTAAATTCAAATTCGGACAAATTTTTTTTTTCTAATTCGGATGATCCTAATTTCGGACCGGGCCTATTCGATTCGAACGAAATTCTGATCCATTACAAATTATTCGGCCGAATTTAACATGGGTTAAATTATAGCAGTGCACCTCCGTGCACACTGCTATCATTCTTTGCAGACAGGGTGTGCATTTAGAAAAAGATCCATCCCAAAAACGGACATTGTCGTACATTGCCAGTCTGTGCATGTCACCTCTACTCCAGCATGGGATGCCAGTCACAATGCAAAACGTCGAACATCGAGAACCCATACCTGTCATTCAATTTAGCATATGCTCGAACATCGAAACCCCATGCCTGTCATTCAATATAGCATATGCTCGAACATCGAAAACCCATGCCTGTCATTCAATTTAGCATATGCTCGAACATCGAAAACCCATGCCTGTCACATCCTACTCAACATAAGTGGTCGACTCGAACATGGACAAACTACTTGTCACATTCTATGTTAGTACATGGGTAAAGGTTAAGGTTTAATTTTCTGGTACCAGCCTCCTACTAGTGTTGAGCGAGCACCCAGATGCTCGGGTGCTCGGGTGCTCTGACCGAGCACCCCCTGAGGCTCGAGTGCTCGGCCGAGCACCCGAGCCCCATTGAATTGAATGGGGCGACACGAGCATTACACCAGGCACCCCCTGCTCTGATGAGGGGAGGGTGCCTGGTCAATGCCCCCCTTCATCTCCACAATGTCCCCCTTCATCTCCTCTATGCCCCTCTTCCACAATGTCCCCCTTCATCTCCGCTATGCCCGTCTTCCACAATGTCCCCCTTCATCTCCGCTATGCCCGTCTTCCACAATGTCCCCCTTCATCTCCGCTATGCCCGTCTTCCACAATGTCCCCCTTCATCTCCGCTATGCCCGTCTTCCACAATGTCCCCCTTCATCTCCGCTATGCCCGTCTTCCACAATGTCCCCCTTCATCTCCGCTATGCCCGTCTTCCACAATGTCCCCCTTCATCTCCTCTATGCCCCTCTTCCACAATGTCCCCCTTCATCTCCTCTATGCCCCTCTTCCACAATGTCCCCCTTCATCTCCGCTATGCCCCTCTTCCACAATGTCCCCCTTCATCTCCGCTATGCCCCCTTCATCTCCGCAATGCCCCCTACCTCCAGTCCCTGGTGGTCCAGCGGAGCGTCTTCAGATCTGTGCCTCCTTCGGCACAGATCCCCGCCACCCGAACATGCCGGGCGAGCACATGGCGGTACTCGTACGAGTACCGCCATGTGCCGAGCAGAGCGATGCTCGAGCCGATCCGAGCATCGGCCGAGCATGCTCGCTCAACACTACCTCCTACCCTACTGTCCCTCTTTAGTACCCAAATTCCTCTCTCTCGTTTTCCTATCCTGATTTCCACTCATATCAGATAAGTCTATGTGTATATACATTGTATTGTTTCATACTACATCAAGAATAAACATCAATGATTGTTTAAACTGCAGTATGTGTGTCTAAACTAATTTGTGTATTGAAAATACATTAACCCCATCGCAACAAGTGACTTACCAGGTACGTCCCGCAAAAACTGTCACTTAGTGACAGAGGACGTACCTGGTAAGTCCCGGAAGTAATTCGCTAGAATGAAGAAGAAGAAAAATCCGTTGTTAAGTGCCGGGCGCGTGCACGCAGCCAATCATTAAGGGGTTAATCTTGTGGTAAATCATCACCTCACTTAACCCTTCTCAGAGACTGACTTGCCTTTGATTCGAGGATAGCAAATTGTGGCAAGCATTACCTCGGGACAATTGTCCATGCGCTCTTCCATATGCCGAGTAAGTTCCTTCTTCAACCTCGTTAGAAGGGCAGCAACATCTGGAAGTATATTACCCTCAGCACCAGGCAAGCGTTCCCTATGGGAAAGGAAATCATCCAATTTTAAGGAGAGGTGCGTGAAGAGGGGAATGACTTCTGCCAGACTAGCGTTCTCTTTGCTCAAAAGTTCCGTCAAAGCACGGAAAGGCATAAGGACTAGTGTTGAGCGAGCATGCTCGGCTGATGCTCGGATCGGCTCGAGCATCGCTCTGCTCGGCACATGGCGGTACTCGTCGAGTACCGCCATGTGCTCGCCCGCCATGTTCGGGTGGCGGGGATCTGTGCCGGAGGAGGCACAGATCTGAAGACGCTCCGCTGGACCACCAGGGACTGGAGGTACGGGGGCATTGCGGAGATGAAGGGGGCATTGCGGAGATGAAGGGGGACAGTGTGGAGATGAAGGGGGACATTGTGGAAGAGGGGCATAGAGGAGATGAAGGGGGACATTGTGGAAGAGGGGCATAGCGGAGATGAAGGGGGACATTGTGGAAGAGGGGCATAGAGGAGATGAAGGGGGACATTGTGGAAGAGGGGCATAGCGGAGATGAAGGGGGACATTGTGGAAGAGGGGCATAGCGGAGATGAAGGGGGACATTGTGGAAGAGGGGCATAGAGGAGATGAAGGGGGACATTGTGGAAGAGGGGCATAGCGGAGATGAAGGGGGACATTGTGGAAGAGGGGCATAGAGGAGATGAAGGGGGACATTGTGGAAGAGGGGCATAGAGGAGATGAAGGGGGACATTGTGGAAGAGGGGCATAGCGGAGATGAAGGGGGACATTGCGGAGATGAAGGGGGGCATTGACCAGGCACCCTCCCCTCATCAGAGCAGGGGGTGCCTGGTGTAATGCTCGTGTCGCCCCATTCAATTCAATGGGGCTTGGGTGCTCGGCCGAGCACTCGAGCCTCAGGGGGTGCTCGGTCAGAGCACCCGAGCACCCGAGCATCGGGGTGCTCGCTCAACACTAATAAGGACTGTCACTACCTGTTCCATCAGGGCCCAGTCAGCCCTGCCCAGTGTTCTGTTACTGCCAATGAAATGGTGACATGACATTGCATGAATTGCCTTTTTCTGCTCCAGGATACGCTCTAGCATATCTAAGGTGGAGTTCCACCTGGTCCCAACATCTTGTTTTAGGCGGTGCTATGGGAGGTCTGCCTTTTTCTGTTCCTCACTGAGTAGCTGGCTATGTTTGATGCTCCGATGGAAGTGGCCAGAAATTTGTCGGCACGACTCCAGAAGTGCTGACAACCTTCCAGTGTTACTGCCATCCTGAAGAGCAGCCTTCACTACTAGATGCAGAACATGCGCTGAGCAGCGCACACCCACAAATCTGCCATCCCGGAGAGCCTTGATCATGTTAGCTGCACCATCAATAACCTCAAACCCCATTTGCGCCTGTGTGCCTGCCTGCTCCCCTAGTCATTGCGCCACCATGTTCTGCAGTGCTTTGTGAATGTTATCTGAGGTGTGCTGCTGATCCATTACCTCAGCATGGAGGAGGAAAGAGAGGCACCCTACCTGCCTATACAGCTGTGACACTGGCAGTGTGACGCTGAAGATTATTCAAACAAATAACTTGTGTTTTTTATATTTTTAATAAAACCAACACAGGTGACTCTCCTTTGCGGTGGCAAAAAGGCACCCTGCCTGCCTATACAACTATGACACTGGCAGTGTGACGCTGAAGATTATTCAAACAAATAACTTGTATTTTTTATATTTTTAATAAAATCAACACATGTGACTCTCCCTTGCGGTGGCTAAAAGGTACCCTGCCTGCCTATACAACTGTGACACTGGCAGTGTGACGCTGAAGATTATTCAAACAAATCACTTGTATTTTTTATATTTTTACTAAAACCAACACATGTGAGTCTCCCTTGCACTGTGATGAAAAGGCACCCTGCCTGCCTATACAACTGTGACACTGGCAGTGTGACACTGAAGATTATTCAAACAAATAACTTGTATTAGGAATAATTTTAATAAAACCAACACATGTGGGTCTCCCTTGCGGTGGCGAAAAGGCACCCTGCCTGCCTATAGGACTGTCAGACTTGTTGATGTGACATTGAAAATTATTCAAACAAATACCTAATATTTTTTTATATTTTGAACAGGAACAAATATTACTCGCTCTTGCAGTGGCAATAACTGGAACTAATGCTGGCTGCCTACCTATGCCTAGCCTAATGCTACCTGCCTGCCTACACAACAACTGGACACTCTCTTATCTCTTCTTCTCTCTCTGAGCTCCAACAACGCAATGAGGAAATGCAGGCTGTCTGTCTGTGTGACTGTGTCATTAGTCCAACCCCCATCATGAAACGAAGAAGGCTATTGGAATACAGACAAAAGATGGAAGTAGTGCATGAAACGGAGAATGGAATTGGACTAGAGACATGGAGGGAAAATTATGGAGGGAAAGTAATTGAGCGCGCACAGGAAGTACAAAAAAGTCCTGGTCGAAAGTAGTCAAAACTTCTGGAAATTTGTCGAATGCCGAAACTTCCAAAAGTTTCAACGAATTCCGGGCCTGGGCTGTTCGGAGTCGGATCATTTTTGCCGAATGACCCTTGAGTTTCGGATTGGCCGAATGTCTCTGAATGACCCCATTTTCGATGAAATCCAAATGAATTTGCACAAGTCTAATGTATAACACTGCTAGTATTTCAGAAAATACTAACCTGGAGGTCCTTGCCTTCAGCTTGCACCCTAAAAGCACTGAAATCACTTTAGGGACCTCCAGGTTCCTCCAAGTTTCTCATTGGTACCAATATATACCAAGACATAGTGAGATTATTCCTCTGACACATAAAGAGGCCATAGAACCCCAGATAAGAAGAAGAGCATTTGAAGAATCAAAGCAGTAGAAGCAAGAAGTAGAATCAGGAATCGATTGATCCTTCCTGGCACTGGCAACTGCTGTCTACAAAAGTAGGAGGAGACTGTGGTGAAATGCAGTAAAACACCATTTTGTAAACGTCCAGGGTCCCCATCAACAGAAGAAGCTCCAGAGTGGAGCACAACTTTTCTGGAGTACACCAGTAATGTGACCACAGTAATCATACTTTTCACCAGAAAAAGGAACATACAGGCCAGGACTTGTGCACAGGAGAGGTGAAGAACAGGCAACACAGCTATAACATAACACAGACCCAGCGGGCCCTCAAAAACAAGAAGAGGTATGGCAAAAGGGGAAAGACCCATCCTCAGCACTGCCCATATGAGAGAAACATGGCTGGAAGCTAGCAAAGTAGCTGCGCCCTCTGTTAAATTGAAAATGGGAGAAAAAGGGATAACCACTGCCCAACTGGGATGACAAGAAAACACTGGGGAAAATGGGGGGGAGGGAGGTCCTTTTAAGAGTGTAGTTCTTCTGTCCTACCTTGGCAGATAGGGCTCTCTCAGTTGTGTGTGTGTTACTGAGGAGAACCCAAAGGAATTGAGAACCCTGCACATTCTCACTGATTTAAACGAGGCTTTAACGTAAAGTTCAGTTGGTTTGCTCCACAACTGCATCTCTTTAGTTTAATATGAATAATAATGTTATGCTATGTATATAACAGAAGGAAATAAAATCTTTCACATTTTTTTTTTCAAGCCAAAAACACCTGTAGATTTGCAAAAATGTGTATCTCGCAGAGTATCAAGATATTTATAGAGTGGCACAAAAACAGTCCCAAAGAAAAGATGTCATGTTTGCGCCATGTATGTAGATGTACAGATGTACATACCTATTTTAATAAACCAGAGCAATGTGCTTTTGCAGCAAGTTCAGTGTAGGTCAAAGACAATGGACAAGTATATTATCCACAAAACAATAAAAACCTTTCTACAACATAGCACTTTGTATATCTTTATTAAGTGAAAATCAGTGAGCATTAGAATGACATAAAAGCATTAGTTATTAAACAGAGAGCATGGTGATTATTTTATTTTTCCAGTATATTAAGTTTGCGAATCAACAGAGTTTTCATTGTGCCTGCATTTGTGTTATTAATAATAATTATATAGTTTAATTAATTATGGAGAGCTCTGTGCATTTGTAGTAGCAATAATTATCATAATCTGAATTTTTTTAATCGTGCAGAGTTTTGTATACTAGAATCACTAGTATTAAAAAAACATTTTATTTAACCCAATGTTTGCTGCAGACGGGTCCTCCTGGAGATTCACTAAACCCCCTTAAATGCTTGAGCCACCCCCGCAAATTGCCTTTCAATGCTTTGTAGACGTCTCGAGAATCCCAGGGATTTATGAATTATAGAGAGTGTTTTACACATAACTTTTTGTATTTGGAATAGTTTTAGCACAATTGTTAATATTTATGGTAATTGTGCAAAGCTCTGGGTATTTCTTTTCTTACCCATCATTAAACATCCAACTTAAATGAATAGAATGGACCACCTATTATTTTGTAATGCTTTTGCCAGGTAAAACAAGGGTATTGCCAATGTTGGTAGATGATTCATTCAAAAGAAATTTATACTCGCATGCAGTCAAACAGGGGCTACCTAATCAACAGCCATTAAAATTCGGCTCATGAAGTATATGCAAATTATGCATCTGAAGGTACCAGTCACTGTAACTAAACACAGCTTTACTCAAAAATCCTACAGGTACTAAGATTAACTGCAGTTAAAAATCTGGCTAAATGTTGACAGTGTAGCATAGCCCTTGGATGCAACACTCAAGCTGTAGGTGCTAACTAATTCTGGGTGAGAGGCACAAAGGTAAAATAAAGAAGAGGTAAACTATCTAGTATGATAAACACTCCAGTTTCCTATTTTATGGGGCCTATACACTAAATTCTCTGGAGTTGAAGACTCCAATGAATAACATTGGAACTGGAGAGTTTATTTCACTGGGTAGTTTATCACACCTTAGTACACAAGTACTCAGCACTTTCAAGAAGGAACATATAAAAGTGTATGACAGATGGGGGAGGGGTGCAGATATGTGGCAGGCCTCCAGGAGGATTCATCTTGTAGAACAGAATTTGGAGGACAAGGACAGACTTGTGGGGTGATGTTGAAATGAATCATTTTGGAGCAGGCTTCTCTACAAGTCCTAAAAAAGTGAGCAAAATGGAACGTAAAATGATTTTCAGTTCAGAGCGATGATTTTAAGTAATACGTTTAAAAGAAATATTTGAAGGGCCAATTAAAATAGTCTTCCAAATTGGCATTTCAAATATTATTATAGTGGTGTTTTTAATAATTTATGTTTCAAGTGGAAATACATTTTTTGATATATCAGCCTATGATATATATATTTTTTTCCTTTTTATTAATGTAAGATCAGGGGTGTATAAAGATAGGATATTGTATTTCTAAAAGAAATATTAAGCTGCTGTTTACTAGTAAGGGAATGCACACACATAGAACATAGGCCATAGAAACACATTGACACATATGACCCTGATCCTAAATGTACAGACACACACACACAACTATACACATACATACACACATACACACACAGACATAAACAATGTAAACATTTGTTCGTTATTGGTTGCAAAAAATGGCACCTAAATGTCTATCAAGGAACACCCTTATCCATCAGGCATGTCATCTGTCACTGGTCTATGCTATTCTCTCTCTGGTCAGTGCTAGTTTGTCAGGGGTAAGTGCTAGTCTGTCAGTGGTCAGTGCTGATCTGTCAGTGGTCAGTGTTGGTCGACATGTGGTCATTGCTAGTCACTAAGTAGTCAGTGTTGGTTTTTCAGTGGTCAATGTTAGTCTATCAGTGGTCAGTGCTGTCTGCCGGTGGCCAGTTCTGGTCTGACTGGTAATTGCTAGTCAGTCAGTGGTCAGCTGTGATCTGTCAGTGGTAGTGATGGTCTTGCTGTGGTAATTTCTAGTATACAAAAGATAAGTTATAGGCAGATTGCTTAGTATAGGGATTACTGGTCAGGATAGTCTGCAAATAGTGTTAATCAGGAAATGGTCAGGGTAGGTATGGACATTATCACTACTAGTCTAGCAATGGTCGATAGTGATCTCAGACAGTAAGTGAGAATATGGTACTTACTGTGCTGAAAAAGGACAGTGTTGGTCTGAAAATGTCCGGTGTTAGTGTTAGAGGGGACAATACTTGTCAGGAAGACAGTATTGTAGATATGAGAATGATAGGTGTCTGGAAGTGCCTGAAAATAGTTGAGGTTTGTATGAATATGTTCAATATTAATCTGAAATGGTTAGTGTTGATAGGAGATGATCAGTAGGAATTGGAAATGGTCAATGGGGATCTGATATGGCCATTTCTGGTCTGAAATGTTTCACATTTTGTCCTGAAATGTCATGTTACTCTTGAAGTGGTCAAGGTTTCTATGGCTATGGTCAGTGTCAATCATAAATTCCTCTGAGAATGGTTGTGCTGGTTTGGAAATGTCCTGTGTTGGTTGGAGAAAGGTCAGAAATTGTCTGGAAATGGTCAACGCTGATATATGAATGCCAGGGTTATTTAAAGGGATAGTAATGTTTCACAATAAAAGCAGCTTCATTTAATCTTCATAGTAGTTGAGCCATGGAGAGTGTTATTTCATTACTGTCAGAGTATCCACCTCCTGCCCCTTTTACTGATGTAACACTGCTCACCTCAGAACAGAAAGGTGGTGTCCAGGTGGATCGCAGAGAGGGGCAATCTTCATTTAGCATAAAGGAAAAACCTGTCAAGGGGGCAAGGTTTTCATTGTTCTCACAGTAAGAAGATTGTCCCTTGCTGTGAGCTGTCTGGTCTTAAGACCAGATTCCACATCTGAGGGGAGGTGGCTTACAATAGGTAAAAGGGGCGGGAGGGAGACACTTTACCATTCAACTCTGACAGTATTGAAATAACACTCTCCATAGCCCAAATACTATGAAGATTAATTGGAGCTGCTTTTATTTTGAAACATTACTATCCCTTTAAAGTTGGTCAGAGGTGACTTGGGAAATGGCTATTGTTTGTCTTATAATGGTAAAAGTAATCATGGAAATGGTGTTGGTTTGAAACTAGCAAGTGCTTTCTGAGGAAGGTCATTTTTGGCCTACACATAGTTGATACTGGTTTTTTAACAGTTGCTGGTGATTTGAGTCTTATTGGTGCTGGTGTGAAAATTATCATTGCTCGTCTGCTTGGTTCTGTGCAGAGGATGCTTAGTTTTTATCTGAGTAAAGTTACTTTTGTGAAAAACAACTGCTCCATGCTAGACTGGGTCTGCTCATCACTGGTGTGGGGTTTGTTGTAGTTAGTCCCATCTGCTCAGTGCTGGCCTGAGGTTTGTTAGTGCTGGTCTGCATCTGTTTAGCAGAGGTCTAGGGTTGTTTGGTGCTGGTCTGGGTCTGCTCAGCAATGGTCTGATTCTGCTCGAAGTTGTTTTGGGGCTTGTTGGTACAGGCCTTCTCAGTTCTGGTTCATTCAGTCCCCTGCTTAAAGCTGATTGGCTGTGAGGGGCGTAAGCACACATCCCAGCCAATGGCTGTGAGTAATTTTGAACAGTCTGCCCACATAAAAAGGCAGTGTCTGTTCAAAATTCCCTCACACTGGATCGGGCTTTGGCGAGTGAGGTACCTGGGGGGGGGGGGTGTCTGTCTTCTCCTATTCCTGCAGCAGTGAATACAAAGGGGGCTTGTCAATAAGAATACATTTTTTGCACAAACCTTTAGTTTTCTTTTGGAAAACATAGATACAATATTAGCATAAAAATGGGAAATTATTTTTTTCATTTGGCATCTTCTTCTTTTTTAACCCGGACACATGTGCAATGCTTAACCCTTTGAGTGCAAGAGAGGTATGCAAAACATTGCTCTGCAATGTGTTGCGTACCTCTCTGGCACTCAAGGGGTTAAACTATGCACACATGTCCAATTATTTTTGAGGCACACAGTAAATATTTATTTTCTTCTTTCTTTTACAGGAATGTGATTGGAACACAGAAGACAAGAAGACGGAAAAGAAGATAGAAGAATAAAAGTTTCTGGGCATCAGGATTAATGGTAAGTGTTTGTTTTCAGGGGCTGTTTTGTAACTTAGTTGAATTAACCCTGTGTGTGCCAGTGGGGTAAGCATACCCCACTAGGGTGACCACGGGTCCCGGAATGTCTGGGACTGTCCCTTATTTCAGGGCTATGTCCCGCGTCCCGGGTCATCTCCAACCGGGACAATGAAGTGTCCCGGAATGAAGCCAAGCCGCCCTGGATGTCAGCCTGCAAGCAGTGTGTCACATCATGGACGCCGCGAGGGAGCGATTGGTAGCATAAATCAGCGCTCCCTCGCGGCGTCCATGATATGACACGCCGCTTGCAGGCTGACATCCAGGGCGGCAATGCAGCTGAGCCTGATCTCCTGGAGGCAAGCGCTCTAGTAATACAGGGCGCTGGGAGATGACATCATCTCCCAGCGCTCTGCATTACTGAGCACAGCGCGCGGGAGCTTCAGCTCTGTGCCGGAGGAGGCACAGAGCACTTTCCACGCCGCTAGACCACCAGGGACTCAAGGTAGGGCATCAAGGGGCAATGTGGCGATGAAGAGGCTTTATGGTAGGGTGACCACGTCCCGGAATGGCAGAACGGAAATGTGGTCACCCTATACCCCACTGGCACTCATAGGGTTAATTCTACTAACGCTTGACACATTTTGGGTGTGCTTTGGATGGATTAGGGCCCAATAGCAATACATCCACTGAGTACTGCGTCAGCTGTTTAAAGATATGTTAAGGGACTCTGCACCACAAAAAAAAACTGGGTGCGGATTTTCCCACATTTAAGTAGGTCCCTTAACGCATCTTACTGCTAACGCAGTCAATTGAATGGCACATTACGGCATTTGTAGTATGTTTCTATAGGGGTCAAATGGGCGATAAATTTAGCGCCCGAGATGCTTTTTTTTGCAGGCATTTCTTCATAGCACAGGTAATCAAATTGCTTACCGTGCTTGAAAAATGCTGGCCTTTTTTTTTTTTTGGGTGAATTGAATTGAGGCCTAGGACTCCAAACTTGTCACACTGAAGTGATCTCAGGAAGGAAGACCAGCTGGTGTGTTTGGCAATGTGTGGAGACCACTTCACCACGGGGAATATGAGACACTTTGCAATATGCGCTAAAGCCTTCAGGTTAACTGACTGAAAAGTATAGAAGCTGTGAGCCACTTACTTTTATTCATTTGCCTCTTCAGCTAATGAGCCAGGCTTCTTTCCACCCGCTTCTGATTTTAAAAACAAACAAAATAAAATGTCTATCACTGCAGCTAAGATCAAAATGGACTGATGTATTCTTTATCTTTGCAGGGCATAAAAATGTAATCTTTTACATAGATATTTTGTATTATTTTTAGCCTTTGGCACCCCTTTGGCTCAAAGGGTTAATGTTAGTTGCCCTATAAAAGAGATGTGGCAGCATGTTAAGCTCCGGCTGTTGTTACTCTAAAACTCCAGTGGGACGAGAGTTGTAGTCCGACAATAGCCTTCCGTTGCGTATCCCTTTGGCACTCAAAGGGTTAAGAAAGTGTTTAGTTTTTAAAAATTTTGATAACAAATGTAGGATTGCATTCAGCAAGTGAAGATGGTGCAATTCTGGAACATAATAATTGCAAAACAGAGGACAAAGTAAACATTCTTTTGAACTGGGTTTTTAACCCTTTGCAAATTAGAGTGGCATCCAATGCACTGCGGAGACCTCTCTAGCATTCATTTAACCCTTTGAGTGCCAGAGGGGTACGGAATGCATTGCAAAGCAATAGGTTAACTCAAAGGGTTAACTCAGCATGGATTTGGGGAATTTTCATTTGTCTCCTAAGGAGCAATTGGTTATGGCCCATAGTTTCTACTTTACTTACACATTCATGAGAGATTTTAGTGCCAAATAAATACTTTTTTACAAATGCCGGCTAGGACTACATGATCTTCAGATTCACAGCCCTTTTCATATTTAGGTGACATTGGAATCTATGTACTACTCTGCCGGTGCAGTTCCACTAGAGGTAGCCTTTAAAGGGATAGTAATACTTAAAATGTAAAAAAAACATATGTTGTAGGGGTTATCCCCCTGAGTAAAACAAGAGTACTCCCACTGCTGAAAGGTGTTTCATTCAAAAGTTATTAATTTTCAAAGTTGAATTTTTTGGGTGCAATATCACAGTGGCCTGAAATTGTACAGTGGCGCTGTTGCTACACCATCCTATGGAGATTTATGTTCCCGGGACCAGAGCTGTCCATAGGATCGTGTAGCAACAGCGCCACTGCACAATTTCAGGCCACTGTGATATTGCACCTAAAAAATTCATCTTTGAAAATTAATAACTTTTGAATGAAACACCTTTCAGCAGTGGGAGTACTCTTGTTTTACTCAGGGGGATAAACCCTACAACATATTTTTTTTACATTTTAAGTATTACTATCCCTTTAAAGCCATAGGCTGTGCATTACAGAGTATGACTGTGGTAGAGTATACCAGCAGATGATCTCTACCAACATTTGGACTTGAATGCCAGCTAGTCCCTTAACCTGGACTATAGTACCTGCAGGGCAAAAAATCACAACATTTCTTACACACCTTGTTTATTACATAGTGTTAAAGGGATAGTAATACATCTATTAAAGTGATGATCCGAGTCTTCTTTATACTTTTTTGAACATGTAGTGCTATATTTCATTACTTACAGTGCTGTAGTTCAAGCGCTATTCAAGTGAAAGGACCCCCTCCTGCCCCCTGCATCACTCTCAGTCTGGTCCGGATGGAGTGCGGTGAGGGACAATCTTCAGTAAACAAAATGAAAATCCTGCCCCCCCTTCGTCAAGGGGGCAGGGCTTTACTTATACTTACTGACTGAAACTTGTCCCTTGCTACATCCGTCTGGTCCCACGACCGAATTCCAGATCTGATGGGAGGCCGCCAGAATGGGCGAGAGGGCGATCCTTTGGGCTTGAATAGCTCATGAACTACAAAACTGTAAGTAATGAAATATAGAGCTACATGTTAAAAAAAAATAAAAAAGACTCGGACCTCCACTTTACTAGAAGTATTACTATCCCTTTAAAACAGGGAGTAGAGGAAAGGAATGCACTAAAATGACCACAGACTGCACCACCACTCTTCCCTTTCTGCAAGAAGCGTTGACGGGAAGGAAGCTGAGCAAGAAGCTTAGTAACTTGGCATTAGGAAGAGGTAGGGTTAAAGAAAACTGATTCCAGTGCCTGACAGAGTGGAATCCTTGTGGTATATTCTCTCTACTGTCCCTTTAAACGGCAGCTATCAAATGATAGTGACCTATTGGCAGATCGTGGCTGCACTGCTAGCCCTAGTGGGTCGGTGGGGGAGAAGAATTAGGGTCTAAAAAGGATTCACTATTAGAATGGCATCCCCTAAATAGTAAGAATCAGAAAAGCAACATAAAAATGTTGGCCGCATCAAAAGGGTAACATACAAATGTCGTCATAGTCAAAATGGAGACCTGAAATGGTCAGCGTTTATAATATAAAGTTGTCCTGGAAGTACTGGACAATCTAAGAGCATTGATAAAACAACTGATCAGAACTCAGAGCTCCCCAACTCTTGCCAAATCCCTGTGGCTCGAGTTGACTCGGTCACTGGGAGATCAGTGTGAGTTTGTAATCCGGAGATCAGTGTGAGTCTGTGTGTGTTCCACAGACTAGAAGTCGTCTGTTCTTTTGTCAGAAGAGGGTGAGCTCCTCTCTGGCATGTTTCTTAAATCATCTTGGCATTCCCAGCTTCACCCAGCCTCAGGAGAATGACAGACAAGGACCAGGGTGACTATTGTTCCAGTTGCTCTACCTGTAAGGTAAGATTTATCTATTCTTGCAGGTTTCTGCTCTCAGTGTGTTGGCATTGTTTTTTTTAATTCTTATATTTTTTATTACTTATTAGTAACATGTTTGTTTTCATTGTTTTAAATGGATTCTAATTCTGCTGCATACCTGTTATGTAAATGACCCTCAGCTGAGGGCTATTAAAAGAAACTCTGTCCAGCCTGCCTTCAGGATATTAACTCCCTGACAGTTGGGCAGCCCCTTGCCCCTCAGGACAGTATGCCTTCAGACTTCTTTTCCATGGTTTCCCTGTTTTCTTCCATTGCTAGGGAAATGTGGAGGTCTGTGAGAGAAGAGGAAGAGATGGTAAATCCTTCCCATGCATCCAATTTCAGGTATGAGGCACCTTCTTGTAGGAAAGCAGCGGAGGAATCTGAATCAGATTTGAATTCTTCATCAGAGGAAGGCAGCAGGAATGATTCATATATTTTCCCAGCAGAATGTCTTTACTCACCGATGAAGAATATTAAAGTTGCTCTAGACCTTCGGGAGGAGGAGGAGGAGGATCCTAGGTCCATTGCAAATGAATTATACCTAGGTTTTAAAAGAAAAAAATAAAGTATTTCCTGTTCATGACGTGTTGAATGTTTTCCAAGGAAATCCAAAAGCTTATTTCCTTTTGACGCTAAGGACACTTTCTGTTGGGATCAGGTCCCTAACATTGATGTCCATGTGGCCAGACTTTCTAAGACAACTACTATTCCTGTGAAGGATCAGATATTCCATGGACAGGAAGTTGGACATGTCACTTTGCAGATGCTATGAAGCCAGTACACCAGTTTTTTGTCCAGTAGTAGCTGCTATATGTGTATTTAGAGCTATGAGTTTGTGACTTCTTCAGTTAGAAGAAGACATTGTTAATAAAGTACCTAGACAAGACCTTTTTCAAAAGGTTTCTTCTCTGCGTCTGGTGGTATATTTCATATGGGATGCCTCTGTGTGTCTGCAGGGCAACTAGGTCTTTGGCACTGGCCACTGCGGGCCACAAAGCCTTATAGCTTAGGCAACGGGCAGCGGATATTTCCCTTAAAAAACAGGCTTTGTGATATGCCCTTTGAGGGAAGTTTTCTGTTTAGAAAACAGTTGGATTTTCTTCTTCATTCTCTTGCTGAGGAAAAGAGTTTTCTTCCTCAGGATTGTAGGTTTCCGCCCAGAGATCCTTTTTTCCATTCAAGTGAAGTAAAAGATCCTCAAAGGGTAAAAAGCCAGCTAACAAGCCCTATTTTACCAAAGGGGGAAGATCTCCAGAAAGGACCCTCCAGGATCCTACACATAAGCGGCTCTGATATCATACTGGAAGTGCCATTGGGAGGAAGGCTTTGCCCTTTCCTTCCCCAATGGCAGTCTATTACAAAAGATTCCTGGGTCTTGGAGGTAATCAAACAAGTTTACGAGATATGTTTCTCCACCCATCCTCCATCTCATTTCAGTGTCACTCATGTTCCATCTCTCTCCACCAAA
Organism: Rhinophrynus dorsalis; assembly: GCA_037306005.1. Taxonomy (NCBI): domain Eukaryota; kingdom Metazoa; phylum Chordata; class Amphibia; order Anura; family Rhinophrynidae; genus Rhinophrynus; species Rhinophrynus dorsalis. Next base: position 486,902,846 of record CM074722.1, read on the forward strand.
AGAGACTTTTTCATCAAGTCCATTTACCATCTAGTTTCAGGCGTGTTAAGACTAGTCCCAACATAATTTCTATGAAGGGGCATCTACCCCATGGTATTTATGGTCCCCAAACTGTTCACTTTTATCAATCAGTTTATTGTTCAAGAAAAAATCTAGATGGAGGAGTTAAGATCAGCAGTCAACATCTTGTGTCAAGGAGATTTGATGGTGAACGAAGGGGGCATAGAGTGCACTCAAACCCTATTGGCGTGACTCGGAGAGTTTTGATAAATCACATAGAACAGTGGTGCAGGGGAGGATATACTGCAGAACATACAAAGGAAAGAAAGTCCTGCCAAAATAGCACTCAGCATTAATGTTAAAATGTGATATCAAAATGAGTTGGAGCTAAATTAGGATAAAATTTAACCTTTATTACAAATAATAATTGAAACTCAGAACAAAGGAAAAAGCAAAACAAAATGAAAAAAAAAATTAAGGTGTACTGCCAGGGAAAAAAAACGGCTTGCCATATATGGTTAACAACCAAGTATTAAATCAAGAGGCTAAAATATGAGCAAAATTAAAAAGAGCCAAAGATTACACCCTAGAGAAAAATCATTAGCAGAACTTCCTTATTGGACGCCCTATGGTATAGATCCACAGTGAAAAACACCATGCGGATTATGGCTAAAAACAAGATGAAGGATGTGCTCAAAAATTACCTCTCAAACACTGAAAGAATTGCTGAAATTACGTTGTTATTAAATTGAATAACCAGATTCTTTATAGCAACCTATATGGAATAAACATACAGTGAACAAGCTTAGCAGGTGCTCCTAAACATGTTGAGCTATCAGCGATTGATATAGAGTTATCAGATACAGCTATTATGTTGAAAAATTGTAAAGAACTGAATGAAAAATAACAAATGGAATCAGGTATGAGCAAGGCTTTTCCTCTGCGTCTTAGTTTGTGCCTACGTGCGTTGTGCCTATGCGCTATCCTTTCTAAAGCAATCAGGTGAGAACGCGAGGATGCAGTCTATTTAAACCAGAAGCACCATCCACTGACTCTTGATTGATAGGAGTTACACGGACTAATACTTGGTCATTAAAGACATTAAATGTTAGTCATTCGTGCAATACGGTATCATACAAGGATCAAAAGGCCCACTACTGGCTCATGAAACAAACGACCATTTTAACTCCATCGGCACCTTTCTCCGCATAGGAGCCAAAAAGTCTTTCCCTTAAAGAAACATAATAACTAAATGATCCACATTACAACGAGTATATGAACAACCAGAAGGAGTAAATAAACCGCAGATAAAAACCCATCACTCCGCAGGGTAGCATGTGTGTGAATTAATAGATCAGAACCTGTATGCCAAAAAAACGTTTGTGCAAATGAACTATGTATCCCACAATTATTTGTGGAAAAAACACAAATCTGAGAAATTATTGGACAGAAGAATCTGTATAATACGATATTGCTCCATCAATATTATGAATTAATAAACACATAAGATGTGATTGCCATATGGCAGGCTAATGTCAGGTATTATAAAGATAATAAAGAGTCAGGGGAATGTTTATGAACGTCCTCACTGTGGGGTCATGTGAGAACACCGAAAAAGATGAGAAGGGAATCAGAAATGGTAATTGCAACCACTAAAAGATATACCCTATATTTTTAAGATAAAGAAGTAAAATTGTGCAAAAAGAGAATTGAAATTAATATGTAGAGGAACTTAATGTTATTACCTATTTAGTCCTGGAGTAATAAAATGTAGCTTTAACCCTTTAAGGGCCAGAGTAATGAGAAATGCATTACACATACCACTGATCATTAAGGGGTTTATATATTTGCCGCTAATTTTGATTTATTTTTTTTTTACACAAACTTACTACTGGGTGATGCAAAGATATGCAGGTTCTGAAAGGTGGCCACTTCTATTAGTCCTGTGAAGGGGAGAAAAGCACAGTTAACTCCAAATATACTTTACATATCTCTACCATTAATACATTTATGTCCAGTAGTGACATCATGAAGAGGCTCATTTCCATAGACATTCCCATAATTACTTCATTACTGAGTGAAGTTAAAATTCATATTCCTGTCTTTTTTTTGTGGTAAAATTAGTTTCTCTTACATCCAATATGGAACATGGGAACCATGAGGTAAAGTATCCTCCAGCCAGGAAAGCAGGGCACTTGTCTTAACCCTTTTAGTGCCAGAGGGTATACAACGCATTGACTCACTGGATCCCCTCGTAGCACTCATAGGGTTAAAAGGCTCTCTGAATGCAGACACTCCTTCCTTTCTCTACTCTACCTCCACCAATCTAGCCTTAGTTTTAAAAGTGACCTCAAAGGAGATGGATGAGGGCAAAGATTCTCTCTTAGTTAGCTTTTATTTTTGGTTTTCCTATTGGAATGGGGAAGTGTAATCCCCTATTAGGTGGGCTCCTTCCTCTGGCCTCTGTTGTTAGTTTAAACCAAAGTGCAGCTTGTACAAGACCCGGTTTCTGCTACAGGATAGCTTGCATAAGTAGCCTCTTTCCTCTCATTTCTGCTTAGCTTGCCAGAGCAGGTCATAAATATATATACACTAGTGTAAAAGCCCGTGTACACGGGCCAAGGTCTGGGTAATGTTAAGCCTTTGAGTGCCAAAGAGGTACGCAATGCATTGCTCTGCAATGCGTTGCGTATCCCTCTGGCACTCAGAGGGTTAAGAGGCCATACCTCACTGCTTCACATGTTGCAGTCTTGCGTCGCCTCACTCACATGATGCAATCATGCACAGTAGAGACTGCCCGAACGTGGACAGGCTCTACTGCACATGACTGCATCGTGACAAACATCCTAGTGAATTATTATATAGGATAGGAGTCTGAAGACTAAAGAGGACAAGATCTCCATTATTTACAGTGCATACAGGACGTATGCCCATGACTGTTTGTCTAGCAGCCACATTCATACTGTCTATGGTAAAATCTCTCTGTCCAGGGTGGATTTTACAAAAAATTACCTCAGTTTAGTTAGTCTTTTTTTGGGGGGTTCTGCATTGCCTTTAATAACGGACAAGTGTGGTGGCCATATTGGATGGGACATAGTACAGCTGTGATTTCTGCTGCACTGGGTGGATTATGGCGGGTAAAAGGGCTTATTCTTCTACCATTTCTTACTACAATTAAGGAATGTCCTTGGAAAGTGATCGAATATGGCTGCTGGAGAGCTGCCAAGCCATTTTCATTTTGGAGGGAAAGCAGAACTATATTTCTCTGCACCACCGGGAATAGGAAGGGTATGCTCTATGCTTACACTGGTTCATCTTTTCCCTGCATTGTGAGTCACATGAGTCTGGATTCTCCCTCCTGGCATTCTTTTGTTCCTTATGTCAGATTGGTCTTCTAAGGGACTTTGCTGTTACTTTATGCCAATTAGACCACCTGTACATTTGGGTTTCCCCTATTAACCAATTGCTCCTTATATGAGACTGGTCTTCTATGGAACTTTGCTGCTATATACTATCCCTTTTTGGTCTATGGCCCCTGCATTATAGCTCCCGGGTTCTGCTTCTCCTGAACAAGAGCCTGCATGTTTTTCAGTCACATTTTCTGCTATGGATAATATTGATTCCTCTATTAAGTGGGTCCTTGAGTTCTGGCATCTGGACCGTTCCCTTCCCCCCACTATGGATGCGGGGGATCCTTCAGATGAGGAAGAAGACACAGATGAGGATTATATTTTATTCCATATGTACTCATGTGGATGAACATCCATCAACTGCTGAGGGCCTTTGCACAGTGGTGTTTTGAGACCCTTAGAGACTCTGAAGCCTCTGACTCAAATTATTTTTCCCAGATACATTCTGCAGTGTTGCTAAACAAATTCTGTGTTCCCCTTCCAATCAGTCTAGATGGTTCTGAAGGAAAGGAAATCACCTGTGATGAGAACATTTATTCACAGATAATGTTCTCTCTTATATTCCTCCTCTTGATACCATGCTGCAGTGGGCTACCTCCCTCCAACACTGGCTTCTCCTTTTTCTCACCCTTTCTAAACGTATACAACTGCTGCCTGCATTAGCTGCAGCACTTAAAGGGATAGTAATGTTTCATAATAAAAGCAGCTCTAATTAATCATCATAGTATTTGGACTTTGGAGAGTGTTATTTCAATTCTGTCAGAGTTGTAGTTCAAGAGTAATCCAATGACAAAATCTCCCCCTCCCACTCCTTTTACTGATGTAACACTGCTCAGCCAGATCAGAAGGGAGGTGCCCAGGTAGACTGCAGAGAGGGACAATCTTCAATTAAGATAAGGGAAAAACCTGAAAAACTTGTCAAGGGGGGCAGGGTTTTCATTGTTCTCATAGGAAGAAGATTGTCCCCTGCTGTTATCTGTCTGGTCTATGGACTGGATTCCACATCTGAGAAGAGATAGCTTACACTAGGTAAAAGGGGCGTAAGGGGGAAACTTTATCATTCAATTACTCTTGAACCACAACTCTGACAGTATTGAAATAACACTCTCTATGGCTCAAATACTATGAAGATTAATTGGAGCTGCTGTTTTTGTGAAACATTACTATCCCTTTAAGGATCTGGCAGATAAGTACCTGGATTCTCTCCTTACTTTGAGTTTTGCAGACTTTTATGCCATTGTATGTCCAACCTTCATGATTGTTTGGGAGTCTAGGGCCCTGTGTATCTGGGGGACACAATTCTTAGGGGCTGTCCGTGCAGACTCACTGGGAGATGATATTTTTTTTACGAGTTTCTGAGATGCTTGAGGCTAATGCAGATCTTACTGAAGCTGCTTATTGATCCTGCTAGGCCTATCAGGAATGCCTTAGCACTCTCTGCTGCTACAGATCATACCCATTGGCTAAACCTATGATCGGAAGACTATACTCCTAAGTGCTTGGTTTCTAACCCAAGTGGCTGTTTTACCCAGACTCAAGAGAGGTTATTAGCCAGCTTTTGGGGTTATGAGTGTACTATTAACTCAGGTTACCCCCATGGGAGACGTGTTTTTTTTGTTACCTCCCCCGGTATGGGTATACACCCAGGGTGTCTACTCCTACAGCAGCCCAGGCAAGCACTACCCCAAAACCCATACAGGTTTGGGCAGGTAAACACCTAACCAAAGGCTCCAATCTCTCAAGTCTACCTTTGAACGACTCGCAGGGGTCTGGTCTGACTCAAGCTACTGAGTTAATCTGTGTCTCTTTCACAATACATGCTCCATGGCAGACCAGTAAGTTTTGAGGGGGATCCTAGAAGGGTATTATACAAATTTCAAATCCCTTCTTTCATGTCTTTCTCTTTCCTGTCCAGAGTTTCTTGCAATCTGGTGAAGGCCCATCTATTTTTAGATGCACTTCCTTTCTTGGTGGACCATCAGGTCTGTGACCTACACTATCTTCAGAGTGATGCATGGGATCCTACTCCATCTTTTTTGCAGTTCCCAAGATAGACAGCATATGCCATCCTTTTCTGGACTTGAAGTGGCTCAACCATTTGTTCTTATGTCACAATTCTTGAGGGAGTGTTTGTGCTCTACCATCACTGCTATATGTTCAGGGGAGTTTTTAGCCTCCCTGGACAAAGGAATCATATCTGCATATTCCTATCCATTCAGATCACCAACTCTTTCTTCGGTTTGACTTCCAGTCTTGCAGTTCACGCATTTCTTTTTTGGTAACTTGTGGTTTTTCTTGTTACTTGGATTGGTGTTTAGGTGTCCATTGACAATTGGTTTGTGTTTTGAAGGGTTTTTTTTTTCTTTCCTTTCCTGAAATCTTGGTAGATAGCTTTGGTATATCCCCATGGATCCGTTGTACTTAAAGATACATTATTTTCTCTTAGTCCATGTGGAACACATGACTTCCGGTCTGAAGAGAAATTAGTTGTTTGAGTACCAGACAGGGGGGTCCTTTGGGTTCTCTGGTATAGGTGACCCCTTGCCTGCCTCACTTCTGTTTTTTTTCTATCTATGCTATTTGTTAAAACTGTTCTGGATTGGTGGTGGTAATATGCGCGCCCACTTCCAGATTGCCTTTTATGGCAAGTACCCTGCCCTCCTGCAGGAAGATACTTTACTCCATGGTTCCTGTGTTCTCCATTGTCTAAGATAAAAGGATTTATCGGTAAGTATACAAAAATCCCCTTATTTATGTGTATGGATAAAACAAATCGATGTTCTCAGAATAATAGTCACAACTGTATCTCAGGCACCCCTAATTTAGTCACCCCAGTTGCCATTAGCCCCACTTATAGCCACAGCCACACATGACCCAGTCCCACCTATAAACCCTTTGGTTGTCAGAAAGATCTCAAATACATTATTAAGCAATGAGGTTGTTGAGCTCTTTAGCATCCAAGGGGTTAACCCTTTAACCGGCAGAGGTATCCAACACATTGAATGCAGTGTGTTAACTACCTCTCTGGCATTCAGAGTTAAATAAGCTGGCCAGTAAATGGATATGTAAACTAGCAAATAAACTGACCAAACAGGTATATAAACTGCAGTAATCTATGCACTGGAGACCTCACTAGCATTCAAGGGGTTAAAAGCACCATTTATAAGAATGGTACTTTTAATTTGTCCCCTGTGTTGCAGTTGGTTTGCACCCCCAATTGTGGCAATCTTGTCTTTGTGCATATGGCCCTTTTAGGTAACTATTCCTGAGTCAGTGTCTGGATATTTCATTACAAAGGTGATTTAACCCTTTGACTGCTAGATATGCAGAGGATACCTCTCTGGCATTCAAAGGGTTAATGATATCATTATTGACTGATAAACCATAAAACTGAGGCTCTGGACTGTATTTGGGTTGCTGAATAGGTCAAATTCTGGAGCAAATCAGCTTCACCACAGGAAACACAAATTCCCTACATTATACAAGGAATTAGTACAGCTCTAACCAGCAGAAGACTCATACCTTGATATATGCATGGAGGGACCTGTTTAGAAAAGGAAACAGAAACATATAATATTGTTAAGACCGGTCACACAGGCAAGGTCCTGCTCGAAAGCTAGAACGGTGCAGGATAACAAATACTTTTAAAGTATATAAGTAATTAAATGGTTTGTAAGCCATGTAAAAGCACTGACAATAAATGCAACACTATCATATGAATGAAGACCTATGAGTGCTCTTTTATATGGTTTACAAGCCATTTTGGGCACTCCTGGACAAGTTTTGTTTATTTTGTAAGTGAAAAGTAGTTAATACAACCTCTGCAGCTAACAGACTTAAACTTGAAATATTTCTGCAGATTCTAATCATGGTTACCATTTATTTGCTGAATTTAACATACTCCTAAAAGTAACACAAGATGTGACATGTGCCAAAGTTTGGGCACCCTTCCAGTTGATCCACTAGTGTTATTTTTTGTAAGGTCAAAGAATGTAGACCTTAATCTAAGTTAGGTGATGACATTTCAAGAGCTTATTAAATTCGCTGACTCTTCTAACCTCTCAGGGTGTTGTGCTTACACTCAGCAACCATGGGCTTGTCTAAGCAGCTGACTGAGGATAATAAAATAAAGATAATTGACTCTTATGAAGCAAGGGAAGTCTATGAAAATATACCTACACACTTCCTGCTTGCAATTTCCACTGTCTGAAATGTCATTAACATATGGAAGTTAAAGGCAACTGTTGAAGTCAAGACAAGATCTTGAAGACCAAGAAAAATCTCCAATAGAACGTCTTGAAGACCAAGGCCGGATTTACATCTCAGGAGCCTGTAGGCACAGAAATCTGAAGCGCCCCCCCCCATTGGCCATCTCCACTGGACACCTCCACAATGCTCCTAATCTCCACACTGCCCCCCATCATCTCCATATTGCCCTCACATTGCCCCCCATCAGCTCCATCATTGCCCCCTATCAGCTCCATATTGCACTCACATTGCCCCCATCATCTCCACATTGCCCCCATCAGCTCCATATTGCCCTCACATTGCACCCATCATCTCCACTTTGCCCTCACACTGCCCCCCATCAGCTCCAACTTGCCCCCCTCATCAGCTCAATATTACCCTGACATTGCACCCACCCCCCATTTCATACCTCCTCCCTGGTGGTCCAGCCGGGTGGCAGGACAGGTCTGTGCTCCCGCGCGGTCTTCTGTTCAGTAATGCAGAGCGCTGGTAAATGATGTCATCACCCAGCGCTCTGCATTACTAAAGAGCTCACAAGGGAGCTCAGCAGCTACAGGTCTGTGCCAAAGGAGGAACAGACCTGACCAGGTGGGGCGTTAGTGCCCACGGCAAGGATAATTAAAAAAAAAAAAAAAAAAACGGGTCCCGATGACAGGCGCCCCTCTGTGGGGTGCGCCTGTAGGCAAATGCCCACTCTGCCTTATGAGAAATTCAGCCCTGTTGAAGACAGGTAAGAAATGCAAAGCAAAATCCCCATATCGCTGGAAAGGACCTGCAGGAAAGTTTAGTTGGCACAAGAGTAGTGGTGCACCAGTCCGCTTTAAAGTGTTGCTTGCACAAAAATGATCTGCATGGAAGAGTCTTCAGAAGGAAACGTTACCTGCAATTTCATCACAAACATCAATGTTTTGAGAATGTAACACAGCATTTAGATAAACCAGAGGCATTTTGGAACCAACTACTGTGGTCTAATGAATTTAAAATTGAACTCTTTGACTACATTCATCAAAAGTACGTTTGTAGGAAAAAAATAATCATTTGAACCACGTGCCAACTGTTAAGCATGGGGGTGGATCTATTATGCTTTGGGGTTGTGTGGCAGCCAAGGCTTGATTTACATCTCAGGTGCAGTTGCTTACTCTGAATATTGGGAATTCTAGCCCTTGTAGCAGCCAGTAGCACAGGAAATATTGTACTAGTAGAAGTAAACATGGATTCTACTAAGTATCAACAAATACTGGGGGGCCAATACCACACAGTCAGTTAACCCCTTCACGTCCAATGCCGTGCCGGGACCATCACAGCTGCCCAGCACTTAAGTACCAGTCATGGTCCTGGAACGTCATGGAATTCAGGGCTCCCCACTCTGCTGCACGCCGTTCGGGGAGCCCTGAATCGGTTATGAAAAAAAAAAGAAAAACCTCCGTGGTCCTTAAGGGATTAAATAACTGGAGCTGAAAAGAGGTTGGATATTACACGTTAATGATCCAAAGCATATCTCAAAGTCAACCATGAACTGCTTTAAGAAATGAAAGCTTAACCCTTTGAGTGCCAGAGGGGTATGCAACGCAATGCTTTGCAGTGTGTTGCGTATCCCTCAGGCATTCGAAGGGTTACGGTTTTGGAATGGCCTTCACAGTCCCCAGACTTCAGTATTATTGAAAAATCTGTCGGTAGACCTCAAGCTTGCTGTGCATGCAACATGACCTAAGAATATGTTTGCACTAGAAGCAGGGCCGGATTTGCCATAAGGCAGAGTAGGCATCTGCCTACAGGCGCACCCCACAGAGGGGCGCCTGTCATTGAAATCATTTTTTTTAAATATATTTTTATTCACAGCGCTGTACGCTGCGCACAGTGGCAACAGTAACCTGCCGCATGGTAAGGTCTGTGCCTTCTTCTGCACAGACCTGTAGCTGCTGCTGTTCCCTCGTCGGCTCTTTAGTAATGCAGAGTGATGACATCATCTCCTGGCACTGTGCTTCCTAAAGAGAAGACCGTGTGGGAGCAACAGCAGCTACAGGTCTGTGCAGAAGGAGGCACAGACCTCTCCTGCCGCTGGACCCCCAGGGAAGAGATAGGAAACGGATACGGGGGTCAAAGTGGGGGCAAGTTGGAGCTGATGGGGGCAAGTTGGAGCTAATGAGGGAAAGTTGGAGCGGATGGGGGCAATGTGAGGGCAATATGGAGCTGATGGGGGGGCAATCTGAGGACAATATGGATATGGGAGGTAATGTGGAGGTGTCCAGTGGAGATGACCAATGGGGGTGGGTGGGGGCGCTTCAGATTTCTGTGCCTACAGGCTCCTGAGATGTAAATCCGGCCCTGACTAGAAGCTTCCTGTAAGGAAGGGAGGGAAAAATTCAGAAAGTGAGAATAGAAAGACTGTTAGCTGGCTACAAGCAATGTTTCCGTTTGTCCATGGCAGAAGTTGTGTTAAATTGTTTTCATTTAGAAATAAACAAAACATGCAATATGTGCAGGAGTGTCTACATTTTTGCATACAACTATAGATATATATATTAGGCAGGTGTGAAAAAATGCTGTAAAGTAAGAATTCTTTCAAAAATAAACATGTTAATAGTTTATTTTTATCAATTATCAAAATGTATAGTGTTTATAAAATAAATGTATTCCTGAAGAGGACACTAGTTGAAATAGAATTCAAATTTTTCAGGATTTAAAGGGTATAATAATGTCAAATGATCGGGACTCAGGCAGATAGCAGGTATTTCATAGCTGATACAACAGTGCCTTTAGCTTTTCAAGGTGTCACAACCACAGAGGCTTCCACCGCAGCGGAGAAATAGATAATATTACTTTAAACCTCAAGATTGGTGCTAGTAAACTCCTTACGGCCCTGTAACAGATAAATAAGGAATACACAGTATCTCAATGGCTATAAAGTGCATAAGAGACAAAAATGTCTTGGAAGGAAGGGACATATCCACAAATAAAAACTAATAAATAAAAAAAAATAATGATATAACGAACTAGCAAATAGATAAAAAAATAAATTTATTGAAAAAGAAAGAAAATTGCATAAATAAATACAATAAAATGAGTATATGGTATATAAATAAGCGAAAATCTCTTGGTGATCACCAATACAAATATCAAATAAAATGTGTATACAGATACAACTAAAACAAATCGTACAACCACAGACTGATAGTAAATACAGTAACCAAAGGACACAAAGTTCCACTCCAAAGGGTTAACTGGGCATCCACTAGTCTATACGCATAAAAATTATATTCCAGAGCTGTATTGATGTAGGCTTAAATGGGTTAAATGACCCAAATTCAAAGCAAATGCTAAAACTGGCTCAAGACTAGACAAAGTTAAATGACAATGGATTAGCAATTCAATCCAAAAGGGGTTAAAATGTTTTGAATACAGCGGGTGCAGTGATCTGAACAATAAACCAATCTAGCAGTGTTACAAAGTATCACACCGCAGATAAAGCTGATCGAAACCAAAGTATTTCAGGCCAGAGGTAGAGCACGGTGAAGCCGTGATCGTGAATATAATGTCCAGACTGATCTTAATCAAGCCCAGAACCACTATCTGTAATAAACAAAAGATACAGTACAGACTATAAATAATGGTAAGCGGACACACTTAAAGGGATAGTAATACTTCGTTTTATCTTTATTTTATTTTGTAGGCGTTAAAAAAACATGAAGAACGATAAAAGTCTTATCTCTCAAACCTTTATGGTTTAAGAGATATTCACAAGCAAAGTATCCCCCCCCCCCCGTTCAGCCAGATCAGAAGGGAGGTGCCCAGGTAGACTGCAGAGAGGGACAATCTTCAATTAAGATAAGGGAAAAAGCTGAAAAACTTGTCAAGGGGGGAAGGGCTTTCATTCTTTTCATACAAAGAAGATTGTCCCCTGCTGTTATCTGTCTGGTCTTACAACCAGATTCACATCTGAGAAGAGATGGCTTACACTAGGAAAAAGGGGTGGGAGGGGGAAACTTTGCTTGTGAATATCTCTTAAACCATAAAGGTTTGAGAGATAAGACTTATATCATTCTTCATGTTTTTTTAATGCCTACCAAATAAAATAAAGTTAAAACAAAGTATTACTATCCCTTTAAATAAAAAAGTATATATTTAAATGACTGCGATATATCAGCCAAACACTTATATGAGTAGCAGGTAATGCAAATGAGATCGAAAGTTATATACCCGGCAGGGAAACACAACTTATTAAGCAACCTCTGCAACGCATTTCACACCGATAACGGTGCTTTATCAAACAGTTATTAGTAGTTTTCCTTATTTATCTGTTACAGGGCCTTAAGGAGTTTATTAGCATCAAGCTTGAGATTTAAAATGTATATTGAGTGAACAGAAGAAAAACCTGAATCAAATCAGTATTTAGTGTGACCACCCTTTGTCTTGAAAACAGCATAAATTCTTCTAGTACACTTGCACTTAGTCAGAGATTTTGTAGGCATATAGTCAGGTGCATGATTAAACAATTATACCAAACAGGTGCTAATGATCATCAATTTAATATGTAGGTTGAAACACAATCATTAACTGAAACAGAAACAGCTGTATAGGAGGAATAGAACTAGGTGAGGTTGCTGAAGACAGTAGTGGTCTTCATGGAAGGCTTGCAGCCAAAAAGCCATACCTCCAACATGGAAACAAGTCCAAGAGACTCAGCTATGCACAAATTTCTGGAACTGGGGTGGAGAAAAATGGCAGCAGGTGCTCTGGACCAATGAGTCAAAATTTAAAATATTTGACTGTAGCAGAAGGCAGTTTGTCACCAAAGGGCTGGAGAGAGTTACAAGAATGAGTGTCTGTCAGCAATAGTGAAGCATGATGGAGGTTCCTTGCAAGTTTGAGGCTGCATTTCTGCACATGGAGTTGGGGATTTGGTTAGAATGAATGGTCTCCTCAATGCCGAGTACAGGCAGATACTTATCCATCATGCAATGCCATCAGGGAGGCATCTGATTGGCCCCAATTTTATTCTGCAGCGTGACAATGACCCCAAACATACAGACAAAGTCATTAAGAAGTATGTTCAACATAAAGAAGAAAAAGGAGTCCTGGAAGTGATGGTATGACCCTCACAGAGCCCTCATCTCAACATCATCAAGTCAGTCTGGGATTACATGGAGAGAGAGAGAAGCAACTGAGGCTGCATAAGTCCACAGAAGAACTGTGATTAGTTCTCCAAGATGTTTGGAACAACCTACCTGCCGAGTTCCTTAAAAACTGTATGCAAGTGTACCTAGAAGAATTTATGCTGTTCTGAAGGCAAAGGGTGGTCACACCAAATATTATTTGATTTAGATTTTTCATATGTTCCCTCACTATGCGTTTTGTTAATTGATAAAAATAAACTTTCTCTATCGTCCAATACAGGTTACTGGTAACTTTGGGTAGGTGATCAGCCCTTTTAATAGGCAGGAACAATTCTGAGAAGTGACTGCTGGGTGGAGCCTACCTCCTCTCCTTAGTGTTTGGGGATTGGCTAGCTGCAAGCTAAGATTTGTTCCTTTGTCAAGATACAAGGCAAGAGAACAGTTCTGCTATAGTTTTAGCTTTTTTATTATTTTTCTGTTAGATATGGAATACCACCATTAGGCGGATTACCATCACTGACAATTCCCATCACCCAAATGTGGATAGTTCAGTTTACCTGGTGCTTTTGTGGACCTAAGCCCTAGGGGGAAATCTTGGCTTCAAGTTCTTTCCCCAGGAGTTGCCCACTGAGGCTTCTTCTTGATATATGGTAATCTGAAGACAGAAGACCTGCTGAAAAAGGTGAGCACCCTTTGAGTGCTGAGGTCCATATGTCCCATGCTTCCCCTCCACACAGGGGTCTCATTTGGAGTTCCTATTACATACTCATGCACTCATTGAGTTTATCTGTATGTTTGTGAGGTGTTTGGAGCAAGTTTCTGTGGTAATTTAACCCTTTTGCTGCTGGTTAGCACCTTTTGGGGTTTTTTTGGGCACTTTCCCTACTGGGACCAGTGTTTATTGGGTCTACTGTTTTATTCTATTGGGTTTTGAGTGGTTTACGTTTGGAATTCACCTCGTTAACTTTATGTTCTGTTTACCGCATAGACGCCATTGCTCCATTCACTTCTATGGGACATATCTCTGCAACCGATCCATGTAGCATGGTCAGAGATGGCTCATTTCATGGGCTTTCCCTTGCTCTGTCATCTGGTCAACATTCTGGGGATGTTTCGGGCTTCGGGCACTGTTGGGGTATTCTGTCAGCAAAATTATGTTTCCCATGAGCGCCCGCTTCGCACGCTCGTTTCCGATTGGCTCCCATCGCGGCAGCCATTTTGTGTATTCGCAGATCGAGTATCCTACGCAGGGCTTGGACTCTCCTTCTCTCCTCCGCAGTTTAACCCTTCGTCTACCAGATAAGTCTTGTTTTAGTGTTTCTGGGGCGCATTAATTATCATACACACTTTATTGTGGGTGTTTTGATACTTTGACAGTTTTGACTCTGTGAGAATGTCTACTCCGTTAGACCTTGGGGCTAAACCTAAGACTAAGGATACTGGGGTGTCTGTGTCCCCCATTGCTCCTCATGTCAATCAGGGTTACCTAGAGAATACTCAGGTCATATTTGCCCAGCATGCGCTGCTGCCCCTGAATCCCCTGCTGGGGCCTCCAGCCATGCACTAGAGCCAATATGGATGCAAGAGTTTAAAGCTACTACCAGGGACCTCCGATCCACCTTACAACTCCTTCCATCCACTTTACAGGGGGTCTTCCACTCATTGCAGACCCCCACCCCTATCAGATCTTCCCTGCCTAAACCGCCGGGTGTACCTGATGTGTCTGATTCCTCTGAGGAGGAATTGTTGGTGGACTCTGATGATGATGACTGTTCAGCTGTTCCTTCATCTCAGTTTTTTGGGGACCCCTTTGAGGCGGACCCCATTCCCTCTGCTGAGGGCTGATCAGGGCTGTGTTGTCCACCCTGAACATTCCCTTGGTGCAGGAGGCGTCTTCTGACCCCTGTGATGTTTTCCAGAAGCCTGTTAGGCCCCATGCTTGCTTTCCACGTAATCCCACCCTTGACCGCTTGGTGTCAGTGGAGTGGAAATTTCCAAACAAGAAACCTTCTGTGTCTAAGAAGTTTGCTAAACTTTACCCGTTTTCTGAAACGGCCCTCACTCAGTGGGTTCATCCCCCACAAAGTGGATGCCCCACAGTGGCCAAAAATCTTTCGCTTAAGGCAGAGTGGTAAATTTTTTCTTAAAGACAGTACTACTACGTTTTCCAAATGCTTGTCATTCCAATTTTATTCATTGCTCAATTTCCATCATAGTGTTTCCATCTGTTGACATTTACTATCCAAATTAAACATACTTCTAGTTTTTATCCAGCCTGTGATTTTCCTTGGTATGGTAAATTTGTTAAACATGATGCGTTTTGTTTATATTCATCTTCAGACCAAAATTTTGCTTTCCTATTGTATTTATTCAATGTGTTCTTGCAGTTCTTCAGGACTACTGGCAAAGAGTATGATATCGCCTGTAAAACATAAGTGATGTAGGTAATCTCCATTGATATTATGTTGTTTTTTTGT
The DNA here is from genome assembly GCA_037306005.1 of Rhinophrynus dorsalis. Lineage (NCBI taxonomy): Eukaryota > Metazoa > Chordata > Amphibia > Anura > Rhinophrynidae > Rhinophrynus > Rhinophrynus dorsalis. The sequence goes on from CM074722.1 coordinate 486,918,095, forward strand.
CTCAATTTAGTTTGTGGAAAATTTCTTCTAAACAAGCAAAACATGCTTTTGGGGAGATTGTGTCTCCTTGTCTGATGCTTTTTTCAATGTTGATCTGGACTTTATCATATTTGACCTGTATTACTGCAGTTGCATTTTCATATATTGACTGGAGGATATTGATGTAAGCTCTATCTATAACTTGTTGCACTGTGTGGATATGGTCCAATGTACTGAAACGGCCTATGAAGTCTACTTGTTCTTTATGTTGTGCCGCGTTAAAGGGATAGTAATGTTTCATAATAAAATCATCATAGTATATGGACTTTGGAGAGTGTTATTTCAATTCTGTCAGAGTTGTAGTTCAAGAGTAATTGAATGACAAAGTATCCCCCTCCCACCCCTTTTACTGTTGTAACACTGCTCAGCCAGAGCAGAAGGGAGGTGCTCAGGTAGACTGCAGAGAGGGACAATCTTCAATTAAGATAAGGAAAAAACCTGAAAAACTTGTCAATGGGGGCAGGGCTTTCATTGTTCTCATAGGAAGAAGATTGTCCCCTGCTGTTATCTGTCTGGTCTATGGACTGGATTCCACATCTGAGAAGAGATGGCTTACACTAGGTAAAAGGGGAGGGAGGGGAAACTTTGCTTGTGAATATCTCTCAAACCATAAAGGTTTGAGAGATAAGACTTATATCATTATTCATGTTTTTTAATGCCTACAAAATAAAATAAAGAGAAAATGAAGTATTCCTATCCCTTTAAGTATTATGTCCATTCTCTAAACTGTACATTTGCGGAAAACTTGCAGATGACTGGCAGCAGGCTTATTGGTCAGTAGTTTTTTTGGATCTTCCTTATCACCTTTTTTGTGCAGTAGGATCACTTCTGCATTTTTCCTTGTTTCAGGCACTTTGCTGAGTAGTAGGTATCTGGAAAATAGTTTAGCTAGGGCTTTGAATATAGATTGACTTTCGGCTTTCAACATTTCAATAGTGACTTTATCCGGTCCAGCTACTTTGTCATTTTTCATTTATTTTACTGCAGCTCCCACTTATTCTACCAAACCTTCTGGCACAGCTTCAGCTTCTGGCACTGCATTCAGTTGTTGTCCTTCATTCGTATAAAAATTTTAATAAAGGTCTTCCACTCTTTTTAGTATTTGTTGTTGTTGAGTCTTTGCTGTTGTAAAACATCTGTATTTACCTAGGTAAGTCCTTCTGTTACACACAATAATTATACAGATATACCTGACTCCTATATGTAGGACATCTAACTAGGTAAATTATTCTGTGAAACAGTATCACCTTTATATAGCTGTTATGAATTCTTTGTTACAAAAGTATATTGAATTCCATCTGTCACACAATGTAATTATATTGATACACCTGGCTGCTACCTAACTAAGTGCTTCTATTATACACAGTAATTATGTAGATATATCTGGCTGTTGTATGATTGACTCCTACCTAGGTAAGTCCTTCTGTTATACACAGTAATTATATAGATACACCTGACTGCTGTATGATGAACTCTTACCTAGGTAAGTCCTTCTGCTACACACAGTAATTAAATAAATATACCTGACTGCTGTATGATGGACTCCTACTTAGGTAAGTCCTTCTGTTGCCCACAGTAATTATACAGATACACCTGACTGCTGTATGATGGACTCCTACCGAGGTAAGTGCTTCTGTTACACACAGTAATTATATAGATACACCTGACTGCTGTATGATGGACTCCTTCCTAGGTAAGTGCTTCTGTTACAGTAATTATATAGATACACCTGACTGCTGTATGATGGACTTCTACCTAGGTAAGTCCTTCTGTTACACACAGTAATTATATAGATACACCTGACTGCTGTATGATGGACTCCTATCTAGGTAAGTGCTTCTGTTACACACAGTAATAATATAGATACACCTGACTGCTGTATGATGAACTCCTACCTAGGTAAGTGCTTCTGTTACACACAGTAATTATATAGATACACCTGACAGCTGTATGATGGACTCCTACCTGGGTAAGTCCTTCTGTTACACACAGTAATTATATAGATACACCTGACTGCTGTATGATGGACTTCTACCTAGGTAAGTGCTTCTGTTACACACAGTAATTATATAGATACACCTGACTGCTGTATAATGGACTCCTAGCTAGGTAATACCTTCTGTTACATGCAATATAATTATATAGATACCCTTGACTGTTGTAAAGTGGACTCCGACCTAGGTAAGTCCCTGTCTGTGGCTATGCACCCCTCAATGTAATATGTTCTTCTGCCTTTGATATCACACAATTTTGTCACAGAAAAATGTTTTCCTTGTGATCTGTGCTGGACTAGTAATTACCATTCCTTGTGGTGGTCCATGGTGCCCTGTTAAAGAAAAGAAAACATGTTATACTTCATTTCAACACTTTATTTAAAGGAGAACTCACACTTCTTAATAATAACCCCCACTTACCTTCCAATAGCCAGAACATCCTAATGGCCCCTATGAATTTTTCCCTTGTAACTTTGTTCAAGAGATAACATATTCAATCAATCCCAGATGTCATGTCCATGGAGAGGGACATGATAGCTGCTAACAGATTTTACAAACTGAAACAGGAAACTCTTTTTAATAGCTTTTTATTAACAATAGCTGAATACAAACTGTTGCCATATTATGTAGACTAGCCTATGAGAGGTGCAAATGTTTACAGGCAAACAGAGAATGTAGAGAGTGGTCAATGTGTAAAATTAAACAGAAACATAAAAGAGATACAGAACTATCTAAGCACAGTAAGTTTATTAAGACAATATTACAAAATAAAAGCAACAGTTGATGCACTCACATGTTGCCCATCTTGGGCTTTATGCACATAAGAGGTCCCTTCCTCTTGTAGCCAGCGATCTGGCTACTCCTTGGAGTAAACCATTGTGTCTTGTGGCTGTAGGCCAACGCTGCTCAGAATGGAGAGCAATAACAACAATGGGAAGGGGTGGGAACCTCACAGGCAGTGTAGGAGGGACCAATGAATAAGAGTGCAATGTTGGAAACTCAACGTGTATCTTTGAGCTGCGGCAAAGCTGCACTCCAGTGCACTCTTATTCATTAGTCCCTCCTACGCCCCTTATGAGGTTCCCACTCCCTTCCCATTGCCATTGTTACTCCTGGCTATGCTTCCGGTGTTGCTTCCCATTGCCATTGTTGCTCCGGGGTTTACTTTTGGTGTCCTTCCTATGGAAAAAGAGTCCACTGTTTGATGCTTTATTGCACCAGTTCCTGTATATGAACTTGGGCTCTCTATTTAACATCTCCTATATTAACATCTCGAAAGAGACTCATCTATAGTGAACTCCTTTTTCATCAGCACCTACCAGGGCCGGACTGACCTACTGGGATACTGAGAAAATTCCCGGTATGCCGCCTGCACTGGGCTTCCCTGGGGCTGCTTAAATCAACATGCCAATTATCCACAACCACAAGTTGACAGTACTGCGCAGCTGCGAGATTTGAAGAACCGACGGCCACCGGGCCGCGTCTATTGTCATTGGAGGCAGTCCGGGTCTAGACCCAGTGACGTCAGATGCAGTGTGAAGAGCACTGCGTCTGCTCACTGGGTAGGCTGGCCACACCTAACTTAAGCACTACAGACAGAGAGAGCTGAGCGGGAGGCCGGGAGCAGTGACAGAGTCAGCAGATACGGACGGTCACAGGCAAGAGGGAGAAACAGGAAAAAGGGAAGATCATCAAGAGGGGGAGATAGGCAAAAGAGGGATCAAGAGAGACAAGAGGGGGCATCAAGAGCAGGTGAAAGAGGCAGAGGGGGGTCAAGAGGGAGAAAAAGAGGCAAAAGGGAGAAAAAGGAGGAAGGATCAGGAGGCAAAAGGAGGGGGACCAAGAGGCAAAAGGAGGGGGAGAAAGAGGCAAAAGGGGGGATAAAGAGTCAATGAAGGGGAGTAAGACAAAGGGGTGATCAAGAAAGGGGAAAAAGGCAAAAGGAGGGGGATCAAGAGGGGGAGAAAGAGGCAAAAGGGGGGAATCAGGAAGGGGAAAGAGAGAGGCAAGAGAGGGAGAAATAGGCAAAAGGGGGGATCAAGAGAGGAAGAATGGCAAAAGGGGGGATGAAATGACAACGGGTGAAAGAGACAAAATGAGGGGGAGAATGGCAAAAGGAAGATCAAGAGGTGTAAAGAGAGGCAAGAGGGGGAATCAAGAGCGGATGAAAGAGGCAGAGGGGGTCAAGAGGGGAAAAAAGAGGCAAATGGAGGGGTGATCATGAGGCAAAAGGAGGGAGGATCAGGAGGGGGACAAAGATGCAAAAGGGTGGGATCAAGAGTCAAGAAGGGGAGAAATAGGAAAAAGGGGGGATCAAGAGTCAAGAGGGGGAGAATGAAGCAACTCTTTATTGCTCTGGTGGTGGCATTCAAATATGTTTTAAAATGCATGGTTTCCCCTTTTACGAACAAGAAAAAAATGCCATTATGCTATGGGGCTGGTATAATGACGCAGTGCTATGGGGCTGGTATAATGACGCAATGCTTTGGGGCTGGTAAGCAATTTTTTCCAGGGCTGGTTTTTATTCCCAGTCTGGCCCTGACACCTACAGTGTGAACCATCATGGACCAGTAACATCGAGACACGGCTGTGGAAGGCTGACATGGACACAGATCGCTGGCTACAAGAGGAAGGGACCTCTTATATGCATAAAGCCCAAGATGGGCAACATGTGAGTCCATCAATTGTTGCTTTTATTTTGTACTGGTGTTTTAATAAACTTACTGTGCTTAGATAGTTCTGTATCTCTTTTATGTTTCTGTTTAGTTTTGCGCATTGACCACTCTCTACATTTTCTGGCTACAAGGTGAACATGCCCACCCACACGTCAATAGCTTCATCTGACAGATTCATGATCATCTATCCATCCTTCATTGTTTCCAATGTCCATTGTGCACCATCTCCTTCATCAGCTCTCTCTGCATCATTTGCTCATCAGATAACATTTTTTCATTTTCACTGAATTAATTGACAGCTCCATAGCTATACCTCATACTTATCTCTTGGGACTCTAAGGTATTTCTTTCATCAGTGACTGTTACATTACTTTGGACTTGTGTTTTCATTTGGACATTTTCAATTCGATAATATTGATACATTCTATGTACTGAAAATAGACACATTTTATTTATGTTTGATATCTAATTTGAACCTAGTTATCATCCTTTGTGTTACTTTTACAAACAACCAGTTTGCACTCACAGTGCTGTTGAAGAGGTACAGCAGGAATCAACGCCAGGGCTATAACTGTAGAAGCAGGGCCGGATTTCCCAATACGAAGAGCAGGCATCTGCCTAGAGCTCCAAATTTTGAAGGACATCTCAGCTGTGTTGGCCACATCCACATTCTGAATTGTGGGTGTGACCAGAGCAATCTCAATGACCTTGCGTGCTATGTTTTTTCCCTAGGACAAGCCCACTGAGGCTTCTTCTTTATCAATGGTAGTCTGAAAACAGAAGACCTGCTAAAAAGGTGAGCAACCCTTTGAGTGCTGAGGTCCACTTGTCCCACGCTTCCCCACCGCACAGGGGTCTCCTTTGGGAGTTCCTATCATATACTCCTGCACTCATTGGGTTTATATGTTTGTCCGCTGGGTTTGTGGAGCACTTGGGTTTCTGTGGTACTTTAACCCCTAGTTTGCCATGTTGAGCACTTTAAAGGCTTTTGTCACACTTTTCCCTTTGGGCTTAGTGTTTTTTAGCCTTATTCTGGTGGTTACTACATGTTTCTAACTTTTAGATACACTTTGTTAAACTTTCTGTTATTTAAGTTCCGCGCACTTTACCGCATAGACGCAATTCTCCATTTACCTCTATGGGACTTTTCTGTCTTGGGACATATCTCTGCAACCGCTCCATGTAGCGAATTCAGAGAGGGCTCATTCTCCTTGTCTACACTTGTCCTATAATCAAGTTCATGTTCTGAGTGTCTTGGGGGACTCAGGGGGCTTCAGGCACTATTTTAGAGTACTTGAAGGGAAACTGCATTCCCCATGAATGCCCGTTTTGCAGGCTATTTTCTGATTGGCTCCTGCCACGGACGCCATTTTCTGTCTTTCCCTTAAGGAGTATCTTACGCAGGTGTTACGGTTTTCTGACACACAGACCAGGTTATGAAGTAAAAACACAGTTTTATTGAACTGGATAGTAAAATAGTGCCCCTAAGGGCCAGTACAAGAATAACAGTAATGGTAACACTGACAAGTGAATGCACACAATGATATAATGGAGAATAACCCCTAAGGGTTAATAGGTGCACAACAGCAGAAAGGATCAGGATAGGCCAACGCCCAGGATATATCGAACAGTCTCTAGCAAGTAATGATAGAAATGGTGTCTGACTGAATACACTCTCAAGTAGAAATAGGACTGCGCCCTTATGACCAAAGCTGAACCAATACCACCTCCGTGGGCTATCTGGGAATACTACTGCCAGTGCTGGAAACCAGAACCATAAACGCCCTTACTAGTTTACGTAATAACCCTGCGAGTGCCAAACAGATGGGGCCTGGACACCCCTTGGATGCCACCGTGAAGGTTACTGCACAAGCTGTATGGAGCCGGTGCACTGGAAGTGCGGCTAGATAGCGTATCCTCTATCGTGAATAGGCCGGAGCCAGAGCACCCCTCCGGTGCAGCTACTACTGTAGCGAGCGGACTACCAGACACCGAGCACCGGCCGTCGGTGCACAGAGGGAGCTCGTAAGATACAGAGAGGAACACCAATAAGTGGCTCAGCAGTTAACCATATACTTGGACATACGGAAGGCACACCACGGAGACCAATGGCACCGCACGGGTTAAGTGGTTCGGTATGAGAAGGAGTGACAACAACCAGCATAAGGCAGAGTACCCTAGGTCACAGCTTACTGCCGAGAGAGAGAAACAGTGAGTCTCTATACAGTTCAGAATGTCGCCGGAGCGACTGCAGAGTACTGGAACACCGGAACAGGAACCGGACAGCAGCAGACTTCACCAACGAGAAGCAGGTCAATCACGGAGCAGATTCAGCAGCCAGCAACGAGTCAGATCACGAAGTCGGGTCCTCAGCCAGAATCGGGTCAGATCACGGAGCAGGGTCGTCAGCCAGAATCGGGTCAGATCACGGAGCAGGGTCGTCAGCCAGAACCGGGTCAGATCACGGAGCAGGGTCGTCAGCCAGAACCGGGTCAGATCACGGAGCAGGAACCGCAGAGTAGTCAGGCAAGCCGGGTCGGTACACAGGAGATACTGGAACTAGCAACAAAGCGTACGAACAGGAACACCACGAAAGGGCAACTGACAAGTGCCCAACCTCCAGCATATAAAGGAACATCCTGGGCGGGCCAATCAGCTTCCTCCAATGCATAGGTATACAGCCAAGATTGACAGCAAAAACACGGGGACCGTGATAGCAGGGCTTGGATTCTCACCAGATTAACCCTTCACCTGCTAGTTAAGTGCATTTTAACTCTTTCTGGGGTGAAAATTTAATTTGAGACACAGTATTTGGTTTATTCCTTACACTTTCAGACGCTTTATATCTTGTTAGGATGTCAGACCCATTGGGATCTGGGGCTAGACCTAAGACTAAGGATACTGGGGTATCTGTGATCCACATTGTGCATTGCTCCTCATGTCAAACAGGGCTTCCTAGAGAATACTGAGGTCATTTATGCCCTTCATGCACTGTGGTCCCCTCTTTTCCGCCAGGGCCTTCCAGCAATGTTGTAGAGCCACCTTGGATGCTAGAGTTAAAGATTATTTAGCAAAAACTTCCCACACCCCTACAGGGGGTCCTCCATGCTTGGAAACCCCCCGCATTATTCAGGTCTTCAGTGCCCAAACCTCAGGGCATACATGATGTGTCAGACTCCTCCAAGGAAGAATTGTTGGTGGACTCAGATGAGGGTGATGCTCTGAGGGGATTTGCTCCCATTTCTTTGGGGACCCCTTTGAGGCTGACCCTGAACCCTCTGCTGAGGATCTCATTAGAGCAATCCTCAATACCCGGAATATTTCCCCGGTTCTGAGTATCCTAAGGATACTTCTGACGTTTTTCAAAGACCTAAGAAGCAGCGTACCTTTTTCCCACCTAATTCCACTCTTCACCAGATTGTCTTAGATGAGTGGAAAAACCCTGACAAACATGTAACTTTGCCTAAGAAGTTTGCTAAGCTGTACTCTTTCTCAGAGGCGGCATTAGCTCAGTGGGCTCACCCCCCTAAGGTGGACGCCCCGGTATCCAGAGTTTCCAAGACAACGGCTCTGCCAGTGACGGATGCTTTAGCTCTTAAAGATTTAACAGACAGGAATAATAATAGCTAGCATTTATATAGTGCCTTTCTCCCAGTGGGACTCATAGCACTTTTAGCGCACGCTCTCAGAATTAACCAAATTGGCAGCTGAATAATAGATGTTATTATTATCCAATCAATAATACTCATTTATTGACCCCAGAAGGATGAAGGGCTGAGTTGATTCTGCCGGGATTCGAACCTCCAACCTTGCGGTTTAAACAGGCTCTGTAGTCAGGGAATTTACCACTGAGCTATCGCACCGGCTTGAGGCTTTTCCAAAAGCCGTCTTTACAACTATTGGCGTATCTTTGCTGCTGCTTGGGTAAATAGGGCCATTGCTGTATGGACGGAACAAATTACTGATGCTGTTCGTCAGGGTGCCCCCACAGCTGACTTGCTGCGGCTCTTGTCTGGGAGTCTTCGTCCGCGCACACATAGAACCTGCAGCAACAAATGCGGAACAATCCGCTCTCAGGCTGGGCCACCTAAACAGTCTAGACATTGACCATATGAGTTTATCCCTCCCAACGTGCCCTGCAGCCTTTGAGGAATGGTTGGTCTCCAGCAATCTGGTACGTAGAAGCTCAGGCACAAAACATCTCCTATTAGGTTTATCCACCGGAGCTGAAGCTTGTGCAGCCAATATCTCCTCACCCAATGGAGATGTAACACTAGTATGTATTGTAGCTAAAATGCAGTCGGGAGGAATGATAGGCACTGGAGGACACTCCTCCTGGGACTCTGCCCCAAATTGACATGAGAGAGCATCTGCTCTGATATTTTTGGTACCAGGGAGGTAGGAAACCCCAAAATTGAACCTCAAGAGAAATAAGGTCCACCTGGCTTGATTCGGAGACAAACTTTTGGCCTCAGACAGGTATGTCAGTTTCTTGTGAATAGTTAGTATCAGGATGGGAACAGTCGTCCCCACCAACAGATGTCTCCACTCCTTCAGAGCAAGTATTATGGCAAGCAACTCACGATTGCCTATGTCATACAACCTCTCAGCCTTCAACAATTTCTTAGAGAAGAACCCTCACAGAAGCAATGCTTTGCCGGAAATTGCGAGTCGAGTCAGCAAAGCGCTTACTCCAGACTCTGAGGCGTCCACCTCCAGTGTGAAGGGTAGGGTGAGATTCGGGTGGGACAATATTGGAGCTTTCGCAAAAGTTGACGTCAAGTCCTTGAATGCCTGTAGGGCTTCAGGTGCCCAGTCTGTAGGATTAGCACCCTTCTGAGTCAAGTCAGTAAGAGGTTTGACTACTGTGGAAAAGTTTCTTATGAACTTCCTGTAGTCATTCGTGAAGCCCAAGAACCTCTGTATGGATCGCAAATCCATAGGAAGCAGACACTGCAAAACTGCAGAAAGTTTCTGTGGGCCCATGGCTAGACCAGAGGAGGATATCACGCATCCCAAGAAGGTCACTTGAGATCTATGAAATTCATTTCTCCTGTTTGCAGAACAATTTGTTCTCTCTTAATAGTTGTAGAACCAGGGATACGTCTTTCTCCAAGGTAGAAGAATGGATGAGAATGTTGTTCAAGTAGACTACGACATATCTCTGCAGCAAATCTCTCAAGACATTTTTAATTAATTCTTGGAAGACAACTGGAGCGTTGCACAATCTGAAAAGCATCATCGTAGCACCCGCTCCAGGTGTTAAAAACTGTCGTCCACTTCTTTTATTCCTACAAGATTGTACGCGGCCCTCAAGTCAAGCTTAGTAAATACAGTAGAGCCTTTGATCCGTTCAAATAGCTCAGTGATCAACAGAATGGGGTAGTCGTTCCTTAGCAGTAATTTGTTCAGACCCCTGAATCCAGTGAATGGCCTAAGCTCCCCATCCTTCTTTTTCACAAAATAGAAGCCTGCACCCGCAGGGGAGGAAGATTTTCATATAATGCCCCTAGATAGGGTATCCGCCACGTAGTCCTCCATGGCCTTATTCTCCTCAACCGATAGAGGATACACACAGCCACTAGAAGGTCTGGCCCCTGGTACTAGATCAATAATACAATTGTACGGCCTGTGTGGTCGCAATGTACTGGCCTCTACCTTATTAAATACCTCTTTGAATGACTGATACTCAACAACATTCTCGTAGGCTGCAGGAGATAAGTGTCACGGTTTTATTGAACACTCAGACAATTGGGTAGGATAAAATAGAAAAGCTTTATTAGGCAATATAAAGCACAACAAGGCCCTTCAAGGGTCCAAACTCTACTAACAGCAGTAAGAAAGTTTGACACAGGTCGGGGCAACAAATAGCAATACAATAAAGGAAGCTCTACCGGCCTTACCAAATACCGGGTAAGGCAGCCTGGTAACTGGGGCAACAAGGAACAGAGGAGGCGCTACCGGCCTTACCGAATACCGGGTAAAGCAGCCTGGTAACTGATGCAACAAGGAACAGAGGAGGCTCTACCGGCCTTACCGAATACCGGGTAAGGCAGCCTGGTATCTGGTGCATCAAGGAACTGAGGAGGCTCTACCGGCCTTACCGAATACCGGGTAAGGCAGCCTGGTAACTGCACTCAGGAGGTAGTACTGGCAAAGGCCCCACGGGGTCACAGGCTTAGTGAGTGTAATGAGCTGACAACGGTAGCCGCTAGTGACCAGATAGCACAGACTGGGTGCACGTAACGGAGGCCACCGAGAGTCACAGGCTAAGCGTAGTGTAATGGGCTGGCAACGGTAACCGCTAGTGACCGGATAGCACAGACTGGGTGTACGTAACAGAGGCCACAGAGAATCACAGGCTGAGCTTAGTGTAATGGATTGGCAACGGTAACCGCTAGTGACCGGATAGCACAGACTGGGTGTACGTAACGGAGGCCACAGAGAATCACAGGCTGAGCTTAGTGTAATGGATTGGCAACGGTAACCGCTAGTGACCGGATAGCACAGACTGGGTGTACGTAACGGAGGCCACAGAGAATCACAGGCTGAGCTTAGTGTAATGGATTGGCAACGGTAACCACTAGTGACCGGATAGACAGACTGGAATCTCGTAACGGAGGCCACACTGATACACAGGCAGAGAGTAGTGCAACCGGAGGCAAAAAATATGAGAGGACTGACAATAATAACGAGGGCAACACAAGGAGCGTAAGTCAGTCAATGCCTGGATCAGTATCAGAGAGCGGTAGTCAGCCAAAGCCTGGTGCGGTACACAGAGAGCGGTAATCAGCCAGAGCCTGGATCGGTACACAGAGAGCAGTAATCAGCCAGAGCCTGGATCGGTACACAGAGAGCGGTAGTCAGCCAGAGCCTGAATTGGTACACAGAGAGCGGTAGTCAGCCAAAGCTTGGATCGGTACACAGAGAGCGGAGTCAGCCAAAGCCTGGATCGGTACACAGAGAGCGGAGTCAGCCAAAGCCTGGATCGGTACACAGGAGCTGTAGTCAGCCAAAGCCTGGATTGGTACACAGGAGCGGAACAGGAACAAGGTCAGATGAAAACCGGATCAACACGGAAGAGGAGCACAGAATAACATAAGGTCAGGAACACCACGAAAGGGCACCGGCCTAGTGACAAGAAGCCGTATAGAAAGGCTAGCCCTGGGAGGGGCTAGCCAGCTAGCACCAATAAGAGACAGCCAAACACAAACCCGGAAGTAAGAATGTCACACAGAGAATCATGGGCACCGTGATAATAAGACTTAGTACGCTGAGAGGACCAAGATATAATATCACAAGTCTGACAATCAATTATTGGGTTGTGAGTCTGTAACCAGGGAAAACCCCAGAATGATAGCAGAGTGGGGAGACTGGATGACTTGGAATTGCTGTGTCTCCACATGGAGTGCCCCTACCCTTAGAGACAAGGGGGAGTCTCATGCGTAACATATGAAGGTTGTAGGGGTCTACCGTCAATGGCTTCAATCAGCAGCGGAGGGGTATGAGGCAACAGAGGGATTGAGTGCTTGGCCGCAAAGTCTGAATCAATGAAAAATCCCACGGCCCCAGAATCCAGTAATGCAGGAGCCACCACTGATGTTTTGGCCCAGGAAAGCATTACCTCTAGAATGGGTCTGACTTGAAAAGTCTCCGGGGACTGTGAGATTCCACCCAGGGTCTGTCCCGTACATGACCCTAGGCGAGCATTTCCCGGCTGGATGGGACAAGAAAACAACATGTGACCCGGCTTCCCACAGTATAAGCAAAGACCCCTCCTTCTTAGAAGGGTCCTCTATCACGGTGCCCGTGCTCCCCTTGCTAATTTCTGTCAGTCTACACTCTGCCTTGCTCCCATTGGCTATCCTGTGTTTGTCCCGCCCAGTATGGCCTTTATATACTGGGCTCCTTCCGTGGTGTTCCTGTACCAGTGCCTGTTTCTGCTCAGTGATTCCCAGTGTACCGACTTGGCCTGTCTGACTACTCTGCATCTAGTCTCCTGCCTGTGCACCGACCCGGATTGCCTGACCACTCTTCTTCGCCTGCTCCTGTGCACCGACCCAGCTTGGCTGACGTTCCTGCTCCTGTGTACCGACCCGGCTTGGCTGACCTTCCTACTCCTGCGTACCGACCCGGCTTGGCTGACGTTCCTGCTTCTGTGTACTGACCCAGCTCGGCTGACATTCCTGCTCCTGTGTACCGACCCGGCTTGGCTGACGTTCCTGCTCCGTGATTCGACCCAGCTTGGTTGACGTTCCTGCTCTGGCTGCCCCTGTGTCGCCTTGGCAACATTCCTATCCTTCAGGCAATTGTGTCTCCGTACTGCTCCTGCAGAGCGCAAGTGGCCTAATCTCCGTTACTGCTACGGCAGTGTGCCATTGGCCTTGTCTCTGTTACTACTCCTGCAAAGTGCAAGTGGCCTAGTCTCCGTTACTGCTACGGCAGTGTGCCTTTGGCCTTGTCTCCGTTACTGCTCCTGCAGAGTGCAAGTGTCTGCCTCCGTTATTGCTACGGCAGTGTGCCATTGGCCTTGTCTCCATTACTGCTCCTGCAGAGTGCAAGTGGCCTGTCTCCGTTACTGCTACGGCAGTGCGCCATTGGCCTTGTCTCCGTTACTGCTACTGCAGTGTGCCATTGGTTTTGTCTTCGTTACTGCTCCGGCAGTGTGCCTTTGGCCTTGTCTATGTTACTGCTCCTGCAGAGCGCAAGTGGCCTAGTCTCTGTTACTGCTACGGCAGTGTGTTATTGGCCTTGTCTCCATTACTGCTACGGCAGTGTGCCATTGGCCTTGTCTCCGTTACTGCTCCTGCAGAGTGCAAGTGTTTGTCTCCGTTACTGCTATGGCAGTGTGCCATAGGCCTTGTCTCCGTTACTGCTCCTGCAGAGTGCAAGTGGCCTGTCTCCGTTACTGCTGCGGCAGCGTGCCATTGGTTTTGTCTCCGTTACTGCTCCGGCAGAGTGCTAGTGGTCTGGTCTCCGTTACTGCTATGGCAGTGTCATATGTTGCTCAATTCCTGATATTACTCTGGCAGTTCGCGTTTGTTCTGCTAACCTATTTCTGGGCGTTATGTATCCTTAAGCTCTCTATATGGAGTGAGCTCCATCACAGACTTCTCTTCACATGGGACTGTTTACACTCATTGAAGACCATTAATCCATGCAGTACCTTTCTCCTGGGAATTCAACGTATTCTGCCTGACCTGTGTCAGCATATGCTGTTATGGACTTTATGGTTATACTGGACCTGTGTAGGCATATGTATATGTAACCTGTCATGTGTCTGTATTATTCTGCTTAAATCCTACAGGACCTGTGAGGGTTATTATATTACTGTGATTTCAATAAAACTGTGTTTTATCCTAAACCACTGTGTCTGTGTGTCATACAAACCGTTACAGTATGGAAGGGCCATGACCTCAGACAGTAAAGGTGAGGGAAATACACAGAACATCCACTGGAGGATGGATGTACATGAGCAGCATTTGGACCAGTTGGCACTGGCCATACAGACTATTCCTGAGCGCACGGTGCATCTCCATAAACCAGTTCAGAATCCGGTGGTCTCCCCAGTTTCGACACTGGAGAGTCAATCCTTGACAGCTGTTGCTTCAGTTAAAGGGTTAACTGCTTCTGCTCCGCTACCACTCAGATACGATGGCGAACCCACCCTGTGCAGAGGGTTTATTAATCAATTGGAGATATTTTTGGAACTAACCCCTCACGCTTTTCCTAATGACCGCAGTAAGGTCGGGTTCATGATATCACTATTAACGGGTAGAGCCTTGGCGTGGGCCAATCCCTTGTGGGAGAATGCTAAACCCTGCACCAGGAACTTCAGGGAGCTTGTACGGACGTTTCAGAGAGTATTTGAAGTTCCTGGTAGAGCCGCCTCTGCTGCCAAACGATTGATGGCGATACAACAGGGCAATCGTACTGTAGGCGACTATGCCCTAGAATTCCATACATTGGCAGCAGAGGTAGGTTGGAACAATGAGACGCTGGTGGCAGCCTTTGCTCAAGGACTTGCTGACCGTATTAAGGATGAAATGGCAGCTAGAGAAGTGCCTAGTGATTTGGACGAATACATTGATTACGCCATTCTAATTGATTCTCGTATTCGTGAGAGACTTATGGCTAAAGACCGTAGGCTATGTCCTAGAAACAGTGGGCAAAACAGCTTTTGATCCCACCCATGCCTCCCTCGCCTCCCATGCCTCCTGATTGTAAACAGGAGTCCTGTGAACCAATGCAACTGGGGTTCACCAAACTAACTAAGGAAGAACGGGCACACCGCAGGAGGCAGGGGTTATGTCTGTACTGTGGCAAAGCTGGGCACCTATTACATACCTGTCCTGTACGTCCGGGAAATGAACGCACCTAGGGTACCTTGGGGGACAGGCCCTAGGTGGTGTTCAGCAGACCTGATTATGCAGAAACCCATGATCCAGGTGGTATTTTCACGGACAGAACACTCAGTGGAGGTCTGACCCTGGTTGATTCTGGCACGGCTGGTTACTTCATGGATAGTTCATTTGCTGCGTTACATAAAATTCCGTTGGTCAGGAGGGAATCTCCCTTAGCCATTGAGGCCATTGATGGCAGACCATTAGAACCAGCTCAGATAACTATGGAAACTATTCCGCTTTATATGACTATTGGGGCCCTCCACACGGAGGAACAGCGATTTCAGATAATCCATTCTCCTCATCATGCGGTCATTCTGGGGTTCCCATGGTTACATTTGCATAATCCCCAGTTTGACTGGCAGAGTTGTGAGATTACGTCTTGGTCCGAGAACTGTATGGAGCATTGTGTGACTCATCCAGTTAAGATTTTGTGTACCTTTCCCTCCGTGCCAGCCGAATACCACCAATTCAGTGACGTTTTTAGTAAGGGAGAGGCTAGCACATTGCCCCAGTATAGGGCATACGATTGCACCATGGATTTGCCCCCTGGGGTTGTGTCCCCTAGGGGCCGCACGTACCCACTGTCATGCAAGGAAAATCTGGCCATGGAGGAATACATTGACGATGCCCTTAAAAGAGGGATTATTAGAAAGTCTACTTCACCTGCTGGTGCTGGTTTCTTTTTTGTGAAAAAGAAGAATGGCGAGTTAAGGCCTTGTATCGATTACCGGGGATTAAATAAACTTATGTCCAAGAATGCCTACCCCATACCACTCATTACTGAACTATTTGACAGGTTAAAAGGTTCTTCCATTTTTACGGAATTAGATCTACGGGCTGCCTATAACCTGATCAGAATAAAAGCTGGGGATGAGTGGAAAACGGCATTTAATACCAGATCTGGGCATTATGAATACCTAGTCATGCCATTTGGCCTCTGTAACGCACCCGCTGTATTTCAAGAATTTATTAACGATATCCTCCGTGATATGCTACAGTCCTGTGTAGTAGTCTACCTTGATGACATACTCATACACTCAGCTAATCTGTCTCAACACATCAAGGATGTGTCCGAGGTCTTGCTTCGTTTACGCAAGAATAATCTATTCTGTAAAATGGAGAAGTGCGAGTTTCACAGGTCCAAAGTGCCTTTTTTGGGTTTTGGGATCTCTAAGGATGGCATTGCTATGGACCAGGAGAAACATGCAGCAGTCTTGCAATGGACACGACCCAAAGGGTTAAAAGCGATTCAGCATTTTCTTGGGTTTGCCAATTATTACAGGAAGTTTATCCAAAACTTTTCCACTATTGTTAAACCTCTGCCTGACCTTACGCACAAGGGTGCTAATCCATCCCAATGGTTTGATGCAGCTGATCATGCTTTTGAGACATTAAAATCCGCTTTCGCATCCGCTCCTGTATTGTCCCACCCCAACCCTTCCCTTCCATTCACGTTGGAGGTTGATGCCTCTGAAACTGGGCTAGGGGCAGTACTGTCACAGCGCCCAGTGGTTGGGGGTACTCTGAGACCATGTGGGTTCTTCTCAAAAAAACTATCTAGTGCCCAGAGTCACTATGAAATTGGCGACAGAGAACTCCTGGCTATCATTCTCGCTTTGAAAGAGTGGCGTCACTTGCTGGAAGGTACCAGAACTCCTGTATTAATTCTAACTGACCACAAAAATCCGACTTATCTCTCGGAAGCTAAAAGATTGTCCTCTTGTCAGGCAGATGGGCCCTGTTTCTATCTTGTTTCAACTTTGTAGTATCCTACTTGCCAGGCTCCAAGAATGTTAGGGCTGATGCCCTGTCTGGACAATTTGGGCCAGAGATGGAGAAGGATGAGGTCCCCGTACCCATCATTCAGCCTGATCACATCCTGGCCACTCTACGTACTAGTATCACTTCGCCGCTGGGGGAGGAGATTCTGGCTACCCAGGCTACAGCACCCCCAGAAACCCCAGTGGGCAAGTGCTTTGTGGATGAGCCATTTCATACCCGTTGCTCGAAACATATCACTCTTCTAAGGCTGCTGGGCATATTGGGAGGGATCAACTAATATGGTCTCTCTCACAAGTTTTTTGGTGGCCCTCCCTACAGGCCGACTGCTCCGCATTTACTTCAGCCTGTACCACCTGTGCTCGTGCCAAGACCCCTAGACACCTCCCAGTGGGCTTACTTCAACCAATACCTAATGGTGAATGTCCTTGGTCCCACGTATCCATTGATTTCTTGGGAGAACTGCCAGTGTCTAGGGATTACTCGTTCATTCTTATGGTGGTTGATAGATTCTCTAAAATGGCTCATTTCGTGCTTCTTCCTGGTCTTCCCTCTGCCCAGGAGTTGACTGTTGTCTTCGCTAAGGAGGTGTTCCGGTTGCATGGGGTACCTAGAGTTCTGGTGTCCGACCGTGGGAGCCAATTTGTATCCAGATTTTGGAGAGCATTCTGTAACCAGATGGGCATTCAACTGTCCTTTTCTTCTGCCTTCCATCCTCAGACCAATGGAGCCGCCGAGCGTGCCAGTCAAGGATTGGAACAGTTCCTGCGCTGTTTTGTTACCGATCATCATGATAATTGGGCAGACCTGTTGCCTTGGGCAGAGTTCGCCAGGAACTGTGCAGTTAATTCATCGCCCTGGAGCTCCCCGTTTCTCATCAAGTACAGGTTCCAGCCATGTTTGCTCCCGGACTCATTCCAGTCGCAACAGATTCCAGCTCTGGACGAGCACATTGAGCAACTCCGCTCCACTTGGGCACAGGTTCAGAGGGCCCTCAGTCAGTCATTCCAGCGTCATCAGCGCCACGCTAACTGTAGACGGCTGCCAGCAGTCTCCTTTCAGGTTGGGGACAGGGTATGGCTCTCCTCCAGAAACCTTAATTTGCAAGTTCCGTCTAATAAGTTGGCTCCCTGGTTCATTGGTCCCTTAAGGGTGATCCGTAAAATTAACCCTGTTTCGTATGCCTTGGATCTACCAGCGTCTATGCACATGTGTTCCATGTATCCTTGCTGAAACCTCTGGTATGCAACTGCTACACTACCACTCCTGTGGTTCCCGGTCCGGTGGAGGTTCAGGGTCAGGGGGAGTACGAGGTCCAAAGCATAATTTATTTGGGCAGATTTAGAGGAAAATTGCAATATTTGGTCCATTGGAAGGGCTATGGCCCTGAGGAACGTTCCTGGGTTGATCAGAATGACCTTCATGCTCCTAGATTACTGTACAATTTCCACTCTAAATATCCTCAGAAACCAGGTCCCTCTTCCAGGACAGGGGATCTTTGAGAGGGGGGGTATTATCACGGTGCCCGTGCTCCCCTTGCTAATATCTGTCAGTCTACACTGTGCCTTGCTCCCACTGGCTATCCTGTGTTTGTCCCGCCCAGTATGACCTTTATATATCAGGCTCTGGCACCCCTCCGGTACCCCTTCGTGGTGTTCCTGTACCAGTGCCTCTTTCTGCTCAGTGATTCCCAGTGTACTGACTTGGCCTGTCTGACTACTCTGCATCTCGTCTCCTGCCTGTGCACCGACCCGGATTGCCTGACCACTCTTCTGTGCCTGCTCCTGTGTACCGACCCGGCTTGGCTGACGTTCCTGCTCCTGTGTACCGACCCAGCTTGGCTGACGTTCCTGCTCCTGTGTTCCGACCCGGCTTGGCTGGCGTTCCTGCTCTGTGATTTGACCTGGCTTGGTTGACGTTCCTGCTCTGGCTGCCTCTATGTCGCCTTGGCGACATTCCTATCCTTCAGGCAATTGTGTCTCCGTACTGCTCCTGCAGAGTGCAAGTGGCCTAGTCTCCATTACTGCTACTGCAGTGTGCCTTTGGCCTTGTCTCCGTTACTGCTCCTGCAGAGCGCAAGTGGCCTAGTATCCATTACTGCTATGGCAGTGTGCTATTGGCCTTGTCTCCGTTACTGCTACGGCAGTGTGCCATTGGCCTGGTCTCCGTTACTGCTCCTGCAGAGTGCAAGTGTCTGCCTCCGTTATTGCTACGGCAGTGTGCCATTGGCCTTGTCTCCATTACTGCTCCTGCAGAGTGCAAGTGGCCTGTCTCCGTTACTGCTACGGCAGTGCGCCATTGGCCTTGTCTCCGTTACTGCTACTGCAGTGTGCCATTGGTTTTGTCTTCGTTACTGCTCCGGCAGAGTGCAAGTGGTCTGGTCTTCGTTACTGCTACGGCAGTGTCACATGTTGCTCAATTCCTGATATTACGCTGGCAGTTCACTTTGTTCTGCTAACCTATTTCTGGGCGTTATGTATCCTTAAGCTCTCTATATGGAGTGAGCTCCATCACAGACCTCTCTTCACATGGGACTGTTTACACTCATTGAAGACCATTAATCCATGCAGTACCTTTCTCCTGGGAATTCAACGTATTCTGCCTGACCTGTGTCAGCATATGCTGTTATGGACTTTATGGTTATACTGGACCTGTGTAGGCATATGTATATGTAACCTGTCATGTGTCTGTATTATTCTGCTTAAATCCTACAGGACCTTTGAGGGTTATTATATTACTGTGATTTCAATAAAACTGTGTTTTATCCTAAACCACTGTGTCTGTGTGTCAAACAAACCGTTACATCCTCTCCTCCACTGAAAGGCGCGTGAAGCCTAACTGCATGGGTTGCCCCTTAATGGTGCTAGAACCCAGAGGTATGGAAGGTGAGGGAGGACTGGGTGGGTTTTGAAAGCTAGGAGCCAGACAAGACCAGGGTTTACGTAACTTTTTTTTTGAATGAAGGTCTCTCATGCAGTCTGGTATCTAGCAAAATGGTGACTGAAATCAACTATTCCAGGTCACCAGGCAACTCACGGGCTGTCATCTCAGTCCTTGAGAGAATGTGGCTACTAGTGCCTCGTTGTTCCATTCTACCTCCGCTGCAAGAGTACTGAACTCGATCGCATACTCAGCTACTCTACGTGTGCCTTGCCGTATGGTAATAAGATGTTTGGCAGCAGAGGTTGCACGCCCAGGAACATAAAAGACTCTCCGAAAAGAGGCCACAAACTCTGTTAAATTATACATTACAGGCTTCTCCGTCTCCCAGAGTAGGTTGGCCCAGGCCAGTGCTTTGCCTGATAGGAGAGAAGCAGGAGTCCCTCATTACTGCGTTCAGTAGGGAATGCATGCGGTACCATTTCCAAAAAAATTCCCAATTGACTGAGGAATCCTCGGAAAAGTGTAGGTTCCCTATCATATCGTAAAGGTAAGGGAGCGGAGCCAGACAATCCTCTGGACATGCCAGTCTCAGAAGTAGCAGAAACAACTGGTGCAGGCACAGGGGACGCCTCTGGTTGCTGAGCCACACTATCGAGGTGCACTGTGTGATTTAGCAGTATCTGCATAGCAAAAGACAACTGATCAATTCTCTGATCTTGAGCATCCATTCTGGTCAGGATGCTCTGATTAGGTGGACTGTCTGTACCTTCAGTACTCATGGCCCTTCTGTACTGTCACGGTTGTCAGACAAGGAAGGACAGACACAATTATATAAGCTCTTGCTTATAAACAAGAGCTCGTACAGTGCCCGTTAGTGATGTCAGATGTGAGGAAGCACCGGGAATCATGCCGCAGGAGCATACCAGGGAAAGGAAGCACAGGAGACATAGGCTCACCTAGGGATACTGTGATACCAGGTTTGCAAAGGCAACACAGATCTCCTGAGACTGTCGGTTTCTCTACCTTTACATGTTGAGTTGAATCTATCTTGGTGGCAAGATCTCTCCAACCTAAGGAAGCGCAAACCCTTCCTATTACCATTCTGGACCACGGTGACAACGGATGCCAGCCTATCCAGCTGGGGAGCAATCCTGGATAACCTGAATGCACAGGTTCGATGGTCAGCGGAGGAGTCTCTCCTACCTATCAATGTCCAGGAACTTCATGCAATATTCCATGCTCTCAGATACTGGTCCTATCATCTCGAAGGCTGTCCAGTTTGCGTCCAGTCTGACAACACCACGGCCGTGGCTTATATCAACAAGCAAGGAGGAACAAGAAGTCTCGCAGCTTGGTTGGAGGTCAAGGCTATATTAACCTGGGCAGAAGAACATGTTCCTGCCATCCCTCCAATTCTTATTCCAGCCGTAGACAACATCTTAGCCAACTTCTCAAGTCAACACACGGTAGACAGCGGAGAATGGGAACTCCAACAGGAGGTGTTCAACCTCATCGTCCAGAAATGGGGGTTTCGCTGGATCGACCTCATGGCGACCAGACACAACAGGAAGGTACTGACGTTTTGTACCCATTGGAGGGATCCTCTGGCTCTGGCAGTGGATGCCATGTCTATCCCTTGGTGTTTTTCCTCTAGCCTACATCTTTCCTCCCATTCCCCTGCTTCCCTGGATATTGAGGAAATTGCAGTTGGAGGGAACTCGAGTCATTCTAATTGCTCCATACTGGCACTGGCAACCCTGGTTCCCGGAGCTCCTGGACCTATCTGTGTCCGAATCTTTTCGACTTCCACGCAGACCGGATCTCCTTCTACAGGGCAATCTGTGGAAGGAGGATGTAGAACGTCTGGGTTTGATGGCCTGGATGTTGAATACAGAAAGGTTTCTCTTCAGTGGTCATAGCCACTATGCTTTATGCTCGGAAGCCTGTTTCTCCTAAGGCATACCACAGAATCTGGTTTATTTTCCACGCTTGGTGTGTGTATAGGGATCTGTCCTCACAAGAGTTCGACCTTCCCACTGTCCTGTCTTTTTTTACAGGACGGTGTGGACAAGGGCCTTAGTCTAAGTTCTTTGAAGGTTCAGACATCCGCTCTTTCTGTCTTTTTTCAAAAACTCATTGCCATCCTTCTGAGTGTCAAGGTTTTCTTTCAGGGTGTTGCTCATGTTCACCCTGCCCTTAAGCGTTCTGCTCCTCAGTGGGACCTTAATCTGGTGCTGGGTGTCTTGCAGCGCCTTCCTTTTGCATCCTTGGCCACCATTCATCTTCTGACTTGGAAAATGACCTTCCTCTTTGCAATTGTCTCTGTTCGCAGAGTTGCCGGCTTTGTCCTGCAAACCACTTTTCTTGGTGGTCACAAGGACAAAGCGGTTCTTCGGACTTCCCAGGAAGTGGTCTCTGAGTTCCCACATCAATCAGGCGATTGTTGTGCCTTCATTTTGTCCCGATCCCAAATCTGACAAGGAGAGGAATCTCCACTTATTAAATGTGGTGTGCTGCCTTACGTTCTATGTGCACCACACTGAGTCCGTTCGTCAGACTGACGTGATCTTCATCATTCCTGAGGGTCCCAGGGCTGGTAAGCCTGCATCTAAGGTGACTATTGCCTCCTGGATCAAGTCTACCATTAGTAAGGCCTATGAACTCAGGAAGAAGCCGGTTCCATTTCGTATCACGGCTCATTCCACCAGGTCTGTTGGGGCCTCTTAGGCCTATAAAAATTAGGCCTCTGCTGATAAGTTGTGCAAGGCGGCCACTTGGTCGTTTGTGCAAACTTTCTCTAAACACTATCGTGTTGACGTGCTGGCCTTGGCTGACACCAGCTTTGGTAAGAAAGTCCTGGAGGCAGCCTTGCCTGTCTAGGACTTTACTCCTTACGTCTCAGTAATCTTTGACTGTTGTACCCGGTTGGCTCTAGTTCAGTGTGCTGTGTTACAGTTACTGGTTTGTTATATTCCAGTTCAGTGTCCGTTGAGAGTTTTCTTGTTTGGGGCTCTCCTGATCTGATTAGTCCGTATGAGCTCTGGTGACTTTTAGGACCGGCGCCTGGTCCTTGCCTTCTTTCCCACCACTGAGAAACTCAATGTTGGTACATCCCAAAGTTACCCGTAAGCTATATTGGACGACAGCTTAACCCTTTGAGTGGCAGAGAGATAGGTAACACTTTGCAATGCATTGCATACCGTAGCACTGATAGGGTGCCGTCTGTGTCCTGCTGCATTTTGTGTGTGTCTATGATCTCTTGCAGTGTCTGTCCTCCTGTGTGTGTGATCTCCTGCAGTGTCTGTCCTCCTGCTCGTGTGATCTCCTGCAGTCTTTGTACTCCTGCGTGTGTGTGATCTCCTGCAATGTCTGTCCTCCTGTGTGTGTGATCTCCTGCAGTCTGTGTCCTCCTACATGGGTGTGAGATCTCCTGCAGTGTCTGTCCTCCTGTGTGTGTGATCTCCTTCAGTGTCTGTCCTCCTGCGTGTGTTATCTCCTGCAGTCTCTGTCCTTTTGCGGGTGCATGTGATCTCCTGCAGTCTCTCTCCTCCTGCGGGCGTGTGTGATCTCCTGCAGTGTCTGTCCTCCTGCAGGTGTGTGTGTGATCTTTTGCAGTCACTGGTCTCCTGCGTGTCTCTGTGTATGATCTCCTGCAGTGTGTGTCCTCCTGCATGTGTCTGTGTATGATCTCCTGCAGTGTGTGTCCTCCTGCATGTGTCTGTGTCTGATCACCTGCAGTGTGTGTCCTCCTGCATGTGTCTGTGTATGTTCACCTGCAGTGTGTGTCTTCCTGCATGTATCTGTGAATGATCTCCTGCAGTGTGTGTCTTTCTGCATGTGTTTGTTTATTATCTCCTGCAGTGTGTGTCTTCCTGCATGTGTATGATGTCCTGCACTGTCTACCATCTTGCATGTGTGTCTTTGTGTAATCTACTGCAACGTATGTCCTCTTGCATGTGTGTGTATATGATGTCCTACAGTGTGTGTTCTCCTACATGTCTTTCCGTGATGTCCTGCAGTGTCTGTCCTCCTGCATTTTGTGTGCGCGTTTGTGAACTCCTGCAGTCTGTGTCCTCCTGCAGTCTGCCCTCCTGCGTGTGATGTCCTGCAGTGTCTGTCCTCCTGAGTGTGATGTCCTGCAGTGTATGTCTTCCAGTGTCTGTCTTCCCTCCTTTGTGATGTCCTGCAGTGTCTGTCCTCCTGCATGTAATGTCCTGCAGTGTCTGTCCTCCTGTGTGTGATGTTCTGCAGTGTCTGTCCTCCTGTGTGTAATGTCCTGCAGTGTCTGTCCTCCTGTGTGTGATGTTCTGCAGTGTCTGTCTTCCTGTGTGTAATGTCCTGCAGTGTCTGTCCTCCTGCATTTTGTGTGCGCGTTTGTGATCTACTGCAGTCTGTGTCCTCCTGCATGTGATGTCCTGCAGTGTCTGTCCTCCTGTGTGTGATGTCCTGCAGTGTCTGTCCTCCTGGGTGTGTCTTCCCTCCTGTGTGATGTCCTGCAGTGTTGGTCCTCCTGCGTGTAATGTCCTGCAGTCTGTCCTCCTGTGTGTGATGTCCTGCAGTATCTGTCCTTTTGTGTGTGATGTCTTGCAGCGTCTGTCTTCCTGTGTGTGATGTCCTGCAGCGTTTGCCCTTCTGTGTTTGATGTCCTGCAGTGTCTGCCCTCCTGTATGTGATGTCCTGCAGTGTCTGCCCTTCTGAGTGTGATTTCCTGCAGTATCTGTCCTTCTGTGTGTGATGTCCTGCAGCATTTGCCCTTCTGTGTGTGATGTCCTGCAGTGTCTGCCTTCTTTTGTGTAATGTCCTACAGTGTCTGCCCTCCTGTGTGTGATGTCCTGCAGTGTATGTCTTCCTGTGTGTGTCTTCCCTCCTGCGTTATGTCCTGCAGTCTCTGTCCTCCTGCGTGTAATGTCCTGCAGTGTTTGCCCTCCTGTGTGTGGTGTCCTGAAGTGTCTGCACTCCTGTGTGTGTTCTCTTGCAATGTCTTGTCACACATTGTGTGATGTCTTGAAGTCTATCCCCGTTTGTGTGATGTTTTGCAGTGTTTGCCTTGCTGTTTGTGATCTCTTGTGTGTCTTTCCCATTGTGTTATGTGATATCTTGCAGTGTTTTTCCTGGTGTGCGCGTGACGTGTTTTTAGCAATATGTCAGTCCCTTAGGTGTACGATTAACAGGTGTCTTTGCTCAGGAGTATGCCTACTCATAGATACACTATAAGCAAGTCATTTGTGCCTGTAGAACACAGTGTGCAATTCACAGTCTTGTGATAGTTGCTGGATTACAGCTCCTCAAAGCAGCAGGAGCTCAGGATGATGATTATTGTAGGGAAAAGAAAAAAAAAGGCTGTCTGCAATTTGGTTGCCTCTCTTTTAGACTCAATAATTGTTAGAGGAGTACAGGGCATGTGGGCAGTATTTCAGTATGTGGTAGCCAGGATAGTGGTGTTGTTATCAGAACTGTTACCCATACCTGGGAAGTTTGATATTTAGTCTCCCCAGAGGGGAGTCCTGTTTTGCAGCTGCGGCGAGAAAAACAATGCAATTCACGTCAAAAGGAGTGGAGCTTAACCGCAAGTTGGGGCAGGGCTTAACGGGCATGCAAAAAGTGGTAAAAATAGGCTGGGGAAGGTAAAGAATCGAGCAGGAGCGGGAGGAACAGACAGGGAAGGAGCAGAAGTGAACAGAGTTTCAGTAGAAAGTCCCCACATCTGGAGACTCAGCCTCTACAGGAGAGTTCCCAGCTATGCTATTAACCCTTTGAGTGCCAGACAGGTACGCAATGCATTGTGTACCATTGTGGCAATGAAAGGGTTAAGAAAAAGAGAATGAAGTGGCAAGGATTCTTTCCCAGTAAGCACTTAGGAAAAGTAATTGTAGAAGTAATGCAGGCAGCAGAGGAGGAAGCAGGCGCACTGTGTGAGAGAAGGTGAACCCTTTGAGTGCCAGGCGGCTGTGAGAAAGGGAGGCTGGTTATTATAGAGCAGAAAAGTGATGTAGAGTGTGGAAGTGTGGTTCATGACTGGTAAAGCAGCAGAAGAGGATTCTGGCGCAGTGTGTGACAGAAGAAGGTTATGTGTTGCAACACCTCTGGCACCACAAGGGTTTAGCTGCACGTTGTCCGACCAGGAAGTAGGAGTGAGGCTAGGTGGATTATACTGTGGAAAAGTGATCCAGACAGTGGAAGTGTGGGTACTAAGTGGTAAGGCAGCAGCAGAGGAAGCAGCCACAGCGTGACAGTCATAGCAGAGCAGAGGTGGTCTCCTCTGGAGTATGAGTGTCAAACAGTGCATTAGTTTATTCCACTGCTGTACTTGATAACTTGGGCAATAAGAGAGACAGTAATAGTGGGAGCCATAGGTTTCCTACTGGCAGCAGGTGGTGATGTTCTCATTCAGTGTTGGTTTTCTGCAGGCCTGCATGCACGTGGAATCTGGAGGTAAGGCTTGGAGTGGAAAAAGTGAGCGGTGCATGTATGTTTTTTACACGTGTTCTTGCACATCAAACTTCGCTATGTGGTCATTAAAGGACTACACACCCAGAGACCGCTGGTCCTTAAAGGGGAACATTCACATGAAAAAAAAATTGGAGCGTTGGTTATAAGTCCTAAAGCAATACCAGCGCTGGGTTTTGTTTTAAATTTACTTGCCTGTGAGCCGAGATATTTATGTTTAAAAAGTGCCACTTCCGCATAATGCGGCACCCTGTGTGTGCGGCATGGAGCAGCAGGACTTCCCACTTCGCTCCCAGAAGCCCCAGCGAGCGCATTCTCGCTTCACCTCGGAGCTGTATTGTTTTGGGCTAACGTTACATCCAGCTCAGTTTGAGATGCTACGGAGGTTGCAACCTCCGTAGCATCTCAAACTGAGCTGGATGTAACGTTGTAAACAAAACCCAGCGCTGGTATTGCTTTAGGACTTATAACCAGCGCTCCAATTTTTTTTTCATGTGAATGTTCCCCTTTAAGGGGTTAAACAAAGCATGCTGTGGCGAAATGTACATTGTTAAAAACGAGCCTGTGCCTTACTTCTGGACAGACTACGGTTACAGCTCTATACCACAGTCTGTCATTCTTCTTCTGTTCCTCCCCAATCACGGTCGCCTTCTAACCTCCTCCGATGATGGAGGAGTTCTCCATGTAAGCTGGCTGGAACGCAGCCATGCTTGGGGAGGGAACAGGAGAAGATTGACAGACTGAGGTGCAGAGCTGGTCCTTACAGGATTAAGATTGCCATGTACAGTGAGAAGAGTTTCTGGTCCTGTGGTTTTACCAGAACCTTCATGTCTATGTACACGATTCCCAGGATTGATTGAACATGTTCTCTCTCGGACAATGGCACAAGGGCAAAATTCATGGGACCCATTAGGATTTTCTGGCTATAGTATGGTAAGTGGGTGTTGTTGGCTCTCCTGAAAGCATCTGAAAAACCTCTGGCATTAACCCTTTGAGTGCTGATTAGTGTTGAGCGAGCATGCTCGGCCGATGCTCGGATCGGCTCGAGCATCGCTCTGCTCGGCACATGGCGGTACTCGTACGAGTACCGCATGTGCTCGCCCGCCATGTTCGGGTCTCCTCCCCGCACGTTTTGCGGCTGCTGCGCAGCCAATAAACGTGCAGGGAGGCTCTGACATCGGTGTAATGCCAGCAGCCATGTTGGCTGCTGGCATTACACTGATTGGCTGGCCAGAACCCGTGGTCAGGTGCTGTATAGCACCTGACCATCGAGTTCGGCTCAGTCTGAGCCAGGGAGAGCTGAGGATAGGAAGGGAAAGGCAGTGTAGGGAGGAAAAAACAAAAATTGTGACAAAAAAGAACCAAAAGTCCTTTTTAGGACTACTGTGTGTGGGGGCAGCAGGTTATATTGTGTGTGGGGGGGAAAAAACAAAAACAAAAAAAAAAAAAATATTCTGTTTAGTGTGAAAAGTTGCAGATTAGAGCACATTCTGTTTAGTGTGCACAGTTGCAGATTAGAGCACATTCTGTTTAGTGTGCAAAGTTGCAGATTAGAGCACATTCTGTTTAGTGTGCAAAGTTGCAGATTAGAGCACATTCTGTTTAGTGTGCAAAGTTGCAGATTAGAGCACATTCTGTTAAGTCTTCAAACTAAAATATCAAAGTCACGTATTCCATTCAGTGTGCGTCGCCGCAGTTTAGCAGCACATTCTGAGTACTGTGCAGAGTTGCAGAATAGGAAGAAATACTGTTAAGTCTTCAAACTAAAATATCAAAGTCACATATTCCATTCAGTGTGCTTCGCCGCAGTTTAGCAGCACATTCTGTGTACTGTGCAGAGTTGCAGAATAGGAAGAAATACTGTTAAGTCTTCAAACTAAAATATCAAAGTCACATATTCCATTCAGTGTGCTTCGCCGCAGTTTAGCAGCCTATTCTGTGTACTGTGCAGAGTTGCAGAATAGGAAGAAATACTGTTAAGTCTTCAAACTAAAATATCAAAGTCACATATTCCATTCAGTGTGCTTCGCCGCAGTTTAGCAGCCTATTCTGTGTACTGTGCAGAGTTGCAGAATAGGAAGAAATACTGTTAAGTCTTCAAACTAAAATATCAAAGTCACATATTCCATTCAGTGTGTTTCACCGCCGTTTAGCAGCCTATTCTGTGTACTGTGCAGAGTTGCAGAATAATAAGAAATACTGTTAAGTTTTCAAACTCAAATATTAAAGTCACATATTCCATTCAGTGTGTTTCACCGCAGTTTAGCAGCCTTTTCTGTGTACTCTGCAGAGTTGCAGAATAATAAGAAATACTGTTAAGTTTTCAAACTCAAATATTAAAGTCACATATTCCATTCAGTGTGTTTCACCGCAGTTTAGCAGCCTATTCTGTGTACTCTGTACAGTTGCAGAATAATAAGAAATACTGTTAAGTTTTCAAACTCAAATATTAAAGTCACATATTCCATTCAGTGTGTTTCACCGCCGTTTAACAGCCTATTCTGTGTACTCTGTACAGTTGCAGAATAATAAGAAATACTGTTAAGTTTTCAAACTCAAATATTAAAGTCACATATTCCATTCAGTGTGTTTCACCGCAGTTTAGCAGCCTATTCTGTGTACTCTGTACAGTTGCAGAATAATAAGAAATACTGTTAAGTTTTCAAACTCAAATATTAAAGTCACATATTCCATTCAGTGTGTTTCACCGCCGTTTAACAGCCTATTCTGTGTACTCTGTACAGTTGCAGAATAATAAGAAATACTGTTAAGTTTTCAAACTCAAATATTAAAGTCACATATTCCATTCAGTGTGTTTCACCGCCGTTTAACAGCCTATTCTGTGTACTCTGTACAGTTGCAGAATAATAAGAAATACTGTTAAGTTTTCAAACTCAAATATTAAAGTCACATATTCCATTCAGTGTGTTTCACCGCCGTTTAACAGCCTATTCTGTGTACTCTGTACAGTTGCAGAATAATAAGAAATACTGTTAAGTTTTCAAACTCAAATATTAAAGTCACATATTCCATTCAGTGTGTTTCACCGCCGTTTAACAGCCTATTCTGTGTACTCTGTACAGTTGCAGAATAATAAGAAATACTGTTAAGTTTTCAAACTCAAATATTAAAGTCACATATTCCATTCAGTGTGTTTCACCGCAGTTTAGCAGCCTATTCTGTGTACTCTGTACAGTTGCAGAATAATAAGAAATACTGTTAAGTTTTCAAACTCAAATATTAAAGTCACATATTCCATTCAGTGTGTTTCACCGCAGTTTAGCAGCCTATTCTGTGTACTCTGCAGAGTTGCAGAATAATAAGAAATACTGTTAAGTTTTCAAACTCAAATATTAAAGTCACATATTCCATTCAGTGTGTTTCACCGCAGTTTAGCAGCCTATTCTGTGTACTCTGTACAGTTGCAGAATAATAAGAAATACTGTTAAGTTTTCAAACTCAAATATTAAAGTCACATATTCCATTCAGTGTGTTTCACCGCAGTTTAGCAGCCTATTCTGTGTACTCTGTACAGTTGCAGAATAATAAGAAATACTGTTAAGTTTTCAAACTCAAATATTAAAGTCACATATTCCATTCAGTGTGTTTCACCGCCGTTTAACAGCCTATTCTGTGTACTCTGTACAGTTGCAGAATAATAAGAAATACTGTTAAGTTTTCAAACTCAAATATTAAACTCACATATTCCATTCAGTGTGTTTCACCGCCGTTTAACAGCCTATTCTGTGTACTCTGTACAGTTGCAGAATAATAAGAAATACTGTTAAGTTTTCAAACTCAAATATTAAAGTCACATATTCTGTGTAAGATGAAGAAGGCGGGTAAAAAGGGACGGGGAAGTGGACGTGATCCTGAAAGTTCAGGGCGCGGGTCAGGACGCGGAGAAACTGTGCCTGGTGCCAGAGCACAAGAAAGAAAGACATCCACCATACCTAGCTTCATGTGTAATTTTACAGGGCGTCGCAGGACATCACTCTCGAGGTCCGACCACTGCGAACAGGTGGTCGGTTGGATGACAGCTGATACTGCTTCCAGTCGGTTAAGCACCACCCTGTCTTCCACCAAGTCCACTCTCAGTAGCCAAGAGTCTGGTCAACATAATCCTCACTCTGATCATCCTTCCTCCCACCATACACGGTCTGGTCAAAGAAGTGATCCCACACTGGGATATAGTGAGGAGCTCGTCTCATCACCAATCCTTCATTTGACCCTCTCTCCAAGCACGCTTGCAGAGGAACATGACATCTTGTGCCCTGATTCACAACCTCTAGAGGCTACCCAATCTCAAGAAGATGACAGATGTGAACGGCATTTAAGGTCAAAGGAAGTAGTGGATGATGATGATGATGATGAGACACAGTTGCCATTAAATCAACCACTATTTCCGTCTCAAGACCTTGTTGAGGAGAATGTTATACAGTTGTCAATGACTGAGTATGTGGTGGGATCAAGACTTGAGGAGGATGATCAGAGTGAGGAAGTGGAGGAGGACTTGGTGGACGATGAGGTGACTGACCCCACCTGGGAAGGTGTAGAGCCGAGCGATGACAGCAGTCCTGAGGGTGAGCCATCTGCAGCACCGCAACAGGCTGGAAGAGGCAGTGGTGTGGCTACAGAAAGAAGGCGGACCGCACCAAACCGGCCCGCAAATGTTCCACGGAGCACCCCCTTGCGTAAATCTACCTTGCCAAGGGGTAGGTGTTCCGCGGTATGGCGTTTTTTTAAGGAAAGTGCGGACGACAAAAGAATTGTAGTTTGCAACCTGTGCCACACCAGAATGAGCCGAGGCATGAACACTAGAAACCTCACCACCACCAGCATGATCCGACACATGGCATCCAAGCACCATAGTAAGTGGGAGGAACGCCTGGATCGCCCATCTGTGTCTGCAGGCCACACCACTGCCTCCTCTTCCCCTGTTTTCGGTGCCGGCCAATCGCCTGTCGAAGGCGCAGGCCCGCATACCTCCCGCCCTGCACCTGTAGCATCTGAAGCACCATCAGCGACCACATCCACTTCCCTGTCCCAGCACAGCGTCCAAATGTCGTTACCCCAGGCATTTGAGCGCAAGAGAAAGTACCCAGCCACCCACCCACAGGCCATAGCACTAACCTCACACCTTTCCAAATTACTGGCCATCGAAATGCTGCCATTTAGGCTTGTGGACACTGAGTCCTTCCGCAGCCTGATGGCAGCAGCTGTCCCTCGGTACGCGGTCCCCAGCCGCCACTACTTTTCCCGGTGTGCCATCCCCGCATTACACCACCATGTGTCCCGTAACATCACCCGTGCCCTGACCAACGCAGTTACTGGGAAGGTCCACTTAACGACTGACACATGGACAAGTGCTTGTGGCCAGGGACGCTACATTTCCCTGACGGCACACTGGGTGAATGTCGTGGAGGCTGGGAGCGACTCGGACCCTGGGATGGCACGGGTGCTACCCACGCCGAGGATTGCGGGCCCTACCTCCATCAGGGTTTCCACCAGCACCTACGTTATTGGCTCCTCCTCCTCCGTTTCCACCTCCGAATTCTCTACACACACCGCCACTCCCCCATCAGCCAGTAGCTGGAAGCAGTGTAGCACTGCAGTGGGGAAGCGTCAACAGGCCGTGCTGAAGCTGATCTGCCTTGGGGACAAACAGCACACGGCCTCAGAGCTGTTGCAGGGGATTAGTCACCAGACCGAGCAGTGGCTCTCGCCACTCAACCTGCAACCAGGCATGGTTGTGTGTGATAATGGGCGTAACTTGGTGGCGGCTTTGGAGCTCGGCAAGCTCACACACGTACCATGCCTAGCGCATGTATTTAATTTAGTGGTGCAGCGATTTCTAAAAACCTACCCCAATGTGCATGATCTCTTGACCAAGGTGCGCCGCGTGTGTGCACATTTCCGTAAGTCATCAACAGCTTCAGCCGGCCTGTTGAAGCTGCAGCAGCGCTTACAATTGCCAGCTCACCGGCTGCTGTGTGACGTGAGCACGTGCTGGAACTCCACCTTCCACATGTTGGCCCGGCTTTGTGAGCAGCAGAGGGCAGTAGTGGAGTACCAGCTGTTACACGGTCGTCGCCTCTCCGTTCAACTTCCTGTAATCAGAAGTGAGGAGTGGGAATGGATGTCAGACCTCTGTGAGGTTTTACGCAATTTTGAGGAATCGACACAGATGGTGAGCGGCGATAACGCTATTATCAGTGTAACCATCCCACTTCTGTGTCTACTGAAACGCTCGCTGCTCACAATTAAAACCGACGCTTTGCATGTGGAAGAGGTGGAAATGGGGGAGGAAGAGCTTACACAAGGTGATAGCCAGAGCACCCTCACTTCGTCTTCTCAGCGACAATTGGAGGAGGCGGAGGAGGAGGAGGAGGAGGAGGAGGAGGAGGAAGACACGGTTGTCTCCGCTACAGAGGGTAGCCATGGAACTTTAGTTCCATCTCTTCAGCGTGGGTGGGCAGAAGAGGAGGAAGAGGATGAGGAGATTGAGAGTCATCCTCCTGGTGAGGACAGCGAAATCTTGCCTGTTGGTACTCTGGCACACATGGCTGACTTTATGTTAGGCTGCCTTTCCCGTGACCCACGCGTTACACGCATTTTAGACAACACGGATTACTGGGTGTTCACCCTTCTGGACCCCCGCTACAAAGAGAATTTCTCATCTCTCATTCCTCCGGTGGAGAGGACAAGCAAAATGGTGCAATACCAGAAGGTTCTTGTTGAAAAATTGCTCCAAAATTTTCCATCTGACAACGCTGGCGGCAGAGTACGTGCTACCTTGGCCAACCGAGAAGGGGAGAAAAGGGGAGCACACAGCAGTTCCGAGAAAGGCAGGGCAACACTCTCCAAGGCGTGGGACACCTTCATGACACCCCGCCAGCACCCTCACCCTGATGCGCAGCCTAGTGTCACAAGGAGGGAAAAGTTTTGGAAGATGGTGAAGGAGTACGTAGCAGACCGTGTCAGCGTCCTCAATGATCCCTCTGTGCCTTACAACTACTGGGTGTCCAAGCTGGACACGTGGTATGAACTGGCACTCTATGCCTTGGAGGTGCTGGCCTGCCCTGCCGCCAGCGTTCTGTCTGAGCGGGTATTTAGTGCTGCTGGTGGCATCATAACAGATAAGCGTATCCGCCTTTCCACCGACAATGCTGATAGGTTGACACTTATAAAAATGAACAAGGCCTGGATTTCCCCTGACTTCTCCACTCCACTGGAGGAAAGCCCCGGGGGAACATAAACTCACTTTATATATGTTATTTACAATGATGGGAATACTCTGTATTCCCATTCACCCCTTCCACCCAAAAAACGGGTATATGGTTGACTCTTAATCTTCTCATCCTCCTCCTCCTCTTCCATATGCCCTGGGATATAATTTTTATATAGGGCCAGCTCACCAGCGGGCCCTGTGATATAATTTTTATATAGGGCCAGCTCACCAGCGGGCCCTGTTTGACAATTTTTATATAGGTCAGCTCACCAGCGGGCCTTCTCATATAATGTTTTATTGGGTCAGCTCTCTAGCGGGCCCTCTCATATAATGTTTTATAGCGTCAGCTCACTAGCGGGCCTTCGCATATAATGTTTAGGATGGTCAGCTCTGCAGCAGACCCTCACCCATAATGTTTTAGATGGTCGGCTCAGCGCACGTTTCCCTCTTAATCATGGCCTCAGTTCAATAAAATCAAGGAAATTTTTGGGAGAATTTGCCTCTGTGCACGTTTCCCTCTTAATCATGGCCTCAGTTCTGAAAATCAAGGAAATTTTTGGGAGAATTTGCCTCTGCGCACGTTTCCCTCTTAATCATGGCCTCACTTCCGAAAACCAAGGAAATTTTTGGGAGAATTTGCAGATGATATACAAGTAAATATACAGCAAATATTGTTTGGTAACAATTTTTCGCCTAAAGTCGTTTTTATTTTCCTTTTTGTGTGTTTTATGGTCAGTCTGTAAAAATGGCGTACTACGGGCGAAAGATCGTTCCCAGCAGCGATGTTGGAGTCCAAGATGCATCCAGACATCCTCCCTATGCTGTCCCTTAACCATTTCTGTGGTGTTTCCATCCTTTTCTGCCCTTTTCCTATGGACCAGGCACCCTCCCCTCATCAGAGCAGGGGGTGCCTGGTGTAATGCTCGAGTCCTCCCATTGACTTCAATGGGGCTCGGGTGCTCGGCCGAGCACTCGAGCCTCAGGGGGTGCTCGGTTAGAGCACCCGAACACCCGAGCATTGGGGTGCTCGCTCATCACTAGTGCTGATTACTAAGAAGAACTGAAGGAATCCTAGGACAACCCAGCTGCACCACAGGGGCCAAAATACACATTCCCATTGATTTAAATGAGCAGTAAACTTTGTTGTGAAAGAAATATACATTGTAGGGCTTTTCCTGCTTAAAGGGATAAAAATACTTAAGTATTACTAATCCCTATAGTAAAGTCCTATTAAAAATAAAGGTATTGCCCCCAGTGTCATCTCTCAAACCTTTATGGTTTGAGAGATGAT
This sequence comes from Rhinophrynus dorsalis, assembly GCA_037306005.1. Taxonomy (NCBI): domain Eukaryota; kingdom Metazoa; phylum Chordata; class Amphibia; order Anura; family Rhinophrynidae; genus Rhinophrynus; species Rhinophrynus dorsalis. Next base: position 486,952,840 of record CM074722.1, read on the forward strand.
CGCTCTTAAAGCTGCCCTCTCCCTCCCCCTTCCCCGAACTCAGCGTTGTAGCTGACTGAAGGGAAATCTGGTCATAGATCATCAGGCGTCTCTGCAGCAGAGCCGCGATTGCGTTAATACAAAAAAAAAATGTTTCACTAAAACGGTATTCTACTTGTGCTTGCAAACCAAGCACATGTAGAAGACCATTTCAGTGAAAGTTATCTTTTTTATTAACGCGATCATGGCTGTGCTGGAGAGCCACCTGAAAATTGTACGACTGGTTTCCCTGCAGTCAACTAGAACGCTGACTATGGGGGAGGGAGAGGACAACTTTAGGAGCGATGGGTTGAGAGATGACACTGGGGATAATACATTTATTTTTAATAGAACTTTAATATAGGGATTAGTAATACTTAAAGGGTCAGTAATACTTCGTTTTATCTTTATTTTATTTTGTAGGCATTAAAAAACATGAAGAACAATATAAGTCTTATCTCTCAAACCTTTATGGTCTGAGAGATAGTCACAAGCAAAGTTTCCCCTCCTGCCCCTTTTACCTAGTGTAAGCCATCTCTTCTCAGATGTGGAATCCAGTCCATAGACCAGACAGATAACAGCAGGGGACAGTCTTCTTCCTATGAGAACAATGAAAGCCCTGCCCCCCCTTGACAAGTTTTTCAGGTTTTTCCCTTATCTTAATTGAAGATTGTCCCTTTCTGCAGTCTACCTGGGCACCTCCCTTCTGATCTGGCTGAACAGTGTTACATCAGTAAAAGGGGCGGGAGGGGGATACTTTGTCATTGAATTACTCTTGTACTACAACTCTGACAGAATTGAAATAACACTCTCCAAAGTCCAAATACTATGATGATTAATTAGAACTGTTCTTATTATGAAACATTACTATCCCTTTAAGTATTACTATCCCTTTAATAACACAAGGCTACTCCCACTGCCGAGAGACACATATTTTCAGAGGTTTTACAATGTCATCTAGTGTTCAGATAGTTAGTTAGTTATTCTGATGCATTTTATGGGAGAGGTGAGTCTCTGATACGCAGAGAAACTGCTGAGTCACTTCCTGTCAGTTAGAACCTTAAGGAAGTAATCACTTATGGACAGTTGGTACTGATATAACTTTTGAAGAAAAAACTGAAAGCAGTGTGAATACCCTTGTTTTACTCAGAAGGAAACGTCCTATAACACCTGGGTTTTCATTTAAAAATGTTTACTGCTCCATTACGTGCGGCTTTTTATCCCATATGCTGCTAGAGAGTTTTCCAACACACTGCAATGTAACGCACTGGACACCTCCTTAGCATTTAAGGCAGTAACTGAGCTATCATTGTATGCCTCCCAACATTTCAAATGTTGAAAGAGGGACATTTTTGTTTTAGGTGTTATTACTGGGGGTGTGACTGGTGACTGGGGCATTACCAAAAGGATCTCAAAGAGGGACTGTCCCCCTAAAGAGGGACACTTGGGAGGTATGTTATTGGTCCAGCAGATGTAAGCACTAGGACCCAAACAACGTGCCTACTGAAAGCTGAATAGAACAAGTCAGGATTTTCCAGTACTTTGCAGTGAATTTGGGGCCCACTAGGTCCACTACTCCACTACTGATTCAAGGAGTTAAAACCCCTATTTAACCCCTTTAGGAACATGGACAACCAGAGCGGGTGCACTGTGATCTCACAAGGAGTCTAAAACTGACTGTTCTACATGTTCCAGCCCCCCTGAATGTATTCTATGTTGTCCTTTAGGATAAAAGTACCCCAGGTCCGCTTGCTCCTTAAGGGGTTAAATCATTGATCATTTTGGAAATGTTTATTTGTCCCACATCACCACATGGTACAGTTGGTATGTGAATTATTTCAGTTGTTCTTAGTCTCTAGAGAGATTTCAGGTGGCTACAGCTGGGAATAGAATAACTGACAATACACAGAATTAAGGAATATTAACAGGTAATCTTCATGGATATGCTGTACTAAAATAATATTTTGGAAAAAAAACAACAACAATAACATTTCCTTAATTTCTTTAACCCTGTGAGTGCCAATGTGCTGGATACCTCTCTGTCAATCACAGGGTTAAGCATTATACCAGATAAATACATCTACAAAGTATCATTCTAGATACATCTGTAGATTTCAAGGAGTTAAGCAGCAAATTATACAATATATGGGTCTGCTGTGAAATATATCAACACAGCAATTGGTGGGTAAAAATAAATAAAAAAAACATTAATCACCACAAGGTGGCACTCTTGCTATAGTCTATATATATAAAAGAAGACTTTGTGCCTGGCAAAACACACCCAGGGGCGGCAGTAAAAAGGATTACTGCTGCCATTGGGTGATTCTGTGGGAGTGTGATTTTTGGCCTGCCCCCACTATCCAGCCCGCCCACCACTATCTAAGGCTGAAAAAAAAATGGCTGCCACACACTCCTACACCACAGACACATGCACATGCCCTCCCACACACACACTAGCAGACACATACACACATATACACACACGCACGCTGAGGATGATGGGAACAATGTTCAAGCTACAGCTGGAAGGCCATGGTCCAATCTGTATTATGCAGCTTCTTCATTCCCTGTCTTTGAGCCTACACAGCTCTGCTAATTACTACAAGTGAGCTGATTTCTAAACAATCAGCAGGAGGATACTGGCTTGCTGAGAAAGTGGAAACAACGGCAGAGAGGTGATCAGGCAGTGCAGAGCAAGGCTTCAGCTGAGCTGGTAAATGGCAGAGACATGGATGTGACTGTATTTATATATTGCACAAAGAGAGAGAAAGAGAGCAGGTTGTTTGTCAGTCTGTCTGTAAGTAGAGGTGCCAGTTCCTGCAATCATCTCCATGCTGTACATAGCTCACTGTATAGCATGTATGACAAACTATTTATATATGGTCTGGCATTGTATAGTATACAGTCTGTGTATAAGGACTGGCACTATACAGTATAGGAGGGACAGTCCCTGTTTGACACCCAAATCCCTCTGCTCCTCTATTTAGGAGATCACACGGTGTGGTGTATATACAGTAGGCTGACCAGACCTCACCTTTAACCGGGGACACATAGGAAATAAGCATATTTCAGGAGTGCACCAAAATCAAAGCAGCCCTGCAGTATGCATTTTTCATATGTGTCACTGGTTAAAGGTGAGGTCTGGTCAGCCTAATGTACAAGTGTATCAGATTGCTCCACATCAGTAAAACCCACGGTAATGTGGGTATAAACTTCTGTATATATCTGTTAAATTAGTCTGTGTAAAAAAATACTTTCATCTTCTTCTAAATCATTCACTTACAGAAAGAGTAACTTAACCATTTCAGTGCCAGAGGAGATGCAATGCATTGCTTACCCCCTGGCACTCAAAGGGTTAAAAATTCTCTACAATGGTCTGGCACTGTATAGCAGTGGTTCTCAATCTGTGCCCTCAGTGGCTATTAACAGGCCAGGATTTTAGAATTTCCTTTTAAGAGCACAGGTGAGTTAATCAATATGACTGAGCCTCTGATCAACACACTTGTGTTCTAGCAGTGAAATTCCTAAGTCCTGGCCTGTTAGTGGCCACTGAGGGCATGGGCTGAGAACCTCTGCTGTATAGTATACAGTCTGCATGTGTCTGTGTATAAGGACTGGCACTATACAGTATAGGAGGGACAGTCCCTGTTTGACACCCAAATCCCTCTGCTCCTCTATTTAGGAGATCACATTGTGTGGTGTATATACCAGTGTATCAGATTGCTCCACATCAATAAAACCCACAGTAATGTGGGAATAAACTTCTGTATATATCTGTTAAATTAGTCTGTGTAAAAAAAATACTTTCATCTTCTTCTAAATCATTCACTTACAGAAAGAGTAACTTAACCATTTCAATGCCAGAGGGGATGCAATGCATTGCTTACCCCTGGCACTCAAAGGGTTAAAAATTCTCTAAAATACACCACCAGCCACGCCCCCAGTAACACCACCGAAAACACAAGTGTCCCTCTTTGGCCATATGAAATGTTGGGAGGTATGTTACTTACACTGCTCACACTGTATGTATTTATGTTCTGATTTGCAGCTGTGTGTCACTGTTTGTGTTGTCAGTGCATGTGTGTGTATATGTGTGTGTTGCATGTGTCTCTGTCTATCACTGTGTGTACCTTTCTGACACGTACACCCTACGCTATAATTCACTATCATAACATTTATTTAAAAAAAAAGAAACATTTCCTGCATAACATGACGGGCAACGCCGTCCCAAACTGCTAGTTTTTCTATAAAGAATTACAGTTGGGGTGGAAGAAAAGAAAAACATTTTATTAATTTGGTTTGAGCTGAAGTAAGAAATAACTTTCACTTTAAGTGACAGGAGTGTTCTCTCTCTTACCTTTTTGTATCACTATGACCTACACAGTAAATAGAAAAGACACGGAGAACATTACTAGTAATCAGCACAGGTTACGTTCTTTTCATAGATCAAAGTATATAACAGGAGTTTTGTTCAAAATGGTAACACTTATTATATATATATATATATTTTTTTTTTAAATGGTAATAAAGAGACAAAGGACTTCCTGTAAGGAGAATTAAAACCCCTAATTACCCACTGCCCCCCCAGTTTAACTTATTATGACCAGAAAATGCTAATGGCCCCTATAAATTTTGCCCTTGTGTATTTGTTCAACTGGCCACCTCTTCAGTTAGTCTTGGATATCACGTCCATGGAGGCATTTTTTTTTAATGAAGAAGAGTGCGCACTCTGTCTGGTTTAAGTTCTGGTCCCATCTTCCCATGCGGGCGGCAGGCTTGCATTTGCCGCCCGCTTCCTTCAATGGACTTTCAGGACCTTCCACCTCCAATACCACTGGCTGGAGGCGGAAGGTCCTGAAAGTCCATTGAAAGAAGCGGGAGGCAAATGCAAGCCTGCCGCCCGCATGGGAAGATGGGACCAGAACTTAAACCAGACAGAGTGCGGTATTCAAGGGCAGCAAAATAAAGTAAGGATTCTATTGACATTGGATCTCGCTGGGAGGGAAGGTAGCTGGCACCAATATTTTTTTTTTAATTCAGCCAAAAAAACTCTTGGGTATAATACGCACCCCCCACTTCACATAAGGTGAAGAGGTGTAAAATATATATAGATATATCTTGAGAAGGGTCCAGGCTTGGATCGAAACATTGACAATAAAATTTCTGTATAATTTTTTGAAAAAGTCCCACTGGTGCTGCCTTTGTCTTCAACCCAGGTGCAAATAACTAGACAAGTGAGTGCTTCCATCTCTGCAAACCTCTCTCTCTCTCTCTCTCTCTCTCTCTCTCTCTCTCTCTCTCTCTCTCTCTCTCTCTCTCTCTCTCTCTCTCTCTATATATATATATATATATATATATACTATATAATAATTTGCTAAATCGTGTGTAACGCGCGACATGCGCAGTACACACTGCTGCGTGTGCTGCGGTCATGCGCAGTAGAGACTGCCCGCGGCGCAGCTGATACAGAGCTGGGCGCTCCGAAGGATGCATGTGTGGTTGGTTATATGTGTGGGTTTCTCCCATGTCATCTTTTGTGATAATTACCTTTTTGTCTTTTTTGGGAGCATCTGGTAAAAGAGAAAAAAGTTAAATATTCATCTGATTAGAGAGGACTGCCTAAAAGATTAATTACAAAGCCCTATCACCTTGAATTAAGGGACATATTCAACAAGCTACAGAGGTGCAATTCTGGAGCAAACCAACTGCATTATAGGGGTGAAGAGAAAATTCTTTGTGTTTAAAATGGGGCTTTCAAACCCTTGAATGCAAGAGAGTGTTAACTTTTTCAGTGTAAGATGGGGTACTTATTGCATACCATCTGGTACTCAAAGTATTAAAAGCCCAATTTAAATAAATGGGAATTTGGAACATTTATATGTCCCCTATGGTGTAGCTGGTTTGCTCCAGGATTGCATATGTGGCTTATTGCATATGTGGCTTATTGCATAAGGCAATGTGTTGGGAATACCTCTAACCTTCAGAATTAAAAGCCCCATTTAAGTCAGTGGGAATGTGTAGTTCTCCCCTATGGTGCAATTGTTATCTCCAGAATTGCACTTCTAGTTTATTTCACAAGCTCCTAAGGGGAGACTCAGTTGTGCTGGCCACACCCACATTCTGAATGTGGGTGTGTCCAGACCAATCCCAATGTTTCTGCTTCAGACACCAGCAGTACCTGGTTTATAATAGGCATTCTATTTAAAGTCCCTTTTACTAGCCAGTATTTATGTCTCCAAACCAATGTGCTGGAGATCTCTGTAGCAGAAAAGGGGTTACACGATTTTTTTTGCGCCTGCATGATTTTGACGGGCTCTTGTTCCATCCCAAAGTAGCCTTTCTGAGAGACGTAATAACCTGAATGGGATCAAAAAGAAAAGAGAGCAGATTACAATTTCCCCTAAGTGTATTCATTTTTATTGATAATTAACCCTTTGAATGCCAGAGGGGTATTTTCAGAAGAGTATAGATCCTATTTCTCTTCTTTCCTTACATCAATTTTAGAATGTAGGGCTCTATGCTCGAATGAAGGGGAGAACTAAAAAAAAAATAAATCCAAAAATCCCCATTGATTTAAATGGTGCCAGAGCGGTACGCAACGCATTGCAAACCCTTGGGAAACAACTTGGGAAATCCTCATTAGAGAAAGATTTAGGTGTACTGATAGACAATAGTCTTCACAGCAGTGTGCAGAGTCACTCAGCTGCTGCAAGAGCAAATAGAGTACTAGCCTGCATAAAAAGAGGTGTAGAAGCAAGGGATGCTAATATTATCCTACCTCTGTATAAATCCTTGGTTAGGCCTCATCTAGAATATGGGGTACAATTTTGGGCGCCTGTTCTAAAAAAAGACATTACTGAACTGGAAAAGGTGCAGAGACGTGCAACAAAACTGATAAAGGGATTGGAGGATCTGAGTTACAAAGAGAGACTAGCCAAAGTGGGTTTGTTTACATTAGAAAAGAGACGTCTAAGGGGTGATATGATTACCATTTACAAATACATTCAAGGCCAATACAAAGAACTATCCAATGAATTATTTATGCAAAGAGCTGAGCTAAGAACAAGAGGTCATCCATTAAGACTTGAGGAAAGGCGCTTTCGACTAAAACACAGGCAGGGATTCTTTACAGTAAGGGCGGTAAGGCTATGGAATTCTTTGCCTCAGGATGCTGTGCTTGCAGATAATGTAACTGCATTCAAAAAAGCAATGTATGCCTATCTAGCACAGAACAATATTGACAGTTATGACAGATGGCTTCAAAGCAAATAGGATATTGAGCCGGGGAACTATTTGACACACACACACACCTACACTGGAAATTGCTCCAGAGGGCTTTTTTGTTGCCTTCCTCTGGATCAACAGGGGTGTTATTGGCATGGGCTGGACTTGATGGACGCATGTCTTTTTTCAGCCTTATCTACTATGTTACTATGTTACTATGTAACCCTTGAATGCTAGAGAGGTCTAGCATTCAAGAGGGTAAAATCCCCATTTAAATCAATGGGAATTTTTAGTTCTCCCCTATAGTGCAAATGGTTTGCTCCAAAATGTCTCCATTTTTCTTTTAAGCATACTGCCTTTAGTAAGAGTTATATATTGCTACTGTGTGTGAATGCTTTGTACTGTGTGGGATATACCGATATCCTACCATCTTTCTTCATATCTTCCAGCTCTATGCTTCGTAACCCTTTGAGTGCCAGAGGGATATCCAACGCATTGTAAAGGCAGTGGATTGAATATTCCTCTGGCACTCAAGGGGATGCCTGGTATTCAGTTGATAGCAGGTCATTACCGATATGGAGATGGGGTAATATAGCCATACCATATTTGAGTGATTTTCTCTGTAACCAGTGTCCCCTTGCAGTCTAAAATATTTTCAGAGGTATCACTGCAACCTACTGGACCCAGGGGCAGATTGCGCCCCCTTGGTTGTGGGATCCCAGTGCAACTGCACCAACTGTAGTTACTCCCCTGTCTGTAATCTACTTTATAAGCTAATAACTATTTTATTGAGACTTGGACCTTATACATACAGTTTCCTTTTACTTTCTTTTTGCCTTTTATTTTATTGTATGCGGGTTTCTTATGCTATTAACTATTTTGTTGAGACTTGAACCTTATGCATACCCTTTCCTTTTTCCTTTCTTTTTTGCTTTTTATTTTATTGTATGTGGGGTTCTCAGTTTATTTAACCCTTTGGGTGCCAGAGGGGTACGCAACGCATTGCAATGCGTTGCGTACCCCTCTGGCACTCAAAGGGTTAAGATGGATTTGGACGATGCTTCTTTAAGTAAGTCAGTTCAGGAATCTGTTTATGAACCTTTTAATATGTGTATTTATTTAAAAAAAATTTATCAAAGTTTAGTTAATATGTTACATGTTCCCTGCATACTCCTTGTTGTGGTTATTTGCTCTGACTATCCATATAGGCATGGTAGTTGTACATTTATCTTGAAAAAATACACAGGTCCACTATAAGGACTGAGTGTTTCTCTATGGAAGGATTAGTGCTTTATACATGCATGATCACCTCTGTGGGATTTCTTTTACTTAATGAATATTCAAGGGCCCTCCTATCTGTTTATTATTCAGATATTAATTTCCTCTAATTCTTATTGCTCCATATGTGTATACCACTTCTCACTAAGTTTGGTGGTTCCTCTTACATATTTTCTGACTGGTTACATACTATGGGCTTGTGAGCAAGAAATAATGAAGTACGCATATCTGGGGAGGGGAAGGCACAGGTCTTGTTTTTGGGGGGGGTACTATTCATGTTTCTTAATTGTACTATCTATTTGTCCCACAGGGGTGTATCAATGAACTATTCTGTTTAGAATGCACGGTATTATCCCCCCCATACCCCTGATAGCCAGCTTACTTTATATATTACTCCAGGATATATTTGAGCTACAATCAATATCAATATCCTTGCCCTCATTTATTCTTAATTTTCTTGTATAGGGTATCGGAATTTATGTTCACTTATAGCAGGTCTCACTTTTAGGGTATTTATATTCTAGTTCATATATGTATTATTGATTGCATATTATTGACCATTGTGGGGCTTGTATTTTATTTAATTAGCAATTAAAATGACTACATTTAGAGGAAGTTGTGCGCCGCTCTTTTAATTTGTCTTTTTCACATATATTTATCCTATGATTTTCCTGTGGATGAGTTCAGAAGCACAGAAGGTGTTCATTTTTTTCCAGGAGTTTGGCAGTTTTCAAACACATTTTCAGATATGTAGAGATAATTAATGATGGTGGGTTCATGTTAAACATTTCCACATTAAACAATTGTACAGCACATCCCAAACACTATCACTTTTGTCAATTTCGGCTTCCAAATCCTTGTTCTCAGTCTCCACCCCTTCACTATCACTTTTGTCATCACCATCCTCTTTTTTCTCCCCTTCTCTGTTCTCAGCCTTTCCCCCTTCACTATCACTCTTGTCAAAGCCTTCTTCCTTAAATTTCCTTTTCCCAGTTTCCTCCATTTCAACATCAATTTTGTCATCACCTTCCTCTTCTTTATCCTCTTCTTTGTTCTTGACTTCTCCCCCTTCATTATTACTTTTGTCATCACCTTCTTCTTCTTTATCCTCTTCTTTGTTCTTGACTTCTCCCCCTTCATTATTACTTTTGTCATCATCTTCTTTCTTCAATTCCCTATTTCCAAACTCTAACCCTTCACTAACAAATTTGTCCTCATTTTCGTCTTCTTTCTCCTCTTCTCTGACCTCATTCTTTCCTGTTTCACTATCACTTCTGTCATTGTCATCTTCTTCTTTCAAATCCTTTTCCCAGTCTCTGCCCCTTCATTATCACTTTTGTCATCACCTTCTCCTTTCTTCAATTCCCTGTTTCCAATCACTAACTTCATGTTTGTCCTCGTTTTCCTCTTCTTTCTTCCCTTTTCCTGTTGTTAGTCTCCTCTTCTTTCTTCCAGTTCTCATTCTGTCCTTCTGTATTGCTTCCCTTTTCATCTTCCCTTTCCTTAATTTTTTCTTCCCTCCTACTATCATGTCCCAATCTTTTACATCTTTCTCACCATCAACCTTGTTTTTATTGTCAACTCCCTCCTTCACCTCCCCATTACTTTTTCCTCCTTCATCTTGTGCCCCCTCATTTTTATTCTCTCTACTCCCATTCACTCTTTCTTCCTCTGATCCTTTGTAATTTCCTTTACATATCTGTTTTTCATTACCTTTTTCCTTGCTGTTCGGTGGACCGTAAATCTATTTTAAACAGACAAAACAAGAAATAATTAGATTATCTCAGACCTATATTCCTTAACCTCCATTCTCCAATCAGAGTACATGATTACTGGCTTTATTCATTTCAACTGAACAGGAACAAATAAATATACATACACTAAACAATAGAAAATGGGAACTACACCTATGAAATAAATGGATTTGACTTTCAAATAGTAGTCAAGTCTATTTACCTTAGTTTTCATTTGAACTCTGTTGTAGTTTATAACTGAACAGGGACACTTTATTACCAAAACAAAAGAGGGCACCTGATGGTGCCTTTATCCTTATTACAAACTCAATAGAGTATATTCAATTTGTTATATACTCACAAGTGTGATGTCTGTGGGAAGACATATCCCTCCACAGCTAAACAGACCTACAGAGAAAAAACTCTGTCTCTGCTCAGGGAACTGGGTACTGGATCGATGAATATCACCACTTTGCTGCTTTTGTATTGCAAAATATATATGTTTATTAAAAAACCTCCAAATACAATAATTGGAGAATTATTAAAATTAAAATAATTAAAACATATAGTTATCGAGCCAAAATAACATTTCGTGATTCTAAGACCACTTCATCAGATTTAGCTCTAGCTCAAACTCAATCATAAAAAAGCATAAAAAAGCAACAATACACGTACCCATATTTAAATATTCTTTCTCCTATCACCATTGGAACTTTCCTTTCAAAATGAATTGGTCAAGACGTTCCAATTAATCACTGATTGGTTTTCCACATGACGACACGATTTCAACCCACCAGTTCATAATCTAACATATACCTTAACAATGATTATCCAATCTATCTCAAAAACGTTATAATCCGGAAGTTCAATATCATATAAAAAATGCAACTTGATGTACTAAAAACCATTGTGACCCAAGTCCTTGTTGACTCCTCTAAACGGAAGTGCCTGGTATTTGAACATGCGCAATGAACTCAACCCGAGCTCTATACGCATGCTAATACCATGGCAACTTCAGTCTCTGTTTACCAATCTAAACAAAAATGTCTGGTATCCGGACATGCGCAATGAACTCGGCTAGAGCCCTACACGCATGCGTGCCACATCTAACATCCCATCATCCCACGTCTAGTGTCCAAACATGCGCAGTGCCCATGGCAACCTAAGTCGCTATTTGCTGATCTAAACAAAAATACCTAGTATCCGGACATGCTCAATGAACTCAACTCGAGTTCAACACGCATGCGTACCACACCTAACGTCCCATCATCCCACATCTGCATTCAAACAAATAATCCAAAAAACCAAACTGCTATTTTGGATTATTTGTTTGAATGCAGATGTGGGATGATGGGACGTTAGGTGTGGTACGCATGCGCGTTGAACTCGAGTCGAGTTCATTGAGCATGTCCGGATACTAGGTATTTTTGTTTAGATCAGCAAATAGGGACTTAGGTTGCCATGGTATTGACGTGCGTGTAGAGCTCGGGTTGAGTTCACTGCGCATGTTTGGACACTAGACGTGGGATGATGGGATGTTAGATGTGGCACGCATGCGTGTAGGGCTCTAGCCGAGTTCATTGTGCATGTTGCATTTTTTATATGATATTGAACTTCCGGATTATAACGTTTTTGAGATAGATTGGATAATCATTGTTAAGGTATATGTTAGATTATGAACTGGTGGGTTGAAATCGTGTCGTCATGTGGAAAACCAATCAGTGATTAATTGGAACGTCTTGACCAATTCATTTTGAAAGGAAAGTTCCAATGGTGATAGGAGAAAGAATATTTAAATATGGGTACGTGTATTGTTGCTTTTTTATGCTTTTTTATGATTGAGTTTGAGCTAGAGCTAAATCTGATGAAGTGGTCTTAGAATCACGAAACGTTATTTTGGCTCGTTAACTATATGTTTTAATTATTTTAATTTTAATAATTCTCCAATTATTGTATTTGGAGGTTTTTTAATAAACATATATATTTTGCAATACAAAAGTAGCAAAGTGGTGATATTCATCGATCCAGTACCCAGTTTCCTGAGCAGAGACAGGGTTTTTTCTCTGTAGGTCTGTTTAGCTGTGGAGGGATATGTCTTCCCACAGACATCACACTTGTGAGTATATAACAAATTGAATATACTCTATTGAGTTTGTAATAAGGATAAAGGCACCATCAGGCGCCCTCTTTTGTTTTTTTCTGTTTACATGTGCTATATGCTCTTGGAGTGGTTTTGAGGAGCAGCCTGGTGGTGAACGATTATATTGCTGTATAGGGGACGGCGTGTGAAAATATCCCCCAAGTGTATGTGTCAACTGGCATTTATTTGTTGGGTTGACCACTTCATATTGTGAGTACAACTTAAAAAGGGATAGTGTGGGTTGATTCCAGAGGTTTTTGCACTAGGAGCGCCTTCTGTTTTTTGTCTTTGCTACACTTTATTACCCTGAGTATGCTTACATGGCCCTCTAGAATTATGAGTGGGTCTCTCTCTATATGGTTTATCGCATTCAGACTAATAATGTCTGTTGCTTATATTGCTGAAATAACAGGCCTAAAATGGTTCAGCAAATATAGGCAATTGCAGATACTATGCAGGTACTATAAAAGTAAATATTATTGGCCGCTGTATGAAGAACATGTACTTAAGTAAGTGATTTTGTAAAACTTATTAACAGACACTTATTCCTATATGGTATAGGTATAGCTCCCTTTTAAAGAGCCCTATGCACAAAAGGAAAGATAAGCAATTCTGGGACAAGTCATTTGAACTATAGGAGAAAATATAATTTTTATTGGCCTCCTCTGTTGGAGTTGGTTTGCCTCATAATTACTTCAGTTTAATTTTGTGCATTCAGCCCTAAGTGTTATGTGCTTTATACCTCAATTAGTAAATTTACTGAAAGGGCAACAACACATATAGCAACACTTTGCAAAATAGGTTTTGTGGAACCCCAGGGCTTCCTGAAGAAGCACAAGGGGGTTCATATATGAAAATTAGAGAATGGCAGAGCAGGAAAACAAGGTTGGGGTGGCTGTTGTTATGTATATGGTTCTTGTACTTCCAGTGGACTGAAACCTTTCAAACCCTACAATTTTGTTTTCTCTTACTGATAGTAAAGTTACATTTTGATTATAGCAAGTGCACAAAAAAGTCAAAGTGTCATTAGATTTTATTATTTTAAATTGTAAACCGCATGAGTTTTAGAGAAGTTCCTCAGAGCTCTAATTAAACATTAGAACATTACTCATACACAGATTGGATCAATGCAGTGAAATCCAAGCAGCCTCTAAGGAACCCAGTACTTGAGAGGTAAGAGGTGACCTCACCAACTGGGGAGTCCCCCTGATATTTAAAATGACATAGGGTACCAAAATGGAACAGTATAGATGGTATACAAAGAGGTGAGTGCTCTGCATGCTGTGTAGGACACTGCCTAATATCCAATCTTCTCCGTTGCAGCGATAAGTGGTACATTGTATAATTATTTCTGCTTTCCCTGTCATCATCAGATTTCTCCCACTGAAAGAGGGAACTATGGGGGAGATTTATAAAAGTGGCGTTACTTGAAAAGAAGAGTTAAAATGGCTGTAAGATTGTCTCTGACAGTTTTAAAAGTATTAAAGATAGTTTAGGAGGAACTAACTCCATATAGTATGTTTTTTTTTGTTTTTTTTTAAATGGAGTAAGGAAATTTGTAAAAAGTGGTGCAGCATATTTATGAAGAATATTTAGCAACAGAATTATCAACAGCTATTTAAGGCCATGTCTGACCTATTCTTATTTTTTATGGTCACCGTATTTATAAATGTAACTAGGATACTTTATAAATACCAACAATCATAATAAGGAATAAGGACATTATAAGGATCCATTCACAAAAACAAACAAGAACACTTTTTATAATTCTCCCTCAATGATTCTTTATTGCAAGACTCAGTGGGGAAAATTTATAAAAGTCTAGCTAAGTGAAAATGAACGTTAAAATGGCCGTAACAGAACGTCCGATATTTATAAATGTAATAATGCCAGTTTAAGAGGACTGAACCCCATGTAGTATTTTTTTTTTAAATGGAGTATTGACATTTGTAAAACGTTGCACAGCAAATGTATAAAGAAATGTCGCTATTTGCAACAATTTTGCGCCAGAATATTTGGCAGATTCTTACTGCCAGGTATATGCTGTTCTTAAGCATTCCAAGAGTTAAAATCAGTATAATAACGCCATATTTATAAAAATGCCTTTAATCATTTATAAATCAGAGCTGACCTTATCTCCATTTGCCCTGCCATAAGGACAGTTCTTTAAAAAGTAAAAAGAAGGTTTTTTTATAAATCTCCTCCAGTGACCTCAAACCTGTCCGACGGCAGATTTCCTAATAAATGTTAGTGGGAGGAATTTGGTGTCTTGGAGTCCTGTAAGATAAATCATGTCTGCCTCTGTAGATGTCTGTCTGTCTGCCTCAGGGGAACCAATCCAAGCCAAATTAATTCATATTGGATTTTCTGTCTGGATTAAGTAGGGTTTATTATTACTATTATTATTAAGAAAGTGTTAATGTTCATTTAAAAGACACATTTTAATAATCTGGATTTTAGGGGAATTTTTATTTTTTTAATTTGGTGCGGTTATTGTACTTCAGAATTGATCCAGTCCTCCTTAGTACATCAGCCTCATTGAGTCCTGGTCTGCTAAGAAGCACTGAAACTATTCTAAATCCCAACATTAATTCAAATTGGGCTTCTAACTATGTGAATTCTGGAGAGGTCTCTAGAACTCTCCAGATCTGCCCTGGAGACTCCAGTTTTTAGCGTTAATTACCTTTTCTCTGGGGACAGAGGTTGATTCTCTGGTGGTAGTGAGTTTCCTCTGAAACAGGATGGGAAGGAGAAGAAGGTGGGAAGTGGGTAGAACAGGGTGGGAAGGAAGAGAAGTGAGCAGGAAGTGGGTAGAACAGGGTGGGAAGGAGGAGACGTGGGAGGGAAGTGGGCGGAACAGGGTGGGAAGGAGGAGAAGTGGGAGGGAAGTGGGCAGAACAGGGTGGGAGGGAGGAGAAGTGGGCAGAACAGGGTGGAAAGGAGGAGAAGTGGGAGGAACAGGGTGGGGAGGAGGAGATGTGGTGGGAAATGGGCAGAATGGGGTAAGGAGGCGGAAAAGTGGGAGGAACGGGGTGGGAAGGAGTAGAAGTGGGAGGAACAGGGTGGAAAAGAGGAGACATAGGTGGAAAGTGGGAGGAACAGGGTGGGAAGGAAAAGAAGTGGGCAGGAAGTGGGAGGAACAGGGTGGGTAGGAGGAGAAGTGGGAGGAACAGGGTAAGAAGGAGGAGAAATGGGCGGGAAGTGGGAGGAACAGGTTGAGAGGGAGGAGAAATGGGAGGGAAGTGGGAGGAACAGGTTGAGAGGGAGGAGAAGTGGGTGGGAAGTGGGTAAAGAAAAGGGTGGGAAGTAGAAAAAACTCATCTCTGTCCCCCTGAGACCCAGTAATTCTCGACGGCAGATCCAGAGAGCTCCCAGGTGTGTAATTAAGGCCTTTTGTAAAAAGGCAACCAGAGCAATTGTAAGACAAACCAACTGATTAACAGGAATCAAATAGAAAACTTCACATTGATTTAACCCCTTGAATGCTAGAAAGGTATCCAACATTTAAGGAATTAAAAAGCTCCAAGTAAATCAATAATAATAATATTAAGGCATTTGTATCTGATACGTATTGTGCAGTTGGATGTTCTCATGTGGTGAAACTATGAATTACAATACATTTCCAGTCATTTGAAATCACCAGTACTGGAAATGAACGTGACCTCTACAAAGGTTTGAACTTACCACATCTTCAAGATTCACGATTTCCTCTAAAGGAAAAATAAAGAAAACAGAGAAACGCTGTAGTATTTATGATCAACACAAGGCAATTTCAGACATATACAGATGCATCCAGACTTATTTCACCATTTTCTCATATAAAATCCCCTACATACCTTACTATGGTCAGAAATTCCCAATGGCCCCTGTGAATTTTGAGCTTGTTCCTATGTTCAGTAGATAACATTTTCAGTCAGTTCTGGATCTCAGACTGAAGCAGGCAAAGTGCATGCATGGGCAGCATACGATTACCATGTGCAGTGGATGGGGTCTAAGTTCTTGTGGTCCTGCTAGCAACTGTCATGTCAGCCTCCATGGACTGACTGAAGATGTTATCTCTTGAAAAAAGGAGCAAAGGAGAAAATCATGGGAGCTATTAAGATTTTCTTTATTAAGAGTTGTTAGTTGCCCTTTAAAGAGTTTTGTAGAGCTTAAAAAAATAAGCTAAATGCCACAAATCTTATCTCTCAAACCTTTATGGTTTGAAAGATATCATCCACTAAAGTTCCTGGTCCGGGGACCTCCCAGCAGCTCTTCAACAGAGCCTCAATAGCAAGATTTAAAAAGAATGACTTATTTGGAACGGTCTACAAAGTGTGCCTGGC
The DNA here is from genome assembly GCA_037306005.1 of Rhinophrynus dorsalis. NCBI lineage: Eukaryota > Metazoa > Chordata > Amphibia > Anura > Rhinophrynidae > Rhinophrynus > Rhinophrynus dorsalis. Next base: position 486,969,558 of record CM074722.1, read on the forward strand.
TTGCAAGCACACTTTTTAGACCGTTCCAAAGCAGTAATTATTTTTAAATCGAGCTATTGCGGCTCTGCTGAAGAGCCTCCTCCTGTTGGCCGACACGGATCTCCTTCTGTCAGCTTTACAGCTGACATCAGGAAAAGAGGAACTTTAGCGGAGGATATCTCTCACACCATAGTGGTTTGAGAGATAGGATTTGTGGCATTTAGCTTATTTTTTAAGCTCTACAAAACTCTAAACAATTTTTATAGGACATTACTGTCCCTTTAACCCCTTCGCGACACAGGACGTACATGTACGTCCTGTGTGGCTGTCACTTAGTGACAGAGGACGTACATGTACGTCCCGGAAATCCGGCTCCCCGCGCGGCTGCACGCCGTTCGGGGACTCCGGATTCTTTTACACAAAAAAAAAAATTGTTAGACGGGCGTTAAGTGACGGCCGCGTCTGCACGCGGCCGTCACTAAGGGGTTAAAGGGATAGTAATGGATCTTTGTAAGTGAATATAATATTGTAGATATTAAAAAAAGAAAGCAATTGAGGCCAGTCCCATCTATCAAACCTTTATGGTTTGAGAGATATTCACATCTAAAGTTCCCCCTTCCCTCCCGTTTCACTGACGTCAGGCTTTAGTTTACAGCAGGTGATCCTGGTCCGCAAGCACACTTTGTAGACTGCTCCAGTGAAGCATTTGTTTTTACATTGCGCTATTTTGGCTCTGCTGAAGAGCTGCCAGCCGGTTTGCGGACCAGGATCACCTGCTGTAAACTAGAGCCTGATGTCTGTGCAAGGGGAGGGAGGGGGGAACTTTAGCTGCGAATATCACTCAAACCATAAAGGTTTGATAGATGGGACTGGCCTCAATGACTTTCTTTTTTTTTAATATCTACAATATTAAAGGGATAGTAATGTCAGAAAAAAAGTATTAACTATATGGTATATACAATTAAAAGAGAGTACTTGCACTTATTTGTATCACTCACACCGTTATGGTTTGAGAGATAAAGGAAAATAAAGTTCTCTGGTCCCTCCCCTTTCTGCCCGACGAGCTGTAAAGCTGTCAGAAGCAGATTCTGGTTGCTTGACCAGATGTGGCTCTTCAGCAGTGCCGATACAATGATATCCTATATAATAATTCGCCAAGTTGTGTGTAACGCCCGACATGTGCAGTAGATACTGCTGCGCGTGCCGCAATCACACGCAGTGGAGACTGCTCGCGCCGCGGCTGATACAGAGCTGGGCGCTCAGAAGGAGCGTCCAGCTTTGTATCAGCCGAGGCGCGGGCAGTCTCCACCGCGTGTGACTGCCCCGCGACCGGCTGCCAGAGGCTCTGTATCAGCCGAGGCGCGGGCAGTCTCCACTGTGTGACTGCCCCGCGACCGGCTGCCTGAGGCACTGTGGCCCGTGTAACGGGCTGTTCAACTAGTATAAAGATAAATACTTAATTTGGAACGGTCTACAAAGTGTGCCTGGTTTGCAAGCACACTTTGTAGACTGTTCCAATGAAGTATTTATTTCTAAATAGCATGATTTCAGCTCTGCTGAAGAGCCTCTGTCTGGTCAAATGACTGGAATCTGCAACTGTCAGCTAGATGGCAGACTTGAGTAAAACAGCCAGGAAAAGGTAACTTTAGCAAGTTATATCTCTCAAACCATAATGGTTTGAGAGAGAAGATTTACATTGATGTCAATTTTTTTTAATGTCTACAATATTAAATCAACTTAAAATTAACCATTACTATCCCTTTAAATTCACTTGCAAAGAACTATTACTATCCCTTTAACCCTATGAGTGCAAGAGGGGTATCCAGTGCATTGTGAAGCAATGCGTTGTATACCCCTCTGGCACTCAAATTTGTAAATTATCTCAGTCTGATAAGCAATTTCCATTGACTTGAATGTGAATGCAATCTTTGTTTACTTAACCCAGAAGATGGCACAAGTCTGACTTCATCTGTGTGAATATATTGAGAAAAGCAAGAGAGATTCAGCTCACAAATCAAGTGAAACAGAGGTTAAGATTTGCTATATTGGGGTACCTTGACATGGTAGCTACCTTGGCATATTATGGCCATACTATAGGGATGTATTTTCAAAAGAAAATTGGAATAATTCTTGGGCAAACCAATTGCACTATAGGGGGTGCTATACATTCCAATGGATTTACACAGACTTTTAACCACTTGAATGCTACAGAGGTCTCCAGTGTATTGCTTCTCTGTGCATTGGGCACCTCTCTAGTATTCAGAGGGTTAAAACTCCCATTTAAATCAATAGGGGACATATAAAAATTCCCACATTCCTCTCGTACACTTGGTTTGCTCTAGAACTGCTGGACTCTTTCTCAACAGTCATGGAGGAGTAATTGACTGACCTGCTATCCTCCTCTCCCTCTGCTACGTGAACACTCGATCCGGTTTCCTCTCACATTATCCAGTCCCTCTCCTCCACACTAATCCCCATACTACTTCAGATATTTAAAGGGATAGTAATACTTAAAATGTAAAAAAAAATATGCTGTAGGGTTTATCCCCCTGAGTAAAACAAGAGTACTCCCACTGCTGAAAGGTGTTTCATTCAAAAGTTATTAATTTTCAAAGTTGAATTTTTTAGGTGCAATATCACAGTGGCCTGAAATTGTACAGTGGCGCTGTTGCTACACCATCCTATGGAGATTTATGGTCAATTGACCAGAGCTGTCCATAGGATCGTGTAGCAACAGCGCCACTGTACAATTTCAGGCCACTGTGATATTGCACGTAAAAAATTCAACTTTGAAAATTAATAACTTTTGAATGAAACACCTTTCAGCAGTGGGAGTACTCTTGTTGTACTCAGGGGGATAAACCCTACAACATATTTTTTTTTACATTTTAAGTATTACTATCCCTTTAATTCCTCTTTTGCCTCTGTTACATTGCCTTATGACTTCAAACATACCTTAGTGACACCTATCCTCAACAATACCCCCGACAGCCACAACCTCTAGTTATAGATTTCATTCTCTCCTGCATTTTGACTCTAAGGTCTTGAACAATCTAGCCTACCCCCTCCTGCTTGACTCCCTTAACACGCACACATACACCCTGGCTTCAGGGCCAGACTTTCCATAAGGCAGAGTAGGCATCTGCCTACAGGCGCACCCTACAGAGGGGCGCCTGCCATTGCAATCGGCATATTTTATTTTTATTTATTTTTTTTTAAGTGGTGTGGCGTTCCGCTCTGCGCCGCACCGCCCGCCGCATGGTAAGGTCTGTGCCTAACAAACCTGTATCTGCTGAGCTCCCCTGGCTCTTTAGTATGCAGAGTGCTGGAAGATGACATCATCATGACATCATCTCCCAGCGCTCTGCATTACTAAAGAGAAGACTGCGCGGGAGCTCCTGCAGCTACAGGTCTGTGCAGAAGCACAGATCTCTCCTGCCGCTGGACCACCAGGGAAGTAGGAAACAGATGGGGGTGAGAGAATGTGAGGCTTAATGTGAAGCTGATGGGGGCAATGTGGAGCTGATGGGGGGCAAAATAGAGCTGATGGGGGACACAGTAGAGGTGATGGGGGCAATGTAGAGCTGATGGGGGGCAATGTGGAGGTGATGGGGGGCAATGTTGAGATGATGGGGCAATATGAGGGCAATGTGGAGCTGACGAGGGCAATGTGGAGCTGATGGGGGGCAATGTGGAGCTGATAGGGGCCAGCAATATGGAGTTGATGGGGGCAATGTTGAGATGATGGAGCAATATGAGAGCAATGTGGAGCTGATGGGGGCAATATGGAGTTGATGGGGCAATAGGAGGGCAATGTGGAGCTGATGGGGCAATAGAAGGGCAATGTTGAGATGATGGGGCAATGTGGAGATTTGGAGCATTGTGGAGATGGCCAATGGTGAGGTACGCTTCACATTTCTGTGCCTACAGGCTCCTGAGATGTAAATCCGGCCCTGCCTGGCTTTTGCACTAACTCCACAAAAACTGCTCTTACAAGAGTGGTCAATGATCTACACGTTACCAAATCGCAAGATCACTATTTATTTACTTTTTTTGCTCGATCTCTCAGCTGCTTTTGATACTGTCAATCATGCTCTCCTCTTCCAAATTCTTCACTCATTAGACATCTGTAATTAGCCCTGAACTGGATATCGCCTAATCTAACAAACCAATCCTTCAATGTCTCCAATGCCACCTCTTTCTTAAAGGGATAATAATACTTTATTTTAAGAATGTTTAATGTTGTACATATTTAAAAAAAATAAATGATGTAAGTCCCGTTGCTCAAACTTTGATAGTTTTAGAGTAATAAGCTTCTAAAGTTCCCCCCTCCTGCCCCTTTTACCCACGTCCGCAATCTAGCTGACAGACTTAGATCCTGGTCCCTGGACTAAAACTGTCAAAGTTTGAGCAATAGGACTTACATCATTTAATTATTTTTTTTTAATATGTACAATATTAAACATTTAAAATCAAGTATTACTATCCCTTTAAAATTACACCTCCTCAACAAAACTTTCACAAACTAGAAGACACTGACTGTCTGTTATAATGTATTTACTCTAGCACTGTATTCAGCACTTGGCCCTTATGTTCTCTATATGCCTCCCATCCACACTTTAGATTGTAAGCTTTCGAGCAAGGACCCACTTACAGTGTTTCACTCTACAAAGCACTTGTCTAAATCCTTAAATTGTAAAGTGTGGCGCTGTATAAATAAACATATTCAGTCATTCATTCATTCAACTGCTTCACTTTTCTTTTGAAAATATGGACCTAATTCAACTTTAAACCAGAGATTATACACAGAAATGTTTTGCAATTGAAATAAAGGAGTAGAAAGGGTCAGAACCCCTTTAATCTATAAAAAAAATCTATACAAATTCTAGAAAGTCCTTTTAATCTATAAATTGTGTCCTGGCTGCTATGGATGCGGAAGCAGCAGCACTATGCTCTCCATAGAGGCCTCATGTCAGTAAATTCAGTCAATAGCCTTGAGTAGAGAGGAGAGGAAACTCCCATAAGCACTGAGTAAGGAGCTGTCACCCAGCCCTGCAGATCACATAGAGGGCATGGGAGAGTTTTAAGTTATGAGAACTTAGTTGTCATAGCTGTCAGCATGGCTAAAGTTCCCAGTAGGCAGAGTAGGCAATTGTCTACAGCTCCACATTTTAAGGGCAGTGCCTTAGCTATGCTGGCCACACCCACATTCTGAATTGTTGGTGTGGCCAAAGCAATCTCAATGTTCCTGCACCAGTTTTATAACTGTCAACAGGTTATTATTGAAACCTGCTAGCGAGTACTTCAACACATTGAAGAGGATTGCACTGGAAATCTCTTTAGGACTCAAGAAGCTAAAGCTGTTTCCTTTCTTTGCTTGTTATAGGCCTACATGGGTATTTTCTGTGCCAGGAAACATTGGATAGGACTGGGGGCAGGGTCATCTTGGCTCAGATTGGTTATACTTCAGCTATTTAAAGACTTCATGAATACCTAGGTTTATTTATACAGATCCACAAGTGTACGCAGCACTTTACAATTTAAGAATTTTGACAATACAGAGTTACAAGTGCTTTGCGAAGTGAAACCCTGGACATGTGGTCCCTGCCCTAAAGCTTACAATCTAAAGAAGCAATAAACTTTTGTTATGAAAAAATATATAGCAGGACTTTTCCTGTTGAGTAAAACAAGGTACTTCCACTGATGAGAGGTGCATATTTCCAGAGTTATTACACTTTAAAATCTAGTTATTTTACATTAACAGTGCCCTCTAGAGGTCAGATTGCAATTTGTTATTCTGTTGCATTCTTTAGGGTAGGTGAGTCACTCATAAACAGTTCTTCATAGAATGTAATAGCAACTGCTGAGTCACTTCCTGTCAGATTGAACTTTCAGGAGGTAATCATGCTGTAATCCACTTCCTGACAATTTCAACTGTTAAAATAATTGAATAAAACAATAACAGTGGGAGTATCCTTGTTTTACTTAGCAGGTAAGATAAGCCCTAACAAAAGGTTTACTGCCTTTAAAATGCATTTGTTTAGTTGGATTTGCATATAACAAGCTGAACGGAATTTGTATGTTTGGAAGTTTGAACCAACTTCTATTAGGTCAAGATCACTCTCACTCCCAGCTGCAATGTTCATTGTCCTTGGGTAAGAAAAGATATTTTGCAACATATGTTAATGCCAGTATTGGGCTATAGGGATGTAGTGTATGATTCTGCACCATAAATCAATCCTTGCAAGCTGGACTCTGTGAAACTGATTATACCACTTTGTTCTCCAATGTAATTACACCACCCATCATTGTTATATGAAACAAATAAATTAGGTAATACATGGATCCAGACATAACCCTTCACCTTTCTAGCCTAGTTTATAGCCATTTCACTGGAATGCTGCCGTATTCTCGCTCCAGCTCTCCAAACTTCCTATAACCTTAGCTCCACTGCCAGCAACTCTCTGACTATGCCACTCTACCTGAGCAGTATTACTCACTCTAGCTCTCCTTACTAACTATATCCTCCACTCCTCTGCCAGCAACTCAATCACTATTTTACACTACCCAAGCAGTATACTCACCCCAGATCTCCATACTTCCTATAACACCACTACACTGTCAGCAACTCACTGACTATTCCACTTTACCTGAGCAGTGTGCTCACTCCAGCTCTATATACTTCCTATATCCTCCACTCCACTGCCAGCAACTCTATCACTATTTCAGACTACCCGAGTGGTATGCACAGTATAGCTCTCCATACTTCCTATAACACCACTACACTGTCAGCAACTCACTGACTATTCCACTCTTCCTGAGCAGCATGCTCACTCCAGCTCTCCAAACTTCCTATAACCTTTGTTCTACTACCAGCAACTCACGGACTATTCCACACTACCTGAGCAGTATGTTCACTCCAGCTCTCCATACTTCCTGGAACCCCCACTCCACTGCCAGCAGCTCACTGACTATCCCACACTACCTGAGAAGTATGCTCAAGCCAGCTTTTATGTGTTTATAACCTCCTCTCCACTGCCAGCAACTCCCTGACTGTTCCACTCTACCTAACCTCCCCTCCCATACCAGACAACTGTCCTAATTTACCCGGGACAGTCCCGATTTTAGGGCCCAAACCCTCTGTCCCACCCGCATTACACTATGTCCCGATTTACTGGCCTGTTCCCTGCTTTATAAGTTTCGTACTTATGCTCCAGCAGCCTACAGACAACCCACGCTCATCATGTTGAGCGGTGATACACCTAAATTACTGTGCATGCATATCACGCTTCAATATATATGCATGCACACAGTGTTCGCGCGTACTCCGCCTTTGGAAGTGTGAGCGAGAAGTCCTGACTCATAGTCTGTGTCTGAGAGCCACTGCAGCACTCGACTCGCAGCCTGAGAACAACCAACAAGTTGTGTGCCAAGTCAATAGCCTGCTGTTGCATCCTGATCTAGTTCTCTGGCAGGTATATTAATGACTCACTGAGTGCTCAGTCTGAGAGCAGCATGCAACTCCGATGCGCCTGAGAGCTTTGCGTGGTCCAAGTCTCTCATCCACGGTCCTGATCATCCTGTCTTACCAGGTACTATGACTGAGAATATAAGTATCCGACTGTCACAAACTTCAGCTCCGCCTCAGTTCTGGGGGGAAGGGTGAGTTGTAGATGTAGACTGCCTCAGTGCCTGGCCTCATAGTGACACAGAGGCGGCATTCAAGATGTTCTGTCATTCTAAGGCATCACATGGCTGCCACACACTGTTCTCTGTACTAGTCTGTCTGCCCGCCCATGTGTGTGTGCTAGCACTGAGTGTGCCTGCTTTGCATTGTGTCTGGTTGCCAGTCATATATTTTGCGTGTGTGTGTGGTCCAGTCCTGTCATGTCTCTGTGGAACAGTTCTGTAATGTGTGTGCCCAAGCTCGGAACATATCTGTTTTGCATTTGTGGAAGTTGTGTGTGTCACGTATATGTCTGCTGTGTGTGGCTGTAAGTGCCAATTATGCTCTGTGTATGCACTAACCATGCCCTGACAGTGCTTACCTTCTTGCTTGTGCCAAAGTCCCATGGTATTCCTGTGCAGTTTTACTTTTGTGCAGGTGTGTCTGTTGTACATTCTGTGAGTTGCAGGTGTGTTGTATTATGAGTGTTTGTTTCATAACCTGTATGTTGCATGCTTGAGGTTGGTCTTGAGTGTACATTTGAGTAGCATATAAATAATGCACCACCCACCAGCCACGCCCCCTGCATCACAATCCTAAAAAAAAGTGTCCCTCTTTGGCCACTTGAAATGTTGGGAAGTATGTCCCCTCCCCTGCCAACAATTCATTGACTATTACAAAATACCCCTGGAGTATGGTCAGTCTAGCTCTGTAGCTCTCCATACTTCCTATAACCTTCACTCCACTGTTAGCAACTTACTGAGAAAGAAGTGGGTCTGACTTCTCCTACAGAGCTCCACAAGCCTGGAATAACGTACCCCAAAGCTCAAACCTTCTCCATTTTAAAATCCCTACAAATAACTGTTTCTTTGTATTTAAAAACAACATGTAACTTATTTATCGTGTTTCAATATTGGACTTGTTGAGGTACCTTGGCTTGGAGGCAAGCTTAGCACACTATGGCCACATTAGTTGACTAAAACCTCTACTTAACACAATGATTATTTGTAGGCAATATGGAGCAGCATACAGTATAAATATTAGGTGACTATGGATGTGCACTAAAAGCCAGGGTTCTTGCTCACAGTTGTGCATTATATTAATTTTTGGACTGTCTTTGGAGAACTTCTGCTCCCTGATAGTAGTTTTCCAGTGAAAATAATAGCAATAGCACCACCTAGTGCTAGATTTTCAGAAATGTAAATTTGATTTAAAAAAAAAAAAAAATCAAGACTTTAAGATGTAATAAATTGATGAATGGGCAGTGCAGTATAAAATGTAAAACAATGGTATGATTACCAAGGACAAACTGATAGGACATTACCTATTGTACTGTTGTTCAGTACCTCCCCTCCCAGTTGCCCTATTTTGCCACTATGAAATCAGAGAGAGATATATCCCAGTAAGAAAAATGCATGATGCTGTTATAAGTATGTTTTTGTCAAAAGGAAACAACGTTCTCCATATGTTTTACGCTAGAACTCCCAGCAACCTCAGAAAACCTTAATCTGTTTTTACACTACAGCTCCTATCCCATCTGAGTATAGTAGGAGTTGTAGTCCAACAACAGCTGTAGGACTGCCGCAAGTTATGGATGCAGAAATTCACAAAACACATTTCAGGCTTTGCTATTCCAGACATATTACTGGTACTTCCAATGCTGACAGATGCTTCTTTTAATCTTTTGCGTACCAGAGGGGTGAGTAATGCATTGCTTTGAAATACTTTGCCAACCCCTCTGGCACTCAAAGGGTTGAAATTTATTACAGAGTTAAAAATCAGTACAGGGTCCATACAAGACCTTTTTAAAGGGGATCTATGACCCCTATACATGTCTATACAGCTAGATGTCAGACTTGACCGTTTCGGTCAGTGAGGGGAAACTTTGCTTGTGAATATCTCTCAAATGCTAAAGGTTTGAGAGATAAGACTTATATCATTCTTCATGTTTTTAATGCCTACAAAATAAAATAAAGCTAAAACAAAGTATTACTATCCCTTTAAATACTCTGTATCCCATGCTAGCATCTGTAAAGAAAAATCTCTGGATAACATATTTTATCTGACAGCAGAAATTTTGGATGCAAGAGTATCAGAGGGGTGTTAAACATACACACTTCTGACATTCAGAGAGTTAAGCCTCATTAGTCCAGGTTCACTGGTTGTATTTGCAGTTGCGGATTTGTATGCTTCTTGATCTGTGTTGCTTTTCCACACGTGTTTTTTAACAGGCTCAGCACTATGATATGTCATTTTACAAGGCCTAAAATCTTGTCCTACATATATATATACCTGGGAACCTGCTCATCTTGAACCCCTGAAGAGGACTCATGTGCTAGCCTACCAGAAAATGTAAATGACGCGATTTGCATCTTAAATGGGTTGGGCCTTAATTGGGTGGGCAAGGCTTAACCGCATTGGTTTCATAAAGTGGGTGGGAAGTGGGAGGGAAGTGGGCAGAACAGGATGGGAAGTAGGAGAAGGGGGTGGGAAGTGGGTGGAACAGAGTGGGAAGGAGGAGAAGAAGGTGGGAAGTGGGTGGAACAGGATGGGAAGGAGGAATAGTGGAAAACTCTCCACCGCTGGAGAATCAGCCTCTCTCCCCATAGACCCGGTATTTCAGTTTGAAAATCTGAGGCAAATCCGGAGAGTTCCCAGGTATGTATGTGTGTATATATATATATATATATATATATATATATACTGGGGGTTTGCAGGGCCTCAGAGACCATATTACAATAGCAATCTTAATAGTTGTTTCAGGAATTATATTGTTTTATTGTTTGTTAAAGGGATAGTAATACTTCATTTTAACTTTATTTTATTTTGTAAGCATTAAAAAACATGAAGAATGATATAAGTCTTATCTCTCAAACCTTTATGGGTTAAGAGATATTCACAAACAAAGTATCCCCCCCTGTTCAACCAGATCAGAAGGGAGATGCCCAGGTAGACTGCAGAGAGGGACAATCTTCAATTAAGATAATGGAAAAAGCTGAAAAACTTGTCAAGGGGGGAAGGGCTTTCATTGTTTTCATACAAAGAAAATTGTCCCCTTCTGTTATCTGTACTGTCATACAACCAGACTCACATCTGAGAAGAGATGGCTTACACTAGGTAAAAGGGGTGGGGAGGGGAACTTTGCTTGTGAATATCTCATAAACCATAAAGGTTTGAGAGATAAGACTTATATCATTCTTCATGTTTTTTTAATGCCTACAAAATAAAATAAAGTTAAAACGAAGTATTACTATCCCTTTAACCCTTTGAGCTGGAAGAAGATGATATTTAAAATTCTATAACCCAGTTTCTTTATATTTAATTAAACTCAAACAGGATCACTTTAGTCAGATTACGAGAATTTTATTTAGTCAACGTTTTGGATGTCTACATGGCACCCTTCGTCAGGACAAGACCTGAAGGGTGCCATGTAGGCATTCGAAACATTGACTAAATAAAATTCTTGTTTAGCATATAACCTTTGAAGCCTGAGTGTGCTTCTGCTCTTTGGAATATACATAATTTGCTGCATTAGCACCCAGGCAAATTAGCAAAATAGAAACATGAGTTCTTCCCCACCGGCATGTGTGTGTGTGTGTATATATATATATATATATATATATATATATATATATATATATATATATATATATATGTTATATGTAAGCATTAATAGTCCTTTATTCCTTCATTCGTCAAACAAAATAATTTCACCATGTGTGCCTTTATCCTTACCTGATCCAGATTTGTTTTCTTCCTCAGTTACCTTTGGAAAACATAATATAAATTATTAGTTGCATGTAAAACATACACAAATTAACACACAGGTGTCTATGTACAAATGTGGCACCAGCATATCAATAGGGATAAAGATATAAGAACCAAATGCACAGGACATTGAATGTAAACAGGACAGGATAGGCAACGGCTTATGTGTTCCTAATTGTGAGGGACTGTACCTCAGCTGCACTGGCCACTGCCATTGTGATGAGTTGTGGGTGTAGTCCGCACATTAAAACTCCCCAAACCTCAATCACCTGTTCCAGGTTTACACTGGGCAGTGATGAATTTAGGCCTAGGTCTACCAGGCTGGGGTGTAGGGTAGCAGATTGACGGGATTCCTTTGTTTCTATATACATTTTCTAAAGAACATGCAGTATTTTTTGCGACTCTGAGGCTCTGGGATTATAGCCTAATCATAGGTACCTCTGTCCCATAGTGAACATACCTCAGTGGTCTTTCTTCACAGATCATATTCCCCACTGTTTAGCACTAACCTTCCCTTCAGTCCCCAAACGGGAAGGATTTCTTTACACGCTGCTATTTTTAGGTAAGATATCTATTTCCAAGCTAGTCGCTATGCGTTTAATGAATGCATGGCGACTTAGTAAGATCTGAAACTTCTGCTTTAACCCCTTAACGACATATGACTTACCAGGTACGTCCTGCAAAAACTGTCACTTAGTGACAGAGGACGTACCTGGTAAGTCACGGAAGTCCACGTCTCCATGTGGCTGCACACCGCTCGGAGACTCCGGACTTCTTTGAAAAAAAAAAAAAATGTTCGGCGGGCGTTAAGGTTACAGCCGCGTACGAACGCGGCTGTCACTAAGGGGTTAATCTAGCCTTTTAGGCATCTTTAAGAGAAGGCGTGGATACACTGAGGGTGTGGCAAAGTGGGTATGCATGCCCTTGGTTAAGCCTATGACAGCAGAAAGCCTAAATACATCGCTGATGTATCCATTTTGATATAATGAAGCTGATGTACTAATTAGAACTGGAAGTAATGCTGTAGTAACCCAATTGTATCATATGGGAATAATGAAAATTACCCAAATTCCCCAAATTTTAAATGGAGCTTTTAACTGAAGTGAATTGGGGAACATTCTGCACAAATATATAAATGTATTATTGTTATTTAAATTAGGCTTTTAACTCCCTGAGGTCTAAAGAGGTCACCAGCTCATTTCTTCACAATGCATTGCAGACCACTATAGCAACCAAGGGGTTGTATAATTGCTAATAAAGGCCTAGATTACATTCTAATTGATGTGTTATCAATGGTTTTATATTACATTCCCATTGAAGACTATAGATAAACTTGTTTATTATCAGCTGCAAATGGAATCTAGGCCGGTGTTGTATATAAACTGGTAATGGAGCCACCCTCAATAAAACCAGGAGTAGGGTGTCTGTTGGGATTGGTGACACCCACAGAGCTACATGTGGGAGTGGCCAGCACAGCTGAGGCATCTCTAACATTGTAGAGATGAAGGCCATTGCCTACTTTGTCCAATGTGAAATTCATCTCTGGACTTCGGATGATTTACTCGGTTGGATTTTTTTTTCCTTTCAGGATCCATGATAATGGGAATGGTGTACTGCAGAGGTAGACAACTCCAGCCATCAAGTGCTTTTAACAGTGCAGGTTTTCAGGATATCCCTGTTTGATTAGAGGTGGCTTGTTTAAAGCAGGCATGTCAAACTCAAATACAGTTAAGGGCCACATACTCATTATTTCCCTACAAGTAGGGCCAAAACATTGGCTGCTACAAATACACAATCACACACACACTCATTCATTCACTTGTTTCCAGTCACTTACACAAACACAGTCAGGCACAGCCTCACACAAACACTCACACACACGTGAACATAAATACACATTCACACACACACACAGTCACACACACAGCCATACATGTACCCTACTCTATACCTACCCAATGTATGGCAGGTATGACATACCCAGGGAATGAAGGTGCAGAAGCAGCCATGGCACAGTCAGTCTGGGCAGGCAGCTCACACACTGCGTCCTACTCAATGCGGCACCAGGTAAACACACACCACCCCATCCCCGGCTGTTCATATGATACAGGGACGTGAGGCCTTAGTGTGCGGTTGCAACGATCAGGATAGGGAATGGTGGGTGAGTGAGTTGGACCATTGATAATAATGGTGGTTGGAGTGTGAGTGAAGCAGGGTTACAGATCAGAATGGGGGGATCATTTGGGAAAAGTGGACAGGACTTGAATTGAGCAATGTGAGTAACTCCCTGCATGGTCTCAAAGAGGGACACTTGGGAGGTATGGCACTGTTTGTAGCACTTGAGAACTGGATTTATCTTCTGACAGTGTGCTATAATATTTTCCAAGCAGGTTGAAACCTTCAAAATCACTTTGAAGGCTGCACCTTGCAGGTTGGCCTCCAATTGTAAAGGTCTGCTTTATGGGTGCTATTATCAACAGTTATCAGTCAGTCTAAATTTTTGATAAATTGGCTTTATAGATTAGCATCAAATTGTAAGAGCTTTTTTAAGAATTCAACCCCTGGGCTGTCAGTGATATTTTCAATGCAATGATTTGAAGATATCTGTGGCACTCATGGAGTTAATAAATATGTGTTAGTCCCCTGCTTTTAATTAGAATAACTACCTTTGTGACAATCAACCATGTCTAGTCTTTCTACAGTTTTATTTTAGAAGATAAAGTATTTGAACTAAATAGTGCATAGTGGTTAAGATTATTACAGTCAGCAAAGAAAAACAAATATTTAAAACGGACATTTTAAATTAATTGAACGTCTAGTATGCTAGAGACCAATTAGTTGTTTAGCAGTGCATTGGAGATGCCTCTCACAGACAAGGGGGGTAATACACTTTTTTACTCTGTGCTGTGCTTTGTACATTTTCCATTACCTTTGAAGATAGTGTTACAGACTTGTATACCTGGTCTAAAGATTTATATTTAGAATAAAATGCATTATCTTGATTCATTCATTCTCTTTCTCACTCAGGAGACGCTCTCCTCTCATATTCCATGTCTGTAAAGATGATTTACCTTCTTCGTTTTTTCCCCTATGGAAACAAATAGTAGTTACATAATTCAAGTCTCTATATGTTGTGCCAATATTACCAAAACCATAATCTGCCAACATTAATAATGATCAGTCAATACCAACAATGACTAGCTACCTTAAGCCAAGGTAAGAAGCAACTGAGTATGTTCAGCTCATTCCCATGTTACTTCCCTACTTGAACTTCATCAAGAAGAGGATTATTGCACACACTCACTGTGCTTTTTATCTCTAGATGAACTGAGCATGCCTAGTTCATTTCTATTTTATATACACTTTCTTTCCATAAACACAAAAAGAGAAGAACTGAAAGAGTATGGACAGTTAATTTCTAATATATATATATATATATATATATATATATATATATATATATATATGCCTTTCCATAAAGCCAAGAATAGGAGGATTACTTTCTTACTCACTATGTTTTTTTTATTTCTAATAAAAAAAATGGGCAGTTCATGTCTATTTCATATTTCCTTTCCATAAAGCGACTAAGAGTAGCATTTCTGCACATATGCACTGTTCGTTCCAGCTTATTTGACTGGTGGAGGGGTGTACAGATCAATGCTTTGCAAGGTGGTACACACTTTCCTGGCACTCAAAATAAAAAAAACTGTATTTTCATGAATGCTTTGCGTGCCAGATAAATATCCAACACATTGCAAAGCAATAGATTACTCCTCTGGTTCTTAAAGGGTTAAATCTAGATTATTTGAAGTGAAAATGCACAATCATTATTAATAATTGTTGAATTTCTACATTCTATGTAAACACATTTGCTTTCAAATGATAAAATGCTTAAAGGACAACTAACACTTCCTAGTAATAAAACACAGGCACACACACACATACATACACACACATACAGACACACACATACAGACACACACACACACACATATACACACACATATACACACACACGCACACCCCACAACCTTATTTTTTCTCCTTTTGCCTTTGTCCAAGAGATAGCCATACTTGGGACCTTTCAAAATGAGTTGGACCCTGACAGCTTGTTAATATTAACCCTTACAGATCCCAGAATATAGATTCTCTGTGATATGTCCCTGCTCACTATAATAGAGAGGTGCTCCAATTAGTTCTCAAGGAACCATTAATACAAAACAACATAAAGGGTAAATTTCACACTCAGGACACTTTATTTCATTGCATCGAATACATAAAAGTGTCTCTAGGTTGTTAGTTAAAAAAAAATGAATACTTTATTACATATTGTGTCTTAAAATGTACCTAATGGTGTCACCATTTCACCTTGCGGTACTGCAAGCTGTGCTGCAGAGCTTTACAGGACATCCCCTGCTCATGAAATCTCCTCCCACCTCCCTCCCCAGCTCTCCCTGGGACAAGCAGGCTCCCATCACCTTCTTGTACCACCAGTGTATAGCTGGAGTGCCTACAACACATTGCCAAGCAGACTTTTGCTGGCATTCAGTGGGTTAAGATCCAGATTAAACCACTGTGTACCAGAGAGGTCTCCAACTCACTGAGAACCCCTCTGGCACTCAGAGGGTTAATACACTTACTATACACAGGGCAAACAGCAGTGTATCTGATAAAAAAAAAATCAACATACCTCCTGAAAACAAAGACATTGTGTATTTTGCCAAATATCCCTGTGCAGTGGAGGTGGGGGAATGAATATCTCCCCTCAATGGAGGGAAATTGGAGCAATGATCACGTAAAGGGCAGCCTGTCCCAAAAACCCACGCAAGACGCACCTTTCTGATCTGAACCACCTAAACACCCACTGGACAGGATACTCTTAGAGGGCTGGCGTGCCCCGTGAGCACTGCCAGTGGAGTAACTATAGGGGTTGCACTTGCGACCGGGCTCGTCACTCCAGGAACCCGGCCTCCCCCTGCGACCCCCTCGTCTGATGCCCGCAATTAAGTAATGCAGAGCACTGGGGCTCTGCATTACGAGAGTGCCAATCTGCCAGAGGGAGATCAGTATTCCCTCTGGCAGGCCGGCACTCTCATAATGCAGAGCACTGGGAGATGACATAATCTCCCAGTGCTCTGCATTACTGAAGAGGACCGCGCGGGAGAAGAGGTCTGTGCAGAAAGAGCCACAGGCCTGTCCTCTGCCACTGGACCCCACCAGGGAGGTAGGAGATTTAGGGGCAATGTGGAAGGGGCATTGTGGAGATGGGGGCAATGTGGGGAAGGAGCAATGTGGAGATGGGAGCATTGTGGAAGGGGCGATGTGGAGATTGAGGGACATTGTGGAAAGGGCAATGTGGAGATTGAGGGGCATTGTGGAGATGAGGGGCAATGTGGATGTGGCCAATGTGGTCGGGGGGCCCATAGCAATTCTTGCACCAGGGCCCCGTGGCTTCTAGTTACGCCTCTGAGCACTGCGTTCATTTTCTAAGATCCGCATAGACAAGGGACAGGAGTGACCTGACCATTATTAACCCCTTAAGGACCGGAGGTTATGGGACATTTCCGTCCCATAACGTCCGCATAGGGGCACTTTGACGAGCCGGTACACGTGACCTGTCACATGTATCGGCGCATCACTATGGGGCTTGAAACAGATCGCTCCGATCTTGGAGCGGTCTATTTCATGCCCTATTTTTACTTACAGCGCTCCCGGTAGAGCGCTGTAAGTAAAAAGTACATGACGTACCAGGACCGTCAAGGGTCGTTCGAGCAAATTTACCCTTGACGGTCCTGGTACGTCAAGGGTCCCTAAGGGGTTAAGAGGCCCCATATCGTTTCCCACAGGGTAAATTCACTGTATCCTTACAACCATACATCCACTTGGCCCAAAATCTTTATAAATTAAATGTAAAAAAATAAATGCAAGGCCCCAATGGTTTATCCTGTTGAGTTTCAGAGAGGTATCCAACTCGTTGTAAAGCGTTGGATACCTCTGGCACACAATGGGTTAAATCTGGATTTTTAACCTCCTGAATGCCAGCAAAAGTCTGCTTGGTGATGGGTTGTAGGAACTCCAGCTGTATCTTTATTTATAGTCTCCATGGCACAGAGAGCGGACACAGTTCAGGAGAGTGGAGGAAGATCCCTGTCAATCATGCTCTTTTCCTCTGGCTACCGAAGAGCTAAGTTAGCTTTTTTAATGTAATGGGGCAAATCAGTTCATTTTTATGGAGCTTTCTGAGCTTGTTGGGGTGGGGGGTACAAAGCTATCTGGGAGGGAAAGTTGGAACGTGACAATTCCACTTTAAAGGAACAGTAATACTTTAAAATTACTAATCCCAATATTGTAGGAGTAAAAAAAGAAATTATTTGTCTCCAGTGATATCTCTAAAACCTTTAACCCTTTGAGTGCTAGAGGGGTACACAACGCTTTGCAATGCATTATGTAACCCTCTGGCACTCAAAGGGTTATGGTTTGAGAGATATTCACTTGCAAAGTTCCCCCCTCACCTTTCCCTGAAGTCAGCATTGTAGCTGACTGCAGGGGAAGCCTGTCGTACGACCGTCCGGCGGCTCTGCAGCTGACCCGCGATCTTGTTAATTAAAAAGAAATCATTCACTTAAAAGGTCATCTACATGTGCTTGCAAACGTAGAAGAGATATCACTGGAGGCAAATAATTTCTTTTTTTCACTCCTACAATGTTGGGATTAGTAATTTTAAAGTATTACTACCCCTATTAAAAAAGTTATTAATTTTCAAAGTTGAATTTTTTAGGTGCAATATCACAGTGGCCTGAAATTGTACAGTGGCGCTGTTGCTACACCATCCTATGGATATTTATGGTCCCGGGACCAGAGCTTTCCATAGAAGCGTGTAGCAACAGCGCCACTGTACAATTTCAGGCCACTGTGATATTGCACCTAAAAAATTCAACTTTGAAAATTAATAACTTTTGAATGAAACACCTTTCAGCAGTGGGAGTACTCTTGTTTTACTCAGGGGGATAAACCCTACAACATATTTTTTTTACATTTTAAGTATTACTATCCCTTTAAAGATATCACTGTGTGAACATGCATCCTCTGCCTTCCTGGTACAAGTGACACCAAGAGACTAAAGAAGCACTTAAAGGGATAGTAATACTTCGTTTTAACTTTATTTTATTTTGTAGGCATTAAAAAAACATGAAGAATGATATAAGTCTTATCTCTCAAACCTTTATGGTTTATGAGATATTCACCAGCAAAGTTTCCCCCTCCCGCCCCTTTTACCTAGTGTAAACCATCTCTTCTCAGATGTGGAATGCAGTCCATAGACTGGACAGATAACAGAAGGGGACACTCTTATTCCTATGAAAACAATGAAAGCCCTGCCCCCCTTGACAAGTTTTTCAGGTTTTTCCCTTATCTTAATTGAAGATTGTCCCTCTCTGCAGTCTACCTGGGCACCTCCCTTCTGATCTGGCTGAGCAGTGTTACATCAGTAAAAGGGGCGGAAGGGGGACACTTTGCTTGTGAATATCTCTTAAACCATAAAGGTTTGAGAGATAAGACTTATATCATTCTTCATGTTTTTTTAATGCCTACAAAATAAAATAAAGTTAAAATGAAGTATTACTATCCCTTTAACTGGCGCAGAACATATAATAGGTAGCACTGGACTCTCTCACCCTGATAATCTGGTCCTTCACTCTGAGCGTAGCTGGGAACGCTCAGGATTTGCCCTGGAGACTCCGGTTTTGACTCTGCATTACCAGGTCTGTAGAGCAGAGGCTGATTGTCCGGATGTGGGGAGTTTCTACTGAAACTCTGCCCACTTCTGCTCTTTTCCAGTGTGTTCCTTCCACTCTCCAGACACTTTTCCTACTTTTTCCTAATTTCTTGAGCTCCGCCCCCACTCACGATTAAGTCCTTCCCCTTTTTTTGAAGCAAATTGCTTCATTTTTTCTCCCCCAAGGGCACCAAAGGACTTCCCCTTCGGGGAGTCCAGAAGGAAAAGTTCCCAGGTATGACTCTGAGATTTGGGACAAAACCCTGAGTCCCTGGGTCAAACCCAGAGAGTTCCCATGTATGGCGATACCATCTTCAATCGGTCCTGGATGTGATGATGTCCATGGAGACAGACATGACAGCGTGTGGCAGTTATTTCCAGACTGAAACTCACAGTGTATGAGTCTTTTACCCTTTAATGACTAAAGAGCTTTTGCAATACATTGTAAAGCAATGTGTTGCACACCCCACGGGTCCTTAACGACTTAAAGAGATAGTACTATTTCACAAAAACAGCAGCTCCAATTAATCTTCATAGTATTTGGGCCATGGAGATTGTTATTTCAATACTGTCAGAGTGGTAGTTCAAGAGTAATTGAATGATAAAGTATCCCCCTCCCGTCCCTTTTACCTAGTGGAAACCGCCTCCCCTCAGATGTGGAATCTGGTCTCTTGACTGGACAGGTCACAGCAAGGGGCAATCTTCTTACTGTGATCATAAAGAAAACCCTGCCCCCCTTTACAGGTTTTTTTCTTACGCTCACTGAAGATTGTCCCTCTCTGTGATCCATCCAGACAGTCTTGCTGCTCTGAGGTGAGCAGTGTTACATCAGTTAAAGGGGCGGGAGGGGGATACTTTATCATTCAATTACTCTTGAACCACAACTCTGACAGTATTGAAATAACACTCTCCAAAGCCCAAATACTATAAAGATTAATTGGAGCTGCTTTTATTGTGTGTGAAATATTATTATCCCTTTAAAACTTGCCAGGACTGTCATATCGGTCCAGCACTTAAAGGGATAGTAATACTTCGTTTTATCTTTATTTTATTTTTTAGGCATTAAAAAAAACATGAAGAACGACATAAGTCTTATCTCTCAAACCTTTATGGTTTAAGAGATATTCACAAGCAAAGTATCCCCCCCCGTTCAGCCAGATCAGAAGGGAGGTGCCCAGGTAGACTGCAGAGAGGGACAATCTTCAATTAAGATAAGGGAAAAAGCTGAAAAACTTGTCAAGGGGGGAAGGGCTTTCATTCTTTTCATACAAAGAAGATTGTCCCCTGCTGTTATCTGTCTGGTCTTACAACCAGATTCACATCTGAGAAGAGATGGCTTACTCTAGGAAAAAGGGGAGGGAGGGGGAAACTTTGCTTGTGAATATCTCTTAAACCATAAAGGTTTGAGAGATAAGACTTATATCATTCATGTTTTTTTAATGCCTACAAAATAAAATAAAGTTAAAACGAAGTATTACTATCCCTTTAAGGATTGGTGACTGTCCTGGAAAGTCATGGATTTCCAGGTTCGCAGTGCAGCTGCATGCCGCCCTGGAGAACCCGGAATCCATTCCTGAATAAAAAAATGCGCCGGGTCCTTAATGGCTGCCCTCCAGCAGATCGGGCAGTCATTAAAAGGTTAAAGGCTAAGAATTACAGTACCAGAGTCTGAGATCCTGTGGTCCAACTAGCAACTGTCATGTTCACCTCCATGGACACAACATGATGTTATCGCTTGAACAAAAACTCAAGGGCACATTTCATAGGGGTCATTAGGATTTACTGCCTATAAGTAAGGTGTCGGTGTTAGTATTATTAGGTGCCTGTTCTCTTTTAACCATTTGCGTACTAGAGGGGTATGCAACGCATTGCTTTGCATAACCCTCTGGCACTCAAAGGGATAAGGGACTGAACCACTGTCTGAAGATTTGTAACAGATCAATATTTATGATTTGAGTTCAGGCAGTTCTAATGGATGAACACAGATAGGGCCATATGCAGAAAGAAAGGCGTCTGATGTATTAACTCCTTGAGAGCCAGAGAAGTATCCATCACATTTCATTGCAATGCATTGGATACTTCTTGGGTTTTCTAAAGGAATTGGGAGAATTCTGGGGCAAACCAACTGCACCATAGGGGTCAGATAAGATCCTCATTGAATGAAATGGGGCATTTAAACTGAAGAATGCTAGAGCAATGCTTTGGGGACCTCTTTAGCATTCATGGGGTTAATAGCCCCATTTAACCCATTAAAGAGATATTATTGTCAAATTGTAGCAAAAGCTAATCTTGCAGGCGTTAAACAGTTAAACTAAATACCCCCAGTCTTCAGCAAAGCCGAGATCACGTTATTGAACAAGAAATCTTTCACTGGAACGGTCTACAAAGTGATGGATTTCTTGTTCAATAATGCGAACTCGGCTCTGCTGAAGAGCCTCAGACGGTCCCGGGACTGGATTCCCCTGCAGTCAACTTTAGTGCTAACGTCAGGGAAATGGGAGGGAGGAACTTTGGTCCCGGATATCTGTCAAACCATAAAGGTTTGAGAGATGGACTTGGGGGTATTTAGATTAACTTTTTAACGCCTGCAAGATTAGCTTTTTGTTACAACTTAGCAATACTGTCCCTTTAAGGACCCATGCAGTGCCATGGTCCTGGCATGTCACATACTTTTTACATACACGCTCCTGCGGGAATGCTGTAAGTAAAACCGGGTTCTGAAATTGACCTCTCCAGGACCAGAGAGGTGTTTCTCAGACCTCCGTTTTGTGCGCTGCACACGTAATCAGTCACATGTGCCGCCACAGCGACAGTGATCGAAGCGGCCCTTAAGGGAAAGTAACTTCCCCGGACCACTGGTCATTAAGGGGTTAAAAAATGGAATTGTTGTGATTTTTTATTTGAGTAATAAAAATTCCGCTGATTTGGGATTTTTAACCACCGAAATACTAAAGAGGTCTAGAATGCATTGTTTAGAGACTTTTCAAGCCCTATCTAAACATAGCTGAGAATTCTCTGGATTTGCCCCAGAGACTCTGATTTTTGCTGCTAATTACCGAGTCTTCGGGGAGAGGCTGATTCTCCTGATGTGGGGAATTTTTAATCAAACTCTGCCCACTTCTGCGTCTTCCCACTCTGTTCCTCCCACTTCTCCTCCTTTCCCAGCTTATTCCTCCTACTCTGGCCACTTATGTTAAGCCCTGCCCCCACTTGTGATTAAGCCCCACCCCTTTTGTCACAAATCTCTGCATTTTTCTCCCCCCAACAGCACCACAGGACTTTCCTCAGAGTTGTACACCAGATATCGTTCCCAGGTATGTGTATAAACCACAGGGAATTTCCATTTTTACCTATTGTGAAGTTAGTTTGCTCCAGTATTGGTCCAACTCTTGTTCCTGGGTTGGGCACTAAGAATGTGAAGGTGGAGCGGTATGGGGGGGGGGGGTCAAGTTTAATAAGGAGACATTAAAGAAAGAGGGACAGCATGACTGCTAGAGCTGGAAGGAAAAGTGGGCCAGTCTAACTAATAGGTAGTTGGAGGGGGGCTAGGGTGATACTGGGAAGTTAGGTTAAGAGTCAATGTGGCTCTTCTTTTCCCTCCCAGTAAGTCCACTTTTACCTTTGTCATGTTGCCCTCCCTGTCCTGTTACCGTATTTACTTTTTTTTTTTTTTTTTGAGGTGCTCATTTTCTTACAGGTGCAGCATTTATAAATGTTTTGCACTGCTAGTTTAGTCAGCATGCCGGTTAACTATGCTGTTAGTTGGATTTATGTTTCTTATTTGGAATGTATTTCATTTTAATTAACTCTGGCACTCAAAGGGTTAAGTTCTTGCAGCTGGAGACCAGTTATGCACCTGCCCTTGGTAATATAACTCCTCTGCCGAGTCCTTGCTATGTTTCAGGAATATGCTTGCTTCTCTGCTGGGACTGGCATAGCAAAATACTGACACCTGACATCGGCAAATGGTGGTGGTGGGGGTGGGGGTCTGGTGCTCATACAAAATGGGTTATTTGGTTATTTTAATTCTTGGGTTTGTCACTAGTAGGGAGTAGTGACTGGTCAACTGGCCATGACCTTTCACCCCTTTTGTGTTTAAGGTTGCCACCTTTTCTTCAAAAAAATACCGGCCAAAGCATTCCCTTCATGGACTTAACATTGGAAAGAAGTCAATTTTTTATCGGCCTGCCAGTAAAATACTGGCTGGGTGGCAACCCTATTTGTGTTGAGCCTACTTTGAACCTGGGCCCTTAGCAGTCATGTCTCCAATTGTAGACTTAATCTATGGAGACACTTGTGGTGCTGATGAGGGGAGTGAAATGATGTGATTTGCATCACAAGAGGGCGGGGCTTAATCATGAGTGGGGGCAGGACATGTAAAACAATAAAAATAGCTAGAATAGACAGGGAAAAGAGGAGAAGAGGGCGGGGAGGAACAAAGTAGGATCGAGCACAAGTGGGCAGAGTTTCATCAGAAACTCCCCACATCCGGAGAATCAAACTCTGCCCCGGTAATTCAGTGTCAAAACCAGAGTCTCCGGGGGAAAACCGGATCGTTCCCCATTATGATAAGGGACAAATGCAAATTCCAGTTTAAATGGGGCATTTAAACACTTGAAAGCTAGTGCCCTTCAGTAAGATTAAGTTATTAGGCTAAAACTTATGAGGCAACAGTTAACAGATAACTGTATCTTTTAACCCTTTCATACTGTGTTATGGATTTGTCTAGCATTTGAGAGGTTACTTATTGTTTATACACAAAGGGGACAAGGCTATAGCATTTATAACAAAAAAACTTCTGAGTGTCACAATGTTTGGGGTCATAATTGCGATATCAAGATTTTGTGGGTAGCAGTTTTTCTTACGCAATTTTTTAATTAACCTTTTCAGTGCCATATGCTCTTCAATGCGTTGTGTACCCCTCTGGCACTAGGGTGACCACATGACCCAGATCGCCCGGGACAGTCCCGGATTTTAAATGTTTGTCCCTTGTCCCAGGCAGCCCCCTTCTGGGGCAATACAATGTCCTGGAATGAAGATTCCTGAACTCAGAGGCCTAAACACTATAAGAACGTCTCATAGATACTGGTACAAAAGTGATGTCTCTGCTGGGCTACAGAAAAATGGCTTCCAGACAGATCTCTAAATACTAGAGAGAACTGAGCCTTGATAATGATGACATCAATCAGGAGCTGCAGTACAATTGTGTTGTAGTGTAATGCTAGTCTAAGCTTTTGGGTGCAATGTACATTATCTTGTAGTCCACCACAGACATCACTTTCTGTCACAACAGTCAATGGCCAGTTCTCCCTCTAGTGGTTAGAACTCTGTGGTGCGCTCTTCTCTCTTGTCATATCCCCCACGGGGTCCAGCCTCTCTTTCCGGTTTTCCCCTTCTGGTTGTTCGGTGCGGTATTGTCGCGTCCTCCTTCTCTCTGTCGGGCGCATGCGCGGTGCTCGGCTACCCTAGTGCATACGCTTTTCACGTCTCTCTCTCTCTCTTCCTGCTGGGTGCATGCGCGGTCGGCTGTGCCGGTCCTGTACCTCCAGCCTTGCCTCTTCCTGTCCCTTCCACTACTTTAGGGGGTGAGTTTCTTACCGGGACGCTTTGTTATAGCATCTCCAGCCTAGCAGTATCCTTCCAGTCTGTGTTTAGCTCTGTTGATCTGACTCCTGTGTTTGACTCTGGCCTTGTCTGACCCTGCTGCCTCTCCTGTGTTCCTGTCCTGTAGATCTCCGTGTATGACCCGGCTTGGAATCTCGTCTACACTCTGCCTGCCGCTCTGGTATTGTTCCTGTAACTCCTGTGTATGACCCGGCTGGACTGACCATTCTTCTGTATTCTAGGAAGTACCTCTTGCTTGCTCTTCTGACCATCTGAGAGAGTATTTGTTCCTGTTGGAGTTTGTTTTCTCCCTGGGGATAGCGGCAGTATAGATTGTCAGGAGGGGGTCATCGTGGGACTTCCTTGGCTCAACCGAAGGAGTCCAATCTAGCCTTGCGGCTAGCACCTTTATACGGCCTGAGCCGCAGCACTTCTCCCTTCTGGCAACCACCGTACGCGAGCTTCGCACCCCAGCGTCGTTCCCCAGCAGCTTGCTCCTCTATCTCTTGTTGGAGGAGTCTGACCTTCCTCACTCCTCGGCTTGGTTAGGGGACTTCTGATAGGTACCTTTCCTCCTGGGGTTCATAACATCTCTGCAGTGTCCCTAAATGGCAGAATTTTAATGTGGTCACCCTATCTGGCACTCGAAGGGTTAAAAGTACACTGTATTGTTACACTGATCACCACAGAGCGGAAGCCTCTAGAGTACTATCTTTTCAATAAAGGTTTTATAGATTTGATGGATGGTTTGTGGGTTTCATAACTTTTTTGTGTTAAAATATTTTTCTATGATATCTTGTAAAGTGCAATTTATTTTGCCACAAAGCTTATCCACTTTCGCTTGATGCATAAGACCACTGTCCTCCTACTTAGAGGGTTAAAAACAAGCATTAATCAGCAATGTACACCAGCCTACATATCCACAGGACACTCAATTATCACATATTGTAACACATATGCACCTAGGAAATAATTTTAAAAAAAAGTTAAAGATTTACCACAGAATTACTTCACTTTTCTTAGTATATCAGCCTGAGTCTGAGAATCACTGACCCTTGGACATTCTGATATTAAACAGTAAAATTCCTGATTGTGAAACACATACCGTCGTCTTTCACTTTTTCATTTGGAGGATAGTCTTCAAGATAAGGAATAGCGACCTATAAAACAAGCAAATCAGTAATGTCACTCCTCTTACAGAATATACAGTCTCACAACATGGAAGCCATAAGGTGAATGTCAGCTTTACTTCCCAAGATGTTCCACAGAAGCTACAGTAATTCAGTCGCACATGTTATCCTGGATGAGTAGACTAGTGTGTGATCATACATATATATGTGTGAGCGGGAACTTGACTACTTGCGCGGGGGGGTATGCACTAAGGCGTGATAAAGAGAAAATAACTTCTCCAGTGATATCACCATGTTTTTCTATAGAGCCTATGCACTAAGATCGCTAAAGCTGGAGAAATCTTAGTGCATTAGCTCCACAGAATAACATAGGAACTGGAGAAGTGATATCACTGGAGAAGTTATCTCGACTTTATCACCTCTTTATCAACTTTTAGTGATTCTCCCCCCTTGATTATCTAGCATAGACTGTATTGTGCAGTCTAAAAATGATTTGGGGGGGGGGTCAGAAAACATTTGCACTTGAAAGTTGCAGACTAAAAGGGAAACTATAAGAATAAGTGGCTATTAATTAATTTAACCGGACTAACCTAAGTAGGCATCCTACTAACAGGATCAGGTGTATCTATAAACAAGTTTTAACTGTTGTTGATCTTTCTTGTCCATTGTAAATTGTTTGATTAAAACTGAAAACATATTGTGTCCCTTATGATCCATTTTTTGTGTAGTTACTGATAAATCCTTTTCTCTTAGTCCTTGTGGAGCAAAGGAACAAATTCCAGGAGACAGGGCATAAAGAGTTGTCTGGAGGCTGAGACTATCTCTCTCTCTCTCTCTCTCTCTCTATCAATCATGCTCAGATTCAATGTATAGCAAAGACATAAGTAAAAAGAAGGTAGGAAAATGGTTACCTGTACCAGAGAATCCAGATGACACTCCTGCCTGAAACAGAAATAACCAGTTTTTCTCCGGGTGGGATGTCCTTTGTTTTACAAAAACGAAAAGAAAAGGATTTATCAGTAAGTACACAAAAAATAATCTTTCGTCCACTGTGGAACAAAGAAAGCGTGGGGCTGCACTACAGCTATTCCATCAAGATTCCAAGGAGGGAGAGAAAAAAGACTCTCAAAATACAAATTAGTCTCAACAGAAACAGACTAGAGACAATTATGAACCTCAGGTGTCAATGGACACCAACACACCAAAGTAAGTAAGAGCAAAAGGTTAATATAAAAGTAAGGCAATAGGCTGCTGAAGAAGAACAGATAGAGACAAAATGTAGTCCTTGATAGAACTAAGGTTAAGCCCTTTCTGCAGCACATCCTACAGAACGATCAAAATAATTGGAAGATAAAAGAGACATGGCTGCAACCCCTGGTCTTCATACCACTTGAAAAACAAGGACCAAACCCTATGATGCAACTTGGATTAAAGCAGCTTGCCGGCTTTCATCATAGTAGAGATGACAGGTTCAGATAAACCTTTCTTCTTTAAAATGCTGGCTTCAAGATCCAACCTGTCAAGACTAACCTATCCACCTCTGTGTGACATAGAGGACCTTGAGTCAAGAGGTCTGAAAAACAAAGCAGCTTGGCAGTGGATATTTTGTGTGGAGCCAAGATCAGTTCCTGGTGAGACTTGTCAGGAGCAATCAGGATTACATGTGCCCAGACTATCCTGACCTTCCTTAACACTCTGGGAATTAGAGTGAAAGGGAAAACACATATACAGTGGGGCAAAAAAGTATTTAGTCAGCCACCAATTGTGCAAGTTCTCCCACTTAAAAAGATGAGAGAGGCCTGTAATTTTCATCATAGGTACACTTCGACTATGAGAGACAGAATGGGGGGAAAGAATACAGGAAATCACATTTTTAAAGAATTTATTTGCAAATTATGGTTGAAAATAAGCATTTGGTCAATAACAAAAGTGCATATCAGTACTTTGTTATATACCCTTTGTTGGCAATGACAGAGGTCAAAAGTTTTCTGTAAGTCTTCACAAGGTTTTCACACACTGTTGCTGGTATTTTGGACCATTCCTCCATGCAGATCTCCTCTAGAGCAGTGATGTTTTGGGGCTGTCGCTGGGCAACATGGACTTTCAACTCCCTCCAAAGGTTTTCTACGGGGTTGAGATCTGGAGACTGGCTAGGCCACTCCAGGACCTTGAAATGCTTCTTATGAACCCACTTCTTCATTGCCCGGGCGGTGTGTTTGGGATCATTGTCATGCTGAAAGACCCAGCCACATTTCATCTTCAATGCCCTTGCTGATGGAAGGAGGTTTTCACTCAAAATCTCATGATACATGGCCCCATTCATTCTTTCCTTTACACGGAACAGTTGTCCTGGTCCCTTTGCAGAAAAACAGCCCCAAAGAATGATGTTTCCACCCCCATGCTTCACCGTAGGTATGGTGTTCTTTGGATGCAACTCAGCATTCTTTCTCCTCCAAACACGACGAGTTGAGTTTTTACCAAAATGTTCTACTTTGGTTTCATCTGACCATATGACATTCACCCAATCCTCTTCCGGATCATCCAAATGCTCTCTAGCAAACTTCAGACGGGCCCAGACATGTACTGGCTTAAGCAGGGGGACACGTCTGGCACTGCATGATTTGAGTCCCTGGCGGCGTAGTGTGTTACTGATGGTAGCCTTTGTTACTCTGGTCCCAGCTCTCTGCAGGTCATTCACTACGTCCCCCTGTGTGGTTCTGGGATTTTTGCTCACCGTTCTTGTGATCATTTTGACACCACGGGGTGAGATCTTGCGTGGAGCCCCAGATCGAGGGAGATTATCAGTGGTCTTGTATGTCTTCCATTTTCGAATAATTGTTCCCACAGTTGATTTCTTCACACCAAGCTGCTTGCCTATTGCAGATTCAGTCTTCCCAGCCTGGTGCAGGTCTACAATTTTGTTTCTGGTGTCCTTCGACAACTCTTTGGTCTTGGCCATAGTGGAGTTTGGAGTGTGACTGTTTGAGGTTGTGGACAGGTGTCTTTTATACTGATAACAAGTTCAAACAGGTGCCATTAATACAGGAAACGAGTGGAGGACAGAGGAGACTCTTAAAGAAGAAGTTACAGGTCTGTGAGAGCCAGAAATCTTGCTTGTTTGTAGGTGACCAAATACTTATTTTACTGAGGAATTTACCAATGAATTCATTAGAAATCCTACAATGTGATTTCCTGTATTCTTTCCCCCCATTCTGTCTCTCATAGTTGAAGTGTACCTATGATGAAAATTACAGGCCTCTCTCATCTTTTTAAGTGGGAGAACTTGCACAATTGGTGGCTGACTAAATACTTTTTTGCCCCACTGTGCCAGGGAAAGCAGCCATAAAATGCCCATTGCATCTAGTGACAGAGGTAGCTGCCCGGTGTTCTGGAACATAACAGAGGAGCCTTGTGGTTTGACCAAGAAGCCATCAGAACACCTGCTGGAAGACCCATACCTGGACTGGTTCAGTTCTCTGTTTCCGGGATCATGACGTTGATGGCTGCGAAACCATTTTGTCAGCTCTTAGAATGTGAACAGCTGAGAAGGCATGAACACAAGCTTCTGTCGAAGCAAGAATCAGACAAACTTCTGATGACATGACTGTGGTTCTGGTCCCTCCTTGATGGTTTAAATAGGCCACTGCCATTGCATTGTTAGACTGAATCTACACCAGGAGACCCCAAAAACACTGGGACCAATGCAGAGGAGCCAGGTGAATCACTTGAAGTCCAGGTGCAAAACATGGATGAAAGGCTCTTTTAAGGGGCCTGGTGTCACGGTAGCAGTACAAATGAGAACAATACACAGGTACAGTAAAATGAACACCACCTTTATTGAAATAGTAGTACAGGTATGAATGTAAGCAACCCCAATTATGATCTCCTGGATCTACAGGCGTCAGAACCAGAGCAGCAATTTCCACAGTTACTGGAATACTACTCACGGACAAAACCTACGTAATACAGATAAATCGGAGGCCAGTAAGTGGTCAGACTTGCCTAAGGTCAAACTGGAGCGGGTAGTCAGCCAGAGCCACAGGTACACACCAGATTGGGTAGTCAGACTAAGCCAGGGGTCATACACAGAGCGAGTAGTCAGCCAGAGCCACAGGTCAGCACCAGAGTGGGTAGTCAGACTTAGCCAGGGGTCATACATGGAGCGAGTAGTCAGCCAGAGCCACAGGTCAGCACCAGAGTGGGTAGTCAGACTAAGCCAGAGGTCATACACAAAGCGGGTAATCAGCCAGAGCCACAGGTCAGCACCAGAGAGGTTAATCAGACTACAGCCAAGGGTCAGGATACTGGCGTGAATGGAAGAAAAAGCAAGGGTCAAACCGGTCAACAGATACAGGGCAAGGGACTACTGCACTGGAACACCATGTAAGGGCAACCGAGATGGTGTCCAGGTAGTTTGTAAGCCCTATGGCCAAACATGGAGGCGGAGCACATAACAAGACCTGTCCCTTTAAGAAGTGGCATGCAACGTCACTGGGGGTTTCCCAGATACCGCGAGCCCGCTCTAGGATCGAGATGCGGAAGTGCTCCTCTTAGCAGACCCACCACGAAGAAGGAGAAGCGTCCGGCCCCTCTCACAAGCCACCTGAGTAAGTGCCACATGAGAGTCCGGCTCGTCTGCTGCTGGCCCCTCCAAAAGTCACAAACTGTGACACCCAGTCTGTCTGACAGCCAAAAGAGGCTTGCCAGCCCTTCAGACTGACATCTTTTGTGTATATGCACAAATTCAGTATGACCAATGGATGACCCAGAATCAGGTGGGAGTGCTAGAGTCACCAACAGATATCTGCCTTCATCCGGCCCAAGAGGGACATCACACGGGTAATAAAACACTGCTATCTGGACCAATTCTTGAGAATTAGGGCTGCAACAACTAATCGATATTATCGATAAAAATCGATTATGAGAATCGTTGTCAACGATTCTCATAATCGATTAGTTGCAGCCCCAGACTGCCGCCACCACCAGTGTCAACCTGCACTTCCCAATCCCATCCATTATATGTGGCTGCCGGGACAAGATCCATCCATCCGCATCATCACGCGCCCCTGCGGGCCGTGATGACATACAGACAGAGAAAAGGAAGAGGGCAGAGGCACCGGAAGAGACGCGCTTGCTGCCAGCAGACTGATCGTTACTGTCTGGCAGCAAGAGCTTCTCTTCCGGTGCCTCTGCCCTCTTCCCCTTCTCTGTATGTATGTCATCACGGCCCGCAGGGGCGCGTGATGATGAGGGCGGGCAGGAGGGAACTCAGAGCCAGCCAGCCGCAGGGGACCGGATGCCACTCAAATTACCCCCTAGCCCGCCAACTCAACACAGCAAGAAGAGTTCAGCAGTGACAAGGAGAGCGACAGTCTAGAGGAAGAGAGGTACAAAGGGGAGAAAGAGAGGTGCAAGGGGGGGAGAAAGAAGTACAAGGGAGGAGAAAGAGACACATGGGGGAGAAAGTACATGGGGGAGAAAGAAATGCACAAGTGGGAGAAAGTACATGGGGGAGAAAGAGATGCACAAGTGGGAGAAAGAAGTACATGGGGGAGAAAGAAATGCACAAGTGGGAGAAAGTACATGGGGGAGAAAGAGATGCACAAGTGGGAGAAAGAAGTACATGGGGGAGAAAGAAGTACATGGGGGAGAAAGAGAGGTACAAGGGGTAGAAAGAAGTAAAAGGGGGAGAAAGAAGTACATGGGGAGAAAGTGAGGCACAAGGGGGAGAAAGAGAGGCACAAGGGAGAGAAAGAAGTACATGGGGGAGAAAGAGAGGCACAAGGGGAGAAAGAGAGGCACAAGGGGGAGAAAGTGAGGCACAAGGGGGAGAAAGAAGTACATGGGGGAGAAAGGCACAAGGGGGAGAAAGAAGTACAAGGGGGAGAAAGAAGTACATGGGGGAGAAAGAAGTACATGGGGGAGAAAGAAGTACAAGGGGAGAAAGTGAGGCACAAGGGAGAGAAAGAGAGGCACAAGGGGGAGAAAGAAGTACATGGGGGAGAAAGAGAGAGGCACAAGGGGGAGAAAGAAGTACATGGGGGAGAAAGAGAGGCACAAGGGGGGAGAAAGAGAGGCACAAGGGGGAGAAAGAAGTACATGGGGGAGAAAGAGAGGCACAAGGGGGGAGAAAGAGAGGCACAAGGGGGAGAAAGAAGCACAAGGGGGGATAAAGAAGTACGAGGGGGGAGAAAGAGGTACATGGGGGGGAGAAAGAAGTACATGGGGGAAAAATAGAGGTGCAAGGGGGAGAAAGAGAGGTGCATAGACCCCATAGTAAAATAATAACCATGACGCATGTTAAATGTGTAAAGTTTTTTATTCTGCTGTTTGTTTTTAACACTCAGTTTGTTTATTAAATCATTTTAAATAATGAAAAATTATCATATTGGTTTTTTTATCCGACTAATCGAAAAAATAATCGGCCAACTAATCGATTATCAAAATAATCATTAGTTGCAGCCCTATTGAGAATGTCCATCTGCAATTCTCAAGTGTGAAACTGGTCAAATGTAACTGTTTCCAAGTCAGAGACCACGTTTTGCAAACGTGTTACGTTGGTATTCTATTGCAGAACCACAGTAAAACAAAACTAGCGTAGACAGCACATTTCAGAGAACTAACAAAACTGGCGCTGTCTGCTTTTATTCGACTACCACCTAAAAAACCATGCAAAATGCCAAAGTCCCAGGAAATAGGCGTACATTTGACGACAGAAAGATCAGGTTCAGTGTTAGATGTGTTCCCCTCCTTATCAAAATCTGACATAGAGTGCCCTCTTCGACATATTAACCCCCATTTTAAAAGTCGACTTGTAGTGATTTCTTTTACCACTTTAATTCGACTAATATTGTTCACATTCCACATTTTAACACCTCCCCCTTGAAAATTTGACTACAGTGCTCCCATGACTTTCTTTCACCATTTAAATTCGACAGATATTGTTCACATTCAACATTTTAACCCTTCCCCTTTAAAATTGGACTTATAGTGTTCCTATGACCTTCTTTCTCCATTTTAACCCCTTAGTGACCGGCTGTGCGCACGCAGCCGGCACTTAATGACGGGGGGTTTTTTTCGTCATTCTAGCAAATGATTTCCGTGACTTACCAGGTGTCTCCTCTGTCACTAAGTGACAGTTTTTGCGGGACATACCTGGTAAGTCATTTGTCGCAATGGGGTTATTCGAATAATATTGCTCCCATTCAACATTGTTTACTCTCCAATATTACTGCAAAATACAGATTCTTTATGTGTCACAGTGATTCCTGTACAAGAATGTATAACTTGCTGTGCTAAGTGTGAAAGACCTCTCACTCCTACTATCTGATGGCTAAACCCATTTGATGTGTTAATGCTACAGTGAGAAGTGAAACTAACCCTTCCTTTACTTTTGTAAGAAATGTTACTGAATAAGTGTGACCCAATTTACATAACAATAAGTGAAACTATATTTGTTGAATTTAAATGGTGAAAGAAAGTATTGGAGCACTGTAGTCGAATTTTCAAGGGAAAGGATTAAAATGTCTAATGTATAATATTTGTAGAATTAAAGTGGTAAAAGATAGCACTGTAGCTGAATTTTGAAGGAGAAGGGTTAAAATGTAGAATGTGAACAATATTAGTCGAATTAAAGTGGTGAAAGAAAGCACTGCAAGTCGACTTTTAAAAGGGGGGATTAGTATGTCGAAGGGGAGCACTTTATGTCGAACAACAATGGTTTTGAAACTGTCGTTATGGCTTCTACGCCTCAATCTCTGAGGCGCAGAATTTCCAACTTAAATGTAACCACAAAACAGGCGCTAATACTGGGCGTGAGTAATAGGATACTAATTGCACGTTGTTTTTAGTTGTTTCCTATGGGCTTTTTTTTGGACTGGCGGTAAGTATAATTACAGGTAAGGTAAGGTAATAGGGTAATAAAATAGCATTGGTAATAGAATCTAGTCCCAGATACCCCAAAACCCTCATATATTCCAACAAAATCACTGATGGGCGAGCAAATGCCTGAGACATCTGCCATGACAACATCTGAACCTTGTGTTCTGGCTGAAAGACCCATCCCTGAAGAGTGTCCAATATCATACTGAGAAAGACTAGACCCTAGAGAGGATTTCTTTTTATTAGTCATCTAGCTATGGACCTCCATTATGGAAATACACATCTGAAGATGAAGACCTAAGGCCTCCATTGATGGAGCTTTTAGCAAAAGGTTGTCCAGATAAGAGAACAAGGAAGATCCCAAGTGAACCAACATAGTAAGGTAATTCTACCATAACCTTTGTGAAAACCCTTGGAGCTGCTGCTGGTGATCTGTGGACGATGGCCTTGGAGGCCATAAAAAGGTTGAAATAGAATCCCATAATCTTTCCTGTAAGGGAACATGTACTACCAAGACCTGCATAGTCACAAAGGATGAAACAGCTTCTATGAATAAAAACAGCCTGCCTGCACCAGATCTCGAGGGACCCAGGAGATGAAGCAGCAACAAGGAGGAAGAAATTTGAGATTTATGCAATAACCCTCCGAAATCACCTTCATGGGTGGATTGTCCTATTGGGTGATCGGGCATCCCCCGGTGGGCCGCTAGATAATGGTGGGGGAGATCAGAGGATCTTACCTCACCGTTCCACAATATTTTGAAAGAGAGGTCTGTGCTGCCACCGGCACAGGCACTCTCTGTGACAGCCTTCGCGTTCCTTGTTAATGCAGAGCGCCAGGATATGACATAATATCCTGGCGCCTGCTCTCCCATGCCGCACAGGGACCACAAGGGGGCATCGATAGGGACGTCGGTGCTGGAGGCTGCAC
The DNA here is from genome assembly GCA_037306005.1 of Rhinophrynus dorsalis. Taxonomy (NCBI): domain Eukaryota; kingdom Metazoa; phylum Chordata; class Amphibia; order Anura; family Rhinophrynidae; genus Rhinophrynus; species Rhinophrynus dorsalis. Next base: position 487,004,290 of record CM074722.1, read on the forward strand.
GGACCTCTCATTCCCCACACTGGACCACCAGGTAATGCAAGAGAGGAGGAAGAGACACATATCAAAGAGATATGTTGAGAGGCAGAAGAAAAGACTAGTTGGAGAAGGAGGTGGGTAGGAGAAAGGCAGGGGACTGAGGGGGTCAGACTGAGCAATATTAGTAAAGAGGGAGAAAGCAATCGTAGAGAGTGGAGGGGGGACAGGAAAAGAGGGGATGAAATAGACTGGGGGAGAGAGAAAGCAACAAAGGGGCCTGTAGGTAGAAAGTGAAAGGGGGTAATAGACTGGGAATGAGAGTGTAGAAAAGGGCTGGGAAAGAGAGAGTGGGGGAAAGAGGGTGGGAGTTGCTAGGGTTGTATCCAGCCCTATGAGTGCCAGATATGTATCAAAAAGTATATATATATATATATATATATATATATATATATATAAACACCAGCTAGTGGGCTGCTTTAAAAAAAAAAAAAAAAATGCCCGGGCTGGTATTCCCCTACAATCCACCCCTGCTCACCTTTAACACCCACTGATGCATTGCAGAGAGAGTCCATGTACTGTGAAAGACACAAATGTCCTCCAACTGCCTGAGGTGGACCAAACCACTGTTAGTCATGTGGAGGTGGACTTGTCAATGGGGAGAATTTGGGCAGGTATTTTGACCGCTCATTCTTTCTTGGGTTTCAGAGAAGGGCGCAACTGGCTCACAGAGGGAGTAGAAGTCCCTGGAGCATGTTCATGCTCATGGGGTTAACAAAAACAATGCCTCCTCTGAAGAAAGGGGGAGATACTTGGGATAACCTAAGGCACTCTTACCCCCAGCAGCATAGCTAATGACTTTCTCCAGTTCTGGGACAAAAAGTTACATGCCCATGAACGGAAGAAAAACTAGTCAAAGACTGCTTCAGCAAGATACGCATTGGCCTCAAGAATCTAGAAATGGAAATAACAATATCACCTTTGAAGCATCTAAATCAGTGTTTCTCAACTCCTGTCCTCAGGACCCACTAACAGGCCAGGACTTAGGGATTTCTCTGCTAGAGCACAGGTGTGGTGATCAGAGGCTCATTCACACTGAATAACTCACCTGTGCTGTAACAAGGAAATCATGTGATCAGAGGCTCATTCACATTGATTAACTCCCCTGTGCTGTAACAAGGAAATCATGTGATCAGAGGCTCATTCACATTGATTAACTCCCCTGTGCTCTAACAAGGAAATCATGTGATCAGAGGCTCATTCACATTGATTAACTCACCTGTGCTCTAACAAGGAAATCATGTGCTCATAGGCTCATTCACATTGATTAACTCACCTGTGCTCTAACAAGGAAATCATCACATCCCAGCCTGTTAGTGGGTCCTAAGGACTGGAGTTGAGAACCACTGATCTAAATTATCTACATCTAACTGCTGCTCCCTCAAACAACACATGCTGTTGCAAAGGCTGGGCTTAACCCTTTGAGTGCCAGAGGGGTACAGAACACATAGCTTTGCAAGAGTTAAGGCAACAACTGATTCCACAAAATTAACACAGATGTTTGTCTGCCTGATTCATGAAGGCAGCTGCATCAACAACTGATAATGTGGTGTGTTTAGAAATGGGAGAAATAGGAGGGTCAACCACTGGGAGGGTAGCTCCTTCTGCATAGCTGCAAGAGGGAAGGGTTATAAAAGAGAGAAGCTCCTGGGTAAAAATAGTTTCTTATCAGGCAACCTCCATTCCTCAAGTACCACATAGTTGAGGGAATGATAGGAAGAGGTAAGAACCATGTCACTTTTGTGCCTTATAAAGATGTCCTGAGATGAGGAACTCTAATGTGAGACCTCCAAAATCATAAGGGTCTCTAAAACTGCAGGAATAAGACCATGAAGAGATGACCCTGGATTTTCCTCAAAATGAACACTCATGAGTAAGGGAGGAAGTAATATCTTCCTTCTCAGTTCCCCCCTCATTCATAGAAGAATTCCCTTCTATGGGAAGAAAATCCCCTCCTTCAAATGGGTTACACTGTCTTTTTGAGGAAACAGAGTGGTCTTGGTTCCAGGACTCAAGGAGCCTCTTAATAGATATAGCCACCCAGACAGAACTGTATATCAGATACCTCATGGGTCACTCCACAGTTAAGAAAAGGAAAAGCAGAAGCAGTAGCTACTCTCCTTCTTTCCTTGAGACCTGGGAACAAAATGGGCTTCATGGGTAAAAAAAAAAACAATTCTCTGCAAATAGAAAATGGTGTGGTAGCTCATCAGCCACTTGCGCACAAATGCTGTAACTGTGGTGAGGGAGGCCCTCCAGGGGATCTCCCAACTCATGAGTCGGTTACATGACCCATCACCATCAGCACCACTGGTCTGCTGGAGGCAACTGTGATGTAACCAATGTCAAATCCAAGATGGTGGCCATGAGCACCCATTTCTTAAAGGCAATGTGGCACAATAATATGTAAATAAAATGCGTCCATCCACCTGTGTGATGTCTGCAGTGTAGACATGAGTTTAAAGGGCTAGTGTGCCAAATAAAGCAAGAAACCACAGACCTCAGATTGTGGCTGCCAGACAGACAAATATACAGAACATACATACTTAAATGGCCTATGCACCCCAAAACTGTAATCGTCTTCAATCTCTTGGCTTCTATGTAATACAGAAAGAAAGTAGGAAGAGTGGCAAAAGTCATCCCTAAGCAGATCTCAGGTCACGTAAAAGTCTGCCCCCCTTCTATATCCATCCCAGGGGAACAGGGAGTAGGAGCACTTCCAAAGGGGGATTGAACAGCCCCAAATAAGCTAGGGCAAAGATTCTCTTACCTTTTTTTCTATCTGTCTCCTACAAGGACACTTTTGAAACTGAACATGACTGGTGTAAAAAGGAGACAGGAGAGAATCTCTTCCAGAGAACTCTTTAAGCAAGCATTCTGCCTCATACAGAAGTATACTTTACCCCATTGTTCCTGTGTTCCACAGTCAACAAAAGAGAAATAGAAATGGATAGATGTACTTCACAACTGTGTAAATGGCACCTAACTATGTTAGTGGTTAATACTCATAGCCACCTATTCCTAAAGTATGGTTACACTTCAACGTTCAATCATAAGAGCTACAATAGGCAGCTCTCCTGCAAATGAAAATTGAAACTGCAATATTTGGTTTAACTTGTTTAAGTCTGGCTTCCAAGACCATCATCAAATACTGATCTGAGGCTGCGTTTGTTTCCACTGCAGCATGTTTCAGACATGATAATTGTAAGAAAGCACTACTCACCCAAAGATTGTCAGTGAAGGCTTGCAGCTCTTATACCAGGGCTTAAAATGTGAAGTCCTTTGCTACTAGCCAGACCTGAAAAGTTACTCACCACTGTAAGCCATAACATACCCACCAGGGCTGAATTTCTTCTCGCCAGAGCTAAATTTTCATTCGCCATTGGCTAGTGGCAAGTGGAAATTTTGAGCCCTGCTTATACCATTCAAATGTATATTATGAAAGCATATCCCAAGAAGATCCAGCCAAACAATTACTTGGATGATAGCCCTATCAGTTATTAAGACTAATCCCACTGGAAGGAGCTGTTGCCTTCCCATGGTACTTGTGAGTTATATAGACTAAGAGAAAAGTATTTAACAGGTAAGACTAAAATCCTCTTGTCTTGTGATATTCTATCAGAAATAAACACTTGAATGGTTTACAAACAAAGTCAGTTTTGCATCCACTATTGCCAATGTTTTTTTGATAAGAATTTTCTAGTGCCTTCTTATATTTTATGGAGTCTACATGCCATAGAGGATGCAATAACTAGTACAAGTGAGCTCTCTTTATCAGAATCAAATATGAAAAATGACCACTGGACCACTGGTTCAGTGATAGATGATCACATCTATGTAATAGCTCATATTTCAAACTCATTACAAAATGGTCTGCTAATACAGTGATATTAAATGTCTTCAAGTTCTCATGATCAGGCTCCTGCCTACTTATTTCAGTTTGTTCATGTATGTCATATTGTTTGTTTGCATTCCCCTCTTTTTAATAGCATCAAGGGATTTGTTAGCACTTCATAAAGAAAGGATGATAATAGTAATAATGAATCTGAAAATCATTTTTAGACCTGTGTGCTTGTTGGAAAGATTTTCTTTAAGATTCTCTGCCTACTTCCTGTCTTATCCAGCCAACTTCCTGTCCATTCTAGAGTCAACCCTATCCTTTGACTTCTCAACCCCACTCACCCAATTAAGTCCCACCCAAGTTATGCATGATTTATGTCACTGAAACATTCCAATTCCCAGAAGGGTGACCACATTTCTTTTGTGCCATTCAGGGACACTTCAGAGATGAGAGCAGCAGAGTACTTGTCCTTGGCTCTAGTGCAGCCATGTTGGGTCACTACACATCACCGGACATGAATACTCAATCTGCTCTTTATTCTGCACACCACATAGTTCTAAACAATAGAGGGAGAATTGCCCATTGACTGCTGTAACGGAAAGCAATGCCTGTGGTGGTGGGTTACAAGAAAATATACATCATGCACAAATCCTTAGACTAGCATTACACTACAACAAATTTGCACTGCAGCTTCTGTTTGATGTCAAGATCAAGGTTCAGTTCTGTCATGTTCTGAGCTCTGTCTGGAAGCCATTTTCTTGTAGCCCAGCAGAGGCATCACTTTCTGTCACAGTAGGCAATGGGTAGTTCTCCTTCTATTGTATAGAACTCTGTGCTCCATAGTCTTCATTCCAGAACTGTGTACTGTCCCAGAAGTGGGGCTGCCTGGGACATGGGACACGCATTTAAAATCCAAGACTGTCCTGGGCAATCCGGGACATGTGGTCACCCTAATTCCCAGCCCATGAGCCCTTTCTGGCTCCAAAGAAGAAAGTTGTCAGTTATGCTCAAATTACATATTTAGGTAGTAGACTTACCACTTTCTTCTCTTTTTTGCCTGTGTAAAGAAACAAAGAGTGTTTGATTAAAGTCAATACAAATTAGATCTGAGAACATGTTGCCATTAATATCCAAACACTACAGTGGAAACCACTGAATTCTGGGATGGCAGAGTGGCCTGTAGCCGCGCTACCATCCCAGAATTCCATGACGTGCCAGGACTGTCACCGGTCCTTAACGTCCGGATCAGCGTGATGGTCCTGGCACGTCATGTGTCACTAAAGGTTAAGTTTTTGTATGGCTTTGGCATTTAGTGTCCATGTGTCACAGCCATATGTAAGGACTTGAGGACACATTGGTCAAAAACCTTTCGCTTGAGGCAGAGAGGTAAATTTGTCTATATACATTATTCAGTTTTCATACTGATTAATCAGTTTGTTTACCTGTTTATATATTTCTGTAATGTCCAGTTTATATACTGATTTGGCCAGTTTATTTACAAGTTAATTTATTGCTGTAATGTAGTGGCCCTTGAGCTGTTGTTAGCCTTAAAACTAAGCCTAATGCTAACCCTAACTAAAATCAAAAAGCCGAACATAAAACACTTAGTAAGACAAACACCCAAATGGTAACATATATATATATATATATATATATATATATATATATATATATATATATATATATATATATATATATGAAACATATATAAAAGAAGACATTGTGTCTGCCAAAACACACCCAGGGGAGGAAGAAAGGAGGAGTTACTGCTCCCATTGGGTGATTCAATCATGCAGGGAGTTGGCCCGCCCCCACTATGCAGCCTGCCCACCACTATCAAAGTCAGAAAAAAACAAAATGGATGCCACTTGCTCCTACACCACAGACAAACACACATGCCCCACTCACACAGCACCAAACACACACACACATGCCCCACTCACACAGCACCAAACACACACACACACACCCCACTCAAACACGCAGCACACCAAACTCACACACACGGCCCACTCACACAGCACCAAACACACACACACATGCCCCATTCACACAGCACCAAACACACACACATGCCCCACTCACACACACAGCACCACACACACACACAGAGCACCAAACTCACACACACAAAGCCAGAAAGAAATATGGCTGACACACACACACACAGTCACCCTGACTCCCAGTGGCCTCAGCAGGACCTGTAGTACAGCTACTGAAGGGTGCTGCAGCACCAGGGGAACAAATGGCACTCAGAGGGTTAAGGGAGGCCCTCATTGCTGAATTATTTCTTGACTGTCATCATTTGCCATGCAAGAAACAGGACAGACAGCCATCAGGAACACACTTAAACCACTGACTACCACAGGGTTGTGTATCAAGTTTTACCCCTCAAGGAGTGTGTTCAAACACCTCACTCTGTAAACTTGCATTTCCCTACCACTTCTCCTCCTTCCACAGCCTATTACTAACACTTTTTCCACATTTATGTTAAGCTCTGCCCCCTACTCGTGATTAAGCCCCACCCACTTTTAACCCAGATTTCCCCATTTGTCTCTCCACATCAGCATCACAGAAGTCCCCTCCAGGGACTCCAAGTCAAAGTTCCCAGGTATGAATACACTTCCCACTACTATTTAACTCTGACATGCCTCTCTATACCTTAACCCTTTGAGTGCCAGAGGGTTGCACAACTCATGCACGCATGTATTTCTGAGCATATATGTTGCATGTGTACATCTCTGTTACATATGTGTGTCCATGTGTGCATGTCTTTTGCATGTTTCTGCTGCTCACTGTGTGTTGCATATGTCTGAGTTTATCAGTGTGTCTACATTTCACACACGTGTGCCCAACAGTCATAACATGATGGGCAGCACCGTCCCACATTGCTAGAGTATATATATAAGAGAGAAAACCTTCGTCCCCTGCCACACACACACACCCAGGGGCGGCTGTAAGGAAGAGTTAGCCTGCCCCCCAACATCAGTCTTAAACCTTTGAGTGCCAGAGGGGTACGCATACATTGCAAAGCAATGCGTTGCGTGCTCTCTGGCACTCAAAGGGTTAACCCTCTCCTCCACAACTCACCTACTGCTACATCACTTCTCTCGACTTACAACTCCTACAGTAAACAACTCATGGCACAATAATTTAACCCACCAACCAACAGCTCTCAATTTGCTGGGTACCCACACATTGATCACTTCTTTCAAAGAGCATAAAAACTTCTGTTTCCATCCCCTGTCCCATAATGCACTGGGACATTCAGATGCAGATTAGAATCAGGTCAGTGGAGTCAGCTGGGGAATAGGTTAGAACACACAGATCTTCAGTTTCCATGGTAAGAACTGGGGCTGATGGACTCACTTTGTTTCAATTTAACCATTTGAGTGCTGTAGCAATGCCTTGGATACCTCTCTGGCACTCAGATGGTTAAGCCTATTAACCCTTGGAGTACCAGAGATGATATGCAGCACATTGCTCTGCGTACCTCTCTGTCACTCAAAGGGTTAATATCTGTTTGGAAAGCTTCCACATTTGGGTATTGTGCAGCCCACTCCTTCCTCACAAGCTGCCCACAGGGTTACACTGATTTCTTTGAAAATATCCATTGATTTCAGTGAGACTGTTAATTCTATGAATGCTACAGACAATGTAAACACATTGCCAAAGCAACGCGTTGGGGACCATTGTAGCATTCAAGGGGTTAAAGCCCCATTTATGTCAACACGATTTTCCTGAATTTTCAATTCAACCCTATGGTGTCAGTTTTTTTTGAGTTGCACCCTCTATCTTGATACATATATATATATATATATATACCCCCCAACACAAACACACACACGTATATATATATATATATATATATATATATATATATATATATAAAGACAAACAAGGAAAAAGTGCTCTGTATAACTATAAATATCAATTTATTTCAAACATAAATACAATCCAACATCTCAATAAAAAGCATAATCGTCTATCTGTAGTCCACAACTGAGATATAAATATCCAGCTGGACTAGAAATGCAATAAGCCAATACTTCAAAATATGTAAAACTTATGTGACACCAACTATCTTACTGGACAACACAGTACCAAATCACCATGTATCCAGTAGATACAATGTATAATAATGCAACGTGATCAGAATACTGATACAGCGTTGCAGTCTTAGCTGCTATACAGACTCATCTAAAAAACTATCCTACTAATGCTGGCCAGCACTATATAAAAATAAAAATCTAAAAAAGTGAAAAATAAATAAAATAAAAAATTAGAAATAAAAAAAATATGTCCACTGTAATACATGGAGACCAGATGGAATGAAATATATGTGCACATGTCCACACACTATAAATTCAATGAAAATCCTCTTTCACAGGTCATCCTGTTTCAATAATGTGGGTAAATATCCTTCCACTCACCCCAACTTCATATAGTAGAGGTAATAAACAAAATAGGGACCTCTGCTCTATCTAGCGGATCAGATAGCACCTATACACGGTTAGGGATTCACTCCGCTCTGTTAATCTGTTAATCTGACCTTACTCCGGTTCAGCTATGATCACCTTCGCTGTATCCCTTCACAGACTCCTGCGTCCGCATTCAGCGTCCATGCACACTTTCACAAGATCCTCCGTCCGTGTTCAGGTCTGTGTACTTTTATGGGTAAGGTCAAATAAAACGTCACAGGGAGTAGGTCAAACTTGTCTCAGGTTCAATTTTGACAATCCTCGCTGTGTCCCTTCACAGATACCTGCGCTTTTACTCGGCGTCTGTGAACACCTGTGTGTAGGATCCCAAAGGCTGCTTCTATTCAAATACCATAACAGGCTGACTGCAATTCCAATCTGTGTTACCTTAACCAGTGGAACGAAATATTCTGCAAGCAGTAAAACCAAATGACGGTGCCCACTATGGGTATATGCCAACGCGTTTTGTATCACAGATACTTCATCAGGGCTAAGATTAGTAGGATAGTTTTTTAGATGAGTCTGTATAGCAGCTAAGACTGCAACGCTGTATCAGTATTCTGATCATGTTGCATTATTATACATTGTGTCTAGTGGATACATGGTAATTTGGTACTCTGTTGTCCAATAAGATAGTTGGTGTCACATAAGTTTTACGTATTTTGAAGTATTGGCTTATTGCATTTCTAGTCCAGCTGGATATTTATATCTCAGTTGTGGACTACAGATAGACGATTATGCTTTTTATTGAGATGTTGGATTGTATTTATGTTTGAAATAAATTGATATTTATAGTTATACAGAGCGCTTTTTGTTTATTTTGTAGTTTTTGTGGTCTGTCCACTCCCAGACCATTGGAAATACAGAGTTCTGATACTATAACTTATTTTGGTTGTTTAACCTGTTATTTTAGTGTACCCGGTTGTTTATCCCATAATAGCGCCTTCTGCATTTTTTTTCTATATATATACACCCCAACACAAACACACACACATATAAATATATATATATATATATATACACACACCAACACACACATATATATATATCCCATATTATAATTTGCTAAGTGTGTTTGTCAGAAGCCGTCATGGGCACTACAGACTGCCCACGCCGCGGCTGATATGGACCGGGGTGCAGAGAGGACTATGGTCTGAATTTGGAGCACCCCGCTCCATATCAGCTGCGGTGCGGGCAGTCAGTACTGCTCATGACTGCAGCGCCGCCAGTGTTGTCCCTTCTACACAGGTTTTAAAACTAGTGTATATATGTGTATATATATATATATATATATATATATATATATATATATATATATATATATATATATATATATACACACACACACACCAAAACAGACACACAGAAAGCCAACTACACACACATAGATATACACAAGCCAAACACACACAGTCAACTGCATATACACGCACACATACATATACACATAAACATGCAGACAAACAGAGAGAAGCACACAACACATACACTGTCAACCACATAAAAAGACACAAACACACTCGCACACATGCAGACACAAACACACATGCAAAATCACACATATACATACCTCTCAATTGACCCTCTTTAGGAGGGACAGTCCCTCTTTGAGACTCAAATCCCTGTGTCTCTCTTGCCCACCCTGGTGTCCCTCTTTTCAGGAGATCAGACTGTGTGGTGTGTATATAAGTGTATCACCCTGGTGTCCCTGTGTTTAGGAATTCAGACTGTATGGTGTGTATATAAGTGTATCACCCTGGTGTCCCTGTGTTTATGAGATCAGACTGTGTGGTGGGTATATAAGTGTATCACCCTGGTGTCCCTCTTTTCAGGAGATCAGACTGTGTGGTGTGTATATAAGTGTATCACCCTGGTGTCCCTGTGTTTAGGAATTCAGACTGTATGGTGTGTATATAAGTGTATCACCCTGGTGTCCCTGTGTTTAGGAGATCAGACTGTGTGGTGGGTATATGTGTATCACCCTGGTGTCCCTGTGTTTAGGAGATCAGACTGTGTGGTGTGTATATAAGTGTATCACCCTGGTGTCCCTGTGTTTAGGAGATCAGACTGTGTGGTGTGTATAGAAGTGTATCACCCTGGTGTCCCTGTGTTTAGGAGATCAGACTGTGTGGTGTGTATATAAGTGTGTCACCCTGATGTCCCTGTGTTTAGGAGATCAGACTGTGTGGTGTGTATATAAGTGTATCACCCTGGTGTCCCTGTGTTTAGGAGATCAGACTGTGCGGTGTGTATATAAGTGTATCACCCCGGTGTCCCTGTGTTTAGGAGATCAGACTGTGTGGTGTGTACATAAGTGTATCACCCTGGTGTCCTCCTGTTTAGGAGGTCTGACAGTGTGATGTGTATATAAGTGTATCACCCTGGTGTCCTTCTGTTTAGCAGATCTGACACTGTGATGTGTATATAAGTGTATCACCCTGGTGTCCTTCTGTTTAGGAGGTCTGACAGTGTGATGTGTATATAAGTGTATCACCCTGGTGTCCTTCTGTTTAGCAGATCTGACAGTGTGGTGTGTATATAAGTGTATCACATTGCTCCACTGCAATAAAACTCACATTAATATTTGTGCAAACTTCATGTGTTTACAAATTAGTCTGGTTATACACATACCTCCCAACATTTTAAATTGCCAAAGAGGGACACTTGTGTTTTAGGGGGTGTTGCTGGGGGCGTGGCTGGTGGGCAGGGCATTACTGAGAATTTTTAGGTTATTTCATGACCCACTGACACCTCCTTGTGTAACCTAATAAATGACTTCTAACAAGACCAAATTATTTTATTTACACAGACTAATTTATAAGCACAAATACTGATGTTAAAACAAACATTAATGTGAATTTTACTGATGTAGAGCAATGTGATACACTTATATACACACCACACAGTCTGATCTCCTAAACACAGGGACACCAGTGTGATACACTTATATACACACCACACAGTCTGATCTCCTAAACACAGGGACACCAGGGTAATACACTTCTATACACACCGCACAGTCTGATCTCCTAAACACAGGGACACCAGGGTGATACACTTATATACACACCACACAGTCTGATCTCCTAAACACAGGGACACCAGGGTGATACACTTATATACACACCACACAGTCTGATCTCCTAAACACAGGGTGGGAAAGAGGGACAGATGGATTTAGGTCTCAAAGAGGGAATTTAAAACATTTTATTTATTTCTTTGTTTCTATTTAGAACCAGTGGGACGGAACTGGAGAAGTGATATCACTGGAGAATTTATCTCCACTTTATCACCTCTTTATCACTCCTTAGTGCATAACCCCCCAATTCTTACTTTAGTAGAAGAGAGTTAAAGGAGGTATTACGGCCCCTAATAATAATCCCACCAAACACACACACACATACACGCACCTTATTATGTTCTGGATTGGACCTCAGGGACCCATAACAGGACAGGTATTTTGGATTTCTCTGATTGTACTAAGGTGAGTAAAAAAGTGAAGCAACACCTCTTAATAATAAGTCCCCACTTTTACTATGGGCAGAAAATCCTAATGGCCCCTATAAATGTTGCCTTTGTTCAAGAGAATACATATTCAATCAGCTCTGGATACCAAGTCCATAAAGACAGACATGCCAGTTGGTGGCAGTCTTTTCAGTAGGAAGTAGGCAGAGTGCACGAACCTACTTATGATTACTTTGTGCAACGGGGGGAATTTGTGTCCTAGGGTTCTGTTAGCAACTGTCATGTCCGCCTCCATGGACAGAGCATCCAGGACCGATTGCATAACTATCTCTTGATCAAAGACACGAGTGGAAAACAAAAGCAAAAACATGCAAAATACACAGGGGCCATTAGGCTTTTCTGGTCATAGAAAGGTAAGTGGGGACTTATTATTAAGAGGCGTTACTTCACTTTTTTACTCACCTTAGCACAAGTAGAGAAATCCAAAAGACCTGTCCTGTTATGGGTCTGTGAGGTTCAATACAGAACAGTAAAATCGTAGACTGTAAGACACGTACCTCCTTTTCCACCTTCTTTTCCTAAAATTCAAAGAGGAAATAAACATTAGGAAAAAACGTGTCTCTTACCGTGTTTAACAGAAGCATTTCATTTCATATAGCAGTTAAGTATATCAATGTATATATTTTTGCAAAGTATCCTCATTTTATTGTATTTGCTGTTCACCATTTTAGGTCCAAATTTAGTTTTCACCTTCACACAATAAAATATAGAATTTCTAAGTGTGAAATATATGATCAGTAGAAAGGGAGAGAGACCCACCCTTAATTCTAACGGTGCATGAACACCTTCTCAAGGTAGTAATATGTCCCTGTTCAGTTATAGAATACAGAGGATTTCGAATGCAAATAATAGCAAATAGACTTAAGTGACTGCTGTATGAAGGACACATTCTTAAGAAAATCCTCCTATTAAATTAAAATCCAATTATTGCAAGAGAGCAGTTACCCTTTAAAGCTGTGGAACACGTTTTTATTTGTTTGCTTCTATTTGGGACCAGTGGGCGGGAAATAGTAATTTACAGTAGAAAGCTGAAACTCCAAATGATTTTGTATTTTCATTAGTCCATGGGACCCAGGCAGCACTTTGACAGGGGTGGCAATTTGCCGCGCCAAGGCATTTTCTTTTGGGTGCCAGTAAGCATTCAGTGTGCTGTATGCACACCAAATACTTGTTGATGACTGCACATGTGTACCCGACCTTCAGGACAGGGCACCAGGAGCAGTGATGTCATCACGGCCCACAGTGGCACGTGAGGACGACTAACCACATGGAGCACCAATAACTTTGCTCATCTTGTGCGCTCAACATGCCAGTCCACCACTCGGCTGCCTCTCAATGGCGACGAAAGTCTGTGTCTGTCTTTCTACTCTAAACCTCTCCATGTCTGTCCATGTTTCAGTTCATTATACACCTAGCAGCTGCTATTATTATAATGCCTTTTTCTACAAAGTCCTTACTGCGCATCTGCACTGCTCTCCTTCTTGTCTCGAACCTATGTCATCTGTTCCTAACTTAAATCATGGTCTGCTTGTCATTTCCCATGTCCCTAATCTAGAATAATACTGAGTAACCTGCCACAACTTGCATTCCACCAATTATGGAAATTAATTATGGGAATTGGCAATGGAGACTATAGACTAAGAACAGCTTCAGTGGTTTTGTGTTGTCCAGCACTCTCCTAGGGCATAATTTAATTTTCTCTTCTTGTCTCTAATCTTCCTTCTCTCTACTTTGTTTCTAATCTCCCTCAAACTCTTTTTGCCTCCAGGTTCTCTCTTTCTCCTTGAATCCAAACTAATTTGCTTGCATTTGCTAGCTCTTCTTGCTTTCAAGCTCACTCTTTCTCACTTTTCTTTCATTGCCTCCTGACAAATGCTTTGCTTTCCTTCCTCCAAGCTTGTGATCTCTCTCTTTTTGTCTCCAACCTCTCTTCTCTGTCAGTCTATCCTTTCTTTTCCTCTAATATATCTCTGTTATCCTTGCCCTTAAATTCATAACCACCTACTTTCTCTACTCCCAGACTGTCAAGATGTTTACTGATGTTTACTGGCCTTCTGACTCCTTCCCCTCTGAGATTTCTTCCACCTTCACCCAGGTATCCAACAAATGCTACTCAAACTTCTCACCAGAATTCTGACTAGGAGAACATAGCTTCATCCATCAGTATGCCCACATTTATGCCACCCATCTACAACAGGTGAGACCTCTCCTGGAAGAGAGAGCTAGGCAGAGATGGGGTGAGAAATTAGTGTTTGTATTTCACTGAGATATATAAGAATGCTGGATGTGACTATATCCTGATGCATGGAGGAAAAAAAACAAAACAAACTTGTGGGAAGGGACCTCAAAAACATACTAGAATCCCCCCCCCCCCCCCGAACAAATAAAATCCTCATGTATTTAAAGGCATACTAACCTTTACTAAGGTCAGAAAATCCTAAGCCTCTATGATTTTTTCCTCCCTTGGACCATTTAAGTTTTTGACCATCAGTCTTGAATATCATGGATGCATGCACGACAGAACCCCTAATGCAATCCACTGGAACACACTCCCCCCAAACTGAAGAAGGCAGTGTGCACGAGCCAGCAGAAGATTTTATTTTGCAGTTGGTGAAATTTGGGGTCCAGGAGTCCTGCATTAAGCCATGTCCAGCTCCATACACATGATTTTTTTTGCAAAAAGGCAACATTCATATTGGTCATTTGGATTTTCTGACCACAGTAAAGTAAATGGGGGGTTATTATAAAGCTGTATTAGTGTTCCTATAAATGGCAATTCAAACACCGAATGGGGGTAGCAATGCCTCGACCGCAAAAGCTACCAACAGTGCATGTGTTCAGCATCCCCCTGAATAAGCACGGGTAGACAAATTAAAGTCCATCTGTCTCCTGAAAACATGAACTGTTGGCAGCACTTGAGGACCATAGTTGGCTACCAATGCCATGAAGTAGGCAGTGGACCATGTGGGCAATGGACAGTGTGGGCATTGGGCAGTGTGGACTATGGACAATTCTGCGGAGCTTCTCCTCCTCATGATATAACATAATGAATGTGGGTATGTTTTCGTGGGTGTGCATTCTTGGGGGGGGCAGCATTTCATCCTTGGGCCCAGGCAGCAAAATGTCCTTGGCCAGCCCTGGCTGGGAGTATATTCCATGCACTTGTCATCATTTCCATAAAGTATTTTTTTCTCTCATTTCCCTGTCGTCCAATATAGGTATCACGGTGCCCGTGATTCGTGCTATCCTGTGTCTATCACTTGCTGGAGTTCCTCATTGGCTGCCTGTTATCAGCCCTCCTCACTCAGCCTATTTAAACCCAGTTTGGGCACTCCCAGGTTGCCCTTTCGTGGTGTTTCTGACATCACTTTACCTGACCTGCTTGTCAGGCTTTTGGGCCTGATATATCAGCGTTCCAGTATTCCAGTCTCCGTTGTTCCGGTGTTCCTCTGTTCCAGTACTCCGTTGTTCCGGTGTTCCTGTGTTCCAGTAACTCGGCAGTTGATCGTTCCTGAGTCTCCTGCCTGCTAGTCTCTCCAGCCGGTTCCGGTCTCTTCCGTGGCTCCAGCAGTTCCGGTCATCTGTCAGTGCAGCTGTGTTCGCTCCGGTGTATCCTCCGCTTGATCTCTGGACTCTCGCTCTATCTGCTGTCGCTTAGGCGACATTGTTCTTTCTCGCTCCGGCGACCTATACTGTTGGTCCCAGCATGCGGACGCTGGTTTACTCCATTAACCTGGTGCGTTCACTTTGTTGGTCCCAGAGTGCGGACGCTGGTTTACTCCATTTACCTGGTGCGCTCACTCTGTTGGTCCCAGCGTGCGGACGCTGGTTTACTCCATTACCTGGTGCGCTCTCTCTGTTGGTCCCAGCGTGAGGACGCTGGTTTACTCCATTAACCTGGTACGCTCACTCTGTTGGTCCCAGCGTGATGACGCTGGTTTACTCCATTTATCTGGTTGTGCTCACTCTGTTGGTCCCAGCGTGCGGATGCTGGTTTACTCCATTAACCTGGTTGCGCTCACTTTGTTGGACCCAGCGTGCGGGCGCTGGTTTACTCCATTAATCTGGTTGAGCTCACTCTGTTGGTCCCAGCGTGCGGGTGCTGGTTTACTCTATTAATCTGGTTGCGCTCACTCTGTTGGTCCCAGCGTGTGGACGCTGGTTTACTCCATTAACCTGGTTGCACTCATTACTGTTGGTCCCAGCGTGCGGACGCTGGTTTACTCCATTGATCTGGTTGCGCTCATTACTGTTGGTCCCAGCGTATGGACGCTGGTTTACTCCATTAAACCTGGTGGCGCTAGTAACTGTTGGTCCCAGCGTGCGGACGCTGGTTTGCTCCTTGACTACTCATATACTGAGGACAGGTTGCTGTCCAATTCCTTACGCAGTTGTCTGGTATTCTCAGGCTAAAGACTTCTGCTGAGGAGACCATTGTTCCTCTCCATACTATTGTCATTGTCACCCGACAGCTTGGTCTCCTCTCTTGGGCTGCCCTGCCCGGTATTGGTAAGGCCGGTAGAACCTAAATACGTTAACACCTTAAGGTTGCCTTACCCGGTATAGGCAGGGCCGGTAGAGCCTACTATCAGTATTTCCTCAGGCTGCCCTGCCCGATATTGGTAAGGCCGATAGAACCTGTTCTTGCTGCCATCCTAAGGTTGCCTTACCCGGTATTGGCAGGGCCGGTAGAGCCTACACTCAGTACTCCATTGGGCTGCCTTGCCCGGTATTGGTAAGGCCGGTAGAACCGGTACATGTCATCTCACGGTTGCCTTACCCGGTATAGGCAAGGCCGGTAGAGCCTATCGCTATTGCAACTGTCACTCCGGTTGCCTTGCCCGGTATTATGGCAAGGCCGGTAGAACCTATTCTCTTGTCATTTATTGTTGTATTGTTATATATGTATGATACCCTACGGGGAATTGCCTTAACTTTTTAATAAAGTTACGTTTTTACCAAACCTTAAGTCTGCGAGTCTTCAATAACCGTGACAATAGGTTAATGGTAACTTTGGGTAGGCAGCCGCCCCTTTAAGTAGGTAGGAACAATTCTTGAAAAGAATGCTGGGTGGAGCCTACCTCCTCTCCTTAGCTGCATCTAGCCACCCCTTTCCAAAAAGATTTGTTCATTGATGAAGATACAGGCAGGAGAACAGTTCTGCTATAGTTTTAGTTTCTTTTTTGTTTTCTATTCGATATGGAATACCACCATTAGGTGGATTACCATTACTGACATTACGTAGTGGATAGCTCAGTTTCCAGGTGCTATGGTGGACCTCTTAGTCCTGGGGGAAAATCTTGTTTGGCAAGTTCTTTCCCTAGGAGTTGCCCACTGAGGCTTCTTCTTTATACATGGTAATCTGAAGATAGAAGACCTGCTGAAAAGGTGAGCAACCCTTTGAGTGCTGAGGTCCACTTGTCCCACATTTCCTCTCCACACAGAGGTCTCCTTTGGAGTTCCTGCTACATACTCCTGCAC
Source organism: Rhinophrynus dorsalis (assembly GCA_037306005.1). Taxonomy (NCBI): domain Eukaryota; kingdom Metazoa; phylum Chordata; class Amphibia; order Anura; family Rhinophrynidae; genus Rhinophrynus; species Rhinophrynus dorsalis. Next base: position 487,021,651 of record CM074722.1, read on the forward strand.
TCACTGGGTTTGTCTGTATGTCGGATGGGGATTTGGGGCACAGCTTCTCTGGTAAATGTAACCCTTTGGCTGCCAGTTGGCATCTTTTTGGGGGGTTTTCAGCACCTTTCCCTTCAGGGCACAGTGTTTAACTGTCTCTTAACATGTTTTCTGGTGTTTTTACAACTTTTTTACCTCACTGTAAAATATTGAAAATTTGTGTTCTTTACAGCATAGACGCCATGCTTCACTCATCTCTATGAGACTTTACAGTTTGGGACATATCTCTGCAACTGCTCAACATAGCGACTTCAGAGACAGCTCACTTTGTTTGTCTGCCCTTGCTCTATGATCCGGTCAACGTTCTGTGTACTTTGTGGGGCTCAGGGGGCTTCAGGCACTGTTTGGGTACTTTTTTAGGGAAAACTACATTTCTCTTACTTTGCGTGCTCGTTACTGATTGGCTCCCATCGCGGCAACCATTTTCTGCTTTCCCTTCACGAGTATCCTACGCAGGGCTTGGACTCTCATTTTTCCTCAGCAGATTAACCCTTCGCCTGCCAGATAAGTGCAAATTAGCAATTTCTATGATGAAATTTTAATCATACACACTGTATTGGATTGTTTCCTTATACTTGGGACGTTTTGACACTGTGAGGATGTCAACTCCGTTGGAGCTTGGGGCTAGACCTAAGACTAAGGATACTGGGGTGTCTGTGTCCCCCATTGCACACTGCTCCTCATGTCAGTCAGGGTTACCTACAGAGTTCTCAGGTCATTTATACCCAGCATGCGCTGCTGCCCCTGCGTCTCCCCCAGGGACCTCCAGCCATGCACACAAGCCAGTTTGGATGCAAGAGTTTAAGGCCACTACTAGAGACCTAAGGTCTACCTTACAACTCCTACCATCCCAATTGCAGGGGGTATTCCAGTCTTGGTAGCCCCCTACTCCTATTAGGTCTTTCCTGCCAAAACCGCAGGGAGTATCTGATGTATCAGATTCCTCTGAGGAGGAACTGCTGTTAAATTCTGACGATGGGGAATGTTCTGCGGTGGTCTCTTTTCAATTCGTTGGGGACCCCTTTGAGGCTGATCCTGATCCCTCTGCTGAGGGCCTGATCAGGGCAGTGTTAAAGGGGAACATTCACATATAGAAAATTTTTGAGCATTTGTTTAATTACATAAGAAAAATTAGGAAAGTGCTGTCTTTTTTTTTTACTTAATTATTAAGATATTACACTTCAAAGTTCTCAACTTCCGCATACTGTAGCTGCAGCACGGCTCTCAGAACTTCTCAGCATCCTGTCATTCTCCTCTTACCTCCCTCTCAGATGCCCCTGGGAGCGTGTTCACTCTTCACTTCAGAGTGGTGTGAACGGCTCCTAGCGTTACAGGAAGTGGCGATTAGCATTAAACTGAGGTTGAGGTTGGGAAGTCCTGAGAGCCGTGCCGCAGCTACAGAGTGCCGCAGTATGCGCAAGTTTTCTGTATCTGAATGTTCCCCTTTAAACACCCTAAACATTCCCTTGGTTCCAGAGGCTCCTGTGGACCCCGCTGATGTGTTCCAGAAGCCAAGAAACAGTCAACCTGTTTCCCTCCTAAACCCCACTCTTGACTGTCTGGTGTCTGATGAATGGAAAGCTCCTGACAAGAAAGCTTCTGTGTCCAAGAAGTTTGCTAAGTTGTACCCTTTTTCTGAAATGGCGTTAGCTTAAGGGGCTCATCCACCTAAGGTGGACATGCCAGTCTCTAGACTTTCTAAGTCCACTGCTTTACCTGTGGTAGATGCTTCTGTTCTCAAAAACTGGACTGACAGGAAGCTTGAGAAGTCCCTAAAGACCATCTTTGGTACCGCTGATACTTCGTTGCTCCCAGCGTTTGCAGCTGTTTGGACTGAACAGCTGGCTGTGGCTGGCTGTCAGGGAGCTCCTACTGCTGATAATTTGTGACTTCTTGCCAACATTTCTGAGTCTCAGCATTATGTTTCTATTGCTATTTTTGATGGCATCTGCTGGGTGGCTAGGGTTTCTACCATGTCTGTGGAAGCCAGACGGCTCTTTGGCTCAAGATCTGGTCTGCAGACATTACCTCTAAGAAAGCTTTGCTTTCATTGCCTTTTCAGGGTACCTCTCTGTTTGGGCCGGAGCTTAAGGACCTTATTAGTGAGACCACAGGAGGTGAGAGTACCTTGCTGTCTTTAGTTTCTAGGAAGAAGCCTCCAGTGAAGAGGAATCAGTGTTTTTGTCCCTTTCAAGGTGAGGAGCACTCCGGGACCCATGCTGTTCCCCAGGTTCTGCACTCCTCCCCCAAGCCCAAACATCAATGGAGGACCAAGCAGTCCTCCACAAAGCCCAAGACTTCCAAACCTGTTTCGGCATGACTCGCCGAACCCCAGTCACCACACTCCAGTGGGTAGTCGTTTGCACCACTTCCTCAGTGTCTGCACAGACACTGTGGAGGATCTGTGGGTTTTGCAGGTTGTGTCGGAAGGGTACAGGATCCCTTTCATTTCTTTTTCCCTGTTCAGATTTTTTCCGTCTCGCACTCCTCAGGGAGTGGTGAAGCGCCGTCTGTTCCACGGTGCTTTCCAGACCCTTTTGGACAAGGAGGTTCTGGAACCAGTCCCAGTACCAGACCTGGGTTTGGGGTTTTACTCCAATCTGTTTGTAGTTTCCAAGAAAGACGGGGGCTGTTGTCCAGTTTTGGACCTCAAGGAATTCAATTCCTTCGTGGTCAAGACTCATTTCCACCAGAAGTCCCTGCGGACTGTGATCGTAGCCATGTCTCCTGGAGAATTCCTTGCCTCTCTGGCCCTTAAGATGCATACCTGAATATTGCCATCCATCCAGAGAGCCAGCAGTACCTCTGGTTTGCTTGAGACCAAGGGCATTTTCAGTTTTTTGCTCTTCCCTTTGGTCTAACTACAGCTCCCCAGGTCTTCAATTGCATCCTGGATGCATTAGTGGCTGTCCTCACCGGGACAGCATCAGAGTCACTCCATACATGGACGACTTGCTTCTGAAGGCTCCTTCTCTGGAACTCCTTCATCAGCAAGTCAAGGACTGCATTCAAACACTGACCTATTATGGGCCTTGTACCATCTCAGAGACTAGTCTTTCTAGGTATCCTCTTCAACACCAAACAGGGTATGGTGTTTCTCACGGACGAGATGGCTCACCAGATTGTCCACAAAGTATCTGCTGTTCTGGCTCACCATCCAGTACTGGCCAAGAAGCTGACCTCACTAGTGGGGAAGTTCATATCCACCATAGAAGCGGTTCCGTTTGCTATGGCTCACACCAGGGAACTCCAGAGGTTTGTGATCCATGTGTGCAGGGGTTGAAAGGATCTGTTAAAGATGTCGGTGTCTCTTCCCCTTCATGTGGAGCTGAGCCTGTCATGGTGGCTCAACCTCTCCAATCTGCTGAAGGGCTATCCCTTCATGATAACCTTCTGGATTTCCATGACGATGGATGTCAGCCTCTCCTGCTGGGGAGCAGTCCTGGTTCACAGCAATGCCCAAAGTCAGTGGTCTCCGGAGGAATCTCTCCTTCCCATCAATGTGTTGGAGCTTCAGGGCGATATTTCATGCTCTTCGCCACTGGACACACCATCTGGAGGGATGCCCAGTCATAGTCCAATCCAACAACACCACAGCTGTGGCTTACATCAACGATCAAGGCGGTACAAGAAGTCTTGCTGCCTGGTTGGAAGTCAAGGTTATTTTAACCTGGGCATAGGAACATGTTCCTGCCATATCTGCAGTTCATATTCCCAGCGTAGACAACGTGCTGGCAGACTTCCTAAGTCGGCACACAGTGGACAGTGGAGAGTGGGAGCTGAACCAAGAAGTGCTCAACCTCATTGTTCATAAGTGTTCATCGATCTGATGGCAACAAGGCACAATCAGAAGGTTCCTTTGTTCTGCTCTCGCTGGAGGGACCCTCTAGCTCTGGTGGTGGATGCCATGTCGATCCCATGACGCTTCTCTCTGGCGTACATCTTTTATCCCATTCCCATGCTACACAGGGTGCTGCAAAAACTGCATCTGGAGCATTCTCCAGTCCATCAGATTGCCCCGTACTGGCCTCATCAGGCTTGATTTCTGGAGCTTCTGGATCTTTCTGTGGCAGAGCCCTTCTGGCTGCCCCGCCATCTGGATCTTCTTCTACAAGGGTACTTATGGAAGGAGGATGTGGACCGTCTGGGTTTGACGGCATGGAAATTGAATCCTCAGTGCTGAAGAAGAAGGGTTTTTCTTCAGGTGTGGTGGCCACTATGTTTAGTGCCCACAAGCCTGTCTCCTCTGAGGCTTACCATAGAGTCTGATCAACTTTTCTCTCTTGGTGCGCTGATAAAGATCTTTCCCAGGAATTTGATCTTCCAATGATCCTGTCCTTCCTACAGGACGGAGTGCATATTGGCCTCAGTTTGAGTTCCCTTAAGGTTCAGACTTCTGCACTCTCTGTCTTCTTTCAGAGACGTATCGCTATCCTTCCTGGTGTCAAGGTTTTATTTCAGGGTGTTGCTTATACTCATCCTGCCTTTAAGAACCCTACTCCTTAGTGGGATCTTAACTTGGTTTTGGGCGTCCTTCAGCGCCCTCCATTTGAATCATTGGCTACTATTCCTCTATGCATGCTGACTAGGAAAATGGACATTCTCCTGGCGGTTGTGTTTGTTTGCCGTGTTGCAGAGTTGCATGCCCTGTCTTGTAAACCTCCCTTTTTGGTGTTTCACAAAGACAAGGTGGTTCTTTGCACTTCTCAGGAGTTCCTTCCGAAGGTGGTCTCTGAATTCTACATTAATCAGGAAATCGTGGTGCCCTCTTTCTGTCCTGACCCCAAATCCGACAAGGAAAGGGATCTTCACTTGTTGGATGTGTTGCGGTGTCTAAAGTTCTATGTGCACCACACTGAGGCTATTCGCCAGTCGGATGCTTTATTCATCATTCTGGAGGGTCGCAGGGCAGGGAGACCTGCATCCAAGGTGACCATAGCATCTTGGATTAAGTCTGCTATTCATAAGGCTAATGAACTGCGGAAGAAGCCTGTTCCATTTAGGGTATTGGCTCATTCCATGAGATCCATTGGGGCATCTTGGGCTTACAAGAATCAAGCCTCAGCTGATAAGTTGTGCAAGGCTGCCACTTGGTCTTCTGTGCACACCTTTTCTAAGCACTATCATGTTGATGTGGTGGCGTCAGTCGATGCCAGCTTGGGACGGAAGATCCTAGAGGCAGTTTTGCCTGTCTAGGTTCTCCTTTCATCTTTTCTGCGATCCTTCACTTTTGAGCCCAGTTGGTTCGAGTTTGTGTGCTGTGCTTCGTTCCTGGTGTAGTTATGCACTGGTTTTGGTGTCCATTGACACTTTATCGTTATTGTTGGGCTATCTATGATCTGATGGTTCATATAAGCTCTGGTGACTTTGGTGGCTCTGCGTCTGGCCCTCGCCTTACTTCCCACCTCTGGGAAACTCAATGGTTGGACATCCCAAAGTTACCAGTAACCCATATTGGACGACAGAGAAAAGAGGATTTTAGTCTTACCCGTTAAATACTTTTCTCATAGTCCATATAGGTTATGGTCTCCTACCCTGTCAAGGGACCATGCTTGGCTCTCCTGTGGCTGAACGTGGGAGTCCTTTCGGGTTCATGCTCACAGGAGTCTTCTTTTCCCTTCTTACTACCTAGTGACTAGTTAGTGTCTCAAATCTTTCTGGACAGGGGTGGCTAGATGCAGCTAAGGAGAGGAGGTAGGCTCCACCCAGCATTCTTCTCAAGAATTGTCCCTGCCTACTTAAAGGGGCGGTCGCCTAGCCAAAGTTACCAGTAACCCATATGGACTAAGAGAAAAGGATTTAACAGGTAAGACTAAAATCCTCTTTTTTTCTACCCTCCAATTTAAGGACATGTAATTTTGTTGCAGTATTCCTTTTATTCTGGAAAACTAGATTGTTCCTGAACTTCACTAAATTCGTAACCTCTTTGTAACACAATAGGTTAATCATATGAGAGACATAAGGGTGAGCATGTAAATTCATTGCTTTCAGGGTCGGATTTAACAATAGGCAGAATACACAATTGCCTAGACCTCCAAATTTTGATTGGTACCTCAGAGGGTTGGACACACCCACATTGTAAATTGTGGGTGTGGTCAGAGCAATCTCAATATCCCTGCATCAGTTTCTATACATATTTAAAGCTTTTATTTAACCCATTGCTAGAGAAATCTTCAGTGCATTGCTAAGCAATATGATGGAGATCTCTCTAGCAACTGGGGGATTAAAGTTTCCTTTTCTTACTTGTTATAGGCCACGGGTATTTTATGTGCCAAGAAATTGCAGATGGCACTGGGGTGGGCCATTTGATTAAAGGCTTGTGTAAATGCGTGGAGATAAGGACCCCTACAATGACTTTCCAAGAGGCCCCTGGGATGTAAATCTGGCCCTGACTGCTGTGTAATGTGTTGCAAACCCATTAAGTACTGAAAGGCTTAATACACTACAATAATAAAACAAGAAAAAAATTATTTACCAGGAAAACCGGGTTTGTCTCATGTTCACGTATTAAGAACATAACATTTCCTGTAAACTGAACATTCTAGATGGGGATTGTTTTAGATGCATTCATTCTGCTATTGTTTGCACTGAAAACTATACTTCTCGGGTACAAGGAAATTATAGTGGCCCTTGAGCTGCTGTTGGACTACAGCTCCCATCATCCTCACCCTTAGTCCAACAATAGCTGAAGAGACATGGGTTTTCCATAGTGTAGGGTTGCAGCGGTTCACAAGTGACCCAGAATACACATTTTACGTCATGGGAGGAGGTGACCACCAAAGAACATTGGTTTCCAGCCCACTTCCCAGAGACTCCTAACAGGCCATGGGGAAGATGCACTAAGGTGTGATAAAGAGGTGATAAAGTGGAGATGACTTCATAGATATCACTTCTCCAGTTCCTATATTATTCTATGAAGCCTTTGCACTAAGCTTTCTCCACCTTTGGAGATCTTAGTTTGTTGGCTCCATAGAGGTGATATCACTTCTTTATTACTCCTTAGTGCATAACCCCCCAAGTCTTACTTTACTAGAAAAGAGTTAAAGGAGGTGTAACGGCTCCTAATAATAATCCCCCCAAACACACACATACACACAGATACACACAAAAACAGACACAGACACTCAAACACACAAACACTTACCTTATTATGTTCTGGATTGGACCTCAGGGACCAATAACAGGACAGGTCTTTTGGATTTCTCTGATTGTTATAAGGTGAGTAAAAAAGTGAAGTAACACCTCATAATAATAAGTCCCCACTTACCTTACTACAGCCAGAAAAGCCTAATGGCCCCTATAAATGTTGCCTTTGTTCAAGAGAATACATCTTCAATCAGCCCTGGATACCAAGTCCATAAAGACGGACATGCCAGTTGGTGGCAGTCTTTTCAATAGGAAGTAGGCACAGTGCACAAACCTACTTATGATTACTGTGTGCAACGGGTGGAGTTTGTGTCCTAGGGTTCTGTTAGCAACTGTCATGTCCGCCTCCATGGACAGAGCATCCAGGACCAGTTGCATAATTATCTCTTGAACAAAGACACAAGAGAAAAACAAAGGCAAAATGCACAGGGGCATTAGGCTTTTCTGGCCATAGTAAGATAAATGGGGACATATTATTAAGAGGAATTACTTCATTTTTTACTCACCTTAGCACAAGCAGAGAAATCCAAAAGACCTGTCCTGTTATGGGTCTGTGAGGTTCAATCCAGAACAGTAAAATCCTAGACTGTAAGACACGTACCTTCTCCTTTTCCTTTTCCACCTTCTTTTCCTAGAATACAAAGAGGAAATAAACATGTAGGAAAAATGTGTCTCTTACCGTGTTTAACAGAAGCACAGAATAAAATATAGACTTTCTGAGTTTGAAATATATTGTGAGACCCACCCTTAATTCTAATGGTGCATGAACACCTTCTCTAATAGTAATATGTTGTTATTCAGTGCAAACGATTTTTTCTTACTTGTTATAGGGTAAGGGCATTTTATGTGCCAAGAAATTGCAGATGGCACATTTTACATCATGGGAGGAGGTGACCACCAAAGAACATTGGTTTCCAGCCCACTCCCCAGAGACTCCTAACAGGCCATGGAGGAGATGCACTAAGGTGTGATAAAGAGGTGATAAAGTGATGATGACTTCATAGATATCACTTCTCCAGTTCCTATATTTTTCTATGAAGCCTTTGCACTAAGCTTTCTCCACCTTTGGAGATCTTACTGTGTTGGCTCCATAGAATAACATAGGAACTGGAGAAGTGATATCACTGGATAAGTTATCGCCACTTTATCACCTCTTTTTCACCCCTTAGTGCATCTCCCCCCAAGTCTTACTTTACTAGAAGAGAGTTCAAGGAGGTGTAACGGCTCCTAATAATAATCCCACCAAATACACACACACATACACACACAAACATAAACACACAGATACACACACACACACATACATACACATGAACACACACACACATACACACACACAGACACACACAAACAAACACTTACCTTATTATGTTCTGGATTGGACCTCAGGGACCCATAACAGGACAGGTCTTTTGGATTTCTCTGATTGTGCTAAGGTGAGTAAAAAGTGAAGTAACACCTCTTAATAATAAGTCCCCACTTACCTTACTACAGCCAGGAAAGCCTAATGGCCCCTATAAATGTTCCCTTTGTTCAAGAGAATACATATTCAATCAGCTCTGGATACCAAGTCCATAAAGACGGACATGCCAGTTGGTGGCAGTCTTTTCAATAGGAAGTAGGCACAGTGCACGAACCTACTTATGATTACTGTGTGCAATGGGTGGAGTTTGTGTCCTAGGGTTCTGTTAGCCAAAGTCATGTCCGCCTCCATGGACAGAGCATCCAGGACCAATTCCATAACTATCTCTTGAACAAAGACACAAAGGCAAAATGCACAGGGGCATTAGGCATTTTTGGCCACAGTAAGATAAATGGTGACATATTATTAAGAGGAATTACTTCATTTTTTACTCACCTTAGCACAAGCAGAGTAATCCAAAAGACCTGTCCTGTTATGGGTCATTGAGGTTCAAACCAGAACAGTAAAATCCTAGACTGTAAGACACGTACCGTCTCCTTTTCCTTTTCCACCTTCTTTTCCTAAAATGCAAAGAGGAAATAAACATGTAATAAAAACGTGTTTCTTACCGTGTTTAACAGAAGCATTTCATTTCATATAGCAGTTAAGTGTATCCATTTATATATTTGTGTATAGTATCTGCAGTTTACTGTATTTGCTGTTCACCATTTTAGGTCCATATTTAGTTTTCATGTCCACACAATAAAATATAGACTTTCTGAGTCTGAAATATATTATCAGTAGAGAGACCAGAGACCCTCCCTTAATTCTAATGGTGCGTGAACACCTTCTCAAGATAGTAATATGTTGTTATTCAGCGCAAATGTTTTTTTCTTACTTGTTATAGGGCAAGGGCATTTTATGTGCCAAGAAATTGCAGATGGCACTGGGGTGGGGCTGTGTGATTAAAGGTTTGTGTAAGTGAGTGGAGCTAAGGACCCCTACAGTGACTTGCCAAGAGGCCCCTGGAATGTAAATCTGGCCATGACTGCTGTGTAATGTGTTGCAAACCCATTTAGAACTCAAAGGCTTAATACAGTACACTAATAAAACAAGAAAAAAATGATTTACCAGGAAAACCGGTTCACATATTAGGAACCTAACATTTCCTGTAAACTGAACATTCTAGATGGGGATTGTTTTATATTCTAGTAGATATCGTCATTCTGCTAGTTTGTACTGAAAAGTATACTTCTGGGGTCCTGGGAAATTATAGTGGCCCTTGAGCTGCTGTTAGACTACAGCTCCATCATCCTCAGCCTTATTCCAACAACAGCTGGAGAGACACAGGTTTTCCATGATGTAGGGGTTCAACGGTTCACAAGTGACCCAGAATACACATTTTACATCATGGGAGGAGGTGACCACCAAAGAACACTGGTTTCCAGCCCACTCCTCAGAGACTACTAACAGGCCATGGGGAAGATGCACTAAGGTGTGATAAAGAGGTGATAAAGTGGAGATGACTTCATTGATATCACTTCTCCAGTTCCTATATTTTTCTATGAAGCCTTTGCACTAAGCTTTCTCCACCTTTGGAGATCTTAGTGTGTTGGCTCCATAGAATAACATAGGAACTGGAGAAGTGATATCACCTCTTTATCACACCTTTGTGCATAACCCCCCAAGTCTTACTTTACTAGAAGAGAGTTCAAGGAGGTGTAACGACTCCTAATAATAATCCCCCCAAACACACAGATACACACACACACAAACACACATATGCACACACACACACACAAATAGACACGCAAACACACAAACACTTACCTTATGTTCTGGATTGGACCTCAGGGACCCATAACAGGACAGGTCTTTTGGATGCCTCTGATTGTGATAAGGTGAGTAAAAAAGTGAAGTAACACCTCTTAATAATAAGTCCCCACTTACCTTACTACAGCCAGAAAAGCCTAATGGCCCCTATAAATTTTGCCTTTGTTCAAGAGAATACATCTTCAATCAGCCCTGGATACCAAGTCCATAAAGATGGACATGCCAGTTGTTGGCAGTCTTTTCAATAGGAAGTAGGCACAGTGCACGAACTTACTTTTGTTTACTGTGTGCAACGAGTGGAGTTTGTGTCCTAGGGTTCTGTTAGCAACTGTCATGTCCGCCTCCATGGACAGAGCATCCAGGACCAATTGCATAACTATCTCTTGAACAAAGACACAAGAGAAAAACAAAGGCAAAATGCACAGGGGCATTAGGCTTTTCTGGCCATAGTAAGATAAATGGGGACATATTATTAAGAGGAATTACTTCATTTTTTACTCATCTTAGCACAAGCAGAGAAATACAAAAGACCTGTCCTGTTATGGGTCCGTGAGGTTCAATCCAGAACAGTTAAATCCTAGACTGTAAGACACGTACCTTCTCCTTTTCCTTTTCCACCTTCTTTTCCTAAAATACAAAGATGAAATAAACATGTAGTAAAAACGTGTCTCTTACTGTGTTTAACAGAAGCATTTCATTTCATATAGCAGTTAAGTGTATCCATTTATATATTTTTGCATAGTATCTGCAGTTTACTGTACTGTATTTGCTATTCACCATATTTAGTTTTCATGTCCACACAATAAAATATAGACATTCTGAGTCTGATATATATGGTGAGACCCACCCTTAATTCTAATGGTGTGTGAACACCTTCTCAAGATAGTAATATGTTGTTATTCAGTGCAAATTATTTTTTCTTACTTGTTATAGGGCAAGGGCATTTTATTTGCCAAGAAATTGCAGATGGCACTGGGGTGGGGCCGTGTGATTAAAGGTTTGTGTAAATGGGTGGAGCTATGGACCCCTACAGTGACTTGCCAAGAGGCCCCTGGGATGTAAATCTGGCCCTGACTGCTGTGTAATGTGTTGCAAACCCATTTAGAACTCAAAGGCTTAATACAGTACACTAATAAAACAAGAAAAAAATGATTTACCAGGAAAACCGGGTTTGTCTCATGTTCGCATAAAATTTCCTGTAAACTGAACATTTTAGGTGGGGATTTTTTTATATTCTAGTAGATATCGTCATTCTGCTAGTTTGTACTAAAAACTATACTTCTGGGGTCCTGGGAAATTATAGTGGCTGATTACCTGCTGTTGGACTACAGGCCCCATCATCCTCAGCCTTATTCCAACAGCTGGAGAGACACAGGTTTTCCATGATGTAAGGTGCAGAGGTTCAAAAGTGACCCAGAATACACATTTTACATCATGGGAGGAGGTGACCACCAAAGAACACTGGTTTCCAGCCCACTCCCCAGAGACTCCTAACAGGCCATGGAGGAGATGCACTAAGGTGTGATAAAGAGGTGATAAAGTGGAGATGACTTCATTGATATCACTTCTCCAGTTCCTATATTTTTCTCTGAAGCCTTTGCACTAAGCTTTCTCCACCTTTGGAGATCTTAGTGTGTTGGCTCCATAGAGTAACATAGGAATTGGAGAAGTGATATCACCTCTTTATCACACCTTAGTGCATAACCCCCGAAGTCTTACTTTAGTAGAATAGAGTTAAAGGAGGTATAACGGCTCCTAATAATACCCACCCAAACACACACATACACACAAACACACACATACACACACACAGACACATACACAAACACTTACCTTATTATGTTCTGGATTGGACCTCAGGGAACCATAACAGGACAGGTCTTTTGGATTTCTCTGATTGTGCTAAGGTGAGTAAAAAGTGAAGTAACACCTCTTAATAAAAAAGTCCCCACTTACCTTACTACAGCCAGAAAAGCCTAACGGCCCCTATAAATGTTGCCTTTGTTCAAGAGAATACATATTCAATCAGCCCTCAATGCCAAGTCCATAAAGACGGACATGCCAGTTGGTGGCAGTCTTTTCAATAGGAAGTAGGCAGAGTGCACGAACCTACTTATGATTACTGTGTGCAACGGGTGGAGTTTGTGTCCTAGGGTTCTGTTTGCAACTGTCATGTCCGCCTCCATGGACAGAGTATCCAGGACCAGTTGCATAACTATCTCTTGAACAAAGACACAAGAGAAAAACAAAGACAAAATGCACAGGGCCTGAGGCTTTTCTGGCCATAGTAAGATAAGTGGTGACATATTATTAAGAGGAATTACTTCATTTTTTACTCACCTTAGCACAAGCAGAGTAATCCAAAAGACCTGTCCTGTTATGGGTCCGTGAGGTTCAATCCAGAACAGTAAAATCGTAGACTGTAAGACACGTACCGTCTCCTTTTCCTTTTCCACCTTCTTTTTCTAAAATTCAAAGAGGAAATAAACATGTAATAAAAACGTGTTTCTTACCGTGTTTAACAGAAGCATTTCATTTCATATAGCAGATAAGTGTATCCATTTATATATTTGTGTATAGTATCTGCAGTTTACTGTATTTGCTGTTCACCATTTTAGGTCCATATTTAGTTTTCATGTCCACACAATAAAATATAGACTTTCTGAGTCTGAAATATATGATCAGTAGAGAGACCAGAGACCCTCCCTTAATTCTAATGGTGCGTGAACACCTTCTCAAGATAATAATACGTTGTTATTCAGTGCAAATTATTTTTTCTTACTTGTTATAGGGCAAGGGAATTTTATGTGCAAGAAATTGCAGATGGCACTGGGGTGGGGCCGTGTGATTAAAGGTTTGTGTAAATGGGTGGGGCTAAGGATCCCTACAGTGACTTGCCAAGAGGCCCCTGGGATGTGAATCTGGCCCTGACTGCTGTGTAATGTGTTGCAAACCCATTTAGAACTCAAAGGCTTAATACACTACACTAATAAAACAAGAAAAAAATGATTTACCAGGAAAACCGGGTTTGTCTCCTGTTCACACATTAGGAACATAACATTTCCTGCAAACTGAACATTCTAGATAGGGATTGTTTTATATTCTAGTAGATATCGTCATTCTGCTAGTTTGTACTGAAAACTATACTTCAGGGGTAGTGGGAAATTATAGTGGCCCTTGAGCTGCTGTTAGACTACAGCGCCTTTATCCTCAGCCTTATTCCAACAACAGCTGGAGAGACACAGGTTTTCCATGATGTAGGGGTTCAGCGGTTCACAAGTGACCCAGAATACACATTTTACATCATGGGAGGAGGTGACCACCAAAGAACATTGGTTTCCAGCCCACTCCCTAGAGACTCCTAACAGGCCATGGGGAAGATGCACTAAGGTGTGATAAAGAGGTGATAAAGTAGAGATGACTTCATTGATATCACTTCTCCAGTTCCTATATTTTTCTATGAAGCCTTTGCACTAAGCTTTCTCCACCTTAGGAGATCTTACTGTGTTGGCTCCATAGAATAACATAGGAACTGGAGAAGTGATATCATCTCTTTATCACAACTTAGTGCATAACCCCCCCCCCCAAGTCTTACTTTACTAGAAGAGAGTTCAAGGAGGTGTAACGGCTCCTAATAATAATCCCCCCAAACACACATAGATACACACACACACACACAAACATAAACACACACACAAACAGATATACACATACATAAACACACACAGACACGCAAACACACAGAAACACTTACCTTATTATGCTATGGATTAGACCTGAGGGACCCATAACAGGACAGGTCTTTTAGATTTCTCTGATTGTGCTAAGGTGAGTAAAAAAGTGAAATAACACCTCTTAATAATAAGTCCCCACTTACCTTTCTACAGCCAGGAAAGCCTAATGGCCCCTATAAATGTTGCCTTAGTTCAAGAGAATACATATTCAATCAGCTCTGGATACCAAGTCCATAAAGACGGACATGCCAGTTGTTGGCAGTCTTTTCAATAGGAAGTAGGCAGAGTGCACGAACCTACTTATGATTACTTTGTGCAGCGGGTGGAGTTTGTGTCCTAGGGTTCTGTTAGCAACTGTCATGTCCGCCTCCATGGACAGAGCATCCAGGACCAGTTGCATAACTATCTCTTGAACAAAGACACAAAGGCAAAATGCACAGGGGCATTAGGCATTTTTGGCCATAGTAAGATAAATGGGGACATATTATTAAGCAGAATTACTTCATTTTTTACTCACCTTAGCACAAGCAGAGAAATCCAAAAGACCTGTCCTGTTATGGGTCAGTGAGGTTCAATCCAGAACAGTAAAATCCTAGACTGTAAGATACGTACCGTTTCCTTTTCCACCTTCTTTTTCTAAAATTCAAAGAGGAAATAAACATGTTGGAAAAACATGTCTCTTACAGTGTTTAACAGAAGCATTTAATTTTGTATAGCAGTTAAAGGGATAGGAATACTTCGTTTTATCTTTATTTTATTTTGTAGGCATTATAAAAACATGAAGAACGATATAAGTCTTATCTCTCAAACCTATATGGTTTGAGAGATATTCACAAGCAAAGTTTCCCCTCCTGCCCCTTTTATCTAGTGTAAGCCATCTCTTCTCAGATGTGGAATGCAGTCCATAGACCAGACAGATAACAGAAGGGGACAGCCTTCTTCCTATGAGAACAATGAAAGCCCTGCCCCCCTTGACAAGCTTTTCAGGTTTTTCCCTTATCTTAATTGAAGATTGTCCCTCTCTGCAGTCTACCTGGGCACCTTCCTTCTGATCTGGCTGAACAGTGTTACATTAGTAAATGGGGCAGGAGGGGGGTACTTTGTCATTGAATTACTCTTGAACTACAACTCTGACAGTATTGAAATAACACTCTCCAAAGTTCAAATACTATGATGATTAATTAGAGCTGCTTTTATTATGAAACATTACTATCCTTTTAAGGGTATCCATTTATATATTTTTGCATATTTTTGCTGTCCACCATATTTGTTTTCATGTCCACACAATAAAATATAGACTTTCTGAGTCTGAAATATATGGTCATTAGAAAGAGAGACCCAAGACCCACCCTTAATTCTAATGGTGCGTGAACACCTTTTCAAGATAGTAATATGTTGTTATTCAGTGGAAATTATTTTTCTCTTACTTGTTATAGGGCAAGGGCATTTTATGTGCCAAGAAATTGCAGATGGCACTGGGGTGGGGCCGTGCGATTAAAGGTTTGTATAAATGGGTGGAGCTAAGGACCCCTACAGTGACTTGCCAAGAGGCCCCTGGGATGTGAATCTGGCCCTGACTGCTGTGTAATGTGTTGCAAACCCATTTAGACCTCAAAGGCTTAATACAGTACACTAATAAAACAAGAAAAAAATGATTTACCAGGAAAACCGGGTTTGTCTCATGTTCACATATTAGGAACATAACATTTCCTGCAATCTGAACATTCTAGATAGGGATTGTTTTATATTCTAGTAGATATCGTCATTCTGCTAGTTTGTACTGAAAACTATACTTCTGGGGTATAAGGAAATTATAGTGGCCCTTGAGCTGCTGTTAGACTACAGCTCCTTTATCCTCAGCCTTATTCCAACAACAGCTGGAGAGACACAGATTTTCCATGATGTAGGGGTTCAGCGGTTCACAAGTGACCCAGAATACACATTTTACATCATGGGAGGAGGTGACCACCAAAGAACATTGGTTTCCAGCCCACTCCCCAGAGACTCCTAACAGGCCATGGGGAAGATGCACTAAGGTGTGATAAAGAGGTGATAAAGTGGAGATGACTTCATTGATATCACTTCTCCAGTTCCTATATTTTTCTATGAAGCCTTTGCACTAAGCTTTCTCCACCTTTGGAGATCTTATAGAAGTCTGAGGGGGCACAAAATGCCCACGAAGGAAACTAAGATGGCTGGCAGCACTGCCTTTTTCCTTTGTCCTGGGCTGGGGGCTGTGCTCCCTCCCCCCTTTCCCATTGCTCCTGGGGAGGGGGGTGGCCAATTGCCTGGGGGCAAGGGAGAAGGCCTGGGGGGTGGTGGGAGGAAGGGACAGGAGGGTCTAGTGGTATGAAAAAGTTGCATTTCTAAGTAGGTGCAGTGATTTACCCTTTGTTTTCAAGCCGGCACCTTTTTTTGTGTCAGCAAGCAAGCATGCAGTGGCCTAATAGAGCAACTGGACCACCTAGGAGTTACCAGGATTAATTTGTTTCAGCAGAAACTCGCCAGGCATCTAACCGGCCTTCCAGGACCAGAACCAGAGCTCCCATGGCAAGGGATGTACGGGCCACTTACCCCCAAGCCTCCTCCTCAACCCCCTTGTCTCCCTCTCCAACTCTCTTACCCCCATCTAACCCTCCTTACCTCCTTCTCTGCCCCATTCCCCATCCTTCCCCTACTTTGTTATCTTTTCCACCTTCTGCACCTTCATCCTCAGTTAACCCTCTACCAGATGCATCTTGTTCCCACACCCACCATTCCCATCAGCATACCTGGGAACTTTTGAAGCAGGGCTACCCGGAGGGTAACCCTGTCAGTGCCGACCGGGGAGGAAAATGACGTGAATTGTGTCATAAAAGGGGCGGGACAAAAAAAAACAACAACTGCAAAATACCTGGGAATGGAGGGTAAGAGGGCAGGGAGTGGATGGAACCGGGCGGGATGGAGCACAAGTGGGCAAAGTTTCTGCTTAAAGGGATAGTAATACTTCGTTTTAACTTTATTTTATTTTGTATGCATTAAAAAACATGAAGAATGATATAAGTCTTATCTCTCAAACCTTTATGGTTTAAGAGATATTCACAAAGTATCCCTTCCCAGGAAAACTGGGTTTGTCTCATGTTCACACATTAGGAACATAACATTTCCTGCAAACTGAACATTCTAGATGGGGACTGTTTTATATTCTAGTAGATATCGTCATTCTGCTAGTTTGTACTGAAAACTATACTTCTGGGGTATAAGGAAATTATAGTGGCCCTTGAGCTGCTGTTAGACTACAGCTCCATCATCCTCAGCCTTATTCCAACAACAGCAGGAGAGACACAGGTTTTCCATGATGTAGGGGTTCAGCGGTTCACAAGTGACCCAGAATACACATTTTACATCATGGGAGGAGGTGACCACCAAAGAACATTGGTTTCCAGCCCACTCCCCAGAGACTCCTAACAGGCCATGCGGGAGATGCACTAAGGTGTGATAAAGAGGTGATAAAGTGGAGATGACTTCATTGATATCACTTCTCCAGTTCCTATATTTTTCTATGAAGCCTTTGCACTAAGCTTTCTCCACCTTAGGAGATCTTACTGTGTTGGCTCCATAGAATAACATAGGAACTGGAGAAGTGATATCACCTCTTTATCACAACTTAGTGCATAACCCCCCCCCCCTCCAAGTCTTACTTTACTAGAAGAGAGTTCAAGGAGGTGTAACGGCTCCTAATCATAATCCCCCCAAACACACACACATACACACACACACAAACATAAACACACACACAAACAGATATACACATACATAAACACACACAGATACACACAGACACGCAAACACACAGAAACACTTACCTTATTATGCTATGGATTAGACCTGAGGGACCCATAACAGGACAGGTCTTTTAGATTTCTCTGATTGTGCTAAGGTGAGTAAAAAAGTGAAGTAACACCTCTTAATAATAAGTCCCCACTTACCTTACTACAGCCAGGAAAGCCTAATGGCCCCTATAAATGTTGCTTTGTTCAAGAGAATACATATTCAATCAGCTCTGGATACCAAGTCCATAAAGATGGACATGCCAGTTGTTGGCAGTCTTTTCAATAGGAAGTAGGCAGAGTGCACGAACCTACTTATGATTACTTTGTGCAACGGGTGGAGTTTGTGTCCTAGGGTTCTGTTAGCAACTGTCATGTCCGCCTCCATGGACAGAGCATCCAGGACCAGTTGCATAACTATCTCTTGAACAAAGACACAAAGGCAAAATGCACAGGGGCATTAGGCATTTTTGGCCATAGTAAGATAAATGGGGACATATTATTAAGCAGAATTACTTCATTTTTTACTCACCTTAGCACAAGCAGAGAAATCCAAAAGACCTGTCCTGTTATGGGTCAGTGAGGTTCAATCCAGAACAGTAAAATCCTAGACTGTAAGATACGTACCGTTTCCTTTTCCACCTTCTTTTTCTAAAATTGAAAGAGAAAATAAACATGTTGGAAAAACATGTCTCTTACAGTGTTTAACAGAAGCATTTAATTTTGTATAGCAGTTAAAGGGATAGGAATACTTCGTTTTATCTTTATTTTATTTTGTAGGCATTATAAAAACATGAAGAACGATATAAGTCTTATCTCTCAAACCTATATGGTTTGAGAGATATTCACAAGCAAAGTTTCCCCACCCTCCCCTTTTATCTAGAGTAAGCCATCTCTTCTCAGATGTGGAATGCAGTCCATAGA
Source organism: Rhinophrynus dorsalis (assembly GCA_037306005.1). NCBI lineage: Eukaryota > Metazoa > Chordata > Amphibia > Anura > Rhinophrynidae > Rhinophrynus > Rhinophrynus dorsalis. The sequence continues at coordinate 487,040,538 of CM074722.1, forward strand.
CCAGACAGATAACAGAAGGGGACAGCCTTCTTCCTATGAGAACAATGAAAGCCCTGCCCCCCTTGACAAGCTTTGCAGGTTTTTCCCTTAACTTAATTGAAGATTGTCCCTCTCTGCAGTCTACCTGGGCACCTTCCTTCTGATCTGGCTGAACAGTGTTACATTAGTAAATGGGGCAGGAGGGGGGTACTTTGTCATTGAATTACTCTTGAACTACAACTCTGACAGTATTGAAATAACACTCTCCAAAGTTCAAATACTATGATGATTAATTAGAGCTGCTTTTATTATGAAACATTACTATCCTTTTAAGGGTATCCATTTATATATTTTTGCTCTCCACCATATTTGTTTTCATGTCCACACAATAAAATATAGACTTTCTGAGTCTGAAATATATGGTCATTAGAAAGAGAGACCCAAGACCCACCCTTAATTCTAATGGTGCGTGAACACCTTTTCAAGATAGTAATATGTTGTTATTCAGTGGAAATTATTTTTTTCTTACTTGTTATAGGGCAAGGGCATTTTATGTGCCAAGAAATTGCAGATGGCACTGGGGTGGGGCCGTGTGATTAAAGGTTTGTATAAATGGGTGGAGCTAAGGACCCCTACAGTGACTTGCCAAGAGGCCCTTGGGATGTGAATCTGGCCCTGACTGCTGTGTAATGTGTTGCAAACCCATTTAGACCTCAAAGGCTTAATACAATACACTAATAAAACAAGAAAAAAATGATTTACCAGGAAAACCGGGTTTGTCTCATGTTCACATATTAGGAACATAAAATTTCCTATAAACTGAACATTCTAGATGGGGATTGTTTTATATTCTAGTAGATATCGTCATTCTGCTAGTTTGTACTGAAAACTATACTTCTGGGGTATAAGGAAATTATAGTGGCCCTTGAGCTGCTGTTAGACTACAGCTCCATCATCCTCAGCCTTATTCCAACAACAGCAGGAGAGACACAGGTTTTCCATGATGTAGGGGTTCAGCGGTTCACAAGTGACCCAGAATACACATTTTACATCATGGGAGGAGGTGACCACCAAAGAACATTGGTTTCCAGCCCACTCCTCAGAGACTCCTAACAGGCCATGGGGAAGATGCACTAAGGTGTGATAAAGAGGTGATAAAGTGGAGATGACTTCATTGATATCACTTCTCCAGTTCCTATATTTTTCTATGAAGCCTTTGCACTAAGCTTTCTCCACCTTTGGAGATCTTATAGAAGTCTGAGGGGGCACAAAATGCCCACGAAGGAAACTAAGATGGCTGGCAGCACTGCCTTTTTCCTTTGTCCTGGGCTGGGGGCTGTGCTCCCTCCCCCCTTTCCCATTGCTCCTGGGGGAGGGGGGTGGCCAATTGCCTGGGGGCAAGGGAGAAGGCCTGGGGGGTGGTGGGAGGAAGGGACAGGAGGGTCTAGTGGTATGAAAAAGTTGCGTTTCTAAGTAGGTGCAGTAATTTACCCTTTGTTTTCAAGCCAGCACCTTTTTTTGTGTCAGCAAGCAAGCATGCAGTGGCCTAATAGAGCAACTGGACCACCTAGGAGTTACCAGGATGAATTTGGTTCAGCAGAAACTCGCCAGGCATCTAACCGGCCTTCCAGGACCAGAACCAGAGCTCCCATGGCAAGGGATGTACAGGCCACTTACCCCCAAGCCTCCTCCTCAACCCCCTTGTCTCCCTCTCCAACTCTCTTACCCCCATCTAACCCTCCTTACCTCCTTCTCTGCCCCATTCCCCATCCTTCCCCTACTTTGCTATCTTTTCCACCTTCTGCTCCTTCATCCTCAGTTAACCCTCTACCAGATGCATCTTGTTCCCACACCCACCATTCCCATCAGCATACCTGGGAACTTTTGAAGCAGGGCTACCCGGAGGGTAACCCTGTCAGTGCCGACCGGGGAGGAAAATGACGTGAATTGTGTCATAAAAGGGGCGGGACAAAAAAAAACAACAACTGCAAAATACCTGGGAATGGAGGGTAAGAGGGCAGGGAGTGGATGGAACCGGGCGGGATGGAGCACAAGTGGGCAAAGTTTCTCCTTAAAGGGATAGTAATACTTCGTTTTAACTTTATTTTATTTTGTATGCATTAAAAACCATGAAGAATGATATAAGTCTTATCTCTCAAACCTTTATGTTTTAAGAGATATTCACAAAGTATCCCTTCCCAGGAAAACTGGGTTTGTCTCATGTTCACACATTAGGAACATAACATTTCCTGAAAACTGAACATTCTAGATGGGGACTGTTTTATATTCTAGTAGATATCGTCATTCGGCTAGTTTGTACTGAAAACTATACTTCTGGGGTATAAAGAAATTATAGTGGCCCTTGAGCTGCTGTTAGACTACAGCTCCATCATCCTCAGCCTTATTCCAACAACAGCAGGAGAGACACAGGTTTTCCATGATGTAGGGGTTCAGCAGTTCACAAGTGACCCAGAATACACATTTTACATCATGGGAGGAGGTGACCACCAAAGAACATTGGTTTCCAGCCCACTCCTCAGAGACTCCTAACAGGCCATGCGGGAGATGCACTAAGGTGTGATAAAGAGGTGATAAAGTGGAGATGACTTCATTGATATCACTTCTCCAGTTCCTATATTTTTCTATGAAGCCTTTGCACTAAGCTTTCTCCACCTTAGGAGATCTTACTGTGTTGGCTCCATAGAATAACATAGGAACTGGAGAAGTGATATCATCTCTTTATCACAACTTAGTGCATAACCCCCCCCCCCCCTCCAAGTCTTACTTTACTAGAAGAGAGTTCAAGGAGGTGTAACGGCTCCTAATAATAATCCCCCCAAACACACACACATACACACACACACACAAACATAAACACACACACAAACAGATATACACATACATAAACACACACAGATACACACAGACACGCAAACACACAGAAACACTTACCTTATTATGCTATGGATTAGACCTGAGGGACCCATAACAGGACAGGTCTTTTAGATTTCTCTGATTGTGCGAAGGTGAGTAAAAAAGTGAAGTAACACCTCTTAATAATAAGTCCCCACTTACCTTACTACAGCCAGGAAAGCCTAATGGCCCCTATAAATGTTGCTTTGTTCAAGAGAATACATATTCAATCAGCTCTGGATACCAAGTCCATAAAGACGGACATGCCAGTTGTTGGCAGTCTTTTCAATAGGAAGTAGGCAGAGTGCACGAACCTACTTATGATTACTTTGTGCAACGGGTGGAGTTGTGTCCTAGGGTTCTGTTAGCAACTGTCATGTCCGCCTCCATGGACAGAGCATCCAGGACCAGTTGCATAACTATCTCTTGAACAAAGACACAAAGGCAAAATGCACAGGGGCATTAGGCATTTTTGGCCATAGTAAGATAAATGGGGACATATTATTAAGCAGAATTACTTCATTTTTTACTCACCTTAGCACAAGCAGAGAAATCCAAAAGACCTGTCCTGTTATGGGTCAGTGAGGTTCATTCCAGAACAGTAAAATCGTAGACTGTAAGATACGTACCGTTTCCTTTTCCACCTTCTTTTTCTAAAATTGAAAGAGAAAATAAACATGTTGGAAAAACATGTCTCTTACAGTGTTTAACAGAAGCATTTAATTTTGTATAGCAGTTAAAGGGATAGGAATACTTCGTTTTATCTTTATTTTATTTTGTAGGCATTATAAAAACATGAAGAACGATATAAGTCTTATCTCTCAAACCTATATGGTTTGAGAGATATTCACAAGCAAAGTTTCCCCACCCTCCCCTTTTATCTAGAGTAAGCCATCTCTTCTCAGATGTGGAATGCAGTCCATAGACCAGACAGATAACAGAAGGGGACAGCCTTCTTCCTATGAGAACAATGAAAGCCCTGCCCCCCTTGACAAGCTTTTCAGGTTTTTCCCTTAACTTAATTGAAGATTGTCCCTCTCTGCAGTCTACCTGGGCACCTTCCTTCTGATCTGGCTGAACAGTGTTACATTAGTAAATGGGGCAGGAGGGGGGTACTTTGTCATTGAATTACTCTTGAACTACAACTCTGACAGTATTGAAATAACACTCTCCAAAGTTCAAATACTATGATGATTAATTAGAGCTGCTTTTATTATGAAACATTACTATCCTTTTAAGGGTATCCATTTATATATTTTTGCTCTCCACCATATTTGTTTTCATGTCCACACAATAAAATATAGACTTTCTGAGTCTGAAATATATGGTCATTAGAAAGAGAGACCCAAGACCCACCCTTAATTCTAATGGTGCGTGAACACCTTTTCAAGATAGTAATATGTTGTTATTCAGTGGAAATTATTTTTTTCTTACTTGTTATAGGGCAAGGGCATTTTATGTGCCAAGAAATTGCAGATGGCACTGGGGTGGGGCCGTGTGATTAAAGGTTTGTATAAATGGGTGGAGCTAAGGACTCCTACAGTGACTTGCCAAGAGGCCCCTGGGATGTGAATCTGGCCCTGACTGCTGTGTAATGTGTTGCAAACCCATTTAGAACTCAAAGGCTTAATACAGTACACTAATAAAACAAGAAAAAAATGATTTACCAGGAAAACCGGGTTTGTCTCATGTTCACATATTAGGAACATAACATTTCCTGCAATCTGAACATTCTAGATGGGGATTGTTTTATATTCTAGTAGATATCGTCATTCTGCTAGTTTGTACTGAAAACTATACTTCTGGGGTATAAGGAAATTATAGTGGCCCTTGAGCTGCTGTTAGACTACAGCTCCATCATCCTCAGCCTTATTCCAACAACAGCAGGAGAGACACAGGTTTTCCATGATGTAGGGGTTCAGCGGTTCACAAGTGACCCAGAATACACATTTTACATCATGGGAGGAGGTGACCACCAAAGAACATTGGTTTCCAGCCCACTCCTCAGAGACTCCTAACAGGCCATGCGGGAGATGCACTAAGGTGTGATAAAGAGGTGATAAAGTGGAGATGACTTCATTGATATCACTTCTCCAGTTCCTATATTTTTCTATGAAGCCTTTGCACTAAGCTTTCTCCACCTTAGGAGATCTTACTGTGTTGGCTCCATAGAATAACATAGGAACTGGAGAAGTGATATCATCTCTTTATCACAACTTAGTGCATAACCCCCCAAATCTTACTTTACTAGAAGAGAGTTCAAGGAGGTGTAACGGCTCCTAATAATAATCCCCCCAAACACACATAGATACACACACAAACATAAACACACACACAAACAGATATACACATACATAAACACACACAGATACACACAGACACGCAAACACACAGAAACACTTACCTTATTATGCTATGGATTAGACCTGAGGGACGCATAACAGGACAGGTCTTTTAGATTTCTCTGATTGTGCTAAGGTGAGTAAAAAAGTGAAGTAACACCTCTTAATAATAAGTCCCCACTTACCTTTCTACAGCCAGGAAAGCCTAATGGCCCCTATAAATGTTGCCTTTGTTCAAGAGAATACATATTCAATCAGCTCTGGATACCAAGTCCATAAAGACGGACATGCCAGTTGTTGGCAGTCTTTTCAATAGGAAGTAGGCAGAGTGCACGAACCTACTTATGATTACTTTGTGCAACGGGTGGAGTTTGTGTCCTAGGGTTCTGTTAGCAACTGTCATGTCCGCCTCCATGGACAGAGCATCCAGGACCAGTTGTATAACTATCTCTTGAACAAAGACACAAAGGCAAAATGCACAGGGGCATTAGGCATTTTTGGCCATAGTAAGATAAATGGGGACATATTATTAAGCATTTTTTACTCACCTTAGCACAAGCAGAGAAATCCAAAAGACCTGTCCTGTTATGGGTCAGTGAGGTTCAATCCAGAACAGTAAAATCCTAGACTGTAAGATACGTACCGTTTCCTTTTCCACCTTCTTTTTCTAAAATTCAAAGAGGAAATAAACATGTTGGAAAAACAAGTCTCTTACAGTGTTTAACAGAAGCATTTAATTTTGTAAAGCAGTTAAAGGGATAGGAATACTTCGTTTTATCTTTATTTTATTTTGTAGGCATTATAAAAACATGAAGAACGATATAAGTCTTATCTCTCAAACCTATATGGTTTGAGAGATATTCACAAGCAAAGTTTCCCCTCCCGTCCCTTTTATCTAGTGTAAGCCATCTCTTCTCAGATGTGGAATGCAGTCCATAGACCAGACAGATAACAGAAGGGGACAGCCTTCTTCCTATGAGAACAATGAAAGCCATGCCCCCCTTGACAAGCTTTTCAGGTGTTTCCCTTATCTTAATTGAAGATTGTCCCTCTCTGCAGTCTACCTGGGCACCTTCCTTCTGATCTTGCTGAACGGTGTTACATTAGTAAATGGGGCAGGAGGGGGGTACTTTGTCATTGAATTACTCTTGAACTACAACTCTGACAGTATTGAAATAACACTCTCCAAAGTTCAAATTCTATGATGATTAATTAGAGCTGCTTTTATTATGAAACATTACTATCCTTTTAAGGGTATCCATTTATATATTAGCATATTTTTGCTCTCCACCATATTTGTTTTCATGTCCACACAATAAAATATAGACTTTTTGACTCTGAAATATATGGTCATGAGAAAGAGAGACCCAAGACCCACCCTTAATTCTAATGATGCGTGAACACCTTCTCAAGATACTAATATGTTGTTATTCAGTGCAAATGGTTTTTTTCTTACTTGTTATAGGGCAAGGGCATTTTATGTGCCAAGAAATTGCAGATGGCACTGGGGTGGGGCCGTGTGATTAAAGGTTTGTGTAAATGGGTGGAGCTAAGGACCCCTACAGTGACTTGCCAAGAGGCCCCTGGGATTTGAATCTGGCCCTGACTGCTGTGTAATGTGTTGCAAACCCATTTAGAACTCAAAGGCTTAATACAGTACACTAATAAAACAAGAAAAAAATGATTTACCAGGAAAACCGGGTTTGTCTCATGTTCACATATTAGGAACATAAAATTTTCTA